>JBBDHG010000037.1:7015000-7615000 GCA_037951165.1 Lophius americanus
AAGGATAAATGAAGATAAGCTGCAATGCCAGATTTTCACATTTCAAGTCAAAGAAGCACAGGTTAACTAGCTTCACTTGTTTTTCTGTTAAAATCGGTGATGTATATTTCACAATGGTGGTGATCAAGGAAATGTGAAAGAAAGGTATTTACATTAACTTCACAAACAAATGTCCATTACTTACCAGGAGCCTTATCAAAAGCAAACTAACATATAAAACATAGAATGGGTTATGTGATCATTTCAATGCATGCCATGCCATTTAGTTATCTATTCCAACATTATCAAAACTAATATGGTTTTAAAGATTCAGTTTTGGGTCATAGGCTTTCCAGCTGGTATTGAAATTCAAGTATTAACATTAAATATGTTTGATCATTTGCCCTGGAGCAAGCCTCTAGCATTCAGTCTGTACATGTGAACCAGTTTCATGTTAAAAATGCTGAAATCAGCATGTTCAAGAGGTTCCTTTAATCTTGCTGAATTTGCTGAGTCGGTAGAGCCACCTTAATTTCCGACATAATAATAATATTAATAATACATTTAATTGCAATGCAAAGTAAATTGTTGTTTCACACTACCACCAGATAATATTTAATTGCAACGGTAATAATTTTACACCTGGAAGTTCAACTGCCTGTGTGCGTTATATATAAATATAACTCCATCATATTAATATATATGCACTGTGTATAGGATTTTACACTAAAGGAATCAAAAATGAAATAGACAATAAATAAGGATACAGTTTGGGTGGATATAAAAAAAATGATCGAGTTTTATTTCTATATATACAGATATAAAAATAGAGATATATTTTATTATATGTTTGCATTTTCTTCTAATATATCATCACGTATAAATTTAGTATACATATCTATTTATTTAGTTTTTAGATATTCTTCGATCTGTGTCTGTGTCTGGGTAGATGCTCATTTTGATTTATTTATCTGTCTGTCTATCTGTCTGTTTGTTTTTCTGTGGGTTTTTTGTGTTTGTTTGTTTGTTTAGAACGATCTAGGAAATATGTAATACACATTTTTGTCCACTGGGTTATGATATTTCACTTTGATGAAACCTCCACAGTAACCAATAATACACCACATTCTTTTAAATTGATGTATTCAATACATGTTTTACATTATATATATATAAATATATATATACTGCTCAAAAAAATTAAGGGAACACTTAATCATCGCAGTATGACAACAAGCCAGTTAAATTTCAGGGATATAAAACTGTCCATTTTGGAAGAACAAGTGATTGTGAATCAATTTCACCTGGTTTGGTGCAAATAAAAGTGAAAACTTGCGCAATGGAGAGGCAAAAGCATGACAATCCCCAAAATGGGAATGGTTCTGCAGGTGGTGGCCACAATCAATGCCTCTCTACTTATCTTTCCTGACTGACTATTCTCTAGTTTTCTGCTCTGCTGGTGTCTTTGTCACTACTTATTAAATGTATTATTATTATTATTATTTACTTGTGACATGAGGAAGTACCTGCAGCCCACTGCAGCTGCACAGGCAGTCCAGCTCCTCCAGGAAGGTTATCCCTACTCGCAGTTGCAAGACGGTTTGCTGTGTCTGCCAGCACAGTCTCAAGAGCATGGAGGAGATGCCAGGAGATGTCAGGAGACGGGCCGATACACGAGGAGAGCTGGACAGGTCAGTAGAAGGACAACAGCCCAGCAGCCAGACTGGGTTCTGCTCCTTAGTGTGAGGAGGAACAGGGGGAACACTGTCAGATCCCTATAAAGTGACATCCAATGGGCTACAGGTGTGATGTCAAGGTTCTCAGATTAAACTCAGAATTCTGACTTTAAAATCAGAATTCTGAGAATAAAGTCAGAAGTATGGGTACCTAAAAGGAACTAGGGTCATTTTTCCTTATGAAGAAGGGAGCAGTACTCGGACAGACATGGCCGCTTTAAATGAGTTCATTTAACCAGACTTTCTCCCGAAGCGTAATTGTACCTTAGTAGTTGCGATTGAGTTAGAAACATCATTTCTGTTTTGATTGCAGGCAGCATTCAGATACTGACAAGGCTGCAAGGGAGTGTGAAGTCCCACAGTTAGAGCCTTAAAGTTCCCTTAATTATTCTTATCTGGAGAGAGCTGTCTAGTTTTGAAAAGCTACATAGAATTATCAAAATAAAAACCTTGATTCATTATTTTTTTTGTTCTATTGTTACTAATCCATGGATTCAGAGATATTCTGCAAGAATATTTTCATTCTGACACGCATACTGACTATAGGGACTCAACAGTAACATTATTTATGCAGCTCTGTTTTGTCTTTCTTCTGTGCAGATTGACAGCGATGTCATCAGGCCTATGGATGATTTCTGAACTCTGGCAATATACATCCCCTACTACAGAAAGTAAATGGCCCTCTTCCATTTCTGAAGATCCTTCCACTCACTGATTGATTTACATCAGTTTTGCTGCTTACAACAATAATAATAATAATAATAATACATATCATTTACAATGCACTTTACATTTGGATCAAATCTCAAAGTGCTACAAAGGAAAAGCAAATAAAAGCATCAATAAAAAATAAAATAATAACTATATAAAAGCCTGACCAAAAAGCAGCAATGTTAATTAAAGTTATAGGTTCTGCTAAAAAGGAAAGTTTTAAGTCCTTTTTTAAATGTGTCAGTCATCTGTGGAGCCCTGAGATGGTCAGGGAGGGCATTCCACAGACGAGGGGCAGCAGAACAGAATCACCCATGCCCGATCACCCTTGGTGCTGAGCTTAGTCCGGGGAAGGAGGAGGCGGTATGACTGGGTAGAACGAAGGGATCGTGTCGAGGTCAGTGGGATGAGTAGTTCTTTCAGGTAGGGGGGTGCGTTACCATGGATGCACTGGTGAGTGAGGAGGGAGATCTTATAATCAATCCTGGTGGAGATGGGAAGCCAATGAAGGGAATAAAGAACGGGGGTGATGTGTTCGTGTTTACGAACTCTCATCAGGATCCTTGCAGCACTGTTTTGAACATACTGAAGTCTTTGAAGACTTTTATCAGGGATCCCGATGAGAAGTGCGTTACAGTAATCCAGTCGTGAGGAGACAAACGCGTGGACCAGCTTTTCAGCATCACTCAAGGTGAGTGAAGAACGGAGTTTCGAAATATTTCTAAGATGGTGAAAGGAGATCTTGCAGATGTGTTTGATGTGGGATTCAATAGTGAGTTGAGGGTCAAATCTTACACCGAGGTTGGTGACTGATGAAGAGAGGGGAATGTCATGACCAGAGAAGGTAATTCTGGTTATGGAGGAAGACTGGGTCTGATGTGGGGTGCCAATTAAAATAGCTTCCGTTTTGGAGCTGTTCAACTGGAGAAAGTTGTTTTTCATCCACACCTTTATCTCCTCCAGTCAAGCGTGGAGAGTTGACAGGGGAGATGATGATGACGATGAGGATGGAGAGGCTAAGGAGGAACATGTGTCAGTTTTTTTTAAACTATACAACAGACTGTCTTTCAGTAACAAAGAAATACTTGCAATGTTAGCACATAATCAAATTTTAATAAGTGTCCAGTCGTTAAAGATGATTTGTAGAAGGCTTGGTCTGTTCAGAAGGAAGAACCAGTCTGGCTTGGATTAGACGCTTTCTCTTTTCCAACACCAGATCATGACCAATCGACAGATGCAGGGCTACCGTTGGTTACACCTTTGTGCCGTTCAAAAGGGATTTGTTGTGTCACAAGATAGAATAAGACGCATCATCAAATTGGTAGATCAACAAGGTGTGGAACTACGATGAACACAGCGCTTGAGAAGGTGTCAGTTTAACTGCAGAGAGCCAAATGCACTTTGGCACATGGACGGCTACAATAAGTTAAAGCCCTATAGCAATGCTATTAATGGCTGCATTGATGGTTTTAGCCGTTGTGTGCTTTGGATGGAAGCCTATACCACGAACAATGACACTGAAGTTGTTGCAAGTTACTTTATCAAAACAGTTTCACGCATATGTGGTTGTCCAGAGAGAATACCTGCAGACAGGCACGGAAAGTTTTGCAGGGGAGAGAAGTGTCCTTTATGGATGGAGCATAGCAAACCAGCGCATTGAGGGATGCCAGGCTGCCCTCCGCAAAAAGAGTGCACAGTTCTGGATTAAACTTTTTCAAACTTACCAGGATGATGGGCACTTCACAGGAGACTTTTTGGACAAAGGTGTTATCCTGTTCTGTTTCCTTAATCTTGTCCAGGTATATATCTGTCATTTTCTTCTGACACAAGCTTGTAAAAACACATATTTATTTTGAACCTTAGTAACTTAGATAATAACTATTATTAGTTTTAGCCCTACAAAAAAACGTGTACATTTTCTTGTAATGAAATCCGCCATGGACTCATTTATAATAGCTCCAGATATCCATAGTCATATACAGTATATTTGAATTTACTTGGAGCTTTGACACTAAAAGGCTCCGGCAGGCCAGATAGGAGTAAATGTAATGAATGTCAAAGGGAAGAATATCTCAGTACAAAAAATGTACATTGTTTTTTATAGAACTAACAATAACAATAGTTATTATCTAAGTTGCTATGGTTCAAAATAAATGTGATTGTTTTGGTTGATACAATAGATAAAGCTTTATTCTAACAAATGTAAAATGCTGAAAAAGGCAGTTGTTTTTTTATTTACATATTTTTGTCTGATACAGGACCAAAGGTTATAGTGTTCACAATTTATTGTAAATTTGTTTGTAAAAGATAATTAATCTAAATATTAAAACGATAAACTAACACTAGGCCACATCTCCTCATTGACATACCCTAAGAATAATCTTTCCTAAAATTGAACAGATGTTTAATGGTTGAAGGTCACAGATTGTACTTTTGAGACAGGTTGTACATCTTTCAGAATAAATTGGTGGTTTTCATTTACTTGAAACTGCTCTTGCTGCTGTAAACAAGGATTCTTTCAATGATTTCACAAACTGCTGGAAAGGGAGACACTGGAATAATATTACTAATTGAGTGTTATATTAATATTCTTTTACATTTTTCTGAAGTGCTCTCTATTTGTCATAAAGAATCTCAAATTAATATGATTTCTGTTTGTGTTCTGTTTTGAAAGCACACAATTTTGTTCATTATACCAATTTGATCAACACCTACATGAGGATTCGTATGCATGTGCTGTTAAGTGTAGTAGTAGTATTATTGCAACTTAGTTTTACATTCATTGTTGATTATTGATGGTTCTTGATGTTAATGAAAATACGTGTTTTGCCTGTTCACCCTGACCTACGTGTATAAGCTATACAGGGCCACTGGGGTCAAATGGCCTTGTACAATTGGTCTTAATACATATAAAATAAGTAAGCTGATTGAAGTGCAATCACAAAGCAGCAATTATGGTCTCAATTTAGACTAAAGGTCATATAGAGCAGACTTACGCTTTCAAAATTTTAATCTATATTTACTCTGCTTCATTCTATTTAGGATGAACTCGTGTAAACATGGAGTGTTCACAAAATCAGATCATGTGATGGTGCAGGATCAAGTCGGCCAGTTGTCGTTAACTCCTTCCCAGAGATGGACAATTCTGAGGACAGTCTGTTGCCATGGATGAGGTCACATTGTGTATGGAAGAGTGTACGCCCAAAGGCCATTGTCCATGTGATGAAACTGTTTTTGAACTGTGTTGCCTGCTGATGGAAGAGAATGGATTGGAAGATCCATCAGATCCACTTGTTGCATCTGATCTTTACATCATGTTAAAACAGGAAATACTGCAAAACTATATGATCAGTGGTATGTGGGGTCAATTTCCATTTATCAAGAATCTTCTCTTGATTCTCTTTCGTGTAAGATGACACTTACAATTGGACTCGTAGATCTGTATGAGAAAGGTGAATAAAAAAATGCAGTTTAACTCAGTGTTCTTACTCACTGTTGTCTTCTAAAAACTTAAGGGTATGTATTATTGTGCTGCAGGTAATTTAAGAATGTAAAATAAGGCAACTGTTGTATTATAAAACATTTTGGATGCAAGCAAAAAAGTGACAACTCAAGTTTGTAATCTTTCACAATTGTGTGCATTGCCTTGCACATAAAACTTTGAACAAATGGACAAACTGAGCAACACTTACATAATATTATCAAAGTTTTGAACTGTCAAACATGACAGTCCAACTTACAAAGAAAAAATACAGTTTTGTTCTTTTCTCTAAATGTCAGCACACAGCAGTGATGAAAGCATACCACAATTCCTGCTCCTGTTAAAATCTCAGTACTCTTATATCTGAACAGCTTTGGAAGGCCTTTGATTAAATTAACAACCATGTTTCTGTCCAGCTAGAAAGTTTGTGTTGTATGGTGTCTTATTTGTTGCTTCTGTTTGCACAGCTGGAGTATGTTTTCTTAAAGGCAATGCTAAAGTGCTTATTATAGGCTTTTAAAACAAATTACCACGATTCCTTACAATCTTGCATAAATAGTGCATCTGAGGATCTGTGAACTCTGAACAGTGGATTGTTGTGATAATGTTTGTGGTAAACTAAACAATATCCATTACCCAGACATTGCTTTCAAAAATTGCAAAAAAAATTCTAGAATTGCATGTATTGAAAAACCTTTTGTACTTCTAACCATGTTGTGGTATGTTTACATTTAAAAGTCAAGTTCTTCAACTATAAAAATAGTATATGATTTGTGGTTATAAAATGCCCAAGTCTTAGTCTTTAGGCACACTTTGTTAAAATTAGGAATACAAATTTTGAATAAGATTCAGTGTCAGCAAGCTTCTCTGTGTATCTCTGTTCATACCTAGAAAGGAAACTCCATGGGTACTTTGACAAAAGTCATCAAATAGAAACATGAGGATAATAGCAATCACTTTGTTGAGCAAATTAGAAAGCTATCGTCATCATCCACACTTTATAAAAAAGGGTATAAAGGTCACACAATTGTGAAAAAGTTGTCAACACGATACAATAAGTATAAAAATTATTCAACACCAGTCCCCATCACTTTCTTCCTTTGAATTGGAATACACTTGGAAGGTGTGAGAGAGTTAAAAACTACATGAGCACAGTTCCTGCCTGCGTGGAGAAGGGTTTTTTCACAGCTTAATAAAGGAAATGTCATGTCGCACATATTGTTACATGCTGTACAATATATAATCCAATGCAGCCTTGTTAGGTTTCATTTTCATAACACATGCAACACCACAAACTCAACTTCAACCATGAGAATGTTTTTATCAACTCATCTAATCTAATCTAATAAAAATTGTAAATAAGAATATATTCTGTTGCCCTAAAATTGATGGTCCACTAGAGAGTATACATGGGATCTGGTCCAATGTTAGTCCTCAAGGATCCACGAAAATTATGATAATTATCTTAAAATTAACTTCAAAAACAATTACCATGAATGAATTTGCATTTGAAATGATTTTCCCTGCACTTCTCATGGGAAATATTTGATTTCGATGAAAACAAATTTAGGAAAAAATAGAAAAAGGTAAAATACATTTACGTGATTTCATGTCTGTGTAGCTCTTCATTCTACAGGTCATGGTAATCCATGAGGGGCTTGAAAGGCCAAGCCAAAACAGATGTCCAGTCTCTTTGGATTCAACCCACATGGATTCTGCCGTTTTAATGACTTTTTTAACTTGCAATGGAGGAAAGGTTGCACAAGGACAAGTAGAGAAAGAAATAATGTGCAGGTGGTTTTCACAACTCTAACAGGAACACCTTTATTTGGTTGATGAACTGAAAGGCCACCATTTTGCTTAACCACCAGCCACCTACCATGTGCTGTCTGAGGATCAACACATGGTGTGACAACACACCACATTCCAGTATCTACATCAGTGAGTGCTGTTGATGCAACGTAAAGTGATTAATACAATTATTATTATTCACTTTCAGTGGTAAAGTAACGTTGAATTTGGAAGGATGTCAACATTATTCAAAACTGCAGGGGTAGTAAAGATGACACCTTAGTACCTTTGGAAATATATATTGTTTCACCACAGACAACAGTTTGATTTGAAAACAGAACATTTGAAATGATTAAATCTCATCATCACTGTAAGACAGAGTGTCTGACTGCTCAGTCTCAACACTGACCTTTTTGCTCGGGTTATGACAGGGAGCTGTTGAGACAGTTAACTCTACACTGTGGTCCCTCCTCATTGTTTGAGATCTCGGATAGAAGCAAATATAAAACACAGCTAACAATGCAAGCCATCCAAAACTCTATATGTACACTTTTTTTGAATGGCCAGGAATATTTGTGAGATAACAGGATAAGCCCTGAGTGCTTGCCATGATCATATTGGTTAAAAATTACTCTTTGGAAAAGAAACTGAGTTAGTTTAGTTGGGAAACTCAAGGGCAATCTGAATCGTTATTTGCATACGGATGATGTAGGCAGGGGATATCGGAATCTAGGCTCGGTCCTCAGTGCTGTAAGGACACATCAAGCTGAACGGACCACCTTATCCCTTGTCAGTCTTTTCATAATACTATGATTAATCTGTATAATTTTGCCTTTAAGGCTTAAACTGTTCACTTGATAATTATTAACTATATAACTGAACTGTGAACAAGTTACAGTAATATGTATAATATTTGGAGTACTCCTTTCCTGGATTATTTATAACTCGTTCTAAAAGCAATTGCTGTGGCGTTTTTAAAGTATAAGGCAGCATTGAAAATTGACCACCACACCCACACACACATACACAATGTTCTTTAAGTTAGTATGCTAGAGGGAAAATTCTCCATCGGGAGTTTCATTTCTATAGTTTGACTTCTTGTTCTTTGTAGCATTATTGTCTTTTTAAAAGGGGTGTTCGGTGTCTTCCTGCTTCCGACTAACATCGGGCTTCATGTTGTTCACTGTCGCCATCACTGCTACAGCTCTGATTTCCTGTAGTCCCAATCTGTTTTTTCAGTCTGTTTTTTTTATTCTCGCCAACATCTACCAACTCAGCAACTACAGCACTACAGTACGTACATACTGAGCTGCAAGAACAAGGTGACAACCACATCGTAAGGTTTTGAGTCTTCCAATATAATCTCTATAGAACGAATGTGTTTCATATATTAACTGTCCTAAATACTTACAGGGTCATGTTACCTCAGTGGTTACCACTGTTGCCTCACAGCAAGAAGGTTCTGGATGCATACCGTAGGACCGTTTGGAGTCTGCATGTTCTCTGTATGAACACAGATGACTCCAAATTTCCCATATGTATGAATGTGTGCTTGAGCGGTGGCTTGTTTTATGGGTTTGCCCTATAATAAACTGCCAACTTGTCCAGATGGTAAGCTGCATCTCGTTCGATGTCAGCAAGGGTCCCCCTTGACCTTTAACAACATAAGCAGTTCAAGAAAATGCTTGAAATGCTTGAAAAAAGAAATCTTCTTGATTTTTTTTAAGTCATATAAATATAGATGAACTTCAAATACACATACAATACGCCTATTTATATTCAAGTTTTTTTTATAGGTCATGATATAATCAGTACATTTCAAGGTCCCTCTGTGAGCAGGCTCTACAACACTGCCGAACATATAAAGCTTAAAGCCCACTTCATTGTTTAGTTGAGTACATTTATGTAACAGTCACCCTGTTAGTCAATGAGCCTCAGTATGCTACGTTCAAACCTGAAAATGACATTGCTGCTTTGAGTTAAAGACAATACAAGTTGATGAAAATTTAACAGCTTGGTATTCTATAACATTGTTCTTATAAAAAAAAAAAACAGTATCTTGGCATTTCCACATATTTTTTGTTGTTCAGCCCACCCAAATGAAATAATCAAAGTTCATGTGCATGTTGAGGTTGCCTTGTGACACACGCTCAGCAAATGTAAAAAATAAATAAATAATGAAACATGCTTTTTCTGCCCTTTCATTGAAAAGCAAACGTCTGGCTTTAAGGGAATCGAACATTATATCCTCCTCTGTTTTTTTCTCTACAAATGTTTCCATTGTTACATTGTCTTTGACAGATGCACTTTGAGACAGATGCTATAAACATGTCATTGCCATAGTTAACTGAATGCTAAAAAGAAATCTACATATCACTGTATACCCAGCTGCAGGACTTTGATAAACAATGACCTGTCTCATGGGAAAAACTCCCTTCACTTCCCCAAAATCACCATGTCCATATAACGAGAGAGAGAGAGAATGAGAGAGACCTGTGCTAAATAAATACTGTTCTGTTAAACATGTGAGGTGTCAAAGCCATTTCCCTTCACTACCCCCCCCCCCCTCCCACACACACACACACACCCACAACATGAGCATAACTTCCTCAAATTTGATATACACCCTTCAATCCTCACCCTCAGAGGCATGACTGAGAAGGAGAGACCCCTCCCCTGAAAATCAAGTTATCTCACCATGCCACCTCTGTACTGAGAGAAGATTCTAAAAGGAGAAAGACAGAGAGAGTTACACATTCCAAATCCACTGAAACAACAGACTTTTTGGAGAGAATAGAAAGAGGAGAAGAAAAGAAAAGAAAAGAAAAGCATCTAAAAGTAAAGAGTTCGTCTTTCTTCACATTGATCTGGACAGTGATGGCCAGCTGGAACCTTCTGATACTGGGTGAGTCACATCTGTCATGCATTTGCACATTTATTTGGATGTAAAATTATCTGTTGTGAAAGTTAAGAAATATTTATTTATGACTAACTTTTAAGACTACGTTCTTTTGGGTCTATGTATGCTTTGTGTGTAAGCTGAAATCTACCGTTAAATGTTACATATTGTCAATAATCAAATATGTCTTTAAGTGAGTCTTTGTATCAAAAGGAAGTATACAGAATAATCTAAATTGAAAGTGCTTGTTTAGAAAAAAAAAATAAGAATTATGGCATTGCCACACCAACTTTAATCGATTAAATGCAAATTTTCCACATTTTCATTTTTACTGCTGTGTTTAACAACTTAACACTGAGTTAACATCTCCCAGCAATTTGATTGTAAGTCTAAAAATTCTATCCTCAAACTGTAATATTTGTCAATTCAAGCCTTCCTTTAGCTGTAAATGCCTGCATCCGAAGTGTGGGAAAGTGCCCAAACGAATTAAGAGAAAGGGAAGGAAGGTCATGCCGAACACAGCAGTTTCTCTTCAAGCAGCACCGAGAACTTTTGTTCTTCTGCTTTCCAAATGATAGGCCCATTTACACTCTATGAGCTCATCACACAACCCACACATCACCTTATAATGATTACATCTTCCCCCTGAGAAGTAAACTTCATGTGTTGCAGAACACAGACAGACTTGGTTTTTGTGTTATGAAATCCAAGACTGCTGAAACATTCTCTGACTTCATGATCACAGCATCAGCTTACAACTATAAACTAATGATGGCCTGTAAGAGGAAGCTTCTTAATTTAACTGGCCCCTCCGAGAGATATTAGTTAAATTGACGGATCTCAAATCGGCAAAATTAGGGAGAACTCACTTGTCCTTAACATCCATCTATGTAAAATCAACAGTTTTAAAATACTGTAGTAAAACTGTTGAGAGAGAAGTTTTTCAACTTCAAAGGTTTCTTCAAATGTGAAAGTTTAGGAACAAACAAATAGATTCGACCAGTGTTAATTAGAAAAGCATTTCATTTGGACTGGTTAGAAGATTCGGGGCGGAGAGGCTGAGCTCATGTTGGGTGGGATGATGGGGGGGCAAGGAGATGGATGGAAGTGGCTCGATTGTCAGGGATGAACAAAGGTATGGTGCGTCCCAGAGGTAAAAATGCAGAGTGGGGGAACCTCACATTAAGCATACAGCTTCATCTTCTCACTGTGGTTCCCATAATTGATAAGATTACATAGATTCAATTCGTAACTGTAGCACACGTGCCTTTAAAGTTGACTTCACATCTTCAATGATATATCTAATATAACTGCAATTAACAGGGACTAACTAAAATGTACTGCAGCATCTTTGTAGCTGAGTTCCTCCAATAAATTTACCACTGGGATACCGAGTATTTCCTTTCTGTTGATGACTGACAACTTATTTCTTTGTGATTTGGATCAACGGACTTTTTAATGAACAAAGCCGCTTCTTTTCAAGGGAATCTTATATTCATTACTTTTGAACTGACAATAGAGAAACTTGATGTGAGCTATCTGGGGACATGCTTCCTGTTTCCATTTACAGTAAAAAACCTATCTGCCGTGCTTCAGGCAACCACAGAGCATTGACTCCGCACTCTTCCTGCCAGGGGATGTAATGTTGTGTTGTACCGATGCCGTTCAGGTTGATGTTTCCTCACATGTTGGAATCAGGGTTGTCGAGACACAATTAGCTCATTTTAAATTATGGTGCAGATCCTCTTTCCGCATCTGAGGAAACATGGTTGGATTGTCTTATGTTTTTATTTGTGTGTTTAAACTGATGCTTTAAATGCCGGTTAGGTCATTTTGTGCACATTATGCAAGAGTCAAAGAGTAAGATTCAGAATAGTACACTAACAATGGCTTACTTGCTTTTCAGCTCTGAACATCGCCTTCATTGTGGTCCTGTCCAATCCATCCTGCTCTAAAGGATTTAATCTTGTGAAGAAAAAATGCATTGGTATGAAAAACTAATTTATCTTAACATATAATCCCCCATGGCATATTATGGGATGTGTGAATGTTAATCAGGTTAAAAAAACATAGTATTGTTTGGTAAATGGCTAATGTAAAATTGTCTACAGGGTAATGGGTGCCCAAGGTAAATTGATACCCATGGGGAGTGAAGAGAAAGGTAGACGGTGTTAGAGAAGAGAATCTCAAATATGCGTTTATGAGTATATTAATAGTTATATATGAATATATTTCCAAGTATCAAGATACTTGGAAATATTAGATCCCCGAAAAGTCCGGAATTATGTGGACATCGCTGTGACCACCGCCGTGTCCGCCACAGACTTTTGTATTAACGTAATAATACAAAAAATATTTAATGGATTTTTATTTCATTCCCGCATAGACCTTAGTGCAAGGAAGAACTGTTTGATTAAGGAAAGGTTGATTGCATATTTCTGCCAGTGGGGGGGAATTTATCTACAAAACTTTCATGGACATAACTTCCTAAACGTTGATCCGATTTGGTCCAAATTTGGTGCATATGAATCAACTTGAGGAGATCTGTCTTGCATATGTCATATTTTACTCTTATAGTTAATATTTCACTCACTTGGGAGAGCTTTTTCTTACAAAGAAATGAACACTATTTTAAGAACATAGCTTTCTAAACATTGGTCTTTTACTGTATATGTCCTTATTTCACTCTCAGGGGGTGAAATAATTTATTTCTGAGGTCAGAAAAATAGGTAACTGCATATATCTTCTTTATTGAGTCATTATGGGATCTTATCTTAGAGCATTTAGCTGACGTCATAGAAATAGTTTGAGTCAATATAGACTGTTTGAGATTATTAATTAATCACATTTAGTTTGAGGGGTTGAGGGAGATTACTTGTACAACACAGGGGACTTGGGGCTTTTCATGGATATACCCTTGCTGTGTTGGATGACAGTACTCTTTGCTGTTTCTTTGATTTAGATTACGATGAATGTGAGGTTGACGAGGATTATCCTGATTATGTTGGGCCCTGTGGAGAAAAAGCAAACTGTTTTAACACAAATGGCAGCTTCTACTGTCAGTGTTTTGTTGGCTACAAGGCATCGACAAACACTGTGAGATTTCCAGCTGAAACATCTGCAACATGTAAAGGTCAGTTATTTTGTATATGTAATCAATGAGGGCAGATAATCTAATCACAATTATATTGATATTTTACTGCTGTAGTCGTCATCTGATTTTTTGTTTTGTTTTTTTTACTTAAGATATCAATGAGTGTGTGGAAATCACAGACTTGTGTGGACCTAATGCCAAATGCTTTAACACAATTCCACATTATTCCTGCATTTGTAATGTCGGATTCATATCCACGACTGGAGTGAAACAATTTCAACACAGTGACAATGTCACTTGCATAGGTATGATTGAATAATAATGATGAAAATCCTACTGTGGTTTGTTATTTGTGTATGTTATGCAGGCTATTTATACCTCACTGTGCTTCAATGACAGGATGCCAGTGTGATCTATTTATGTGTTTATTGTGGGAAAACATTGATGTTTTCCAGTTTTCCACCTATTCTTGATGTGATTTTCCTTCTCATACAGATGTAAATGAATGTAAAGAGGAACAGATTTGTGGTCACAATGCAACATGCATCAACACACTGGGAAGTTATTACTGTGTCTGTAATGCTGGTTTTGGACTGAAATCTCACAAAGCAAACTTCACTGGGAATCAGGAGCAATGTGAAGGTGAGGGCTGTCTCTGTACTGCTCTATCTTTTAAGATAATTCTGAATTCTGAATAAGATTAGGAACACGCATTTTATTTTTCTGAAACTATACAATGATTATTTTAAAACTGGTTGCTTAAGTAAATGGCTGTCCTATGAATTTGAGTTGTCTGGCCTGCTATATATTAGTATTATTTTTCACCCTTTGCATCCTAAGATCTGTCGGATTTTGGGTTCAGTATACTAATACTATATGTTAAAGTGAGAAAATAATTGACAGGTTAGTGAAAAAGTGGTACTGGTAAAGACAACCATAATTCAGTACATTGTTGGGAATTTCTATTAATAACACAGTGTTTGCGCATCATATTATGATTTCTATCATCATCAGTGAACTCATTTAATGAAGATTAATTTCCTGTCTCCACAGCATTAAACTATGATGTATTTAATCAAAAGAATCTCAGAGAGTTAAAGGTACACCAGAAAAAGTTTTATTATTCAGCATATATCTAAATCGTTTGTTGCCTCATCCATAAGTTCTATGCTTCTTTTTACTCCTCTGAAATTGCTCTCCAAGGGTTCTAACATTGCAGATGAACTTGGGATGCAGTTGAAAAAAAGCTGTACGGAGCTCACACAAAGTGAGAATCCATCAGAGCTGGATGATGATGACTCACTAAAGGTATTTCTGCACAAAAGAAAAAGGCTTCATACTTAATAATGAAGATATATGCAGTATATCTCTTAAGATGTCTGTGCACAACTTTGCAGACTGTTTATGTTGACTCAATATGTACTGTAGCCTGGATGTCTGCCTCTGTTTGACTCTCTCTCCGGTTTCCCCACACTTACGTTGCTCCCTTTCTTGTGTAGAGATTGTTGTCTGTGATCGACAATCTTTTGTCCAGTGGAGTCCTCAGTGATAGTAGGAAAGTCTCCACCTTTCTGGACATGGTGGAGAATGCCCTTAGGCTCGTAGGACCTTCCATTAAGCCCCCTGGGACAAGAAGATCATCCACTTATGCAGGTTAAATCAATACAAAGATGCTGGGTTTCTCTTTGATCTCTTGGCTTTATGGTCCCATTCACAAAATATATAGAAATCCAATGCGGATTTGCTCCTTCTCTTTTGCTAAAGTCATCTTTACTATTTTGATGACAAGCACTGATTTTTGTATCTGCATCCAGATCTGGAGATGGTGGTGCATAAGGGAGGTGACTTGCCCAAGGGAGCTGTGACTTTATCATCTAAGCAAGCCTTGCTGAACATCCAGTTGGAGACAGCAGCTGGAGACCAGGCCTCTTACCCGGGTACGGTTCATGTCATAACTACCACACTAGTAACCACTTTGATTAAGCCATAGATTACCTACACATGTTATCCTCTTCAACTTCATCCTGTTCTGCTCTGCTATGATTTCAAAAAGGCTTTACTACAGTGTCCCTGCTGAGCTATGCAAACCTGGAAGACTCTGCAGATGGCTTCTTCCGTGGGATGAAAAAACAAGGAGACCAAAGGTATCAGATCAACTCTAAAGTTGTGACTGCAGCTGTCAGTCGAAGAAATACAAGCTATCTCGAAGAGCCAGTAAAATTAACTTTGTTCCATCTGAAGAAGGTAGAGTTTATAAAAAAAACTATCAAATATAACAATCTATCTCAGACGGAAAATATTATTTCATACTATGTCATTATCTGTATTTTGTTCCACAGACAAATGAATCCAGCCACACCTGTGTCTTCTGGGATTCTTCTGAGGGAGAAGGGGCATGGTCTCCTCGTGGCTGCAGTGTGTCAGAGTCCAATCCTGAATACACTGTGTGCTCCTGCAACCACCTGAGCAGCTTTGCTGTGCTCATGGCCCTCTATGATATAGAGGTCAAAACTCAAAAACATAGAGAGATAGAATAGTTCAGATGGATGGATCTTCTTTCTTCTCCTATTGTAATGTAATCCCATTCTCTCAATCCCAACAGGGCAAGTTTGAGTTGCAGATGATCACCTGGGTGGGTCTTTCCCTGTCATTGCTTTGCCTGTTCATCTGCATCCTGACCTTTGCATTTGTCCGGTCAATCCAAAGCCAAAGAACCACAATACACTTGCACCTCTGCATCAGCCTCTTCACTGCCATCCTTGTCTTCCTTGTAGGCATATCTCAGACAGAGAACCGGGTAAATATTTGTGTAACTGCTTGCACAGTTGAAATGCCAATGACCGGAATCATATTTCTGAAATGTCTGAATACAGCAGAGGAACAGATACTTAGTAACTGTGCAGCTACTGAATTATTTATTTAAGTCCTGAAAAGTGTTCAGCAATTCAGCAAGTTGCTCCCTATCTGTTTCTCTGGATTTCTCAGCATTCTTTATCCTTTATTCACCGCTGTCATCCTGATTCTCAGCCTTCTCTACCTGCTGTATTAGGTTGGCTGTGCCGTGGTAGCTGGGCTTCTGCATTTCTTTTACCTGGCAGGATTTTGTTGGATGTGTCTGGAGGGTATACAACTCTTCAGGATGGTTGTCCTGGTCTTTAACACCAACTACAAAACCCTTTATATGCTGGCAGGGGGTTATGGTGTCCCAGCTGTAATCGTTGGTATATCTGCCTTATTCAATGCAAAAGGATATGGCACTGAAAGATAGTAAGTTTCCTTTACTCATAGCCATCTTATTTTCCTTATTCATTCCCAAATCCCTGGTTTTGTTCACACATCTTCTGTTCTAAAAACTCTCAATGTGCCGTGCAGTTGTTGGTTAAATCTGGAATTCATCTGGAGTTTCTTCGGCCCGGCCTGTGTCATCATCGTTGTGAGTTAGAAAATAATTACTGAGATGGAAAATATTCCCCATATTGACTTCATTGCGTGTATTTAAACATCATCTCTGTTACTTTGCAGATAAACATTTTCTTCTTTCTCATCACTGTGTGGAAGTTAGCACAGAAATTCTCAAGTTTAAACCCTGACCTGAACAAACTACAGAAAATAAAGTGAGTCCGCATCAGAAACATGCTGCATGCAACAATCAGACACAAATGCTCTATATGTGTGTATGAGCATGTTGAATATGTCTGTACCAATGTGTGAGAATATACGACACATCTCGTATATAACTGCTTCTCCCAGTACCTGTATTTCCTAAAATTATGCTATATCCTGTTGGAAAACTTCAAATTTGATCCATGTTGCTATTTGTTGCCTCCCTCAGGGCGTTCACCATCACTGCAGTTGCTCAGCTGTGTGTGTTGGGCACCATGTGGATATTTGGTTGTTTCCAGTTTGAGGAGAACACAATTGTCATGTCATACCTATTTACCATCTTTGGTAGCTTTCAGGGGTTGCTGATCTTTGTCATGCACTGCCTCTTCTCTAAACAGGTCAGTCTCATTCCTCCCAAATGTATTTTAGTGTGTTTTTTCTGAAGTCAAAACTAATTTCTGATTTTAGGTGAGGGAAGAGTATGGACATATCCTCTCCAGATTATGTACACCTAGAAAGAAGAGATACTCAGAGTTTGGTTACTCGCAGTCCAGCAAAGCTCATGTAAGTAAAATTAAATACAAGTCAATTTTAGAGTTTGAAGATGGAAAATTAGATGGAATCAGAGGTGTGAAGTTAGGCATGTTGTATTGTGGAGACGGAGCAGACTCTGAAATGAAGAGTAGCCTAATGAAAGTATGTGTCATGACTGATTAGCTTATCTCTAGTTTCTGTGGTCCTCAGGCATCCAAGAGCACACAGGACACGGGAGAGTCTCAAATGTGAGGAGCTTAGAAGTAACGTGGGAGCAAAGTGTAATTTGTTTCCTGAAGGCTGCCATCTCAGACATATGTCCAACTATTGTCCTTCCATTAATACCCAGTTGTCTGCTTGTTGAACTGCTGTAAATATCCTTGTGGTCACTGTTTTGTTTGTATCATAAGCTGTCAAAACTATGTTGAAGTGTTGGTTGTTATAATTGTATACAAGTTGTTTCATGGACAATTAAACTAAATAAGGAAAGAATGGGTGACATTTGACAGAGAATGATCATGATATAGACTATTCTTTATTCATTTTCAAAAACTAAATGGTATTCAAGTAGAGGACAAAACATGCTTCGAGTATATAGAATATTTTATTTCTTGCCTTGATTAATCCTATTCATTTCATAATATCATTCATATTGGGGAAAAATTATTTCCAAATGTTAAATAATGTGGAGAAGTAGAAAAATTTTGAACAAATTTATCAAAACAACAGATACAACAGTTATTGTGAGGGCATGTCTAATCAGGTACGTACATAATATATGGCTTCTGTGTCCTCAAGGTACTTCATTCAACAACTGAAAGATATTTATGAGACAAACTAACTGATATCATCTAAATATGATCGACAAAAAAGAAAATAATTGTCCGAAAGAAATGTATATCAAATGTATGATTGTGTTTGTATTGATTGAGTTTGTATTAGTAACGTCAGCCCTGCTCTATCCAGTGTGATGTGAAATGTTCAATGTATTGTTATACTTATATATTCAAAGTATTATTTTTAATTAACCAATTTCGGGTCAGATAGTTTAAGACATTTGATAGTTCACATGGAAGCTTTTAAATTAGATTTATATAATTTGTGCTTGTATCTCTGGATTTAGGTATTGTGAAACACTGGCATTTAATCATATTAAAAATATAGAAAATAAAAAATACCATTATAGCATATGTTAGGATTAGCAGAAATAATAACAATCAGACGCATTGGTTGCCAACCCAATGCGATAATTATTTCTTCCTTTGTTGGTCACTGTGTTATCTCACCATATGCTTTCTGTTGTAACATTTGTTAAAAGAGTTTCACAGGCCATTTATACAACTTGTACGCGTAACAATAGATTTGTCCGTATTCACCTTAATTGTAAAATAAATGTAAGTATGATAATCAGTGTGGTATCAGAGTATCGTTTACCTCGAATCAGGTTCCCACAGAGATACTTGAGGCACCTATTCATCACGGTGTCCTTTCAAACACATCTTATTTTAATGGCATGGACATTGGGTGATAATTATAACAGAACCCATTCAGTTCTCATATCTTTCTTTGTTTTGACATAATTCAAACGACTTTAGGATGGGAAATGAGAAACTAATGACAAACTGAGATCCCCTCTGGTTCAAAAGATCAACAGTGAAGATGAATGGATGGAAGAAATCCAAGGGCAGATGAAGCTTGTAATAAAATACCTGCCAAGCCCCTGCAAAAGAGATACTGCCAGAGGAGCAGAGGGAAAGAAAAATAGAGCAAGAGTGAAATAATGTGAACCATAGTGATAATTGAACATTGCAAGTAACACAGCTTTGCAGACGTGACACATTTAGCTTTTGATCAATTAATCTGAGCCATTACTAACAATCCAGTTTCCATCAAGAGTGATCTGAAGGTAAAAGCACAGTTTATTACCCATGATGATTTGATAGTTATTTATTGGGTAGATTTTTCTATCGAAGCAAATGAAACGCCTAAGTGACCTAAGAGGTGATCGCCAAGAAAGCTATAGAATTCTAATTGTTTTTGACTATTTAATCCGCTTTCATTATGGACAAGAGATTTGAGAAGATTCATTCAATCTGATAACATTATTGAAGACGTGAATAATACAGGGGGAGTTAAAGCCACAAAATCAGCTAGATGTTCATTTAGCTGTAGTAAGCAGTGTTGAAGAACGAAATAGGATTAGAATAGTAACGTTGCTGGACTTAGTTTACCAGGACTTGGTTAGAAGAGTCTACGTGCAGGAGTGTGACCAATGGATGAAAAACAGATTCGGGAAACATTCAGGGCATGTAGTTAATTAGTAGTCTGTGCCGGTGCAACGATACATAACGGTTAGCTGCAAAACTGTTGGCTCTTGAATTGGGCGGGATAAGAGTTGTCCAATGATAATTAATATAAGTTTGACAGGCGTTAAATCTTAACCAATAGCTGAGCTGCTAGAAAAATCTCACGTCCGGGCTGGGCGGCGCTTCATTGGCAAAGATGTTTTTCAATATGGAGTACAGAAAATAGCCGGACTACCTCAGTATTTCATTCCTCTCTTTCTTAATTATTTGTCTTTTGAATAACGGGCACAAATTATGAACTCTCTCCAGTTGGTGCCAACCTTCAGGAGTTCAAAGCGTATGTTTGTTATGTATCGTTTAAATGTAAACAATTTATTAGCCTATTGAACAGCAACCGTGTTGACAAGAGAACTGTAAAACTCTTCAAACTTCTCATTATTAAACACTCAATATTATACCTCTCCAGCACTTCCAATGCCTATAGGAAGACTTTAATACTCCATAGTATGCGCCAAAATTCTTAAATTACGCAAAACTATCAACTTTTGCTGACTGCTGAGTTTTTCGGGTGGAAGGTCGCATCGCTTCAGTCTGCGGATTCGCAGGTGAGTTGTGTGCATTGGATTGAGGTATGTGAGTGTTGAAATCCGGCATATGGGGTGAGGAGCGTGTTTTAACTGACCAAATTGATGTTTTATCACTTTGGTGATGATTTAATCTCTGTACTGTATAGCTGTAAACAAAATTATTCAACCCCATTGGTAATAAAGTTTATTGGCAAAACATTATTTATCGTGTTCTTTTGTATATTTACAATAACCACATTGTACAAGAATAGTTTAAACAGCTCAATGTAACAGATTTTAAAAAAAATGTAATCCACGTTGAACTTTAAATGTTGCCTTTATGACTATTGGGGTCACAAAGTTATTCACTCCCCAGAATAAACATGGTGTGCTCCAAAGTGTGCATCATTGCTGTCTCAAAGTAAAAAGAAAGGTTCCCTTCAGTCAAAGGAAAAAAAAAGTTCCCTTCAGTCCAATTATAATCATTTAGTTAAGCAGGGATGTTGTTGGATGCTGTTAATTGGGTCAATTAAACAATACTATAACTTTTCAGGCCTATGGATCGTCAATATGTCTGTCTGTGGAAGAATTACTTATATGCTGAAAAGAACACCTTACAAACAGGGAAGCATGGTGGTACTTCGGTTATGCCCTGCTTCCTCAGGCATTGGAAATATTGCAGCATGTTGTATAATCTTGTAGAGTTTTTTAGCTAATACCAAATACTGTGTTGTATATGCTCTGTATATGCTCTACGAACTCTGCATTTTCTCTGACAAGAATGCACAATGCGGTGAGTGTCTCAGCCTCTCTGGGGTCCATGGGAATGTTGCGAGTTTTTGGGGTGTCCTGGTCCTGGAGTCTAGCAGCAAGCCTTGGAGTGTATCTAGGCACAAGAACATGGAAATACTTTTACATTGCAGTACGCACTGCCAAAAGAGACCTCAAGTAAGTTAAATGTGTTTAAGTGTAGTACTTATCATTTGGCACTACATCTTTTACTCACATTGTTTTCTTTGTCCTCTTCCTCTGACCCTCATCAGTGGCCTGTATGTGCTGTTAAGAGTCAAACTGGCGTTGTGGCGATATATGCGAAATGGAAGTAACATTCCTTCCATATTTGCCCAGACAGTAAAACTCTACCCCAATAAACCAGCACTGATCTATGAAGCCACAGGAGAGACATGGACCTTCACTCAGCTGGATGAGCTGTCTAATGCAGTGGCCCACTGGTCAAGAGATCAGGGATGGGTCTCGGGGGATGTGGTGGCCCTTTTCATGGAAAGCAGGCCATTACAGGTTGCACTTTGGCTGGGACTTTCCAAGGTGGGGGTGGAAGCTGCACTCATCAATTTCAACCTCCGCAACGATTCTCTTCTGCACTGTATCGGGGTATCAGGGTCTCGGGCTATTGTGTTTGGAGCAGAGCTTGCTGATGGTAAGAATGTGTCAAATAATTTAAAGATTTGTTTAAAAAAAATGCATTTAGTTTCTAATTCTGTGTCAGTGGAGGGTTTTTTCCCATTTCAAATGATGTATTATTAGAACAATAATGTCAGTAAATATTGTAAAAACTATATCAACCTCAGGAGCAAACCATATTTGATTAACATTGTGTGTGTGATGAATCATGTGGGTATAATGTGTTAATGATTGTGTCTCCAAAATATCATGTGGTAAGGACATGTTGCCAGTGATGACATCGCCAGTAAAACAGCATCCCTCCCACCTTTTTTTTAAGTTAGATATAATTTGCTTCTATCTATTCTCTTTTATACAAAAACAACACTCCTCCAGTTTCTATGATCTCCAACTTGTGTGTGTGACTTTGTTAAGTTTGCTTAACAAAGAAAACTTATGTTTGCTTAACAAAGCAAATGTTATGTTTTCATGTTTTCTTTATCAGCTGGCTAATCAAATGGTCATTTTGCTTTTTTTTTAAGGTTGTCACAAAATTCTGTTATGTTTTCATTTGTAATTATTTAAATGGCTTCAGAAATTATGATATGAGGCTGATGGCATACAAAAATATATATTTCATTGTAGTAAAATATAATGAATTTCACTGACAGTATTAATTTTATTTATGGTGTAATCTTATTCAAACTGGAAAGCTTGAACTGGTTTAACTGATATCAAATAACCTCAATCCAATCTTCCTCTTGTTCGTCTTACTGTATGTTAGCCATGCTGGAAGTCAGCTCCTTCTTCAGCCAGTCCATGGTACAGTTCAGCACTGGAGACCTCAGTGCAGAACATCTGGCCCGTCTTGGTGCTCGACCTCTGGACCCAATTTTAGCCTCTGCATCTAGACATCCCCCTTCACCTTGTGTTCCGCCCAAAGGCATGAATGGTAAGTACCACATTGTTTTCCATTTTCAACTGTGGCTCCATTGAAGATCTTATTTGCATATTAATAAGTTGCCTTTAGTATCCACTTCAACATAGTAAATGTTGTTTTTTCACCAAAATATCTCATAGTCACATTTTTTAATTCAGTTTGTCTAGTTACTCAACTGAAATTGCTTTCAAGCAGTTATTTGACTCAGTCTGGATATGGGGAATTCTTATCTGTGTAGAACTTTAAAAGAATACTTTTTCCGGAAATTCCAACATTGAATGTCCACAGGTGAAATGGTAGCACAAACAAATATGTTCACAAAACTCAGTAACAACAATTTATTTTGGCCTTATCAACAAATATGCTAACAATTTTAGCCTAGTGGCCTTTGTCAGAGGATGAAAAAAAATGGAATTCAGGTTATTTACATACAGGAACTGGAACGTAATTGGCATAAAAGTTCACATGATAATTCATTTTCTGAGGTCACCTATACATCTTTCATGTTAATATGTCAATGAGTAAAAGCAGGTGAAGTAATACAACTTTAACTGCTGTAACTAACTAACTTTCTATATGAAATATTTATATGTCTCTTTCAGTCCAGTAGATTTCATTTTATGTTAAGTGTTAAGATCCAGTACACCTCTTTCTGAAAGAATGTTTTTCTTCTTCATTTTTATTAAACTTGGCGGGAGAAATTACGAACAGCATTGGCACTGCTCACACAGTGTCCAGGAAAGAACCACTGATCTTCCAATAAGTTGATGCACACTAAACAATTCGTGAGAAAGATGATGACATGAGGGGTTTCTCAGGCTTGCTCTGAGAGATGTACAGTCCATAAGGGCCACTTGCATCAGAAAAATAACGGCCAATGACACTTCTGTGCTCAGTTGAATTTATTTTCATAACTGCACAATGATGATTCCAATTCATTCATTCCTTCTCTGAGAGTTTGTATCTGCATGTACAGCATTAATTTGGCTGGTGATCTTTTCAGTGTAAAGTGCCTTACATCAATCCCACAGAAGATTTTATGTAGTATAGATTTTTTTTTATGCCAGGACTATAAAAGTGCTGTGAAATCACACGTATGGATCTTAAACTGGCAGTGTGTAGCAAATTCTCTAATGAATTCTCTTCTGCAGACCGTCTGTTTTATATTTACACATCTGGCACCACAGGACTGCCAAAGGCTGCCATTGTGGTACATAGCCGGTACGTTAATCATTAAGAGAAATACCACTCGCCAAAATAATTGCAGATGTTTCACAGCCAATTATATACAATCTGAATTTTATCCTGTGTTCCCACAACAGTTACTACAGAATTGCTGCATTCGGGTATTATGCATTTCGGATGCAGCCTGATGACATCATCTATGACTGCCTGCCTCTCTATCACTCAGCAGGTATGTGATTGTGGTCTCTGGCTCTTGTTAATTACAGTTTTCAACTTTATATGTAAGCAAAGTGTCAGCTGTTTCTTCTTGCCAGGTAATATTATGGGAGTTGGTCAGTCTCTGATGCAAGGACTCACTGTAGTAGTTAAGAAGAAATTCTCTGCCAGCCGCTTCTGGGATGATTGCATTAGGCATGACTGCACTGTAAGAATTTGTACTTGTAAAATATTATGAAATCCAAAAAACAAGTATTTTGAGCAAGCAATGCCACAATAACAAAAACTGCTTTCCTGTCATAGGTAGTGCAGTATATCGGGGAAATCTGTCGCTACCTCTTGTCTCAGCCTGTACGGCCATCAGAAAAAGGCCACAAAGTTCGGCTGGCAATGGGAAATGGGTTGCGTCCCAGTGTGTGGGAGGCCTTCACAGAACGATTTGGGGTGGCACAGATTGGCGAGTTCTATGGAGCAACTGAGTGCAACTGTAGCATTGCTAACATGGATGGAAAGGTTAGCGATCAGTGTTTATCAGTTTTGTCTTCACTGATAAAATGTGAATTCAATCAGAGTGTAAGTGATTCTGCCCTCCTTCCAGATTGGAGCCTGTGGATTCAATAGTCGCATTCTCCCCAATGTGTACCCAATTCGTCTAGTTAGGGTGGATGAGGACACCATGCAGCTGATTCGCAACAGCCAGGGCCTCTGCGTGCCTTGCCGCCCTGGTAACTCTTATAAACCACTTCTTTAAACATATTTTTTATTATTTTTATTATATATTATTATAAAAAAATTTAGGTGATATTTTCCTCTTCATTGTTTTATAAGCATAAGCCATTCATTGATTGGTTGTAGTGGCCTCGAGGGATACTATTTTTTATTGTGTCCTTCGTTTTTTTGTTGAAAAAACATCTTTTTTTAGATGTTATGCCATCTTTGACTTTTATTTTTTTATTTTTTTTATTCTCTTTTATTTGTTTATTTTATTTAACCTCTTGTTACTTTTACTGTTTTATCCCCCTTCTGTTTTTTAAATTTTTCATTTGCATTTATTGACTTTAAATTTGACTCTCTTGTTTTAGACCATCTGCTGTTCATCCTGCAACTTATTTTCTGGCCTTCTGTTTTTTGCTTCCTCTTATTATATTACCTTTTGTGCCGCCTTTGCCTTGTCAAAACAGGGTTGTAAACATTTATTTTTAAAAATGCTATATACACAGAACGTATTATTACCAGGCCTACACTGTCGTTAGCAACAGCAAGGTTATATTCCCAATTCCCCTGCGTTGCAATTCATTGGAAGTAATGTTTGAAATTATGTTATTTACTTGTGGCGTAAATATGTATCTGATATATCCCAAAATAAAACCAGTACTTCCTCGCTCTATGGTCTGTGAAGTTTTAAAATTTGAAAATGATCTATGAAATTGTTTTTGAGTTATCATGTTAACACAAAGGATCTGCGGTGGACGCAGATGTGGCGGCGGCAGCAATTACAATTCCTTAATATCCCCAACTTTTCAGGATATTATTATAGTATAATTACATTAATGACTTTGCTTAATGTAGTATAGGAATGTTAAGTTTGTTACATTAAGAAGAATTCCTCTTCACTCTGCTGTCTATTTCAGGGGAGCCTGGGCTTCTGGTCGGCCGCATCAACCAGCAGGACCCGTTACGACGTTTCGATGGTTATGCTAACCAGGATGCTACAAGAAAGAAGATAGCTCACAATGTCTTTAAGGAAAATGACTCTGCATACATATCAGGTTGTCAAACCAATTTGTTTCACAAAACACTCATGTGTAGTTAATATGCAAGAAAGGCTTCCTGTTTTACAATGAGAAAACTACCACTGGTGTCATTAATATTCCTTTAAATGCACATATAAAAATTATTTAGGAAAATAAAAAGAAATGTAGTGGCTTATGTATATTTCCATAATTTTTGTCTAGGAGATGTGCTGGTGATGGATGAACTGGGCTACATGTACTTTCGGGACCGTGGCGGGGACACTTTCCGCTGGAGAGGAGAAAATGTCTCCACCACTGAGGTGGAGGGCATACTCAGCAATCTCCTGGGCCAGACCGATGTAGCTGTGTATGGTGTGACAGTGCCAGGTGATGGTTACATTCTTAAACTTAATGCTTTCAGCCTCATGCTGGGGACATTTTTGTTGATTCTCTTCAAAGGAATTTATTGTTAATTGCAGTCATACTTTAAGTAACATTTATCTCCATGTGTCAAACAAGGTGTGGAAGGTAAGGCAGGCATGGCTGCCATAGCAGACACCACTGGGAGTTTTAACTGCAGTGGTTTTTTCGAGAAAGTGGAGCGCGCTCTTCCTCCGTATGCTCGCCCTGTGTTCCTGCGAATCTCCCCACATGTAGATACCACAGGTAAACTGCCTTTTATCTCTTTCTAGTTTGTAATAAATGCCAGCCATCACTGATATCATATCAATTAATACTTATTGATATTGTGTATCTCCACCTTCCTGCATAGGTACATTTAAGATACAGAAAACCAGGCTACAGAGGGAGGAATACGACCCACGTCTCACGAGTGACCGCATCTACTTTTTGAACACTAGAGCTGTGGAGTATCAGCCTGTAGACGAGGAGCTTTACAATGCTATAGTAGAGGGGAAAATGTTGTTATGACACGGAGGCCATAGAAGGTCAGTCTTGTTAGGCTGTTTAGAGATGATACATAAAGAATAAGATAGGGTAAGGATCATTCAGTCTAAGTGCACCACCTGCCTGGATTTTAACTATTCAGGGAAAAGAGTTGAAAATACTACTCACATCGGCGGAGTATTGTTACAGATGATGTTTTAACACTGTATGAGTAACGGACCAGGAGGGCATTCCATTTTTTTAATTCCCTCTTTTTAATAAGCAAATGAACACCTCAAAAAGCCTTGTAACATAGAAGCACATACGTAGAGTGGGTCTGGCTCACAATGTTACTAATACTTACAATGATGAGGCTAGCACAGCAAGAGGTAGTAAAATGTTGTTACAGGGTATGTTAAACCCATTTATTAAATATGCTGCAAAGAATAATTCTGTATTGGTTAAAGCAATACCTGTCTGTGAAGCTATAGTTAATGCTGTGTTTTGTTGCGGCTTGAAAGACCACATTTATCACACAGTACTCCTTGCAACTACTACTAGCACTAATCACTGAGGAGTTTTTTCAAGCAATGGACAACTAATGTCACTTGTAATATTTGAAAATAAACCAACAGCGTTTGTTTGCAGAGACACAAAAGCTGTTATTGTATGTGCCTTACATGAAACTGAATATCAGTGATAAGGTCTTTTACGCTTATCTTGAACGGGGCTCAAAAGATTGTGTAAATAACGCTAGTGATTTAAAGTCATAAATTTCTGTAACAAATCTTATCCATGTAATTATATAGGTGTTAAGTTTACAATTTACAAATCCAAATCTCACTTAACACATTTTTCATTGTAACTCAAATGTTTTGATCATGTCTATTTCATATCTATCATTAAAAAAAATTAGGTGCATCATTCTTTGTGTCTCTTCGAAAGATAGTGCATTCGTTCCTCATTGCCATCGCTTGCAAAAAACAAAAACTATCAAAGCTTCAGCATCTTTCATTGTTTTACTGATTTTTCTGGCTGTATTTCAGTATGATATGAATTACTGGTCTGTTGATAAGAATATCCTTGTGGGGAGGATTTTCAGGGGATGTTCTTTGCAGGCTGTACAAAAGTACGGGAAGGCTTTGGGCGTGATGACATCGGTGAATGTGTAGAGAGGTGTTCTCTCTCTGGGGTCGTAAAAGGTCACCTTTCCTCGGTCCATGTCCAAAGCTATTCTGATCACTTCTGGATGCTTAATCATGTTCAGCGGCTTCCACGGTGCTGTGCATGCCTTGTGCTCCCCATTTCGAAACCTTATAGTCCAGAATCCCTCTGCTGGTGTCAGTATGTGCTTGCCCTTCCTGTTGATGGACTTGCTAGCTACTCCCACCACCCAGTAGGTGTTGTCTTTCACCTCAACCTCCCAGCTGTGGCGCCCAGAGGAATAGCCCTCAGCAGCCAGCATCTCAGCGCTGATGTCAAAGCGCTCCGGGTTGTCGGGCAACTTGAAAATCTGAGAACAGTTCTGCACAACTGTTAGATCTGCTGAGAGGATGAAGCAGCTAGCCACGGTGTTGGGATCTACAATCACAGGATCTTCACAGAAGGAAGGTAAAAGTAAAATAAGTTACAGAGAAAAGGCCATCTAGTAGACATGACTAGCTATTTTTTGAGGAACTCACTATATTTGATTATGCTCTTCATCTTCTCCCACACTTTGTATTTTAGAGAACCCAAGTGCTTGGATACATCAATCAGAGCACCAGAGACCATTTTTGGATCAAGTGAAGTTTGCCAGGTTCTGAAAAGATATCTCTGGAGTTAGATGAAAATTAGGTCCATTGTGCCATATCATAAACTTAACTGATGCAGTAATGACTCTTACCTCCGGATTGTTTCTTTGTAATTCTGAAAACAAATATGAAAGAGGACAACTTTCAACAACTTGTGTTCATGTAAAGTCAGCACTATCAATGTTTAATTCTCTGAAGCAACAATCTCATTTACCTGCAGAAATGGGACATCTTGAGAGCTCATCTCCTGTTCCACTACTCTGATGGTTTTGGAGAGACATGTAATTTCATTATTCATCTCCTCGATGTGCTGGTTAATCATTTGATTCTTCTGATCTTTCTCAGCATGTAGAGCTGAAACTCGGGCAACCTCCTGCTCCTTCAGGAAAAGGTGAAGGGCCTCAAATTCCTCCATTATCTGAATTTCGGTGTGCTCAGCTTGGTTCTGTAGAGAGACGTGATTGATGTGTAATCATTTCCTTCACACATCAGCTCTCTGGTATGTTCAATGTCACATAATGCAGCATGATTGATTGATTGAGCAAACTGTACCTTGACATGTTCTGCCACTTCCTCACAGGCAATTTTTGCCTTTTTGTACAGCTGCAACTTCTCTTTCAAAGGCAGGACAGCATTCTTCAGTTCCTCCTATAAAGTTAGAAACAGAGCATGGACAGGTAAACTCAAGTCCAGTCCCGCAGGTGACAGTGCCCAACACAATGTGACATGCTTGATACAGTTAAGTCAAACTGGGAAAAGATCAGAAGCCCTGATAAATGCTATATTAATTGAACCAATTGAATCGAGACAGAAAGAAAAATGCCTGGCAACAGTGTTATTTCACATTAATAGACCAAGACGGCGTAGAATGAATTTAGTGTCACAGAAACTTTGTTGGAGTCGAGTTTCAGTCCTCTAGGGACGCAGACGGCAACAGCCAACCAAAAATATACATCTATTATTAGCACGTTAATGAACTCTACCAAACACCTTCATACATATCAGCATATGAGACTGAAAGTAGCACAAAGGTAGAGAGGAGATAAACCTGTAAAAATACACATTAGCAATTGTTTTTCAAAATGGGTTCAAGCATTTAATTGAAATTATGTCCAGATAAAAAGATTGTTTGTTTTTTTAATCATGAAAGTGTTACGATATTTAATATCTAACAGTCTAGTCAAACTAAGTGACTTGTATTTTTAATGTATAATTAAACTGATATTTTTAAATTTGCTTGATATACGAGTTTATGAAGCTATAAATCAAAATTAGCATCCAAAAAAATGCATTAATATTTCAATAGAGGTAATCATTTGTTTGACTGTAATCACACGAATTGAGTCAAAAGATAAAGTTTTAGGTAGTGATGCTGAAGAATGAGATCCAACAATGAAAACGAGATCCTACTGTGTTAATACTTGGTTGAGTGACCTTGTAACTCTAACTTGCTTACCTTACAGTCATGAGCACCCTCCCCAATGGGATAGAGCCTGTGTGCAGCGTGGGCTGCTGCTTTTCCACACAAATCACAGATTGGATCCAAGTCCTCAAGGCAGAAGAGTGTGAGCTTTTCTCCATGCTCCTTACAGGTAGTCGGGTCATTCTTTCTTCTGTCCTCTCTGAAGGACTCACAGGACCTCTGCACCACATTGCTCACCACTATTTGATCCATGGAGAAATGCCGCCAGCACAGAGGACAGTAGTGTGAATACCCGTTTCCTTTTGTCTCCCAGCTGTTTTTTTATGCAAGATTTAAAGAATCCGTGTCTACAAGTGAGCAACACTGGCTGACTGAGAATATGTCAACAAATCGGACAGGAAAGGTCATCTTCCAGATGAGCGCGTCTAGTGGTCATTCTGTTTCACAGGGCTTTGATGACAAGGCAGGGTGTCGAGTCCCCACCCACATCTCTGGATGGCCACCTCATCTTAACCTCAGAAATAAGTTTTAATACCTCAGCTGGCAAAGGAATCCCATCTGGTGCTGTGTGGTGTTGAGCATGTACATTACACATTCTTAAATAAACACCACACCTAAAACAACCTGGCTTTACATTTGACTTTGTCAGGTCAGACAAAATTGTCACCTGAACAACTCCAAGATAGCAGAATGGTAATCACAGTATAGTGATAATGGGATAGTTGCACTCAAGATGGTATTTTGATTAGATCTTTCCTAAGATCCAGCTTTGATCACCTCATAGTAATACGAGAAGTCTGCTGAAACTACCTGTCACAGTGTAATGAAAGAGTTCAGTGAGTCAAAATAAGACTGTGGCCGAGGTTATAAATAAACTTGAGTAACCAATTTGGATTGAAGTTATGTGGGTGATAAAAAAAACCTTCTATACATTGGAAAACGTCTCACTGTCAAGTTTTTCTATGGTCATTTTTTTTAAAGAATTAAAGTTTATTTACAAAGAAAGAGACCCTAAATTTCAAATTTGCGTGTTTACAGTCCCCTTGAAGTCTTCTAACAAATCCCAGCAAGGCATAGCAATGTCAACATGACAGGTGAAGATTCCATCAGGAGTCATTTGGTCATGAGGTCATTCTGTGCGGAGAACACACAGTAAGTACAGTAGGCTTTGTTGAGATTCCACCACGCACGCACACATACCATTATTTAACATATTTCTACTGTTTCTGCATTTATTTAGAGAAAAAAATACCTTTTCCTATTAGTGTTTGCATTATTTTAGTCAGTTGTATGTCTTATATATTTACATAAGTACAAACATCGATCACTTTTCTGTAGCCACTCATCCTGCGAAGGGAGCCTATCTCAGGTGACAATGGGTCCATTTGGCTGTTCATAACAGAGCCGACACATACCTACGCAGTCACATCATACTTCATATTTACAGACAATTTTGAGTCACAAATTTAGATATATTCATTCCACATGGATGGATTTGAACCCAGAGCATTCTTGCTTTGATACTAGAGTGCTACCATGCCTCCATTCTGCCCAGACTATAAACAGCTGATATGAAAGGATTTGGGCAGAGATAGAAGGGTTGCTTTGCAGTGTGTCTCTTCACACATCTGTGTGTGTGTGTGCGCAGTCAGGCAGGGAGTCTTTGTAAAGCTGTGAATTTATTATTTTTTCACATTTTAAATTGCAAAATATACAGTTTTCAAAGTCTAACTTTCAAATTATTTTTGTCAAAACTCAAGAACCTTCTGCTCATTTAAGTATACCCTATTCCCTAACATTTTTTTCTGATACATGGAGTATGAGTATATATGGAGTTCCTAAACCTGTTTAGCTCTCCATTGATATTTGACATTTTTAATGGAGTGAGTACTTTTTCAGCTTACCTTACAACCCATAAATGCCTCCCTTATTGGATAGACCATGTAATTCAGAAGCAGGCTCCGGATCAGCTACACAAAGGACAATCAGTCTCGCTCCATGTGCATCACGTGTTTTATGTGGAAGTCCAAGGTTCTCCTCCCAGTAGAGGGGACACTCTTTAGTACCATGTTGTATCCAGAAATGTTCCAAACAAGAGTTGCAGAAGCTACGATCACATCACAATTGATGCAGCAGAGGACTAGTGTGGACGGGAACATTTTCCCACAAACAGCACAGCAAGACTCATCCACTTCCTCATAAGACATGTCATCCTCCATCCTCTACGAAACTCAACACATCACTCAGAAGTCTCCAGCAGGCAGTAAGACATATGCTCCTGTACATGTGCAGTATGTACCATGTGTTTAGTCCAATAGAGACCCAGCTCCACTAGTTTCACCAAAATTAACATGCACATTAAGGCAGGTTTTGAGCACACTTTCCATGCTGAAAAGAAATCAAAAGTTTCATCTTGGCCAACTATCATGGAGAAAGTTATGAGGCATTTAAGGAGTTAACAGTTTTTTGCCATAATCTCTGTATCAGAACCTGAATGTTATTTCATATGATTTATACACTTATTTCATAGACGGTAGGAAATATTGCTGTATTTTTTTTCAATTATATTTAAAATATTGTTTGAAATACATTTTATGGATCCTTGTTCTTCGATAGGGAAATGCTTTTATTACAATTTTTTATAAAATCAAAGCACTGATTTTAAAATACAGTTGCCTTCCACTGACATGTTTGTGCTATTATCATTACAGGTGGTATTTTAAGGTTTATTTCTTTAAACTAATAGAAAAAATACAAAACTTTGCCATGTCTCGATGGAAGTCATCCTAAATATAATCTGTTGGTATCTGCTAACTTATGTATAGTTCTATGTGAATGTAAAGTTCATACTCGTAATAAACGCCTTAAGTTACCAAAATTAATTTACACAATTTTAAGTAAAGGTGATAGAAGTGGACATTGGAACCTAACAGATAATAAATCTTTTCTATAATTGATAAAAAATTATTGGCGTGACCTTTTTCAAAGACTTGCATAGGTTATGAAGGATGGAACACAAATGGGAAATCAGTCATTTGCAACACAGCTGCTGCTGCTTTATTCTTTAAAAAAAACATTCATATGACTCCAAGTACTTGTATTATGGTTGACCGGGATACGTCAATAACTATTAACAATATTGATGTTTTCTGTTAGACACACATCCAAATTTTTTTTTTTTAAATCACAGTAATACACTGCCATGAATGACAAAAAACGTGATCTACGCTGATCTGCCACGTTAAAATTAACTTGTATATATGTTGTGGCTGATGGTGTTTATTCTGAAGAAGCATTTCTAATAACGCATTTACATTATAAATGGATTTACAGCACAGGATTGTATGTTTAAGCACATGGTCCACTTTATTGATTTTCACACGATTGACAAAAGTGTTAGGTGTAGAGTTTCTAGAAATAGACAGAAATTCACATTATCTTAAGAACATATAAGAAAAGATAATCAGCTATATGAACAAGGAATGGGGCGGAAAAACATGAACCCATCCAGAATGAATTAAGACATTGCTTCTATACTGTATATGTGATATTTGTATTCTGGCTTCAAGAGATTAGGGCAACCCTGAATGCTCCATTCATACGACAGGATAAGATACATTATTAATATACTTTGGTTCATATAGATGTTATACAAGTGAGCTAAATCATTTTTAAATGTTTATCAGATTCATTTCACACATCGAACAGTTAATTTGGCCATAGCAAATCTCAGCTGCTTGCTGGGCTTGATGGAAACTCAGAATATGGCCTTATTATAGCCACCAGTTAGTAATTTGGGAATTATCTCTTCTTCATTCTTCAAATCTTCACAGAAAGAAACCACAAAGAGCTCAAATAGAGCATACGTCCACCAAGGCAGTTGTCACTAATACTTCAATTGGAAAATAGTTTCTTAGCTATGTCAAAGCTAAGCCCTGCAACAATATAAAGGTGTCACCTTCTCTCTGTCCTGCATCATGCATTGAATTATTACCGACTAACTGCTTGACCCTGGAAACCCTTCTCCTAGATGATAAACATAGCATGGAATATGTTTATCATCAGATTGAGTTAACAACAAAATAATGATTTTTCAAAATAGCAGATCAAACCCTTTGTCTCAATAAGTTCTTGCATTTCATGGATGCATGAAATCTATTTGAATGACTGATTCAGAACAATCTCCGTATCCATGTCACATGTATCCTTCTCCAAATATATATATTTTCATTTGAAAATATATATATTTTCATTTGAAAATAAATTTAAGATCCAGATTATTTTGCAGATCAGGACCCAGTTCCTAATGGTGATGAAACATCATGAGTTGAAGATGACATGAGTATTTTTCAGTTATTATTTTTGATTGACCTATTTTTACATTTCATAACAGTGCCAAAACGTATTCGATAATAAAAAGGGGAATCCTAATAGTGGATCCTGAATCCACATTCATGACGAGATTAGCTTCAAAAGTGAAACAACTCTTCATTGAACCGTGATTCTCCCCAAACATTTGTTTGCAAAATGTTGAAAATTTTATCTCAAAATTGTGAAACAAACATGAGGGACCTTAAGACCTCTTCCAGCTCTGGTTGGGGAGTTAAAACTTAAAATGACTATTATTAACTCTCTTGAAATGTCTTTTTTTCTTCCTTAACCATACATTCTCAATAGAAATTATTGTAAAACCACATCAAATGTCTTTTGACAATGTATATCCAGTTTTTCACACATAAGACAAAATTGAACAATAATTATTTAATTGAATGTAATTTTTTACCAGTGCATTTATATAAATACATATAATGTCCATAACAATTTTTCTTTTACCCCCTCTTGCTTTTTGGAGGCCAGCGGTAACTTTGCACAATGACTTCACATAAGCTTCCTGTCAGGGTGATCAGATGCACGTCCAGAGCGCTGATGTCGAACCTCCATGTGCTTGCTCTGAACGTGGTCAAAATGCTGGAGTAGCTCTTTGTAATCAATCTGGGCGTTAGGGGCACGTTTCAGAACCACCTGGGGTTTAGAATCCATGTACTTGGATTCATCCAAAGTCCTCATGAGTTCCGGGTTGGGGACACACCGTAATCGATGGGAGAGAAGCTGGAAAGCCTGACTCTGAGGCAGAAGCATCAGCAGGCCATACAGTGCCTTTATCAGGTAAGGGTTGTTCTCAACATCTAGGAGCTGCAGGCGGAGGTAGGTGAAAATGGGGCTTTCAATGAGCTGCACCAGTTTGTCAACCTCCATCAGGAAGTCTACAGTTACCTCTAGATCTCCAAACTTCTGAATGAGATCATAGGCGTGTTTGTAGTTCTGTGTGAGGAAACACAGCGACACAGTGGCTACTGGATTGTGGCACCAAGAACGATACAAGCTGCAAAACAATGTGCAGCTCTCCTGAGTGCGCAGGTCTTTCAGCTGGTTGCGTAGCTGGAAGAGCTCGGCCGAAGTGAGCAGGATGGTGTTGAGTGTCTGAACCATGGTGGAGGCAAATTTGAGGTCCTCTTCCTTCAGTAAGATATCAGCCATAGAATGAAAGATGTTTTCTGCATGAAGCAACAGACAGAGCTGCCTGATGATGAAAGCTCCTCTGTTCTCCAGAAGCTTCCTTTCCAGGCTGAAGCGTTTTAACAGGTTGATCATGAACTTGTAAAAATAAGAGTTCATACTGGGAGTGGAGGGAGATGAGTCCACTGCTTTGCAACCTGTGCTGGGCGGTTGTCCTGACTTAACACTCTCCGGAACCTTAAGCTCCAGTTTGTTGTCATTGCTCTCACAAGAGCTACCTTGGTCCGTTTGTCCGGCAGGCGATGATGCTATCTCAGCTAACACCTCTAGATCTTTCAGTATCACTTCATCAGACTCATCGGACAGGGTTCTCAGCAACATGGGAAACAAACTATTAGTGTGGCAGAACATCTTTCGTGGTGTCTTGATGTAGAGGTGGTACACCCATTTGAGCACAGCTATGCGTGTCATCATGCCAGTGGAGGTGTCATGGAGATGGCGGTCCAAAACCTGAACAATACCATCTAGGTCCAGGGTTACCTGAGGCCTTTCAGAACTTGCTGGAGTGAAGAAGCTGATATTACTGAATCCAACAGAGTCTTGTGATGCATTCAACATATCATTATTGTCACCCTTAGGCTGGTCAGTTTCCCTACATGGTGTCCCTGTATTTCCACCTCCGTCTTCCTCCTCGTCATCCTCAGGAGTCACCAGCTTCATCAGACTGTGATTACAAGCACTGGCTGCTTCTTTGGTATTCTTCTTTCTGTCATCATAGGACAGGCAAGGCAGCACTGCAGTTAGGATGCCAGATGAGTAGGGGAGCATTACTCTACCTGCAAGCTGGATAAACTCTCTCATCCATGTCATAGCTGTCAGCTGGATCAGGTCATTTGTGAGCTTTGTTTCATCGGCTACCTGGCAGTGGATGACAAGGATGTTGGCCATCTCAGCAAATTTCACACTGGAGGGAGTTTTCTTAATCTCCTTCAGAAACTCTCCCAACACCACCTCACATGTCTTACGGATCTCTTTACTGTTGTCTCCCAGGATCTGGAAGAGCCCATCCAGGATTTCAGGGAGATAGTCTATTAAGTTAATGTCTGGCACAGACTCTAGAACATGAATCCAGGAGATGATGAAATGCCGAGCATATTGATTATTGGAATAGATTCTCTCTCTGAGAAGGGGGACGAATGCCACCAAGTCAAACTTGTTACTCTCTGTCACAATGTCTTTCAGCAGTCTGTCCAAGAGTTCAGATCCGCTTTTCACATTGGGGTCCGGATCTGCTGCAAGCTTGCTAAGACCATCAAAGAGCAGATTGAAGTGGGGCAGCACTGCTCCTCGGGCCACCTTGACAATATTATAGAGGGCCTCGCAGGCATAGTAGCGCAAACGACTGTCTGCGTCATTAAAGCACGTGAGCACAGGCTCAATGAGCTCCTTCAGATACAGACCGGATTCCTTGCCGAGAGCGATGGAGCAGGCTGCCAATCCAATAAGACCACCTTTCCGACTGTGAGGATGTTGGGAAAGCGCAAACTCCGAGGCCAAGATCTGGATAACATGTCTGATTTGAGTAGAGTTGTTATGAGCGACAAATTCCCGCACAAGTTTTTCAATTTCCAGAGCCGCTACTTTCCTCTTCTCGTACAGTTTGTCATTCAGAGCCCTGACAATGTTGGGCGTCAGGGGAGAAAAGTCTTTCTCCGCGCTCATGTTTGCAGCTGCGTCACTCCAGATTCGTTCAATTGGAATTTCCGTCGGTATCCGAGAAGGCAATCAGCATTTATAAGCGCTTATTAGAAAATAACGAACCGCTTGCTGTCCCCAACGAGGAAGTGCTTTGACGAAACGCAGCTGACCGATTACATCCGCCGGAAATACGTCCCTGTTGCTACTTTTATTTGGTTCCCTCTTCACGAGTACCGTTAGCTCATTGGCTTTGCACACAGTTCCGCCCGTCTCATTTCATATCTGTATTATTTTTTCTGCTGGTGAAGAGGGTTTTTACAGTCCACACTTGTTATGTCGAGCCGCGTTACCTTTCATTCCCAGCTCTCGTCCATCATGGACACGATGGCCTGCTCCGTCTTGAGTCAGGTCTGTAAACTAGTGGATGAAGACTCGAGAGAGCTGCGGGGGGAATTGTCTCGGCTCCTGGTCGTGAATTCATCCCTGGCAGATAAAGTAAACTGTCTGGAGTGCGAGCTAACGGCTTTGAGACGCAACCCTTCCATGTTGTGTGAAAGTGGTCGCAGCGTTGGTGTCCAAACTGTGTGCTTCAGAGACGGGGATGCTTATGGTGCGTTTAAATGCTAGGTTACCTCCTCACATCTGACTGATCCGATTTTTTTCACCAGCGTCTCATGTGACGTATGTGGTCCCAAACATTGATATAATTGCTGCCGGTGTGAACGGACGGATCAGATGTCACTGCTTTTCTGCTACTGTACACGCTCGCAGCAATGTCTGGTCAGCATGGTGGTCAAATAAGGATATTTTCAAGCGAAAGACATGTTTGTAAAAGTAAGAAATAAACTGGAATGTGTTGGTCAAATCGTGTTTTCCCTTTTTGCAATCAGCATAAAAACCTGACGATCTGACACCACACTGTCACCACAGCAACCAATGTAAGAAATGAATGCCTCCATCACTCGATTTTATTAACTCTAATAATGAACCAGCACACCACTGACATCTTCTGCAGTTCATCAGCTTGTTGTAAAAGGTTGGGTCATAGTAAAGGTCTGTGCACATTGGTATCAGATGCACGTCACTTATAAAGATGAATGAGAAAAAAGAAAAACGGGATAAAATCTGAGTTGTAATGTAATTTGAATCTGTTGTTTAAATGTAGTTTAACAGTGACTCAGACTGATTTGGCAGAAGTCACTAGCATTGCTTATGTGCTTACTAGCGTTTTGCATAGTTTTTGATATTGTTTTACTTTTCCTCAGTGACCGAACCTCCCACCATTGCGGGGATTTTTGGAAAAGACTGGTGTATGAATCTTTGGAAAGACCGAGATCCACCCAGCTTGGACAAGCTCACAACACAGTCCTTTGAGAAAGTAAGAACAAAACCTTAAAATACAGATTTCAATGTGAGGTATGCATGCTTCAGGATTATCCAAATATGTATAACTATATAATCCTTTGCATTTTTATCCTGAAAAAAACACGATTGGATATATAGATGTCCTGATAGATGTTTGACCAATAATGATATATACATGCTTTAAAAATGACAAAGTCTAAGCACAAACACTGCAATATATAATAATAATAATAATACATTTCATTTATAATGTATCCACATTTTATCATATCAATTTGTTATAAAAAGTCCCCGTCACAATTTCCCAGTGTCCAACACAAAATCTAGAATTAAAAAATTTAACATGTGGAAAGTTCAAATTAATTTCGCAAAAGTGGCAAAAACCAATGATAAAAAAAAAAAACTTTTAGAAAACCTCTAGATTTTAGCTGGGTCACCTTTATAATCACTGTTGGTCTGACAGTCACATGTCTAACTAGCCATTTTAGTCTTTTGATTATTCAGACACGCACTATTTTTTTCAGAAAAATAACCAATTTAATTTCTGTACGGATGTAGAAATGTAGTGAATCCAGTGAATTTATGAGGATTCCATAAGTGGTGTCCAAAACACAGAACACTGCAATGAAGAGAGTAGCAAGAAGCCAGAACTGAAGGTCTTTTGAAGATTTACTTTATTGTTGAATTATATGTTATCAAAATTCCAGCAAATTAATTAAAAACAACAAAATCATTCCGATTCAACTCTTTCTAAAACACTGTCACAGAAAATACTGTTATAGTATATACTGTATTGAACTATTTTTTTCTACTTTGCAGTCTGTTACAACACCGTCTGACCAAATTTCTGAGGCTGAGGTGGTAGAGGGTGTTTATGTGGACGACTCTGTCAACAGTTGCCAGCAGGCAACACTGTGTGTAGAAGGTAAGAAAGTGAGCTTCGGCATGAGGCAATACACGCTGCGTATTTGTAAGCTTTTCAAGTGTTATATATATTTTTTTTTTATTCAACAGAACATGAAAAAAGCATATCTGAAGAATCAGAACAACTGTCAGTTGATTACCAGGCAGATGACAGAACTTGCAACCTATCATTTGATCAGGTCGCAGAAAAGGTTGTGTCTGCATGTGACGTTGAAAAACCATCCATGCAGCTGATATCCATCAAAGCCACAGCAGAGGCCTTCAATACATATATCATTCCAATTGAAGAGGATGATGATGTGCAGTTTGTGCAAGAAAGTCAGCAGGAGCTTATAATTAACGATGCCGCTGGTTCAAGCCTTAACGAGCAGCAAACATTATCTTCCAAAATCTCTAGAAAAGGTTCTGCTCTGGAGAGTGTTTTACAAGGAACCACCTGGGATCCAAACAAAGACAAATATACTTGTCAAATATGCAGCAGGGCATTCTTCCACAGGGGCACGCTCACACATCACATGAGGTCACACAGGTCAACATTCTGCAGTATTTGTAAGCAGCATTTCCCTAAGGCAAAGAAACTGATCACACACACCTGTGTTCCTCCGGTTCCCCATAAGAAAATGAGTAAGTCATGTGAGCTGTGCGGAAAGACCTTTGCAAACCAATCGGCTCTGAGTATTCACTATGTTGTCCACACAGGAGAGAAACCCTACAGGTGCAGCTTGTGTGGGAAAGGGTTCACCCAGAAAGGCAATCTGAAATGTCACCTACGTATCCATAGCGGAGAGAGACCGTTCCGTTGTGTTAGATGTGGGAAGACCTTCACGCAAAAGGTCAACCTCAATCACCATTTAATGGCACACAGACATCGCAAGGTTGTTGAAGAGCAACAATATCAATGGGACATTTTTAAAAAACTTGGCTAAATGATGCCTGAAATCTAAGTGAGTAATTATTGTCGGCAATGATGTTATGTTAGTGCATTGTATATTACGTCTCACATCTGTGTAAGGGAAATTAACGTTGTTTGTAAGCATTTAGTCTGTAGTGTAATGTGTAAACATCAGGAGTGTGGATTTAATTGTCCTGATTTTGTTTTTAAACAGATAGTACTTGTTCTAATCTATTTGTCTTAACAATGAAACACAGTAATAAATGTACCCCTGATTACAAATTAATTTGTTAGAATTTTCCTTAACTATGAATGTCCTTGTGTAATATAAAGGTTGCCTTGAACTTGAAGAGTCTGTTTGATCAGTGGTTGCCTTACATATTTAACACTGATTAATTGAACATTGGACATCTGAAGCGAATCGCTCAGGTGAATGCAGGTGTGGGTTAAGGCAGGAAGAGGATACCACAAGATCTCTTTTGGGCAGGAGAAATTCACTGGATGAGCATGGGAATCCTATTATTACAGGAAAAATAAGTACTTAGTACATAAAGATGCTCCTTTTTGGATTTATGTAATTGATGACAAAATAAAAAAAGATGATTAAAGAAATGATAAACATTTAGATAAAACAATAGTTTTACTTGACTTTTATTATCAAACATGTCCATATGTTTTTAACATTGAAACTAGAACAATACCACTCTTTTGAATATTATGTAACCCATAAGCATGAACATCTTTTTGACGGATTCTAAATAAATAAGATCACCCATTCTCTGTGGAGTTAAATGCAGGGAAATAAGGTATGACGTACAGGAACTACAAAGCTGGAGTGAGACGTGGGCCGGTGAAGCCAACATGGCAAATTATTTTTAATACTTTAACATTATTTTAAAGAGGTAGTTTGTGCTACTTGTATCAAAAATGGATCACTTGTTAAAGAGTAATATTTTGTTATTGTCAAAAGTCTTTTTGTGATCAACTCTTAACACTGAGGTACTTCTAGTATGCTACACACTACAACATGCAATGAATGAAATAGAGTATTCTACTCAATTTGTTTCATTTGAATGAGTAACTCCCATTTAACTTAAAATAGATGTGAAATAGTTTTGCCAGTTTAGGGCATCAGAAAACTACCAATGAACCCCAGAGCCAATCAGATTAAACAAATCCAGTATGTTGAAATGGCAAATGTGGCAGCATTTCTCCTATCACTAATTTAAAAACAAAACAACATAATTTTTTAACATGTGCTGTAATGGTTGCATTTCTGGGATAGAGAAAACAAACATATTTCATCAATACTTGTGTCATTTTCACACATTTTGAGCAATACAGATGCAATATAATAGTAATAATAATAATAATACGATAGGAGTAGACAGGTTTTGGTTTCAGTCAGTTGAAACACTGATGGTGATTTAAACCATACTTGTATGCATAACATTTCCCACAATCCACACAACTATAAGGCTTTTCACCAGTGTGTGTTCGAAGATGTATGTTCAGAGAGCTTTTCTGAGAAAACCTTTTGCCACAGTCTGGACAACTGTAAGGCTTCTCCCCAGAGTGCACACGCTGGTGCAGTTTCAGGTACGTTTTCTGTGCAAACCTCTTACCACAAACCGAACAGCTGAAAGGCTTCTCACCAGAGTGTCGCCTAATGTGGACTTTAAGACTACTCAAATAGTTGAATGATTTCCCGCAGAATAAGCACTCAAACCGTTTCATTTGCTTCACAGCTTTTGGCTGAATGGCAAGTTCTCTGGTCGCATTGAGGTGGATATTGTTTGAATAGTCAGGGTACTCGCTGGCGACTGCAAGAGGATTTGTATTGTCAACCAGATTGCTCATTGCTGCCTCGTCTATTAACTTGTCCATAATTGTTGACTGTGTGCGTATTTGTGATTGAATGTGAGCTGTTGTGGGGAAGCTGTTTGATTCTGCTGAGTGAAGCGGCAGGTCATCAACGGATCTATGGAGCATGCTGTCGTCCTCAAAAATTCCAACAACTGTCAAATGAGAATACATGCAGTTAAATCGCAGAAATATTCAGGGCTATCATTTTTTTTATTATCCTAACTTACTTTTTCTGTTATCAGTCAGCCTATTGTGTTGACCGATGGGATGATCATCATATGTCTCCTCCTTGACAAAGATGAGATCACTCTCTCTGTCAATTAAGTCGATTTCCTACAATCAAGGGACATGACAAGCATTTCTGAGACATGGATTGTCAAGTGATTTAAGCTGAATGGAGAAAAGACAACACTGGAATATATAAAACAGTTGGGAAATGACTCAATGACCTGTGATCCCAGGCTTGTCAATGCAGTAGACTCCACCACCTCTTTACTTTGAGAAGAAAATTTATCTTCCTTCCAAAGATCCATGCACCAGTCCTTTCCAAAGACTCCATCGATTGCTGGAGCAGAATGCTGCTGTTCTGAAAGAATAAGCGAATATGAAAATTATGACCATGTACACCAAGATGATTATCAAAAAGGCAACCATGGTAATGGTTCAAATACAACCTTTGGACTTTACTGTTGTAATATAAACTGAAGCCTAAAAATGTTGATATTAGCAGGTAGCTAAATATACTGTAACACGCCCATTACAAGTGTTATTATTTCTGTCCTGACAATCCTGACCTGCAGGGTGACGGTGCTGGACACTGGTGATATGTGCCGGGTAGGTTTGTGCCTCCCTCGCTGCTCTAAGCTGGACTTCCAGAGAGTAGCACTTCCTCTTTAGAGCCTCGTTCTCCGTCTTGTGAAGGGATATCTCGGTGTGAAGGACAGAGGAGCATTCTGTAGCCAGGTTGCTTATTTCAACCAAAGCCACCTTCGTTAGCTTGTCCAGGATAGCGGCTAAATGCGTACGAAAACTACGATTTGCGGCGTCGCACATCGTCTCGGCAGTGAGACCTGATATTTTTGAAATTCTGGAGAAAAAAAAAAGGTCCTTACGTAAAGACGTTGTTTCTTTATTAAATATGCTGTATTGCTGTTGTCGCAAGGGATTGTGGGAAAACGTTTTTTCTGCTGCAGACTTGCAGACTACACTTTGTTGTAGGACACGCCTACTTTATCTATTGCACGCCCCCTGAGACGTTCCTAACCATAATTAGCTGTTGTGTGTCTGAAAATAGACGTACGTTGAAAGTACATCACTACTTCTTTGCAATTTGAAAAATTAATGTCACTATTTTATAGTTGACTGTATGCATATATGTAGGAGGGTTTTGTGATAATTGTCAACAAAAAGATGGTTGTTGCTTGTCTTTTGTTTGTGTGTAATTAGAGTCTAAAAACACATTTTCTAGAGCAGTGGTTCCATATTTCAGAAACATTGTTTTAGAATGACGTTTCTTCAAAATGCTGGTACTCGTTCGCGTGAGATAACTTTAGGGGTACATGAGGTCTTTTTTATGTTAGTTTGAATGCATAATCTCTAACACAATTTTACTATATTGAAGAAAATGCTGATATAAACCATCAAAAACCCATTTACCTTTCAGTTTTCCTATTGTAAATCCAATTTAAGTTAACTGCAAACAACAAATGCAATCATGTTGCATTTAAGTGGGAAGTTTGGATATGGAATATCATTTAATTTCTCAATGAAATCAAAGCAACAACACAGCTAAAAATATTGTTATTTTTGTTATCATACAGTAACAAAGAGGGGTTTTCCATGAATTTAATCATAATTTCATAAGATTTCAATATAATATGTAAGTTTGCTGTATAATAAATCAGACACTTATGAATAGCATGGTACTGTATGGTTTTTTTTTTGCTTATATTTTATGTACTCCTCAGAGCGTTCTTGGTTGAAAGAATATAACAATAATAATAATAATAATACATTTAATTTATAATGCACTTTACATTTGGATCAAATCTCAAAGTGCTAACAACAAAAACAAACAATAACAAAATAAGTACATCCTTGAAAAAAAGCTTGTGAAAAACTGTTGAAGAGAAATAGGCAGTATGGCATTCTCCAAGTCATCCCAAATGTCTGCTTCCTTGCTAAAATAGCTCACCCCAAGAAAAAATGTATATTGGGCAAAAAAGTGAAATCTGGATAGATAATAGCGATGGATGGGCAACTTGACTGGGATCATGTCATTGGCATGCTGGAGGCAGGGCAGTCCACCTGACAAGTAGCCAGGGCAGTGGATGCCCAGCATTCCACATAGTGGGACTATACCAGTATTATGTAACCTGAGAAATGGCAGCAACCAATCACTATCACCCAGATTGTGTGCACCCCTACAGCAGCGGAGAAAACTTGCACCCACATAAGGCCTGCACATGACAAAAACAGTAAGAAAACAGAAGAGGAATGGTGGACCACAGGAGCAACGATATTACACTGTAGCAACAAGACACATATCAGCAGTTCCTGGAGGAGAATGACATCACAATCCTGACTGTGGGGTAACCCCCTTTGAAAACCTGTGGGATGGGTTGAGTTAGTGGGTGTGACAGTGTGATCATCCTCCATTACGGCAACTCCAGACAACTCTTGACTGGAGAGTGGGGCGCCATCTTATAGGGCGACAGCATGATGTTTTTGCTAGACCATGAAGAAGTGGATTCCTGCTATAATCAATGCTGATGTAAGACATACTAATTACTGATAGTTTAAAATGTTGCTTATTCCTGTTGCTTCACTTGAGAAATGTATGGTGCTTATGTTTATGGTGTTTTTGTTACATTAATTTATTGCAGATGGAATCAAACAAGCTTAATAATAATTAGATTGGTAAAGGGCAAAAAAAAATGCAGGTAGTTATTTTCATACAATACAAACTACCAAATGAATGGCCCTAAAGCTCCACATATTCTTTTCATATTGTGCCTTCTTCTACATCTACCTTTCTTTGTTTTCTGTTTGCAAATCTCTCAGTACTCCATAGTCAGAATACTTTGGGACTGTTTTATCACATGCTTTTTTCTACCAGGGTGGACTCATGTATCATACATCATTATAAGTCCTTTAGGGGTTTTCTTCATGAAGAAGGATTCATACTCACAGTGCAAGATTATTGCACAAACTTTTATCCAATTAAAACTATTCCTTCACAAATTACACTATCAATGACTTCATCTCAAGCTCCCAATTGACCTCACTGTCATCATTGTGTCTTGGTGTGTTTTTATCTTTGTCATCTAAGGTTTACCACATATCACACCAGTACAGTAATGTTTGTTGGTCTGCCTCTGTTCAAACATACAAACCCGTCATCTGTGTTATTATTCAATGTGCTGCCCACAAGGGGGTTATAAGTGTAAAGTCAACATACCAAATGACAGGTGAGAATATTTCACCCTCCGTTGCTTCAACCAAACTCCTTGCATTCAGATATATAACATGCAAGGGGCAATGGCTGATGAGATGTTAATCATGAGGAATTAATAGGTGGCACGGAGGGTTGTCACCATGAAGTCTTATTATTTTGTGACTTTGTGGATAAAGATGAACTTCCTGTTATAGGATGGTCTATTGTGAAAAGGAAAGAAATTAAGACATTAACTTTTTAGTCGTACATTTTGCATACATTTTAACCATTTGTATGGTAACATCTGAGGGTTTGACTCATACCTTGAGCAATAATTACAGTCTAAAAAGGATTCCTTTTAAAAGGAAAAGTTGATTAAAGGAGACGTGAAATAAAGGTCAGTAAAATTACATATGGTTAGAAGAAAATACAGTCTAAAATTAAATCGAAATCAAAAATTGAATCAAATTCATTTTATTTTTATGAAGTGCCAATTCACAACAGATCTCGTCTCATGTCTCTGTCTAGAAGGTGCAGGTTAATACAGGACACAGACATGTCAAACAACAACAATGACATCAGCAATAATAAGAGGATCCACCGGTCCAGCCACTTTCCTCCACCTATCTGGGGCCAGATCTTGGAGGCAGCGGGCCAAGAAAGGTAACCCAAACATCCTTCCACCAAGCAACACTCTCCATCTAATACTGGCAGATCCAAAGAATATTGGCGTGGAAACTATTTGTAATTTAAGAAAAATAATGGTATGTTTATAACACTGTCTGTATTGTTTTTTTTTACTCAATCATACGTCAGAACAAAAAAGCCATGATTAACAGTCAGTAGTGACTGAAATACAGGATGTAGTCTCTACAAATAAAGCTATTGAAACTATTTCTCCTATTGAATATCGTTTCGATACATGGATCGTTGCTGCTCTCTGGTGAACACAGTGAGAGACTGCAACAAATTCATTTCAGTGTAATTGCTGTTACATGGTAAAATGGTAAAATGCCACATATAAAAGCAAGCACAGTATGAGTCTAAGAGACTAACATATTTTGAAGAATCTGGTAAATGCATTAACCAAACAAAAGAGTTAACATAAATATTCAATATTGGTTTTAAAAGTTATGAAGTGAGAATATTATATCCAGGTGTTCATATCTATAAAGATATATAACAAATTGATGCAAACATTGTTGATGTTTGATTATAAAGCAATGCTAATGATTTTTATTTATCCCCATGCAGTCAGATACAATAAAATGATATCAGGATAATGTTTTAAATTGTAATTGTAGTTATTATAACTAGACTGTACTAAGGTAATACAAACCTCCAATAAAATTGCTGTGTCCCAAATATGTCAATGCAAAATTTAAGCAATAATAACTTGACCTACATAGTACCATGGACTAGCACATGTAACAATGAGGGTGTTTTTATTAGTTTGATAGTTATTCAGTAAAAACAATATATATATACATATATTATTTAATGGTGGTTATCTTCAAGAGCTAGCTCACTTACTTCAGAGGGTACATCAAAGTTGACATCAACTTCATCATCACAATTTCAGTTCAAATTTGACGTTAATTGCAACCCTGCAGCATTTTTATATAAATTTGGATTTGAATTTGAACCAGATCTGGAACACGGATCCAGCGACTGTCATTGTGTAGTTTTTATGCAGATATTGTTATCATTGTCCATGAAGCAAGGAGTTTAAATGTTTTTGAATAACACTGCTGATGAAAACACATGACAAACTACCACTGAAAAACAGAACAATAAAATTATGGAAGCAATTTTATTTAAAGTACAGATAAACCGAACTGTGTCACAAGAACATAATTTCAGTATTCAGACACCGTCACTGTTTGGAAAGGAGTTTGGCTGAAACTTAAATGTCTGGAGGGTAAGCAGCAACATATCCTCTTTATGTTTGAACATTTGCACAGTAAAATTCTGATACACAGTCTGGTGTGATTATACCTTTATTACCCACTAAATAAACAGCAGGAGAAATGACATTTTACTGGTTGGGATGTTTTAAATTGTTCCATTTATGTAATTCTCACTAAATGTCGGTGCATTAGACTCACTACTATACATGTTTAAAGTAGGATCTAGATGTACCACAAGGTGTTTTTTCAAATTACAGTTCTTTGTAAAACCTTTGCCACATTTGATACAAACGAAAGGTTTTTCTCCAGTGTGTGTGCGCTGATGCATATCAAGAGTGCACTTCTGAATAAAACCCTTTCCGCAAATAGGACAACGGTATGGTTTCTCCCCTGTGTGTGTGCGCTGGTGTGTATAAAGATGACCTTTTTGTGCGTATCTCTTTCCACAAAGAGTGCACCTGAATGGTTTCTCCCCTGTGTGACTTCTTTGGTGTATTTCAAGTTGGCTAAAACATCTGAAGCTCTTGCCACACTGTAAGCAGCCAAACCTCTTAGCAGCAGAGTTCCTCAAGTTTTGGAGCTTCATATTCCTGAGCATACTTGAGCTTTGTGAGCCAGCGTTATTAGCCGAGCCTTTCCCGGTCTCTAGGTTTGTGTGTGAGATTGTAAGCTGTGGGTTCCATTGCGTTTCTTTCCTCCCTGGTCCAACGAAAGTTGACTGGGTGCTCACGATCACAAAGCTGTCAGGAAATGGAGGCTGCTGATGCTCTGTAACCGCATTAGGATGCTGTATCACTTCTGGACTCTTCTGCGTGTCTTCTGTTCCTGTTGACAGCATATGACAGAATGGGTTATTTTGACTTAGTCACAATAAAATCGTTCATTAAACAAAAATTGTTTTTTTGAGAGATTTGATCACTAAAAACATTATTTTTGAAAAACAGGTTTTAAAAATCAGAAGGAATATGGGAGGTTAGTATTGAATATATACAAAGGTCTTCAAACAATCCAAGACACTGTCTTATACAATTTAAAAATTAGACAGACTTTATTACTCCATTGCAGAACTACACCGCATTCATTGACACAACACTCCTACTTGTGATTTATGTCGTTCCTTAGGTGCAATTCTAACTCAGGACTTCGTATCATGCCCTAAGTTAGCAGTAGTAAATTTAAATAACGTAACCTTTATTAATCCCATTTAGTAATACTACATACAACATAGTGACATCATTTGACCCAACGCATTTGACCCAACGCAGAGGAGCAGTAGACAGCCACCTGTGAAGCGCTGAGAGAGCATATAAGGGTCCCGGCTCTTCCCCAAAGACTTCAAGACACGTAGTCTGCTGGGATTGAACCACCAACCCACTGATATTTTGATTTTGAAGAGAAGACTACTCTACCCACTGCACGCAGAGAGAAAGCTCATCCAGGAGTATTCTTTAAAGGACTCAATTCCACATTTGTACAAGGTTTAGAAAACCCTCATATCACATCTTATGCATTAAAGGTGCTGAACTATAGTCAAAGCCTATTTATTCTGTGTCTACTATAGTTATAAAAATCAATCAATGAATATAGGCGGGGGACATAGGAACAGGAGTAACACAGGGAACAAGGTAACGGAGAATTCCATAAGGGACCAAGGAACCCATTGGTGTTTGAAATTAATGAACCATATTTGAGCCTTTAACTCCCTAGTTTGTTCAATTTATAAAGGTTAGTCAATATATTATTCTGTTCTTACACAATTGAAAAATGGAATTAAGCATTTTGTAATACTATACATTTTTATCTCTATTACAATGTTATATACAGAAAATATTTGCAAATTAGTTGTACATTATTTACAATGTTTTGAAACCAAACTTTCATGTAATACTCACTGTTTTCCCTTAACCTATAATCTTCAATGTCTCCATTGACCATCTCTGATGTCTCTTCTTTCACGACAATCAATTCACGGGGTTCATTTGGTGGATTTGAGAGCTAATGAGGAAAAGGATATATAAATAGCACTCGTCTCGCATGACGAAAACAATAACTTAAGACAATTTGATGATTTGATGACTCACTTCTGACGCTGCATTGTCTTCATCTTGATGCAATCTGATCCTCTCAGTGGAAGAAGTTGTGTTTTCCCATGGGCTTTCACTAGGATGCAATAAACTTAGATCAAATAAGGCTGTTTGCAACTGAAAAAAGATTATGGTCAAGATGTATTTAGAAGTGGCGGCAGGACAGCACATATACTATCCACCCGCTTCTGCAACCAGGAAACAACAAGCCTACCTTTTTAAAGCATGTCTTATCCTGTTCTGGTCAACGACTCCGTCCTGTGAAGCAGCTCTCACAACCGAGCATGATACAGCTGCATCGTCCTGTCTGCTCCCCTGTGCAATGTATAGCAATTTCTCCATCAGCTGCAGTTTCTCTGTGAGCGAGGCAATTTCGTTTCTCCCTCGAGTTATCTCTATTTTCAACATCTTCGATTCGATCTCGACCAGTTTGCTTATTTCCATTACTGCTGTTTTAGACAACGCGTCCATTATGGAGACGAGCTGTGTCTGGAAAGAAAAGACAGCCGACATGTTTTTATAATTCTCTGCCACCAAACAAACAGCAAACGGTGATCTCGTCGGGTAGTGTTAATGTAAAACCAATGTACAGTGTATTACACGGGAAGAGCTCTGCGTGCATGCTCACAAAATACACGAGCGTCTTTTCAGAACTCCAGTGTTTGATTTGGTGACAATGTCGCCCCCAACGGTTGGGAGTATGAACTACAGCACACATTCCCAAAAAAAAGTTAAAATTCCAGTTTTATTCTTCAGCCCTCCGATCTACAATATAATTATTTGTGGTACTTAATATCGTTGACATGCCAGGCCTTTGATCGTAGAATATGATCCCACATAGATAGAAAAAATAATGTTTTATTTGGTTGGGGACAATACAATGTTAGAATAGAGAAAGATATGATACGAAGCACAAAAATACACATAGTAGACGAATAAAGAACATTTCACCAAAACTTTAATGCGCTTCAATTAGGAAATCGAAAAAACAAAAAAATATAAAAAACCTTAACTCCATTACCCATAATGCAGTGTGGTGTGAAAGCCAGAATATGATTGGCTGGTGAGAACGCGTTTGAGGAAGTAGTGCATCGAATGACATTTGCCGACTGAAAATCCTCCTCACGACATCTTTTCTTGACTTTTCCTGTTGGTAAATAAATTTATTTCAGAATTCTGTGTTTAATGCTGTGTTGTCATACTTTTTTAAGATTATAGGAATTGAACGTCGTTTATCCAACATATTTCCGATCGTAGCTAACGCTTTGCGAAAATAGCTAGGTTTTGCAGCATTTGTGTTCACTTAATCCCAATTTTCTCTCTGCATGGGAGAACCTTACATGATAACATCTCAATATTATCTGTTTAATATACATCACTTCATATTTATTGTAAAAAAAATAACTTAAATATAACAATACGATCAGTATTTGACTAATTTACAGACACATCACCATGACTTGCAAACCGATGATGATCCTTCTATGTTGCTGTTAAAAAAAACAGTTTTCTTTCTCTCAGTTCACTAATGGCGAACAGAAGAGTTGTGGTGTTTCCTTCCCCAGCTGAGCTCGCCCCAGCATTGGTTCATTTGGTGACAAGTCGTGCTGGGAAGGCCATCAACTCCCATGGCAGGTTCACCTTGGGGCTCTCTGGAGGGAGCCTCGTGTCCATGCTCAGCAAAGGGCTGCTCGCCCTGCCAGACTTGGACTGCAGCAAGTGGGTCGTTGGTTTCTGTGATGAGAGGCTGGTTCCCTGTGATGATCCTGAGAGCACCTATGGGCTCTATAAGGTAGTTGTGCAGAATTTTCATAACTGCCATTATTACGTTGGTTTATGATATCTGTTACAGCGTGCTTCATGGGACATTTCTCTTGTTTTTGTTCTAGAGCCAATTGTTTTCCAAGATGAACATTCCTGACCGTGGTATCTTAACCATCAACACCTCACTGCCATTAAATGAGTGTGCAGAGGATTATGCACGCAAACTGAAAGAGGTGTGACTTCCATTACTGTTGTGGGATTAGTTCTGGTGGTAACATAAAGATACAATCACATACAGAGTTGTGCCCTAAAACTATTCAACCCTCACTGTTTTTTCTGAAATGTAATATTTACCAATTGTTTGCAAAACATACAGGTTCTACATAGAAAAAACATTGTTTTTAAATAAACACAAAATTATACTTTAATGACAACAGCAGTCTCAAAATTACTTGCAAATAACTTTAGTTATTTACTTTAGTAAGTTTTTTAGTTTGGATTAACACACATTAAGGACTTCATTCCTGAAATCCAAGCTGTACACTCCTGATCAATAAGCACAAAAGTTTTCTCTAGTATTCCAAAAACCATCTATATAAGGGATTCTGCTCTTTGGCGTGATTAAGTGAAAATCTCAAGGACTATGGATCAGATGTATGTCTGGAGAAGGAAGAATTAAATTAATGCTGAAAAGAAACCATACCTACAGCGAAGCTTTGCAGTAACTTGGCAGAGTATATTAGGGGCTGCTTGGCTTCCTTGAGCACTGGACTCCTGCCTCGTCTAGGTCTTAATATTAATCTATCAAATATCAGGAAATTAAGGGAAGAAAAACATTTTGCCAACTGTACGGAAGCTGACGTTTGAAAATTATTGGACATTCCAAAAAAACAATAAGGCAAAGCAGACCTCGGAGTGCACTTTGGTTTCACAGGTTGGATAATTTTTTTCCCAACTGTTTGTGTTCTTTGCATTTGCAAATATTTTCAGGAAATGTACAGAATAATTTTTGCAACTCCCGAACACACAGGCCTTCCCAAATGATGAGTGCCCTGTGTTTGACCTGTTACTGCTGGGAATGGGGCCTGATGGACACACCTGCTCCCTCTTCCCAGAGCACCCACTTCTGGAGGTGAGGGCCGTACTTGAGTGAATTTCCCCGACATACAAGCAGAACATGGGTATTTTATATTCTTGAAGTTCTTATTTTCTGTTTCATTATGGAACTAAAAACGGCATTCTACATTTTCATTTGTTTGGTTTGGTCGTATTGGTTGAGGAATGTAACTGTTACTCAATGTCTTGGGTTGGTTATCACATAGCTATTTATCATTGATTGTATGCGTTGTTCATGATAAATGACTTTGGTTTGGGTGTACTCCAAATTCAGGAAACCAAGAAGATTGTGGCCCCAATCAGTGATTCTCCCAAACCCCCGCAACAGCGTGTAACTATGACGTTTTACGTGTTAAACTCTGCACGCTGTGTGGCTTTCGTGTCAACAGGAGGAAGCAAAGCACCCATTCTAAAGGTAACATATACAGACTTTACTGAACATACACATTTCACTATCTGAACCCTAAAACCTACAATTTCTATGTCACAATAAATAAACTGAATCCCGTCGTACGTGACACAGAAATAAAAAATTTAAAAAAAATTTAAATAATTTTCTTTGTGTCTATTTAACTAGACTGATAAGTTGCAGTCGACAGATAGACCCATAGAAATAAGATGGTATAAACGGCTTACTAAAAAAAAGATGAATGATGGAAAAAATGAAGATTAATGCGAGTGTATATGTATTTTTATTCACAGCTGCCTTAAAATGATTTATGGATTATCAATTCATGATCCAATTGCCCAGTAAACTTATGGTTCATGTGGAGTTATGTAATATTGCCGATGTATTGTAACACAGTGACCTTCTTGCAGGAAGTGCTGGAGGGTAGAGAAGGTCCAGCTTTCCCGGCGGCCCGAGTTTTCCCAACTAACGGGGACCTGTTCTGGCTTGTTGATGACCCTGCAGCTGCCTCCTTAACCACCCAGGTGGAGAGGCTAGGCCCAGGGGCCAATCTGTAGAACTTTATATTGTCCAAAGACCAGATGTCGACACTTGTGTGAGAGTACGAGTGAAGAGATTGGAAAAGTGAGCAGTGATTCCTACCTTTACAGAGAATTTGGTTTATTTAGGTGAAATAAAAAGATCCATTTTAGAATTGTTCATTTACAAACAAAAAGAAATATTGAGGACAACTTTGTAATTTTCCGAATTTTATGAAGCACTATATCAGTGGAGGTTAAGTAGTGTTTGGGATTGGGTCCATCCCCCATGCAACCCTTAACAGGATCGTAGTTGGAAGAAAAAATGAATGAATGAATCACATCTTCAGATGGAAAATCTCAGCATTCCTTTGGTGTGAGGGAGGATTAGGGCCACATGAATCGAGTTATTTTTTTTTTTTTTTTTTTAAATGATGACTATAATGCTCTTGTGTATCCTGAGTGCTCTGCACTTATTTTCATCAGGAAATTCAACTAAAAGAAAATAAAAAGTTTAATATTTGACACCTGTGTTTCGCTTTTTACTTTATTTAAACTCATGCAAGATAACATGTCATAAAGTTAGAGAAGAAATAAACAATTGAATTAGCTATTGTTATTGTACGTTATTGCTGCGTTGCATTCTTTCTCATCAGTCCATCCCCTTAAAGGGCGCAGCGCGTCCTCCCCTTTAAGGCTGACCCAGCAGCGCTGTCATATTACCAGTGCTGCGCAGCTCCTGCTGCCTGCAAAGTAAAGAGGTAACTCTTACATGGCAACCACTTAATTTTTGTCTTTTTTTATTCATTAGATTATTTTCACAATGCACGGACTTATCTGCCTCCTACTGCTCCTCTCATGCTGCCTCTCTGTCCGTGGGTATTTTGCGGAGGAGCGCTGGAGCCCCGAGTCTCCCCTCCTCGCTCCTCGGGTCTTCCTCGCCCTTGTCTGCAGAAACTCTGAGCACTCTTTGCCGTACTTCCTCGGTACTATTGAGCGCCTCAACTATCCCAAGGACCGAATGGCGCTGTGGTAAGCTGTGACTGAGTTGTATTAGTTTAATATTAAGCTAATAAAAGTATTCTTTAAAGTATTTATTAGTTTCGGACCACGAAACTAAGGAAATCTGAATATTCGAGTGTCTAGGTGAACACATCTGGCCCCAGAGTGGCCATGCATTGATTTGTATACGTGGAGGGGAGTGGACTGATTTATCCAAGAAGGGGGCTGCATGGTTTTATCATCCAATCCCAGTGATTAAGACTTGTCTGTATTAGCCATTATCACTTGCATTCCTTTAGGCTATCCCAAGTCCTCATCTCCCCCTGCACATACCAGTGGTGATCTGAGAATTCAAATCCTTTATTGCAGTAAAATAATTAATTCCACAGTCCTGCCTTCAAGCATTGTCTGACTAAAAGTTTGTAAGTGTTATTTGCAAAATGCACTTAAAGCATCGCAGAAGTTCTTGTTCTAAAGAGAAATTTCCCTATGTTTTACTATTATAAAGAATAATTATTACAGCTGCATTAATGTATGGGCATATGTGACTGCTGCAGATGTTAAGGAATGTGGTAATTTTAAGAAATGAACGCCCTCAAGCAGTTTAATCTTTAAAATCATCATAGTCTGTTTATCGCTTTGCTCTCCAGTAAGAATCAGGAATCTCTAAAAATTAAGTATTTTTTTCGGGGTTTGACGATGCATTTTTCAGATAATCCAAGGATGTTTTTAAATGTATTTATTGAAGAAGTAAGAGATTAAAGAATCACTTAATCACTGAGTTTATTACAAATCTTCAAAATTAAGACATTTGGAGGAGCATGCTTTTCACTGGACAGGAAGGATTGGAAAAAAATGTAGCCTGAAGAGTAACAAGTGACTGCTAATGTCAGAAAAAAATGATTGGTTTAATCTGATATGTAATGTACCCCATTACATCTCAGATTAAACCAATCATTTTTTTGACAATTATTAAGATGGTCAAGTAAAGCAAAAGTACCCCAAATTCTTACTCCAGTACAGTGCTTGTGTAAATGTCCTTTGTTACTGTCCAACACTGACACAATTTTAATTTACCTCCAAAAACCAGTAAGGCCTCTACAACCAGAAGTAGAATGGTTTCATAGACACTGATCCTGATCTTGTCAGGATCTAATCTATCTATCTAATCTAAATCCCATTTTAAGGACAATTCTATGTGATGTTCGTCCATTATAATGACATTTTGAGAAAATCATGTCACAGTTTGAATATTTGCTCCATTATGATGGAAATTAAAACCTAGCTGTAGGACAATTCACTGAGAAGGTTTTAGTTGGAAATGTCTGACCATCAAAGTTGCACTCCATCTGTTATTTGTGATAACTTCATTTTTCCAAGGCAATTAGAGGGAAGATCGCATAGTAAAAAGAGATGATCTTCCCACCATAAGTAAACAACAGCCCCATTCATCTGTTTACTCATAGCTCTGAGCAGTTTGAGCTGCCTGCCAGGATGGCGCAGAGACGTCTGGTCTCGACTCAATAAGGTTTCACTCTATTGTGGGGATTGTATTTGAGGAGTTATTTGAGGTTCTCTTTTTTTATTTGGTACTCACAAAACTCTTGTTATGTATTTGATGTAAGGGGCTGTTCTGGAAAAACATCTGTCTATACAACTGGGAAATGCAAACAGCAGTGAAATAATGTAAATACTACATGCTGTGTGCGTTTAGTAAGTATGTGAAATCCTCTGAATCAGACCTGGTCACACGGTCACTTCTCTCATGTCACCAATTATTCCCATATTACGCTTCTGACAAATATTTATTTGAGTTAAACATGAGTTGGAAGTGTTGGTGTCATTCAAAGTTTACACATTTTAGAAGATGGACAACAAAACACGGTTTAGAAAGGAGCTGCAGTGTTCTCACAGATCCATGTGAATTCTGTCAAGGAAACCCAACTTGGCAGCCGTCCTCCTGAGCAAACTCAGCTTATACTAGTGCAGCTTGTCTTCTTATGTAGGAATGACTGTTGACCTACAATACACTAGATGTCTGAAGACAAGACAGCTGTTGATGCTGTGTGAAGGCATGATGTCTCGCTGACTTGATTTGGCTCTAAAATGAACACATGCTTCCTTCCTCTGCAGAATTATAACAAACAGATAGTGGTGGAAAGTTACCAAGTAATTCTATTCAACTGCTGTACTTAACTTCAAGGACTTCACCATATTTCCTTTTGTGCTATTTTATAAACGTTAGATGTATTAGTAGTATTACATACGTTTTCATAAAATTAGTTGAATTCCTGTCGACCACAAACCACATGTCTCCAAATATGTTTTTATTTTAAATATGTGTGATACACTGAAGAATTAAGTATTTCCTTCTGGGTAAAGACATTTTTTTTATACCTAGGCTCGGAAACAGTCTGTTCTTATGAAAGGTTTACTTTTTGAGATACATAGATCCCACAGGACTACAATGTAATAAGGAGGCTTTGATTATCATACACATTAATCAACAGCATATAATGTAGTTAAAAGGATTTTTACCAGTAACTTCTACAGCAGTAAAATTCTAAAAAAAAAATCCGTTGCAATAGTGAAACACAATGAGTGTTTTTACTTCCATACTTTAAGTGCATCTGACTGAATACATTTACAGTTAATGCAGAACTTAAACTTATAATTTTCATAGTGTGCTATTAGTACTTTTGCTACAGTACATGATCTGAATGGCCTAATTTATGCTCATCTGTTTCATGTATTGCTTCAAATCCTGATCAGAAGTTTCAACTCTGAATATAATGTGATTTCCTAATCATGACTTTTATTATACATTTATGCAGTATTATGTGCTGCCCTTAATCAGGCCAATAGTATTTATTTACTGTGTTTTATTTTTTCATATTGGTACCAGCAACATTTGGGTGAGTTCTCACAGCAGCAGACAAAGAACTTAGAACAAGTGAACACTGGGCTTTTGTAACCCTAGTCGTGGTATCGTCTTTCAACTCATGTCTCAGCTTGAACCCAGTTTGACACTTCTGCTGCTTTCAACGAATACTATTGTTTCCCATTTATACTATGCAGTAGTCGTTCCGCTAATTATCCTTTGCATGCGTTCTACATTGACAGGGTAGCAACTGATCACAACAAAGACAACACGACAACCATTCTGCGTGACTGGCTTGTCAAGGTACAGAAGCTTTATCATTATGTGGAGTGGAGGCCAAAAGAGGAACCCAGGTGGGTTGTTTACTAGAGTTTCTAATGTAATAGGATACATTCAATTCAGTCTGATTATTAACCAAATGTGTCTTTTAGACATTATGAGGATGAAAGTGGTCCCAAGCAGTGGACAGACCTCCGTTATGAACATGTCATGAAACTTCGGCAAGTTGCACTAGAGTCAGCTCGTGAGATGTGGGCAGACTACTTCCTGGTAAGTCCAAAAAATATACTTTCTAAATAGTAACACTGAACATTTTTCAAGTTTAAGATTCAGCCAATGCATTTAGCTGGACTATTGTTACTGATCAATCTTAGCAGCATGAGCATAAGTACAGATTCAAATCCAAAGCAGCCTTATAATTGTAATTTAAGTCCCAGAAAGGGTGGTGAAATTTGACACTGTTTTATTTTTCTGTCTCTTATGGTTGAAGTCAATCTGATTCGATCTTTCCACTGAAACCAAGTTTGACCGAACATACACCTTCATTTCAGATGTAGCTCAGTTCGCTTTTGTATTTGTATTCTGCGGCCTTGCCTACATATCTCTCTCAAGTGGGGTATCGTTTTGAAGCAGCACGCACCCTGAATTGCAAACCTTTTGTTTTGGAAACTGTCTCAGCCTGGTCTCTCAATTATGAGAAGAATATTTGTTTTCTAAATTATGTCACTTAACGATGAGCCACGCAAAAAATGTTTTGACTGTTCACTAATACATTTTAAAGTTTAGGCATGGAGTGGACTCGCCTTCTCAGTATATTGTTGGGCTTCTACCCAAAATATATGACCAAATATGAAGAAACCAAAAAGGGAGCACAAATAAAATTCCAGTGCAAAGGGACTTAACTCAGTTAAACTCAGATAAATTTATTTTTGCCTTTTCATAACAACATTCATGCTAAAGTTTCGGCCTAGCGAGCCTTCCTCAGAGCACAAATGGATATTCTAAAGTTCACGTTCTCTTCCTTGTGTAGTTGGTGGACTGTGATAACCTCCTCACCAATCCAGATGTCCTCTGGAAGCTCATGAAAGAGAATAAGACAATTATTGCTCCAATGCTTGAATCACGTGCAGCATATTCAAACTTCTGGTGTGGAATGACCTCCCAGGTACTACATACAATTTGATGCGCATGGCGAGCATTCCTAAAAGTATTTTTTTATTTAAAGAATGTTCTTAAATTCTCTCTCAAATCTACTTCTGCCTCCTCAGGGTTACTATAAGCGCACACCTGCCTACATACCCATTCGGAAGCATGTGCGGAAGGGCTGTTTTGCAGTTCCCATGGTCCACTCCACCTTACTGATAGACCTCAGGAAAGAAGCATCCAGGCAGCTGGCCTTTCATCCACCACACCCAGAATACAGCTGGGCTTTTGATGACATAATTGTGTTTGCTTTCTCTGCTATGATGGCAGGTATTGTACAATTCAAAGCAAAAAACCCAAAGATGCTTCACATTTGTCTTTAAACATTTTCAATACAAATGTTGTGCATTGAGTTTGCAATCCCTGCTCTTTACAGATGTCCAAATGTTTGTATGCAACAAAGAGACCTATGGTAACCTCCCGGTGCCGCTCAGAGCCCACAATACTTTAAAAGATGAAGCTGACAGTTTCTTGCACTGCCTACTGGAGGTCAATGGTAAGTTGCCTACCTTTAGACTGAGGCCTTACTTTTGCATCCAGCTTCCTTTTTTTTCTCTGACTTGATTTAAGTCTTCTACATTCAGTGCCCATTCATGCTTGTCTGTAACGGTCTAATGCTTGGCTTCCAACATTCCTGCTTGAACCGCTCACCCATAATTCATCACACCTGACACTGACTATGTTGGGTTAACCTTAAACCTTAAATTTACCAACACATAATTTGGTATAACCCACCCTACAGAGAGAGAGTTAACCTCAACTCCTTTTCTTTATCAACGTGACAATCAATTTACCAGAAAATCTATGTAAATCCCTGTTTACATGAATATCTACATTTTTTGTACAGCAATGAGCAGCAATAGGCCCTAATTTTCAGATATGTGATCATACAAATGCTAGAACTCAAATTTAAAACATTGATTTAATCGCCATACTCTTTCCATACATTGTAGAGTCAATATTTCTCTTAATCACAAACAGAATTTAAACTTAATTGGTTTGCAAAAAAAATCCTCATTGGAGTAATATGCTTATGTTAGTGTTGGGAAAATAAAATAATGGAGACTATTAAGTTTCAATTAGTAAGTTCAACTGATGGTGTCAGTCATATAAGGCAGGTAAATGATACAAAAAATACAAAATAGCCAAATACCAACATTTCTTAAACAGTAACATGCAGATATTGCTTTTAAAATTTGGTAGTTGAAGAAATATTTGGAAAATTCATTTCGATTTTTGATGTGGACCTACTTTTGGTGTCTAAATTGTGTTTTTCAGCTGTGTTTTTCAGCTGCGCTGGTGCGCTGGCTCTGGATTTAGATTTGCAGTCAGGAATTCTTTGCTTCATAAATGATAACTGTCTGCATGGTATTCTATATATCATTTATACCATTTGTGCATCCATCTTCCCTGTCACCGTGTAGTACGAAATCCTCCAGTGATGACCTCCAAATACATACCTGTTCCTAGAAAACAACCTGACAAAATGGGCTTCGATGAGGTGAGTGTTGTGAAGATGGAATCTGCAAAATGGCGCTCGATCCACTTTGCTGAATGTCTCCCCCTGCTATTAGAAATCCATAGTAATAGATGCTCCGTTGTTGTCCATGTGTAGGTGTTCATGATTAACCTGCAGAGGCGAAAGGACCGGCGAGAACGTATGATGAGTGCATTATATAAACAGGAGATTGCATGTAAGGTCAATGCGGCTGTAGATGGAAAGTAAGTAAGCTTAATGTTACCTTAACTCTTATTTAGCACATGGTGATCACATGTTTCTGCTATTTCTCACTTCCAAATTGTTAATCTCAGAGCGATGAACATCAGTGAAGTTAACGCTCTGGGAATCCACATGCTTCCTGGCTACAGTGACCCCTATCATGAGCGCCCACTGACAAAGGGAGAGCTAGGATGTTTCCTTTCCCACTATAACATCTGGAAAGAGGTGAAAGTCGAAATTTGAACATATGAAGATTTTATGAACCTGAAAAATTGTTGATGCACTGATAAATCTATGCCTGGTTTTAGATTGTTGAACGAAACCTGCATACCTCACTAGTAATTGAAGATGACCTACGCTTTGAGGTCTTCTTCAAACGTCGGTTGATGAACTTGATGAGTGAGGTGGAGGATGAAGGACTGGACTGGGATCTCATGTGAGTTTGTGCTTCCCTCAAAACCATCACTTTTAACTTAATAATCTTTCCCACTTCTCTTCTCTGTTTCTTTGTTCCAGTTATATTGGTCGGAAAAGGATGCAAGTGGACCACCCAGAGAAAGCAGTGCCTAATATACACAATTTGGTAGAAGCAGACTATTCCTATTGGACACTAGGTTATATGATGTCGTTACAAGGAGCAAAGAAGCTTTTGAAAGCAGAACCACTAAAGAAGATTCTGCCAGTGGACGAGTTTCTCCCGATCATGTTCAATAAACACCCTGTGTAAGTGTTGTTTCAGCCTAGTATAAGTACACAGTCATAACATATACATGAGCGCTTGAATCTTACCTTTTTTGTTATTCTTATTTCATTTTCCTGAACAGGTCTGATTATATGGAGCAGTTTGAACCCAGAGACCTGAAGGCATTTTCCGCTGAGCCTCTTCTAATATATCCAACACACTACACAGGTGATCATGGGTACATCAGCGACACTGAGACCTCTACAGTGTGGGACAATGACAAAGTCCGTACAGACTGGGATAGAGCACGCTCAAGAAAAACTCATGAGCAAGCTGAGATCGGCTCTGAGGCCCAGAACTCGGATGTGCTCCAGTCGCCTTTGGACAGCACCGCACGAGATGAGCTATGAGAAATGAAAAAAATTTGTGTCATAGATTTAAAGCCACAGAACCCAATAGAATTCTTGTACCCTTTTTAAAAAAAAACGAGCAAAATGTGATGCAAAGAATGTCTTAATTGTCTATAACAATGGTCTTTAATTCAAATTATTCCCAGCAATCTAACCTTTAATCCAAACAACAACATTTAAAAAAACATTACATTCTTAACAGGAAAACATTTTTTTTTCTCTGAGAAAACACATGCGCCACAATTATTGGCAGATTCGTTGCCACATGGCCAACCATTCCTCCATAAAAAACTCTCCAAATCCTTCACGTTCTGAGGTTGTGGACTCTTCAGCACATTCCTCAGATGTTTTGTGGGGTTTAGGTCAGGTGACTACCATGGCCATGGCAAAACCTTTATTTTGCGATCGCTGTACCATTCTGGGTTGATGTTGAGGTATGCCTTAGATTATTGTCCTGCTGGAAGGTCCAAACAAGGCCCAGCTTAAGTTTCCTGGTGTGAGGGTATTAGGTTTTCATCCGTTGTTTGAAGGCCTTAGATGGGAGTCCATGGTACAATGTCTTTCAATAAGATTTATACCTCATGGTACCATATCTCTGGAATCACCAGACTTTACAGCCCCAGACTTCCTGTGGGGGATGTGCAGCCTCTGAAAGAAAAACAGCCCCACAGTATCAGCAATCCACCACCAGACTTCACAGTGGGTATAAAGTGCTTTTCTGTATAGCTTTGTTTCTTGCTATGCCATACCCATCTTTAACATTTGTTAATAATAAAAATAATGTAATAATAATAATAATTCACACTTATATAGCGCCTTCCAAGAGACCTAAGGATGCTTTACATAGTTTGGCACAAAAAAGAAATAAAAACAACAATAACAACAAGAGCTGAAAATAAAGGCATTGGATGGGATTGTTGCCAAAAAGCTCTACTTTGGTGTCCTCTGACCTACGACTTTGTTCCATTGAAACAAGGACATGTACGACCCAGTGCTATTTGGCAAGCTGAAGGTGCCTTAACTTTAGCGTAGATGACAGCAGAGGATTTTTTCTTTCTTGCTACCAAGCTTGCGTTAGTGATGCCTGATGGTTACGGAGACTTTCTGACCCAAAGATTCCACTGACTTCTGCAATTCTCTTGCTTTAATCCTTCTTGTGTCCATTGCCAGATTAATGCAGCTCTATTGCCTTTCTTCATTTATATTCAAGTAAAACAGGAAGTTATTGTTCACCACAGAGTTTCTAGTCAAAAGAGGTGGACCTAAAAATATATAATTGAACATAGCCTGGAAATTGTCTTCAACTACTTTTCTATTGGAGGATTTCCTAGGGGTGCCAGTGATTGTTGCCCACACATTTTAGAGAAAAATATTAGTTTTATGGTAAAAATTTAATGTAAGGTTGATTTCATAAAAGTTAAGATTTCATGAGTAATTTGAATTAAAAATCCAGTGTATAAACAGTGAAGACATTTCTTGCATCTGATTTAATCCTTTTTTAAAGGATGCCAATACTTCTGGAGGGCTTTTTACACAGGACAAACCCCCTTAATTATTAAATAATGTTCAATTTTTAGCACAAATTTTTCATCACAGCAGGAATGTGAAATCAGTGTTTGTAAAAGATTTGAATTGATCCAGATACAGATGTTTCAAAAGGATCCGATTTTTTCTAAGATTTTCTGTCAGATTTTCCATATATCAATTTTAATTTATAAAGGCACTAGACTTGCCATGGGGAATGGCATTTGCAGTACCCAGCCTCTGTCTGTCATACAGAAGTTAACCTAAGTAAAGATGCAACAAGAGGAGGGCAATTGAATAATTTTATATCATGATCAATCTTGAAGGAATCTGCAATCTGCTGCTGAAAATTGAAGCAATAGTACTACTTCATGTCCTTCTACTTAGTTGCAGATTTCACAAAAACCCATGTGCCAGCAGATCCATCCTATGTGGACAAATCAAAGAAGCCATGTTGCCAACTACAAGGATATGTTGATAAATTACTGCAGTAGTTTATGTATAAATTAAAAATATACATATTTCAAATAATTAAAAAAATTAAGGTTTTCTTTTTTTGTAGTCGGCTTGCTATAAGCTGATGAGGAGCTTCTGCCAAATAAGAACTATCTTTAATATGTGATTATGTTTTAATGGTCTTTCTTAAGTCAACTATATTGATTGATTTTGATTCTATGCAACATCTCACCCTTAAAAGAACTAGATTTTGTTAATTCAGTTAGAGGGCAACCCTAATTTTGCATATGCTGAAATGTTTCTTTTATAAATGTTTAAATTTAAGGGATAAATTAGGCTTTGAAGGAAGGTTTTCACCGATAATAATATCCTAAATCTGTTGTGTGCGATTTCATTACACGCGTTATTTTTGATAAAATCCTATCCAAAAACTGTCCACCTCTCTTTGCTGCATACATTACTGTGGCAAAGCCCCTCCCATTAATCAATAGCTTAGAAGTTTGAACAGCAGTAGAAAGAGTCTCAGGGCCCTTTCTGCATGTTGCAATATTCTCCAATACCTTAAACCTTCTTGCCACACTCTTCTCTGAAAAGGTTCCCCTATAGCCCATGTAGCTTTAGGGCCGCCACAACTGCCATCACACAGGTCTCTATGGATGGCATGTCACTTACAAGCATGTGCAAATGCTCTTCCAGAGTTCAGTGGAAGAGTATTATTATCCCAAAAAGATAAAACATTACAAAACTTCCATTTACGGCTCAAATTATTGGTTTTAATGCAAAATTTTATTAGTGGATCTAGTTGCCAAGGAGTCTCTGTAATTCGCTAGTAGTTTTATAGCTAAACCCGATTGGGTGTCTGATTAAGATTAAGTAATTTTTAAAATAATTTAGACAAGGACGCAGGTGTTCAAAGACTTTATTTTTAAGTTTTGAAGGACCCTTATTAGGGATATGCAGTGGTCAAGTTAGTCATTACAACCAAGATTCTAGTGAGCTATAAGTCAGCTACTCAATTCTTGTTGGAAGTCCAAATGGAATCCTTCTGCATCTTTGTAGCTTCAATATTTTCTTTTTCAAACTTAATATTGCTATGTTTTCAATAATCATTAGTCAGTTATAATAGTTGTAAAACAGCTGAAAAATATAAGCAATTGATGCAGCCAGTTTGGTCTGTGGAGTATACACCAGCACATTTTGTTCATCCTGAGTCTCCAACCAGCCGTTGACATGTCTGTAGATTGGATAAGCCTCCTGTTTTGTCATGGTTATAAATATACAGACAGAACCCATTCGCTGAACAACTTCTTATTGAATCAATTTGATGAATTTAAGTGTTTGGGGTGAGCATTTGGGTTTTGATAGCAAGGCTCTGCCAAAGAACTGGAGGTTCTGGAGGAACTGGAGGTTGGATCTTCTCTGTTTTTTATGGCTTATTTATTCTGTCATGATTTCCCCAAGCATTGCATCTCTATGTTTAATGGGGAATTGATTACTGTAGGGTATCAATTGAGGAGGCATCCCCAAAGAATGTTGTGTGTTAGGTGCATTGTGCCAACAAGAAATAAAGTTTTATTTTATAAAACGGTTTGTTATTATTGTGATGGAGTGTGTTTTATACTGCCATGTCTACTCTTGTCTGATAATGTCGGTTGTGTATATTTTAGTTTTGATGGTGGAGAACGGTATAACCAGCTTACTTGATTTGACAAAACACTCAAGGAACCACTTGCGTTAATAAATGTAATGATAAGACAAGTTTGAACTTTGTGAAAGATTTTTCACTGATTTATTTAATCAGATGTACAGCAAGGGTTCACTGAGACTGCGTTTGTACTTCTTGTACATCATGAACTGCATGTGAGAAATGTATTCTATCAATACCTAGCTCTCTGTGACTGTGAAACATTGAACATACAAATGTTTTGCCATCACTTGTTTTATCTTGGTAGCATTTAGGTTGTCATTATATTACTGACGCTTCTTCAACTGTCAAATAACAGCAAAGTTATTAATTATAATAATTGAGGACATTTTAGGTCAGGTTATGAAATGATACCCATTCAAAGTCAGGAAAACTTTTTAAAAAAGCATACATCAATACAGAAAGGATGGGACAATGTGGCCGTTTGGGGTACCTCAAATTCCTTTCCCTTTCCCTATCAGTTCAGGGTGCAGTGAACGTAGGCCAAGAAGGGTATTCCAAATGTTCCTCTCACCAGTAACGCCCTTCAGCTCAATTTCTACATGACAAGCACGTGGTACTTGTAAGTTATGCATTTTTCTCTTTAATGATGGAGTATCATCTCGATGGAGTCTAATCATCACCGGCACCATAGAAATTCTTAAAAGTTTGAACAGCAAATCAGGCAATCAATAACAGCCAAAACACTGAGATAGGTTTAAAACAACAAACAAATTAGGAAAAAATAACAACAGAAAATGAGAAAAACACTAATGAGTTCATATGTCTAATCACAATGTAACATGTCGGTCGTCCCAATGCATACTCTCCAAACTGCTTTTCACTGAGACAACATGGTTGCACTTTCTCTCTGCGTGTGCTGGGTGGGGCCTTCGGTGACAGCAACATACACTTCCTCTTCTCATGGTGTTGAAAACACTGACCAACCTCCACTCTGCTAGAGAAACATCCATTTTAGAGCACAAACTGTGTCAGTGTATGTGCATACTGAAGTGGAGATTTCCTCTCCACTCAACTGATTTACACTCAACTCTTTAGGGTATACTGTAGTGTGGCCTGAAGTACAGTTGATGTGTAAGCGGAGTCAGTAGGGTCTTTCTTCTGTGAGAATAGTGGAGAAATGGAAGAAGATCAAGTGCAAGCCAAGGATTCCTGTCAGGCCACAGGTGAGCACAAAAGTCATGAGTGGAAATCTTGATTATGTGTATGACCAAATTGGTGTATTTGATTATTACACTGCACTTGTTTAGAATGTTTTTTAAAGAATGAACATTGTCTTTCATGTGCTAAATACAAATTTGCTGACATTTCAGGAGTGTGACTGTGATATGAATGATGCATTAAGGTATATACATGTGCTGCATGCACAATGTGCCCAATATTCTTTCTTAATGTGTCTGTCAGGGGTTGTGGTGCTTTGTGGCATCCTCCTAGTCAGAAAAGAATTGTTGGACTTCCTGAACTCTCATCTCTGTCACTATTATCTTTTATTTATTTATTTAAAAATATATATATTTTAAAGACCATTCCTTATTTTCTTTATTTTTCAAGGTTGATATTCTTTTAATATGATTCTTTACATTTGTAAGTTCCTATAAAGGAACCTATTAAGAGTGGCCCAAATTCATGACTGTAAAAAATATTTTCTGTTCAAAAAAACCGTAGTATTTGAATTCAAGTAAAATATTGAATTGTACTTATTGTCGTTGTTAAAAAGTCTTTCTTGCCTCTCGGCTTCTGATACTGAAACACTGCTGATGTGACACGAACTGCAAGCAGGATGTGGTTAACCAAAATGGAGCTGTCTCAGAGAGAGGGAGAGATTGCTTCTTCTCATTTTTTGTATTTCCTTTTAAATAATCTGCTTATTAACCTTTTGGTTTGCCCCATGTTTAAATATCACGTCACATTATTCCTAATTTAATTTGCATTCAATTTGTTGTGAGAAATGTTCAGTCTTCAGGAGATTTTGGTTCTTTATTTATTTTTATTTTTTGTAAAATCAACTACTATTCTTGTTTGTTTTCTGATGTAGCATATTGGTCTGACGCCTTTTGTTGAGCTGCTTCAAATTCAATAATAACTTCACCAACATACTATTATTTACTATTCTAACTTACATATTTCTGTTTTTTTTTTATTAAAAAACTAAAACATTTGAGGATCTTAAACTTTATCTGCAGTCTTCTGAAACTACTGCTCCTTTTTGTGCCGTGTCCTTAAATAGTCCACACTTCTGTTTCTGTTCTGTTCGTGGAAGAAAGTAACTGTGCTGTGTTGGCTTAATATGTCTGTGTTAAATGTGAGGATAACATTTCCGGATCTCAAATCTACCATGTGTTACATATGGCACATATAGTGACATCATGTTCATAGTGTTGTTATTATGAATATATATACATATTACACGTATTTCTTTTCCTTTAAGCCTATTATCTGTTTCTTATTTCAGACGTGACGGTGCATCGTAAATCTGAAACCAAGCGATACAGTGAAATCTTCCGGGATTTTGATAATCTGGATTTGTCTTTAATCTCTTCGTAAGTATTTTTACTTTTTCAAACCACAACCTTTTTCAAATAAACCAAACATCGGAATATTTCTTTAAGCTGCAGACCCAAATCATATATAATGTTAAATGTTTGTGATGTAGGGATGCAATGAAGTACTTGAGGTTATCCGTTTTACAGTTAGTGTGCTGCAGGTCAATGGCGTGTTTGTATTTGACTGTGTGTGTTTCTCAATACATTTTTTCTGTGTTCAGTACAGTGGAGGATCTGCTGGTGGATAGCGATTCACAGTCCATCACAGAATCAATCTCTACAGAAAGCACAGAGCAACACAATGTATCTGTAAGGGATAGTTGCCATGTTAAACATTATTTTTTTTATTTTGAACACTACAGAAAGAGTATTAGTGTTTTTATGTTGTTTGTTGAATAATTACAGTACTTCTCAGAAATTTTTTCTACATTTTTTTAAAAAAAGTGGTGCATTTATAAATGGAGCTTCTGCTTTTTTCCAATAGTGTGAAGACAAGGTTTGTCCGCAAAAATGCACTGATGCTGAGGAAGTCAACGGAAACCAATCAGGTACAATTTAAGTGAGAACAACAGCAGGGAGTGTTTTTTTTTTTATTTAAACATTAAATCCAAGCTCAAATGGAGCTCAAAAACTCATCTACGCTGTATCATCCTTACAACGCTGAATTATTTTAGGAGTTGAAGTCCGCTGTTCAGCATGTGGGTCATTGTCATTATAAATTAAATGTATTATTATTTATTATTATTAACTTACAGGGACCACTCTGGGACTGACATAATGATAAGGTGATGCTGGAGCCGCTGTTACGCTGTGACATGTTTCTTCATATAACATCCTTTATAATCTTTTCTTAGATTCTTGTAATTGGCCATTAGATGTAATTGCCCTGTTGTAACGAGATTAGGATAAAGGCAGAGGATTACGGCAGGAGACAGCTGCTCTCAGATTTTATCTCAGACAGAAATAAAAGACAGGGCAGTAAATAGAAAATAGGAGGCGTTTGTGTGTGTTATTCAAGCTATGGCAGTAGCTTCAAGGAAGACAGAAAAAAAATAGACTTGCTGTTCAAACAGGCCGTTATTGCGTTACTTTAACCTCCTGACAAAAACTATAGCATGAAGCACAGAGAATAGGAAAAACAGAGACAAGACTTGTTGAAATTTGGCAGAGGATATTAAAGTGTACACGAGTAAGCCAGTAGCTAACTTGAAGTGTAGCAGAGAAAATGTCTCTGCCATATTACAGACTATAATTGTGTTTTTAAGGTCTTCTTTTGAATTCAAAAGATAATAAATTACAGACAGTCGTTAAATAACAACAGATTTTCCAAAAGTGAATTTTAGATCTTCTTTTTATGTTAAATGATCTGATGACACGGATACTGTTTAAAAAGTCCTTGAAAGTATTTTTCATTACATCATTTTGATTGGACTTCCATCAGCCCATGAACACCACTACCAATATGCTCCATAGTTGGAGGTAAACTTCACTCTGTGCTCCACCTCTAAACTCTGTCACTCCACAATCTCCACCTGACGGCGATTCCAATTCTAGTGAAGGAGGCTCTAGCTATGGGACAGCAGCTAATCTGCCTGGAGCTGATTTTTCAAAACTATCAGTTCTCTCCCTAATACAACCGCAATGAAGAATGGATGTCACCCTGTGCTCAGAATCTGGTCATAGTATCATCATTCCTCTGGAACTGTGTTTTCTTTGTGTGGATTTTGCTTGAACATAATTCTACATGGAATATTTTTCACTGCTCTGAATGATTCGTCTTGTCTGAGTCAACACCTCACAGTGTTGCTGGAATTGCATGCTTGCTCAGCTTAAATAGATGGTGATTTGGAATAACACAATGGGCGTAAGAAGAACTGAAAGTTCCTGAGGTGCAACTGTATCCAACTCTTCAATACAGGGGGAAATTCAGCTGTATTTTAAAGGATTTTGACATTTTGTTTGCAAATGCTGTTGCAGAGCAAAAAGAGAGAGTTGCGAGAAGCATTTGAGACACCACATGATTGCCATCTATGCTTTGTTGATGTGAGTCACAGAGGAAGAACCCGAGTGTTTGGCATATCAACACTCTTCATGCCTGACCACAGTGGAGCTCGAGCATCATAGTGTCTGATTGCACAATGACACTGAGTGGCGCTGGTGACCCTGCTATCACACCACAACTTATGTGTTTGCAACTGACTGGAGGTGAACAGGTCTGAAAGGGAGGAGCCATGCAGAGTGAGGGAAACAGGAGAGGAGGGATGTTATCTGGCTAAAGCTGTTTGTCCTTTGGCCCACAGGAAGTCTTTCTCATGTCACGTCCCCACATTAGTAGACATCCGTGTGGTGAGACAAAACCACACGACCTTTATTCTGAGGAGCAGCTATGACCTGTAATATACAGTCTTTATTTCCTGTTAGTGTATACCTTTTTTGAAAGAGGCATTGGAATTTTGATCATCTTTATCTTTATAAAGTCTAGGAGCTGTGAGGTTATCACTCTTAAGAAGATGTTTTTTCTATAAAGCTGGAGGCTACTTGAGTTCCCCAGGAGAGAAAATGTTGTGGGCGTAGTTAGCAGTTCTAATTGTCTGGAGCCTGCAGTGATACTGATGTACTCCCTTTCAGCCCAGGAAGCAGACCTGGCCCTCTGTCGCTGTGGGGATGGAGTCGAGACAGCGCTGCATTACACAAAGATGTGGTGCCGCTATGCCAAAGACCTCCTGGCATGGATGGAGAAGAGAATCACCTTGGGTAAGTGCCCATATACTGTGTGTCATGTAACATGTCTGTGGTGCCTCTAGCGAGGTATTTCTGCCTGCTTCATCAAAATAAATTGAATAGAACTTACATACTAAAGCATATATATATATATGGAGTCTTACATTATGCATCATACTTCTTCTCTCAATGAGAGTACATTTTAATTCACTGCAATACACTTCAGTAAATCCTTCCATTTATTTTGTTTCAGTGTGGGCTTATTTCTATGTTGTAAAGACTGGTGGAACCAGCAAATTAACTGAGTTAAAGTTCGATCCATTGTTACATTGTTTCATACATTGTTTCAAGAAGATTTTTCAACTTGTGTCTGCACTAAGTAACAGACATGGTGATAAGAAACTAATGTCTCTAGAACATTATAATATAATGTATATTCAAGTAGTCAGTAGGCCTTAGGAGATTAGAACCTTGCTTTATGCCATCTATCAATAAGGAACAAATACTTATAGCATAGCATAGGGTGGACTAATCTGTCATAACATGACCTGTCTGTATTATTTCACTCAGAGGGTACCTGCTCTTGGTTACCCGAGAGAACTACACACTGAGCGAAAGGATTAGAGGACAGATTAACAGAGCAGGGTAATGAAGAAGACAGGGCACCTTTGAAGTAGACAGTGATTACCCTTATATCAAGGTTCACAGATGTCCACTGTCCAAACTGGGATGCTGAGCACCTCCATTTGAAGCAATCAGAATGTAAAGCAACAAGATAATCACCCAGCTCAGCTGTGTGTTGAGTGTGTGTGGGGATAGCAACTGGTAAGCGATGATGAGTGGAACTCAACCTCAAACCGCTGTGGCTGATACACAGTGGAGCAAAATTATGCAATCCCTTTTAGGAACTATGCATTTTCCATTTTAAAAAAAAATCCACAACCAACTTGTCTACAGACCATTTCACATGACTCTATCTGAGCTCTTCTTTTGTTATTCTTACACATATCAACAGGTGATGAAAAGAGCAGAACAAAACTGTTTTTAAGAAGTTTGGTGAGGTCACAGTGAATGCACAGCCTCTGACTTAGGCTGGTCATGCTAAGTTAGAGGGTTCCATCCGCTTTTTAGTGAAGGTCCATCTGAGGGGAAAGAGGGACTATGTGACTTTACCCAATATGGCCAAATTTTGCTTGACTTGTTGTGATGTACAGAATCTTGTAAGAACTATACTATAAAGAAATACTTTTTTTTGACAGAACAAGAATTTGCTAAAAATGTGATGAAGACAGCTGAAGGAGCAAAAGGAAATGTCACACTGCAGGTACAGCTAATGTTCTAAAGTTAATGTTTTTAGAGACTTTCCCAATATGCTGTAGTGTGTTGTTGAAATGTATTCCTACCGCAGTGTTGTGTTTGGAGCATTGCACCCTTTTCGCCTATATTTATCACTGAAAAGTTATCTACAATCCTTCTCCATAGGAAATGATGCCATTGCAGTACATCTACACAATGGCACTGGAGCAAGACATCAAGAACAGTTTGACCTCCAGAAAGACTTCAGAACTGTTGCAAAACCGCTGTTACCAAGTATAAAAGTCCTCACATATAAAAACGTTTTAGTAAAACTCTGTCTTTTACAGTAGTGTGTATCTTTGATGTTGTGTTTAATAATACATCAATGTCTCAAAGGCCTTGGCTGCCAAGAAAAATGAGATTGACAAGTGGCGCAGAGAGTTTAAGGAGCAGTGGGCAAAAGAGCAAAGGAAGATGGTAAGGACCAAGGGATCCTGCTTTTGTCATAAGTTCATTGAAGTTTATTGCAGTGTCAAAATGGATTTTCTCAAATTTAATGCATTCTGACTGGACTGAACTGCAACAGCATCCAAAGCAAAAGGCTTCTCCCTATGAAGGAATGAACTGTCTGTTAGGGCCTCATTGACTCCTGTTTAAAACTTAAAACGCATTTGACTACAAATGGATCACATAGCGAAATCAAGTAATCTGGGTTTTTTTCACTTTCCTCTGCTTGTCTTAAGAACGAATCAGTGGCAGCTTTGAAAAAGGCTCGTCAGCAATACTTCCAGCGCTTTGATGATCTTGAAAAGGTAAAAGCAGTGTCTATGGATGACACAGCTGGGATGAAAACACTGGATAAGAGGCGAAAATCCAAAGATGAAGCCCAAACTAAGGTGAATGTTTTCTTGATGCAGTATACTAATGATATCAGTAGATATAAGGTTAGAGTAAGGAATAACTGCTGTATGATTTTCAACAATATAGCTGACAGACAAATTATAAATATTAGTAATAATAAAGCAGCCCTAATGTCTGTCTCCTCAAGGTAGCAGAGGCAGACCTTCACTACAGACAGTGCGTGACTGATGCCAACATCCAGCAGGATGAGCTAGTGAAGGTCAAAGAGAGAATAATCTCCCACATTCGCAAACTCATCTGTCAGGGAGACACAGTGCTCAAAGAGGTTGGTATGAAATTGATGAAGGAAAACACCTGTGTTCCCGTCATCATGATTGTTAATTGCAGCAAGGGTCTAAGACATGTTTCAGAACTTCTCTGTATAAGTTCTGGCCACAAAACTTCAGAGAAAACTTCAACTTCTGCACTGTGCTGCCTTCATAGCAGCGTCAGCTAACGATACACTTGCATGTATAGACATCAAATTCTCTGTTTGGGATTACAACCCCAAAAGTAGCTCCTGTTGGGTGGCATGACATATTTGTACATTTGTTATTAAAGGATAGTTGTGTGGGACAACTATTATTTTGTCATTATTGTCTAAACGTTTCTTTAGTTTTCTTAGAAAAACACATTTGAGTTTGAATTAACAGCAGTTTGGACTTTTGAATATTAAAAGTATACGCAAATAATAGTGACTAAGAATATTTTAGTAAATATTCCTATTATTGTTATAGTTCATGTATAAAATAAGTTTTTATTCCTTCTGTGGTTGATATTATTTGTTATTTTGTAGATAGGTCAAGCGGTGGATCTGATAAATCCGCAGTTCTGTGTGAAGTGTGGGGCCCCACTGGTGGGGAATAGAAACTTGACAGGTGGGGTGCGGGGAACGGGGGGAAACACAGTTTTCGTACCTTGTCCTGTTGTTTTTATTTTTATTTTTTATCCTTCGAAGACAACTCAGGGGATGTTAGCTTCACGGTTACAATGGAGTGAAATGTGGATGATTTTAAAACTACAAGAGGTGGACACACGTAAGCCATGATTAGCAGCTAGGCACTATAGAATGTCAACATTGCCTTTTCAACATCGAATTTCACATTTATAGATTTCAACATTGCCTTTTTAAGAGGAAATACACTCATACAATTTCTATAATATATAACATTTCTACATTGCTTGTACAAATAAATTGCTGTCATTCATTAAATTTGTAGAGTAAAATCTTTGCGTTACATCACTAACCGTCTGTCATTTCTGCATCAGGCCACAGTCAACATGTTTTACTACCAACGGCAGCAGACAGAACCTGTTCCCCTTGGTTATTACAACTTGGAGATGACATGCAGGTCCCTGGAACCTGGTGAGCCCTACTTGCTCTACATCCTCAGCAAGCGTCGTCCTCAGCACCCCCTCCAGGTCTTTACCTTCCAGCAGTATGTTCCTCAGGCCAAAGGGTACGGTAAACAGACCAATGTCAGTCTCTTTTCTTACTTGTTTTGTGGTGTGAATATCAAACATCTGTGTAGCTTTTCTTTTTTTTTTTCTTTTTGAAATGAATGAATGAATGAAAAACCAAAGGGATCAGATGGGATGGCAGCAGCAAATTATTTGAGATGCACTGTCTACTTCAATTCTTTGTCCATCCACTAACTCTTCATTCATTAAATGATTACAACAATACTTTTCATTTGAAAGGTACAAACAGAAAACCACCCACCCTCTCAGTTCCCTGCGCGACTCTTCCCCTATGACTGATGATACCACCTACAGACGATCAAGCGATAGCAGTAAGGACTTTCCATGATTAAACAATGTATTTCCAGAGCATTATTTTAGTAATTCATATGTGTCCTGGTATGATTTAGGAAAAACAGGTTACAGTGACAATGAGAGTATTGGAGGCAGTTTGGAATCTCTGTCCAGCCCTGGTAAGCACTAGTCTTCCTTTCTGTAACTCACCTTTAATTTTCCCACAATGGCCTTGCAAGGATAGACATAATTGATAACCCCTCTGCTATGTTTTCTATTTTATGGGCTACATTATTGAAGCTCATACCAATAGGAGGCTTCCTAAAACTGCCTCCACTTTCACTATGTCATCTGACGATCTGGAAGACCGAGATATTGCGTCTGAATCAGGTTTGGATTCCCCTATTTATGACTCTAAACACAGAATGCACCCTTGTCCTCATGGCACTTAAATTTATCCAACAGAATACATCGATAGCCAGCCAGTCAAAGTGCGCACTGTTTCACGAGCTGCACTGACACATCGTCTCAAGAAGATGAAAAGCAAGATGATCAAATGCAAGCAGTGTGACAACTACATTGTTGTCAGCGGAGTAGAGTGCCAGGAGGTATGAGGCAGAACAAGAGAGATAGATATCAAGACATTTTGAGACCACAAAAGGTGCAGTGTAAGATTAATGCCCACTGTCCTGTTCTCTTTTTCACCTTCAGTGTGGGCTGGCTCTGCACAGGAAGTGTATGGAGGTGTGTCAGCTGGAGTGTGAGCACAAGAAGGGGACAGTGTTTGGATTGGATCTCTCTCTGCTGCAACAGAACAGACCAGAACAGGTGCCTTTTGTTGTGCTGCGCTGCACCTCTGAGATTGAGAGTCGTGCACTTTCTGTCCAGGTATAATTTATCATGACAGCGGCTAAAATGCAGAATAGGATTGTCAAGTATAGTTTTAGTCCTGTTGAATGTTTTGATTGTTATTTTTCCCTCAGGGGGTGTATCGTGTCAGTGGTTCCAAGCCTCGCATCCAGAAACTTTGTCAGGCCTTTGAGGTACAAAGGGAGCTCTTGGACCTCTCTGACCTCTCCCCACATGACATCACCTCCATCCTTAAACACTTCTTTAAGGAGGTACAGCAGTACAGTGAATATTTGAATAAGTTTCATAGCCTGTCTTTCTGATCTTAAAGAGTAACCTCTATAATCCTCACTCTCTCCCAGCTCCCAGAGCCCCTACTAACCTTTGACCTGCAAAGTTCTTTCATCGCGATGGGAAAGTCTATTCATCACCTGAGTGAAAGGGAACAAACACCAGACACTAATGAGATAGTGGACATTATTCACAACCTACAAATGTTACTACAAAAACTCCCTTCATATTGCTACAGCACACTGCAGCACCTGATGTTTCATTTGCAAAAGTAAGCATGCAGCTGGGTGACAGTCTACTCTATTCACATTTTCCTCACAACTCCCAGAAAATTTTTCTAGAATTTTATCATCTTTCTTTGCATTTATCTGCTTCTGTCTTCACAGAGTTTCAAATAATAATGAGAACAAGATGTCTCCGAGCAATTTGGGTATTGTGTTTGGTCCAACACTATTGCGCCCTCTAGTGTCAACGGACTTGCCAACAATTGCCTTACTGGAGACCAGTTATCAGGCTGCACTCGTTGAGTTCCTCATCACACACCATGACAAAATTTTCGGCCTTCAGCAAAGGACCAGTACTCCCCCTCCCTCTCCCCCTCCCCCTCCCCCTCCCCCACCACCTTCTGTACCTCTTCCAAGCATCCCTCCCAGTGCCACCTGTCCAATGGATGGGGATGTTTATACTAACTCAGAACATGGAACATCTTCCTCCAGAGAGCGTCCACACTCACCAGAGGTGAGTACAATGAAAAGACAAACTCAAACCCTGGTGAGTAGCTGTAGGTATTTGAGCAGTAGGATCAGTAGCTGCTGTTTGGCATACACTTAAGCTAGAGTGAGTTTGAACCAGAGCAGCATTGAACTGTTACTTCAAAAGCCTTTGCACCTTACATCCTAATCTCATAGCTCACTTTCAGCTGCTGCTCTCTTGATTCTACCTGCATGGCCTTCCACCAAGCTTTTCTATGTGGATATTTGACTGCCATTTCTTATGAAGAAAATAATTGACCCCACTACAGTCACTTACAGAGCTTCAACCTCAAGGAGACCAGCGTACATGTATCACTCCTTCAGAGGGTTCAAATGGGTTTTATTATAATGAGCTGTTTAGTCTTCCCGTCATTATCATCCAGCAATTATCCATGGCCTCCCTCTCAAGAGTTTACATCAAATACTGAAGAGCCACAGTATTTCAGAATAAGACATGGTCTGTAAGAAGTTTCAAAGGTGCACCACTCATGTTATTCCATTGACCACACTCATTTCAACAGAGTCAAACTATCAAGAGAGAATCAAGCGAGGGTTATATATCTGACAAGTCTACATCCAATGAGGCAGTGGACCAGCTCAGCTCTGAAGCCAGTGAGAGAGCAGGTAGGCGCAAATTAGTGATGGAGCTGCCACTGACTAGAATGAGTGAACACTTTATTGGCAGAAGTAGTTCATAGTGTTGAAATGTGAAGTGGTTTATGGTGTTGTTTTTAGTTTTTGGTTTAATCATACATCATACATAAATGTGTCTATTGTACGTTTGTTGTTTCAATACTGTAGACCTATTAATGTTGGAAAACTCTCAGTATTACACAGCAAGTATGGAACTTTCTTTGTCACAGACACAAAGTTTGTCATAGCTTTTGTTAATCAATGTCTACCAAAGAAACTGATAGAATTCTTAAAATCACATTTTAAAATTTTCTCAATTCCTCAAAATATTTTTTGAAATTAGATTTTTTCTTTTTCACTATAGCCATTTGCTTTTACTCATCAGTAAGAGTGACATTGCTAAGTTGTTGATACATGTTGAAAATTCAGTCAAAGTCATTGTTTTTTACCTAAATTGATTCCATCTCCTTGACTAAGACGTTTAGTTTTTTGCTGCTCTGCAAGTCCGACATTTACTTTCTTCTGCTGCTTGCTTTTCTCTATGGCTGAGACAACTTCAAGTGTCAACCTTTTTTGTTTCAAACTGATGACTATGTTAGAATCAGTGCAAGATATAGTTTTCAATCTAGACTCCCACATAAACTTTTTAATGAACTTTATCTTTAGGTTTTCAGCCCGTTTGCTCCTGATAGTTGATCATTTAAGGTTCTGAGAAAATTTAAGGATATACAGCAATGTAATCACCAGCTTTAGTAATCAAACCCTTCTTCTCGCTGTTTTGCCTCAGTCCTGGCTATGAGAGCAGCATTGAGCAATCCTCAATGTGAGCTGATGGGGGAGGCACTCTCGGATTTGGGGAATCGGCCTCACTATCACTTCACCAGACAACCTGTGAGGTATTACCGGCACCATAATCCAGGACCACGGCTTCCCCAGTCTTCAACCAGACAGGCTGCAGTCCCCGCCAGAGGGGGTCCAGGGAGTGCAGACAGCAGCTGCAGCTCTTCTCCAGAGCCAGGGATTCAGAAACTTTGCCAAAACTTAAATGTCCAGGGTGAGAAGACACTGCGGTCCCAGCACACAACTGATGCCAGCAAAGTTGAAATCCCAATGAACCCCCGTGAGGTTGTGCAATACATGCTGGATCTGGACTCAACATTTACATCTGAGGTAACATCAGCATCAACCAGTACAGCACAATACAGCACCTATAAGGAGGTGGTGACTGGGAGTCAGGCTGATAAGAACATAAATGTGACCGGTAACGAACACAATGCTGGACAGGGCCCAACTCTATGTCAGTCATTCAAAACCCTACCGGTCGAGAACAATCTATACTCGCCAGCCCAGAGGATCCTGTCGGGTTTGAAGTTGAGACGCAGTCACTCCGGGAAGGATGAGCAGCTCTTTGTCTGAAGGCAGATGAAAATCTTTAAAGTTTACTGGGAGACATTCACACAAATGCTGGAATAATTAAACTGTTTATAACTATGTGATTGCATGTAATGACTGTTACCAAACTTAATACTTTTCAATGTTTCTACTTTACACTCAACTAGCCCAACTATAACACCAAATTTAACTTAAGATACTCTGATGAAGATTCATTTGCCAAAAAGTTGTATGTTTCAAAACAATTAAGGAAACAGTTAGAAGGTTTATGCTTGAGACTTTTTGAATACTGGAGTTTTAAAATTCTCTTTGAAGAGTTTGACCTCTGGACCATCCGGGTGTGTAACTCTCATACTGAATAGGAATAGGTCACATATTTAAAATATTTAAATATTTCTTGCATACTTGAATGTTACATGCAGAGGATGTGTGATTACAGGTCTAGAGATCCTAAAAAAAAAAATTCAAACAAATATCTGTAAAATAAGAAATGCCGTCAAGTGATTTTTCATATGATTTAGTTGTATATTTGTTGAACTTTTTTTATGTTTTATAGATCCGTGTACTTTTGCTTTTTTGCGGCACATAAAGATACACCACTGTCGGTGTAGTGAAGTATTTCACTTTTATTCTTTCAGGCACCCATCCGCTTTTGACACAAGGGGGCGTTCTTCTCACAGTGTGTGGGGAAAACATACCGGAACAATAGCGGAGAGGCTATAAACCCTTTATTTCTAATAATATTAATGTTTTTGAAAAGTAAAAATTTCTGTTTCCATGTCAGAGTTGTTATTTTTTGAATATTGAGTCCATCCAAGTTTAGAGCGTTTGCATGAAGTGAAGCAACGTTTTCTGAGGTGTGGATCGAATTTTGATTGCTCTCATCTTCATTTGCCTTTGTCCTTCTGATAATAACTCACCAGAATCAAGCAGGTCAAGCATGATATTAAATATTATTCTCATAATAAATGTTTCTCTTCTAAGAATCAAGGGGGTCTCAAATTCAAGTATTTTCACACATGTATCCTTTTTAGTCTCAGTCTTGCATTAAGCATAAATGTAAAAGATCATCCTCATGTCAGATATCAAGAGGATGCATCATCACTCATCTTTCCCCATCATCTTCCGCATCTTCTCCCTCCCTCCCTCCCTGCCTGTCCATCTCCTCCCTCCCCCTTTTTTATGCACAAAACAAGTCAGAGCTCACACACGGCTGGCGGAGAAAAGAGGCGAGACAATAGACAATAGTTTGGGTCATCATGGTATATGGATTTTTACCGTAGGCAACATGCACGCCGTGAGTCCCAGGTGAACAATCAGTTAACGCGTCTGTTCTTTCACTGGCCCAAACTTTGCCCAGGTTTTAATGTTGCCAACTGAGATTTCAGGAGGAGTGTGTTTCACCTCAAGGTAAGACTCCGCAACTCAAAAAAAGGTTGTCAGTGAAGGCATGTTTCTGATTTCACACGAATCACAGTGTGTCTCTCAGTTCGGCGGCACCGATTGCATATTCCGTGCGTTGTTTTTAAAAGCGATCAATCGAGTTGATGATGTCTAATAAGTTGTGATCTTTAATAGTTCCATACATATGTCGTCAGGTAATGTAGAAGGAAGCTTGGTTGAGTTTTAGTCTCTAATTATTTTCTTTTGGAGATTGTCGGACGATTGTCATAGAAATATTATTTAGTTTGCGGCTGTATATAAGCAGAGGAATCATATTTATTGGACCAAACAGACGGAACTGAAGTCTTTTTTTAATTTAAATAAGCGATTATTCCTTGTCATTATAGCAGTTCTTTATTACATTCATTATCGAGCTCAGAAAAAATACTAGCAACATCAAACTGAGGAAAGATTCTTACAGCTATACAGATATTTGGAGTTAACTTCATACAGCGATTTATTGATCCCTAATGACGATAATGTAATACGACTATTATACCTCTTTCAAATGCAGCGCCAGGTGAATTCTTGAAATCTACTGCGTGGATGATTGTGATATGATAGTCTAATGCTGTTAGTCTCATCATTTCAATGCCAATAATGTATTCAACACGCAATTAGATTAAATCCGATTATCTGCATTTACATATTTCATTTGTTTTATTTCAATCCTCGTTTGGTGTCACACATGCGGCAATTATCCGACACGTTATAAAATGTATTATTGTATTGTATATATAGTTAGGCCGATAATGTAGACCTAATTTTTAGCCCAAAAGTTTAAATTCCTTTGTAATATAATCTCTAAATATTGCAATAAACACACGGATAAAGTGACTGCAACAAAAACAAACATTAGTGAGTCTGTTAAAGCCAGAACACACAAGTGCTTGATACAATATACTCGTTTTTCCACAGCCAAAATATTTTTTTTTCTATATTGTAGGCTACAAAATGCCGGAGATGTCACTGAAAGCTTATTTTGTAAAACACAATTAAATTGCATTCATAAAAAAGTTTTAAAGTTAGATAAAAGTTAGAGAGATAATGTTAGACACAACAACCTAAACGATTAAATTCAATTTTGACAATTTTTCTAAGGAAAATCAGAGCATACATGTATTCAAAATATTTAAACAAACTGTGTAAAATATGACGACATTCTCTAAACGAATAAAAAATGTTGGTGATAAATTTGGACGCGCTGCTGATACTTTCACCAAAAAAAGTTTTTTTAAATCTTCGGCTTAATTCGGTAAGCCTAGTTTGCAATGCACATGAGGACAAGGATTATTGTTTTAATGTCATATTCAAATACTGACAAAAACTTTAAAAACAGGCCTGGAAGTCTGACTGATTTATTGGACCCAGCATTGTAATCAAATATTTCCCGGAAATAATGATGGCATAATGGCCTAATCTTCGATGTTCATACGTGGAATAAATGACTTGAAATAAATGTCTGGTATTTGTATATTTTTGGTGAATTTAATTTCTACTTTTAAATGCATAATTTAAATACTCTATGTGTATATCTGCGTTCAATCAAAGTCTAAATATGCATCTATTTTACGTACAATACTTATATTTAGATACCTTTAGAATTAAGGTTTTCAAAATTTTGCTACATTTTCAATAACATTTTATTCAAGTATGTTTGTTGCGGTGGGCCAACTGATATCTTTCGTTAGAAATGGATCATTTTTATCTTTCTGTGTAGCGATCACACTGAGGCAAGAAGAGAAGGGATGAAAACAGAGGAAAGCCAGCAGTCCTGTCTGCAGCAACCACCATCCTCAACGCCTTTTGGTGAGTGATATCTGACAATGTGCTGAATAATGATCAGACAAAATAAACAAAGATGAAATATTAAATATTATAACCTTAGAAAATATGACCAGATAGCAAGGTTCGTGGTGAACTAGCCTGTGAATATAAAAAATAAATAACGTGGAATATGATTATTATCAAGTTCAGAAAAACCTTGTTATTGAGTAGACCTCCTGGCGCAATATAAATCCCTATACATATCGAATTTGTTTAATAATCTAATTTCCTTTGTCAATATAATACATCAGGTATTATGATTTCAAAAGTGGTAAAATGACCTATATGAATTCACTAATTCTGTAAAAATTTATATAGCAGCATTAAGAAGAAAAAGACAAAAAAATAAGTGGTCGAGTTTCAAATTCTTATAATAACTCATATTACGAAATATTAAAATAGAAATAGATTGGTATACTTGAACATATTTCTAACCGAATGAAAATGATTTCCATTTAGAAGTGGATTATATCAAGATTCTATAGAATTTGAACACACGAGAGTTTGAATTTCAGTGGGTAAGAGTATTCACCATAACCCGGAGGAGTCAACATTTTCTGGGGTGCGGAAGCTCTGAGGTGACATGGACTCATGGCACAATTGCGGGGCTGCTGCCCTTCCTCTGTCTTTCTATCCAATCATCTATATTCCCTCTCCAGGTTCGGAGTTCAGGGGAGGGGGGGAGTTGTGCGCGGGCTGCGAGTCTCCCATCGCCGACCGCTTCCTGCTGCGCGTGAACGAGCGCTCCTGGCACGAGACTTGTGTCAAGTGTGCTGTGTGTTTGAGCGCGCTCACCGGGACCTGTTACTGCAGGGACCGCCTGCTGTACTGCAAGCTCGACTATGAGAAGTAAGAGCACACACGCGCTTATGCACACACGCACGCACGCGCACAGAGAGGTAGGGTTCACTGTTTCCCCGTTGGTTCACGGACAAACCCGGCTGACTCTTCGCTCTTGTTTTTACAGCGAGTGCAGTCATGTGGTACTTTACAACACCAACGCACCCATTGGTGCCAAACACATCATGCCAAATAGTTGGGAAGGAGGTGAAATTTTGGCAAGGACAACCTGGCACTGACCTTTTCAGACGATGACCTGACCCCGTGCTTGATTTAAAATTGGTTACCTACATTCACAATAGGTGTGCTATTTTTTCCTCTTCTTAAATAGATGTGTTTGAAAGCACACGTAATTCTATACGATGGGGTCACCAGTAACGGAATTGCAGGAAAAAGAAGGAGATTATATATATTTATGGAGCCCAGTTGCATGTGTGTGTGATGGTGGGAGTTCTAAAAGTAGCTATTTAATTTTTTTATAAATATGATCTCGCTGTAAAAACTTTTTGACTGGATCTGTGTGTTTTCCCTATAGAAAGGCTATATTGGCAATGATTTTTTTGTGTGTGTAATTCTACAACAGGGGTGCTCACCATCAGTTCCCAAACGCTCCGGTCGTGAAGTCTTTTATAAGAGCATGCCATTATATTACCTTCCACAGGATGTCAGTGTGTTATTTTTGCACAATTGTATTAATTTTAATCTGCATTGGTGAGGATGTTTAACAATTTGCGGGAAATCAAACCAAATGGCTAATACAACATAGTTGTTGAATATGATAATGAATTCATGAAAATGTCTGAAGTATCTCCGAACTTTCAAAGTCTGAAATTTCAAACTCTGGGTGTAAACGATAATGCACTAAATGCAAAGTGACATTCTCTTGTATCAGTCATGGAGAATTTCTCTGAAAATACACATCCTCATCAGAGAACAGAAACAAGGCATTTAATGCACTCGTGTGTTTTCTATGCACAACATTTCCTCCCTTAAGTTTAAGTTATTTATTATCAAATATGTTTGTAAATTGACTATACTTATATAGCAGCTTCTAGTCTGACTGACTCAAAGTGCTTTGCATAGCATTCATCCATTCAAACACACACAAGATTAGTGGCAACACCTGCTCATCAGGAGTGATAACCATTCACTCATACACCAATGGAAAAGTAAACTGGGGTTGAGTATTTTGCTCAAGGGAAGTCATAGACATCTGGTTGTATGAGCAAAAAACTCTTAATCTGCAAAGGTATATGTAGGCAACTGTTCAATACAATTGCAAAATAATGTAATTGGTGTAACCTATATATCATGCCTCAAAAGTATAGTTAATTAAATATTTTCTACTCAGATTTGGCTGCAACTGTTTACAATACATGGTTACAATAGTTTCATTTCTGAAATGAAGAAATTACAGCATTGCCAAGAACCAGAGATTTTCTGTGAAACATTGCACAATTTTATTATCAAAACATCAAGTTCATTGCAAATATAAATGCATCTTTAGTCAGTTAAACAGAGAGGACGGATGTGCGGTATGTACCTGGAAATGACAAAGCAGAACTTATGAGTGGTCTGCTAATGTCTATTTAATTAATTTTTTTTAAAGTACGAAAATTAGATTTTAATCATATTAAGAAAAACTTTATATTGCAAATTCATATTCAAACTCATACATTTCTCATTGCAAGCAGGAGTTTTAACATGTGCAGAGGATTTGCTTAAACCAACTCTATAATATAGTCAAGCTATATATTTGTCTTCAGTATTAAACATGTGTCTACAAATAAGGTGAATTTCACCATTTCTTAACCATATTTTGATGGTAATTGCATTAATCATTAAACTAAATTTGTTCATTTTTTTTAATGAGTGACTGTTTTACCAGTAAAAAATATTGTGTTATGTTCTGTAACATATTGATCCAAAAATGGTGACGGCAGAGTGTAAAACGAAGGTTTAATACATCTTTTATTGGAATTGAAGGGACTTTTATTATTATAGGTAATAATTGCAATTTCCTTTATTCCACTATGAAGGTCCTTGTGTGACTAAATTCTAGGGCCCCATTCCTCCTTGTGAAGATTTCTTAGATTCTTTCATTACTATTTGCTGTTTGTTGCATATTTGTGTGTCTACTAATCTATTTTAAATAATGGATTTCTGAATATCTATAGTGATTCCGCTCACAATCTCCTTTGAATGAACGACACTTAATACTGATTTCCATGCTCCATGCAAAAATGTGTGCACATAATGTAATGGCATTTTGATTAGTACCACAAAGTCAATACTTACTTGGGAAATGTGAAATGCCCTGCTTTGTATTTGATGATTCAACCCTGTCGTGCTACATCTTGTGTGTGCGTGATTATGTTTCAATTGTTCGGTGTGTGCTGCGGTCACTGGGTGTGCCTGCAGTGGGAGCTCCAGCGGTAGACAGCTGAAGGACGAGCCTGAAGCTTGTTATCATTGTTTTGAAAAGTGTCAGACGGCATCCAGCAGCCCAGACTCTCCCACTGTACCTGACATCTGGAAGAGAATGAGAGAGAACAAGCCGGTGAAAGAGAGAGAGAGAGAGAGAGAGAGAGAGAGAGCGAGAAAGTGGATGGCGGGTGACATCTATCTTGAAAAATGAGTGACAAGCGTGGAGGCAATGGCTTAAATGAGGCTCATTTTCAGTGATGGAATGAAAAAGCGGATTTGCTCTACTCGTGTAATGACTGTAATTGCAGATCCAAATTAATAGTCAGCAGCTCACTCACTATGGTGTTGATTTAGTCCCCTATACATTCATATATATAGTTGCCTTGTTGTGTGAGTCAGTGCCAGACTTGGCCCGCTGTCTGTGACCTTCAGTGGATCGGTAACAATGTCTCCTTGTTTTCCCTGCAGTCCTTCCATCAGCGCCGAACACTCCTACCCCCCTTCTAGAGCAGGTGTGTGCATTGTAACAGATAACCGGGCCCAAGAACTTGGAAAGGGCATAGAAACTTTAGGGAATTTCACACAATTATTAGGCTAGGCTTATTTTTCTTATTATCCTCTACCTGAAGCTTGGTTCCATTTTATTTTGTCTGCCTGATCATCAGGTATTAAATTAATTGCAACAAGTTGTGAATGATTTGTGAATATGCATGTTTGGTAATACAACATCTTGCAGGCGTTTCGTGCTCATCCTGGGTAATTTCCCATCCTGCTCTGATGCTGCATCTCTGGCTTGTCCAAATATTTTTTTTAATTTATCCTTTGCTTTGATTACATCACCCATCACATAACGACAGGCCAATCTCTCCTCCCTGACTCCATATCAGCACAAACTAAAGGTCTTTACCATACAGTATTTTTACCCTGTGCATTTGTTCAAATGTGCTTGTAAGTATTCCTAAAAGAAAATGGTGAATTTGATCAAAGCAAATGCATACACAATGAGTTTTGGTAAGATATCTCTGTTTTTCGTTTTTAATCATTCATTTATTCTCTTATGTTAGGAATAAGGCACATGTATATGTCTGTCAAATGAGAAAACATATATTATTTTGAAAAGTGACCTATCCACAGCACCGATTAATCTAAACTGCCTTCAATGCAAAAGTTAAATCAAAATTTGCATGTTTAATGTTTTTGGAGAATGTTTTACTTCAAAATGAATATAAATGGTTGATACTAATTCTAAAAAAGGCAATTAGAGATTTCAAGATAGACCTTTAAAGATAAAAAAGAAAAAACTAATTATAAAAGCAATTATAAAGAAATAATAGCATTATAAAACACTTCAGTTGTGAGATTTGAGTGATATTCATTGTGAGTACCTAAAACTTCTTGAGAAAAATGCCTTACTGCCATTTATTATATACGTAATAAAACAGGAAGTATTCCTTCGGTTTCGAGATCCCTGGACTCAATCTGTTATGGAAATTAGGGGATTTAGACACAATAAACTCAAGTGCATCTTGTGGGTTTTTTCTTACGGATTTACTGCGCTTTGAAACCTTCTAGGTATTCTGTAGAACCCCACCCTCCTATGGACCAGATGTTCAGCATGTAGATGCTTTAGAATGAAATCATTGTGAGGCAAGACGTCCTTCCATACTTTAAATTCCCGTCAAGGCATTATCCCGCATGGGTGCACTTCTACCAATACGAAAAGGATAATAATACAAAAAAAAAATTGGAGGCAAAACAAATAACCTCATCAGACAGAGGAAGTCTGAGTATTTCTGAATATTATTTGTCATAAAAATCAATTACAGCCATGGTAGGAATAAGAAATATGCTGGGCCTATAGTAGGAATAAAAGTCATGGGGTATTTAAGTTTCTCTCTGATTGCAAAGAACACCTACAATAGAACAGCTAGAATAAAGAACAAGAATAGTGTCCACCATCCTCAGTATCCCACACTCACTTTTTTCGCAGTCATTGTCTGTCACACACTGGCTCAACATTATGGTTTCTTGCCAAACTGAGCAGTATAACGCCAGTGTTCCCTGGTCAAATAGTGCTGATCCCAAACAGAATGAAGGGTAGTCTGGCTGTGTGGAGCCTGAATGTGAGCCCCCTCATAAGCCCTATAAAGACAGCTCCAACCCAGTAAAAAAAAAAAAAGAAGGTCACCAGGGTGTATATTCACTGAACCTTAGGTTTAATACCTTACGCTGTGGGGTAAAGGTTCTCTCAGAGTACATCGAGGTTTACAAACCCTCCCTTTACAGACAAAAATAGAAACCTCCATAGCTATGGAATCTCCCACAGCTGACCAGGTCACTATATGTGAGAGAGACACCAAAAGTGTGAGTATCGACTCAAGTTATCATGCATTTATAAGACGCAACCTGTGACTCTTGCTGTTCTCCAAAGAATAATAATGAGGATAGTAAGTACATCTCTCACCCCTATTTTCTCTTCCATGCACCCACCTAACTCATAGTTTCTGACTCTATCTCTCTATACGTTGCGTCGTTCATCACTGTCTGCTTTGTAATAATATTTCTCAATTCCAAACCTCATTTTGCTCTTGTTGAGATTGATGGCAGCGATGACACCAAACAGTTTATCTCCCCGTTTATCCCTTGTTTTCTCTTAATCGCCTCCCCTCCCTCAGCGCCTCTTTGTGTCTCGGGATGGGAATGGGAGGAGGAGGTAGGCTGATTGGGTACAGTGCTAATTACCCAGCATTCTTTGGCTGTCCTGTATGGCAGGCCTAACACTGGGCTGCTAGGGAATATGTTCACAAAGAATTATGCAATGGCGCATCAGAACGACAACAAGCCTCAACTCAGATACAGCGCCTAAGAATAAAGACTACATACCGTATGATTTAATAATATCAATACATTAAGATTGAATACTGTAACTCCGAGGTAGATACAAAACCACACTTCTATATCTGGTTTCCAGCCATGCTGGTGGTTTTTGGGTGCGTCTGCTCAGGCTTTAAGGTATTCACCTTAGGAATAGGAGACCAAATTTAACATTTTTGTGGTGCCACCGAGCAACGAAAATTTACATCCGGAAATTTTTTTTAAAAAAATCAATAGCAATGACAAATCATGTAATGTTGTATTAGGGTCACTCAGAAATGTTTCAAGCTGAGCAAAGGGAAGTATAAGCATTGTCAGATAATTTTGGAAGCATGTGAGGGAATATTTGTTTGAATAAAGGAAAATAGCTGCCCATCCAATGAGTCCCCATGTGGAAGGAAGGTTTCTTGATTTCCCTGGTTTTTGGTTGAATCATGGTGCATTTGAAGCTCAGGACTGTTGTAGTCTATATACCTTAGTGAAAGGATAAATAAAAGTCGTATTATATATATTATATAAACATAATACATGTAGGTGGTTTAGAAAATTCCTTTCATCTTATCATCCTTTGTTTTACCTGTAAACTTCTGCCTTAGTGTTAGAAAGTGGTGGTGAGGAAGTTATTTACATTTTCTAGAGGAACTTTATGGGAGAACTTTCAGAACTTATAGTAAAATGAAGAGTATCAGAAATATCACTGATGAGCAAAGTGTTGGGATAAAAAAGGTTAAGAAAAGATGTCTTGAAAGTTTTATTTTTTTGGTACAGCCACGGGAGGAACAAATTTTTGTCCAGGTGCATATGTATATGTGAGAGGAGGGTATGATACTGCCACTGTTTTTGCATAATGTGAGATGAGACCCCATCATCTTTCCACCCCCACAACAATTTTATAACAGACAGCTAATAAATGTTTCATGGCAGAACAAGCTGCTCGCCTTTGCTTTATTAAATCTGAGATAATAAAAGCAGAGAGCGAAAGGGAAAAAAAGAGAAAGAGAATAGGGGGTCGCACCAGAGAGGGAGAGATAGAGAGATCTGCAGTGAGTTTTCTCAAATCGACCGGCTGTATCTCCTGTTTCTGGGGCAACGGGTCCCGCTGTCCCCCGCCACCCCCTCCCTGCTGCTTCCCACTCCACCAGAGACAGACAGGAAATGAGAAATGGGCAGACAGGATATTGCGTTCTGGTGGCCTGGGGATTAACTGTTTTATCTAAACTAACACACACAGACACACACACACAGACACACACTCACACTCAACACGCACACACACGATTTCACTCATTCACACAGACTAGGAGACATCCATATACTCACACATAGCACTCATTTTGGGTAGCATCAGGTGTAAATTTCTCACACCCAGAGACAGAACCCATGCACGTATGTATGCAGATTTTTGATTTGAACAAGTCACATGTTACAGACAGCCGAGCTGCTCACATGTAGGGCCTATAACTAGTGTGAGAGAATCACTTTGACAGTCCCGACATATAGCAGTACAACTGTGAGACTGGCCGAGGTTTTGCGCAAAAGTAACTCTAAAGATGTTAACAGTATTTTGCAGGCCATCATGGCCATTAGATAAAAACTATTGCTCAGATGTTACAAATTTGGTCCGTGTTCATTGAACTGTTTATGACAACTTTATTGTTGCTTGGTGCACAAACGACAGCATCTGTCAGTATTTTATTAGTGTTTGTATCTCAGCACCTTATCTATGTTTACATAAACTTTGCATATCTGTTTATTTGTACATGTGACTATGTGACTATATATACACCCATGTACGTTTGTATGCATGTATGTGTGTGTAAATATATATATACTCTATGTATTTTTATATATAAGTATAAATGTGTATGTGTGTGCGTGTGCGTGTGTGTGTGTGTGTGTGTGTGTGTGTGTTTGTGTGTGTGTGTGCGTGTGTGTTTGAGTGTGTTTGAGTGAGTGGTGGCAGGGGTAGTGAGTATCGTGGGGAATGCTGGGAGATTTTAATAACACAGAAGCAGTGCAGGGAGATTTAATAAAAGGAGATGATGTGATTACTGAACCCTGGCTCTGAGCCACTTTGCTTCACGGAGCAATATCCGCTAAAAGTGCGCACACACACACACACACACACACACACCAATACACACATTCACACATACCCTAAATACAACGAAGAAATGGATACTGAATAGAGTACAACTTAGAAGTAAGATTGTTGCATATCGTTTATTCTCTTTGCATCCATCACACGAATCCTTCGAAGTGCCTTCATTTTCAGGGTATATGTAAAAGCCTATAATCACGACCCTTTCTGAATGCATTTGGGAATCAATAATTAAATCTCTCAAAATATTTTTACTTTCTTGGGTGCCAAAAAAAGGATCTTCAACTCTAGACTTAAAGATTTTCGATGAGCCACAGTTTCACAGTGTCCAAGTGCAGCTCTCAACACGAAACTGTTCCAAACATAGGAGTTAATATAAGCAAACCCATCCCTGTATGAATATTCATCAATTTTGAATGCAAGCACAACAACTGTAACGGCTCAGGGGCGCATACATATTTATAGAATGATTGTGTTGAGGTCCAGACAATGTTATTCTTGTCAGAGCTCTGAGGCAAAACAATGCCACATAACAGAGCTTAAGGAGACAGAAACGATTCTGTTGTTCTGTTTGTGTGGATCTACAACAAGCTAGTATGAAAGAGCTGATTATAGCCAACCAATATTTTATAAGCATTACATTTTTCTGCCTCTATATATTTGCTCTCATCATCATGTAATTAGTTTTGCCCCTAACCCTCAGAAATCCATTGTAACAAACATAAAAATTCCTGCCGCTAAACTACTTGAGATTTTCTATATCACATGCTGACAAGCAGAGGATCTGAGCTCTGCACCGACATTTGTCATCTTCGTAATTCTGTATGAATATTAGACACACCGCTTTATTAAAGGAACTGAATCTGAGTGCAAAGAAACCCATCCTTGAAATATCGTTCCATGTAGATTGGTTCACAACTGGTATTAACTTTACACCACATCGATAATAAATAGGTTTAAGTTCTGTTAATAAAACTTGACTAAACTAATTGACACATGATAAATCACATACAATGCAAACGGGACAGTAAACCAATTGGATAGATGATAAATCAGAAAGAATAATGAAAGTAATCATAAATAATTATCATTATTATAATATTATATTCCTTTCTTATTATCTAAATACAATAATGATAATTATTATTATTAATAATAAAAGTATTGCTTATGTTGTTATTCTTCTTTTTCTTATTTCTTCTTTTTCTTCTTCATCATTATATCAATAATAATAGCACTAATAAAAATAATAATGATATTACAGTGGGGTCATGTTTACTTTGCTTGTAGGAATTAGTTGTGGAACTTTAATCACCTAATTTATGCATTCGCTCTGTAACATTAATGTCCATACTGGTTTATGAGAAGCTACACCCTGGTAAGGGGCAGTGTGAATGATACTTCTATTAGAGGGATTAGACTGATCTACTTAAAGACTTCCCTCTGTGGCAGTTGCCCAAAGTTCCCTTCATTTGCCACGTTGAGTAAATTCCTACTGTGCTCTATACATCCCGATTAGGGAGTTAGGGACTTAACACCCACATCATCGGGTCTAAGTCAGACAATCCTGTGACGAATGTAGTCTTTGGGATTTTGGTCTTCATAAGAGGAAGTTTGTCGAAGTTTGTGTTTGATTGGAGAGTGAAGCTGCCCTATTGCACTTTGCAAAGTGGAGATCTACCACCTTTGTGGAATTAGATGTCAGATATTACGATTAGTACTTAGGTTGTTACAGATATTTTACAATGGAATCATCTCTCTAAAATGCCAATTAAATGCTCCGATAAGACAATGGGATAAGCAATCTTTAGTTAACATTGAAGCCTATTCACAGTATTTTTACATGGAGATGTGTTAAATAATGTTTGCATTATGATGTTAAGTTAGCAACACTGTCATTTGGGAAAATAGGGAAGCATTTGGCAGATGAATTGAGAAAAGATTAGCTGTAGCAGCTGCGTTTGGGACAGAATTGCAGATTAGAAGCTTTAATGTGCAGACCTGGCTCCTTCTTTACACTCCAGATTTGGGCAGCAACACCTTCCTATCACTCAGTCAGGGAGCGTCAACACTTCTGCCCTTGTCCCTTCCTCCCCCTGTTCACTCCCCTTTTGTCCTACCTTCCCTCTTACCCAGGTTTGTGGTTTATATTTGCTCTGAAGCCAATGACCTTTCCCTTTTGGATACCAATGCCTTGCCATGCAGGGAACTTCCAGAATTTTCTCATGATCAAATATATCTGTATTATATTCAAATTTCAGGCTGAACCACCACCATGATGATGAGTGATGTTATGGTGAACATGGGTAACAAGCCTACATCAGACTAGGCATACTGCTATCTGGTGGGTGTGTGCGTGCAAATGCCTGTGTGCACATGCATTTGTACGTGTGTCTATGTTTGTGTGTTTTAGTGTGCATAAATGAGAAGAGAGAGATTAACCCCATGCTATCCCCAATCCCTGGTTATGAGTTTACAGCGTCTGTCTGGCCATTGCACTGTTTAAACAACAATCTAATTAATCCTGTCTTTATTAGTTTCAGTGAACTGGGGAGGCAGGCTGGGAGGGCACGAGGGAGAACTGGAAATGCTGGCAGAAAATACTGAAATGGGGGGGCAAGAGCCAGAGCAGAGATTTGAGAGGAATTTCATGGCAGGGACTTGCCCTGAGAATGGAAATAAGGATGTGAGGCAGGGGAGAAAGTGAAGGGTTATAACATCTCACAGGAGGACAACTTGGTGGACAAAGGGAGAGAAGTGGTGACGGGGAAAAGGAATGAACATGGGGAGGACTCTGAATTAAGCTTATTCATAGTGTTGAATAAATACATTAAGATTGTGGGTGGGACACAGATCAACTGGAGTTTACCCCATCAAACAGATTTAAACATATCAGGATTGAAAAGGGAAAGACTCACCACATTTAGCTCTGTTATGACTTGCCAGCTACTGCCACCTACTGTAATGTTTGGGAAAGAAAATCAGGTTATAAAAATGCCAACAACTGTAATTCCTATCAGCAGATGTTCACCTTGTTGCTCTGTGAATTGGGTATTGTTCAAACGACTTTTAATTAAGAGACTATGCTAATAATCAGAATCATTTGAGCTGAGGGTGAATGTATTGCAGCTCCTTGTCTGTGTTTCTGTCTTTAATTACCTCACCTTTCTCTATCTGCACTCCTCGAGTCCTGCAATGCCATGTAATACAGTTTATGTCAGTAGCCTACACATATAAGGCCCTCTGTGTATCTCACTTTGCACTTGCAGGTTGTTTGTAAGGAAGTGCAGCGCCTGTCTGCAAGTGATCGGACGTTCAGAGCTGATAATGAGAGTTCAAGGCCAGGTGTACCACCTAGGCTGCTTCACTTGCTGTGAGTGTGAACGTCGGCTGCAAAGAGGAGATGAGTTTGTGTTGAAAGAGGGCCAGCTGCTCTGTCGCATGGACTATGAGAAGGAGAGGGAAATGCTGGCTGCTATTAGTCCTACACCAACTGAATCAGGTAAAGAAAGTTTGTAAAAGGCTCCTTTGCGTGAAACGCATAACAAACAAAAAAACTTAGCTTTGCCACTGGCACACATATTTGTAACTCTTTTAATTTGTCTCTCTTCTACATTCATATATTCAACATATTTATCAGCACAGCCAATTTAACCGACACTCATCCATTGTAGACCAGTAAGGACCCGTAAACCTGATTGATTAAACATTCAGGTTTTTCACATTCAGATTATTTGAAATACTTATTATTCACTGCTGAAGGTATAAAATGTGCCTTTGCCTACCAGGTATTCTGACCACTTTTGTTGTGTGCTTATCTTTTTCAGTGAAAAGTGAGGATGAGGATGGTGGAGTAGGTTCTGGCGGGGGTAAAGGTGGTGATGAAAGCAAAGACCACAAGCGTTCCAAACGACCACGCACCATCTTGACCACACAGCAGCGCCGTGCTTTCAAGGCCTCCTTTGAAGTGTCCGCTAAGCCTTGCCGTAAGGTGGGTAGACCAGCTGGAATTACCAGTGGAACTGTATCAGATAATACTACCTAACCGTGTAAACTACATTTATCTTTGCAATTCATCTGAAGATATCTTTGGAAATGTAAAGTTTATATTTTAAAAAACAATGTAAAATCTCTAACCTGAAGGTTAGAGAAACTCTGGCTGCTGAGACTGGACTGACAGTGCGTGTTGTGCAGGTGTGGTTTCAAAACCAGAGAGCCAAGGTTAGACTTTATACATTTCCTGAGTACATGTTCTGTCTCACACTTCAACAAAAAAAAAATTCATGCAGTATGTGTTTTTGTGCTTCAGATGAAGAAGATAGCTCGCAGACAGCAGCAACAACAGCAGCAGCAGCAGGAACAGGAGCAGCTGGGGGGAACCAGGAGAGGACCAAGTCGAGGTGGCCGCCAGAGCAATGACGACAGTGAGGGTAAGAGATTAAAGGGAGAGTTCAATCATCTCTATCAAAAATACATATTTTTCGTCTAACCTGTAATGCTACTTATCCAAATGGATTTCTCTTTCTCAAAAGCATGATCCAGTTGTAATCTATGTTTTCAGCAGTATCATGTTGGAACTGTCTTGCATTGTGTGAGCCGCTCTGTTGCCTCATAACAAGACGGTTCTTTGTTCAAATAAACCTGGGGCTTTGTCTGTATTCTCCCTGTTGTCGTGGCTTCCACACGCAGTACAAAAAACTTGCAATATAGATGCAATCGTGACTCTTCATATCCCATAGGTTTGAGTGTTAGTGGTTGTTTGTTCTTATTTGTTGGCGCTGCGCTGAAGTGCACCCCACCTTTCGCTCAATGCCAGCTGCGATAGGCTCCAGCTTCCCCACTGCACAGGATAAACGGTTACAGGAAATGGATGGATGGACTATACAGAAGAACCTAATGTTACAGTTGAGCCAATAAAGATGACAGTAACATTTACATGATACCCTGCTGGGAGCAAAAGCTTCTCATCCATCAGTAGACACACATTTTCAGTAAAGGGAAAATAGTCCCAGGATAGGAATTTTTCAAAATTTTATTTTTCAAATAAATTTTTTGGCACCCAAATTAAATTGCCATCCTGTTTCATAATCTTAGAGAGATGATAGACATTTCTATAAGGCACAAGGAAAACCATGCATGTTTGTAAATTAAAAATGTAGAATCAATGAAAAGAGGATAATATTTTAATAATATATGAGGAAATGGTGTGACTACATAGATTTTCATCTCAACACAGATGGCTCCAGTACCCATGGAATGGATGGGATATTGGGGTATCCCTCTCTGCCACGTCAGCAACTACTAGCTCTGGACCCCAACATCTACGGTGGAGAGCCATTCCGACATGGGCTAACTCCACCTCAGCTGAACAATGAGCAGATCCACTCCTATGGTAAGACAGGAAGTTGAAATCTCAAATGTAAGATAAAGTAGCCCCCTCAAAATCAGCGTTTTGTAGTTATCAAACCCACCCCAAGACAATTAAAAGTCTTTGTTTGGGTAAATGTCAGCTGTCTTCCAATTCACTGAGTTTCATTGAGTCTTAAAAACCATAGCCAAACAATCGAACTACTAAATATATTCTTCATTATATCATTAGGAAGATTATTGGATATAGTGAGGCTCAGGTAAGTCTTAAGATGCACTTAAACTACCTTGGTAGACTCCATCTCTCTCTGGCAATCCATTTCCTTTGAATGTCTGAGTATGAATAGATTCTAAATTTTAAATAATTTTTTATATTCTTCTGTATTGTCTTTTATTAAACAAAGCATTTCCACTTGAATTTTGCACCTTTTTTTTTCTTTTTTTTGCCTGCAGACTCAGAGACAGTGTTCCATGATCTGGACAGCGATGGAAGTCTGGGTCACCTTGGAGACTGCCTCTTAGCAACCGGGGATGGAAGTCTCCTACCTGGGCGGGTGGGAAACCCCATTGACCGTCTCTATTCCATGCAGAACTCCTACTTCACCTCCTGACCCTTAAAAACTCTCATCCTTTCTCATCTTGTTCCACCTTTCATCTCAGAGATAAAGCTAATGGAGTATGTCCATCAACATGCCTGCAGGACTACTCTCCATGAAATGCCTCCACCCAAACACACTTCTGAGATTTTATCACAGGCAAAATCATACTATCAATATCCAGGAGATTTGTATAATGTTCCCATTATATTTCCTCAATAAGAATCATGTGCTGGAAATACACTGTAAATTCCAAGATATGTAAAAAAAAAAAAAACAGTTTCTCCTGTTGTATCTATGTAATGTTCAACGAAAACAGCTTTCATGGCACTTTTTAACTAAAAGAAAATCAACAAAGTTAATTATTCAAATGTTATATATATATGTTTATATCATAAACATATATCCTGAATCAAAAACAATGAAGTTACATGTATTTAGGAGTCTTGGTGGGTGTTTTAAGCAGCTGAGGTTAAAAACACAAATGAGTATATTGCTTTTTTTTTACAGGACTAGTGATTGTTTATTTTGAGACTACAATGTATACAATACTGTATTTGCTTGGAGTAAACTTTTTCTCTCAGGTTAGTGTGTATGTTTATGTAACCTGAGCTATAACTCAGGATTTTGTGCTGTACAGAATGTCCATTTAAAAAGCCCAATAACTTAAAAAAAGAGGAAGAAAAACTTCCCCTCCACATACTTCGATGAAAATTGGTTCAGGAGTTTTTGCATAATTAATGAAACTTTGAAAAATGCCTTATCTCACAATATGAAGGAGACATATTTAAAGTTCCTTGATTCAAAATATTTGTATAATTTTTGGGATCTGCACCAAAATGTAATAGGCTTGTGGATATTTGTCCAGTGTGTCTTCACCTTACTGACAAACCAACCATACAACACCATGAGAACATTACTTCCTCAGCAGATTTAATGATCATTTCAACCAAAATTATGTTTTTCATTATGAATAAGAAAATGGACCAAAAATCACATTTGTATTATTTAGACAACAGTACAGGGTAATTTGATTAGCCTTATGCGGCAAACAGGGTTGTGAATGTGCTTATTGATTTAGCTTTATCTTCTTTATTTATAATGTACTTACTTAGAAGCAGTACTGTAAATGACATCTAAAATGTCCAAAAGGTAGGACACTGGCTACATGATGATGTGCTCTAAATGTAAATGTTAGTATGACTGTGTTACAATGAATTGCTGTAGTCATTTTCTGTCATAGATTATTTCTCAAACATCTCACATTAGATGTTGTTAGATAGATATTTTGTACCCTGCTCTGTGATAAGCAGAATATATATTTAAATTGTATCATATTTTGTGTCACACAATAGGTGTACAGGCATAGCCTCCAAACTGAGATTTGGATAGCAAATGCTTCAGCAAGCATAAGGATCAGATTTACAATGTGTTGCGGAATAAAATAGGATAACGTTGAAACTAAATTCTACATGCCAGTGATCAGCTTGTAATATTTTTTTCTTGACTTTAACTATAATTACAGCCTCATGGTATTTTAAGTGATATTTTTGTGAATGTAACTTATTTGTGCGGTATTAGGCAACTTCCTATCTTTTTTGTTCAGTGACTACCAGGTGATGTGCTTTGAATGTAACGTTACCAAATCTTCAATACAATTTGAAGCTTCATCTGGAGTACACTTGCCTTATTCTCCTTAATACAATAAATAATGATGCACTGATCACTTTCTCATCTGGTATGAGCCAAACCCTTAACACTCGAAAAGAAATGAATCCTTTTTCTCCTCCATATCGTTATTAATTGAACCAGAAAAAGTCCGTTCTGCTTTGTGGTCACAGTGCTCGTAACTCAACATCCTCCCTCTGTCTTTCTCAGTAGTCCTACTGATTAGAAGTGGACAGCCTCCTCTTTCTCCTTCCATTCTTCCCAGACTCCCCATTTCTCAGTCATTGAGTGGTAAGGACACTTTGTGTGGGAGCGATACATTCCAGTTTAATATTTAACTCTGACTCAGAACTGGAAAGGGCAAGGGTGGGAGGGCCAGACAAACTCAACAGAAAGCAGCAGAATGACCACAGGGGTTGAATAATACAAGTCTGAAGCCAATTTAGTCGGTTCCATTTAAAAAACTAAAACAATTCCTTTTAAAGATTTCCTTGCATGCAGCTAATTACAAATGCTATTTTCAATTGAAATAAACATTTAAATGAGTAGTAAATTAAATAATCATTAAATATTTTAACAACAAGTGTTAACTCACAGTACATTTATTTCTTTGTTGAAAACAAACAGTCACATTAAGACGCTTGGAAAGGAAAACAAATGTCCTTAAAATTACTGCACATTCAGTAACAAGTGAAACCAGCTCATCCATGCTGTAATATGTAGGCGATGCCTGAACACTACAATGGCTGATGTACCGGATCTGGGAAGAGAAAAGAAATTGATTGATACATTGAATATAAGGAGTAAAGATGATGCTGTATTAAACCCTTTTGTAGACACAACAACTCATGGGTCATTTGTTGTGTGTTGTTGAATCATATATTCTCATGAACTGTCCAGCATTCACTGCTTCAACTTGTTATAACAACTGCCCCCCCCCCCCCCCCCCCACCCTGGTCAAGAGACAATATGTGCATCCCTAATGTTTGTTTTCTAATATAATATATTCTCAACTCAAGTACACTGATCAGACATAACATTAGAACCACTAGTCTCATTATGTATAGATCTCCCTTTTGCCACCAGAACAGCTCTGTGAAGTGCTTTGTGCTGTGGCACCTTTCTATCAGAACAAGCATGGACTATTACAGGAACCTTTGCATACAACATATGCTTGTCTATGCTCCCACTAGTGGCGGATTTGGTTATTGGCACGCATCAATTTAAAAAAGAAAATCTGAATGTTGACATCCCTGGTCAGTTTCCTATCACTCATGCTGCATGTCAATTATAATGTCAACATGTGGGTCTATTAAGTTGGATGGAGTGGGCTCCCCTCTGGTCTGTGGGGACACACGTTTCTTCTGGCAGTGGGGAATCCCACGGACCCAGAAACATCAATGAGCCTTGGGTTCCCATAACCCACTTCATCAGTTGTCCTTCCTCAGATCATTTGGTAGGTGAGACATTGTGACAAGATAATTAAGGTTATTCTGAATTCGCCGGTAAGTGGTTATATTATTATAGCTGATCAGTGTAAAGACATACGAGTTTGAGTTGCGACTGAATGTGACTGGTGCACTTCGGATTTACCTATTCCACTGATGTCAACAGTCTCTGCACAACCTACAAAGCGAGCCACATGCGGTGAGCAAGAGGTAGGTGTGTCCTGGTTTTCTCTCAGACAGCGCTCAAACTCCACAAACTCCTTGGAACAGTCCTGTCGGATCTTTTGGATCACTGGGCTATCAACACAAATGTAAGGATTATGTACATATGTGCGTGGAAAAGCTGATGCAATGATTATCACGTGACAATGAATGTAATAGTATGGTGCCTTACTGAGATGAAGTGCACTGTGCAACCTTGATCTTTTGCTCATGACACTTTTGCTGCCATGTGGATGGGTTGGAGGCCACACACGATCCATATGCCTCCATTTCTTTGTGGCAATACTTTGCCGTGATGTCCATAGCAGCCTGCCTGAAAGATAAAATATGTAGGTAAATCTGTCAGTCCGATGAACGGGCGGCCATCATTCTGACAACTCGTTTTTAAAAAAGATTCTTAGCAATATAAATGGAATACATTATTTGGCTGTAGCCTGATTTTTAGTAGCTCGTCTTAGTGTACAGTCTGTAACTCTTCATCTGGACACTTGAACAGAAAATATCTTCTTGACATGAACAACATTTAAATTGCTTACATGTTGCCCCTTTGAAGGTGTTAGACGCTGTCAAGTCAGAACAAGGTTATGGCAACAACATTTCCGAATGAGACGCCATGCTTGTGTGGCATCTACCGTCTACTACTCACCCATTACAATCTGATAGGATGGAATTACAACAATTGTGAAATAGTTGTTTAATCTTATTGGTTCATAGTTGCGTCAATCTAACACTCTGGACCTTGCTTGATGATGACGACATCTTTTAAAGGCGTAGATACATAATAAAATATTATCTAAGTAATGTTTCATTGATTCAATTTTTTTTTAAATGACGCATTATATCCAAGTAACATTTATTTTAACATAACAATGCGACTTATTTGTATAGTGATCATGTATGTTTTATTTTTTTAATTTTTTAGTTCCCTTGTGCTGTGCCCAGAACGCAGTACGTGTCTTTGCGTTTTGACGTATGCGGAAGCAGTCTTAGTACCCGACATTCATTAACGGGCTCTGTAGGCAGGAGCGAACACAGCTTCGTGTTTAGAATTGTATTTTACCGGTTGCAAGACGACGGGTGGTGGTGGATGATAGAGGGGGTCAGTGGAGTCAGCACAGAACAATGAACGACGTCAAGAGAGAGGGTAGAATGGCTGGAGACGGGATCCGAGAACCGGCTGAGCTGCAAATGGCCCCATCTGTGAACCATAACCAGCATGACCGTAGCACCGGCGACGAGTTGGTAAGCTCGGTCACGCTATATAGGCGAAGTCCCCGGCTGCTACACGGCACTGTCCTCCCATTTTTGGTTTTTCTGTACCCTGGCTGGCTGTATACATGGTTAGGATTGTATGGAGCCTCCGAGTATCCAGAGGCAGGCCTCCTGGCTCTAGCCGCTATCGGGATCGCGCACGTCCTCACAGCGCTCTCTGGCTATTGGTCCGTACATGCGCACTGCTGGCTCACTTGTTCGAAGGTAAACATGAGGAACAGCAACAATAATAAGAGTGTGTTACTCCTCTGACATCTTTAATGAACCTGCACTTTCTCCAAATATCTTCTATAGAAGGTTTAAATTCAAATCATTGTAAGCTTGAACCAGAAGTCTTTAACAAAATGAATTAATTAATGTCTTGCTCCAAGCAGCAGGGGTTGGCTTTGAATACAGGTTGATAGTCACTGCTACACATGCAAACTATCAAACTTTCTGGATGTTTATTGGCAATGGCATTTATCAGAAAGACACTTTTACACCTATTTATAGGGAATCAAGCTGTGAAAATGTACAAGTTCAGTGTGTAGCTGTAATTCACATGGCAATGAATGAAAGAAAATGAATTCATTTTCTAGCATTCCTGAATATTTAATCAAAAAAACAGTGGAAAAAGATAACTGATACTAGTGGCATTGATTCTCGATTAAAAAACATAAAATTGTGTTTTCTCAACCATTTATTAGTTGAATAATATGTTTACATTTATTTTATGGCATATTTAGCAGTTGTGGAAGAGTTGGGCCTACAAATTCATATCAAAAGGGTAATGAAAATTAAGTATAATATTTGGTGTCAAATTTGAAAGTCTTCAAGAGTGTTTCGGAACAACATGTTGATAAACATCTGACTTGTCACAGTGAGTGAATAAGTCAACTTTTTAACTTGTATACACAGGAACCAGACCCAAACAAGGCTACTCTGGCAAAGGTTATACCCACCCCGAACAACGGTTTTGCTGAGCTTGTGGCACTACAAAGGGACCAGGTCAGTTATGGATTCTTAGATTGGTCCATGTCGTCTTGAGCTCTCATTCTCTGAATGCACATATTATCTGCCAGATGGAAAGACTTAATTTTAGGCAAACTTTAAAACTTGATTAATTCCCTTATCTCATTCAAAGGTGGACTTTTGAAGCAATTCCCAAATTTTCTTTTGTGAATGAGTGGTTTAATTTTGTCTACTTCTTTTTTTCCTTTGTTCAACAGGATGAGAAAGGGGAAGGAATTTTATCTTTTGAGTTTCAAAAGATTCGCTACATATTTGACCACAAAGAGAAGAAATGTTTCCTTCCAATAGAATTCCCCATAAACCACCCATTGGGCTACTTTCAGTCTTGGCGAGGCTACCAGGAGGAGACTGAACTCCGGGCGGCTGAAAAGTGCTATGACACAAATCGTGCTGAGATGGTTGTGCCAGATTTCCTGGAGCTATTTAAAGAAAGAGCCACAGCTCCCTTTTTTGTTTTCCAGGTATGTTTGCATATGTATATATGTATGTATGTGTTATTGAGTGGATGTTTATAATTTGATGATTTTTGTTGTAAGTATTCATTTTATAATTGTTAAATCCTACTCAAGGACTTTATATATGATCTTTTTTTACCTTGTAATAGTGCTTATAACAATGTAAATATATTTGCTGTCATCCATCAGGTGTTTTGTGTAGGGCTGTGGTGTCTGGATGAATACTGGTACTACAGTGTGTTTACATTGTTCATGCTGGTGGCTTTTGAGGCTTCCTTAGTTCAGCAACAAATGAGGAATATGTCTGAGATAAGGCGTATGGGAAACAAGCCCTACATGATCCAGGTAGGCTTGACCAATTAAAAATGGAGGCAATTTATTTTTAAGTTATAAACGAATATTTCATTTTGTTTCTCAAAATGAATCTATACAGTATTTATTTGAAGAATACCATTTTTCTCTTTTATTTTGTGCCAGGTATACAGAAACAGGAAGTGGCGAGCTATTTCAAGCGATGAGCTTATCCCTGGTGACATTGTCTCAATTGGTAATTTTGTTTTTCTTTTAATGACTTTTAGACCCAAACATCAGATTGACTGTGTTAAAAATGTGTAATCTCTGCTTAACAGGACGATCACCCCATGACAATCTGGTACCATGCGATGTGTTGTTACTCAGGGGCCGTTGCATAGTGGATGAGGCAATGCTGACTGGAGAGTCTGTGCCCCAGATGAAGGTTAGAGAGAAACAACATCCATGATAACACCATATTGTCCCGCGGCATGGATTTTGGCGTATAAGCCTTGATTATTCGAAATAGCATTGTATGGCAATATTATTGTAATTAATGTTGATAATATGTGTTGTGCAGGAACCAGTGGAGGACTTGGACCCAGAGAGAATCCTGGACCTTCAGACAGACTCTCGACTCCATGTAATCTCTGGCGGGACAAAAGTTGTTCAACATAGCCCCCCTTTAAAAGCCAGTGCTGGACTCAAACGTAAGTGCTCTTAACATTTATTTGTTATCAACATTTTGTACTGGGACTGTGCATCTATCACCCACCTTCGTATTCAAAATATTGTGCAAGCTCATTCATCTTTTCCTTTATGTGCAGCTGTGGATAATGGTTGTGTAGCCTATGTACTGCGAACAGGATTCTACACCTCTCAGGTGAGGGAATTTGTTTTGTATGTCTGCAAGACTATATTCTATTTATTCCCATTTGTTTTAATCATTTTAATTGCCAACAGGGTAAACTGCTACGGACCATTCTCTTCGGTGTGAAGAGAGTGACCGCAAATAACCTGGAGACTTTCATCTTCATTCTCTTTCTTCTTGTCTTTGCAATTGCTGCAGCTGTTTATGTGTGGGTTGAAGGTGAGGGACATATAATCAATTGATTAAGGTGATATTCTTAGCACATTATAATTAACACATGTTATTTAACAGCTTGAGGAGAATGTGTATGTGATATCTAAACACCTTTTTTGTTTTTTTGTCTGTATCTCTTTCAGGGACCAAAGATGCCAGCAGGAACCGCTACAAACTGTTTCTGGAGTGCACCCTGATACTCACATCAGTGGTGCCACCAGAACTTCCTATTGAGCTTTCTCTGGCAGTTAACACATCTCTTATCGCCCTAGCTAAACTTTGTAAGTTTAAATGTGCCCCTGCTCAGCATTTGTGTTGGATATATAAACAGATTTTCACGAGAGATCATTATTTTACAAAACATGTATTGCATTGATTACATTGAGTTGTCTTTTTATTCTCTACTTAGATGTATTCTGTACAGAGCCCTTCAGGATACCATTTGCAGGAAAAGTGGAGATTTGCTGTTTTGATAAAACAGGAACACTGACAAGTGAGAGTCTGTTAGTACGAGGAGTAGCAGGCCTCAGGTAAACCTCACCCACTGCGATTAGTGTTTTACTTAAATGCTATACTACTGTTTAGGGTAGTTAAGATTTACATACATGTGTACTATATGGGGCAACTGTATTTTTAATATATAATCACAGGGAAGGAAAAGAGTTGATACCTGTATCTGAGATTCCAGTTGAGACACATCGGGTGGTGGCCACCTGTCATTCACTGGTCACTCTGGATGATGGACAGTTAGTTGGAGATCCATTGGAGAAGGCCATGCTGACAGCTGCTGACTGGACCCTAACTAAAGGTACAGAGAAAAGGCTTCCACTTAATTGCTGGGAAGCTGCTATTGTGCATAATGTGCATGCATGCTGTGTGTATCATTCAAATTTGCATTAGCTTTTGACTTGTATTGAGATCCATCACTTTCATTGAAAAGCGATTCTGTTTCCGAAATGTTTTGTATTTTAATTATACCATTTTCCCTGATGGGACAATGCTAATGTGTGTGCCTTAATGTTGCTTGCCTCTTTATCCAGATGAAAAGGTGTTCCCACGAGGCATAAAAACCCAGGGACTTAAGATCCACCAGCGTTTCCATTTTGCAAGCGCCCTGAAGAGGATGTCGGTTCTGGCGTCCTATGAGAAACTGGGCTCCTCTGAACTCTCCTACATCTCAACTGTAAAGGGAGCACCAGAGACCCTCAGGGGAATGGTACATATGTACGCAATACTTAAGCTCTATCCTAATCAGGAATACATACAGGTGTTCTTACAATTCTTCGATTGTAGTTTGCAGAATATCCTGCAACTTATGATGAAGTCCACACGGAGATGTCTCGGGAAGGGGCTAGGGTGCTCGCGTTGGGTTACAAAGAGATGGGACACCTCAGCCACCAGCAGGTTGTCATTTATTTTCTGAAAATGATCAGAAGCTGTCTGATGTGAGTAGTCTTTGCTAACAAGAATAGATTTCGTTAGACTGAGTTGGATCTATGTTGGTCGCATAGGTCCGGGAAATGAGTCGCAGTGCCCTGGAGTGTGACTTGCAATTCGCCGGGTTTATGGTTGTGTCCTGCCCCCTCAAGAGTGACAGCAAAGCTGTCATCAGAGAGATCCAGGAAGCATCACATCATGTAAATAAATTGACAACAGACTATTTTGCATCAATACTAATCGTTTTAGGACAGATCATTATTTTCCTTGTGATTTCAGGTTGTGATGATCACAGGTGACAACCCTCTTACTGCGTGCCATGTGGCACGAGAGCTCCACTTCATCCAGAAAGAACACACACTTGTATTGCAGCCAATCCCTGGTCAGGGTAAGTCAAGTCAGCAGGATTCAGGGTTTCTTGTATTGCTTAAGTAAGTCATTCGAGAATATTGTAAGCCATAAAATTGGTAGCAAAATGGAATTTAGACTTATAGTTAGACTCTTATAGTAATACATTTGCAGTGGATGCTTTTACCAAGATCATGTAATTTTTTTTTCCAGGTATCTGGCAGTGGGAGTCCATTGATGGAAGTGTGCATGTACCACTTCCTCCTTCCTCTGTTTCCTCATTTGTGCGTCAGTATGACTTATGTGTAACTGGGGAGGGGTTGGACAGACTGAGCTGCGACCCCCGTTTACTTCACACTTTCTTACCTCACATACGAGTGTTTGCTCGTGTAAGTCCAAAACAGAAGGTATGTACCAATTTAACAGCTTGACGTTTGTAGAAATTTATTTTATATGCAGTTATTGAATAAAGTAACGCTGAAAAATTTTCAGTGCAGAAGAATGTCAAACATTTTGACCATCAATTTATGGATTATTTTCAATAGGCAATTATGTCAAATATTTCTCATACTTCATTGAATAACCGCAAAAAAATATACATGATGTAATGTTGAAGTTTATAAACCACAAATTCCAATGGAGGCAGATAGCAGAAAATGTTTTGTGGTCCGTAACATCAGTTGTCTATGCCTGATCATCTTTTTCCCTAATAAAAAAATATTTTTTATAGCAATTACATTATGACAATGCATGTTAAGACCTTGGGTATTGTCAGTTGTCTGCAAAACATTAATGCAAAGCCTTGTAATTTAACTAGAAAAAATTTCGCAAGACTTATAGGGCCAGCATTTTAAGTTAGATTGATTAATGTTAAATTTGAAATGATATATAATTAAGGAAACTCAAAAGGAAGCTTTTTACTATAAAAATGGTATCCTGGGCCGTTTCAGGAATTTGTTATCACAAGTCTGAAGGGGCTGGGTTACGTCACACTGATGTGTGGCGATGGCACAAATGATGTCGGCGCTCTCAAACACGCCCACATAGGTAAGCCTTATCGACAGCGATTGCTGAATTCATGTTTGTCTATTTGTAACCAAAACCGTGTGTAGTGATGATGAGATTGATGAGTTCCGCAGGTGTTGCTCTGTTAGCCAACGCCCCTGAGCGCATGCCTGAAAAAAAACGACGGGGGAGAGAAAAGGAGACATCATTAGCCGAATCCAGAACTTTACCGCCGGTTAGCTCAGGAGGCAAACTGAGTTCCAGGGCAGCCAGGCAGAGGGTGATGGCCCAGAGAGAAGAGCAGCTTGCTGCACAAAAGGTGTGTGTTTTCAAGAACAGCATCCTTCTGTTCCTGATCTTTAAAGGAACAGTTTAGAATTATATTCCCTTTATACAGCAAAGTCATTAATTTTTTTTCAATCATCGTTGTAAGACCACTTAATTAAGCATTTATACTCCCAATTTAACAAGATTTAAAATAACATCTATTTATTGATCAAGAAATTTAAGAAATCTATGTCTCCTAGAAATACTACTGTTATACTGCAGTATGAACACTGTTTAACATCAGTGTCAATCCTCTAATAGGAAAAAATCAGCCAAGTCTTACGGGAACTTGAAGAAGATCAGATCCAAGTAGTTAAACTGGGTGATGCTTCTATTGCTGCCCCCTTCACCTCCAAACTTTCCTCCATACAGTGCAGTGAGTAACACTCGTTTGTAATTTCACTCTTCACATTGTCTGTCCTCACTTTTAAAACTTGGCATTTCATCTTTTTCATCAGTCTGCCATGTAATAAAACAAGGCCGCTGCACTCTGGTTACAACACTCCAGATGTTCAAGATCCTCGCACTCAATGCACTGGTGCTGGCCTACAGCCAGTCCGTACTTTACCTTGAGGGGGTCAAGTTTAGTGATTTCCAGGCTACCCTGCAGGGTCTACTCTTGGCCGGATGCTTCCTCTTTATTTCTAGATCAAAGGTGAGAATCGGTGTAAGAACATTCAAGCTGTGCATTGATTTTCTTCTACCATCACATGCATCTTTGGTTGATGGAAACCAACTGCACGTTTTTTTTTTTCTATTAACACAGCCACTGAAAACATTGTCACGAGAACGACCCTTACCAAATATCTTCAATCTATATACGGTGCTGACGGTGCTGCTGCAGTTTGCTGTTCACTTCTGTAGTCTGGTATACCTTTACAGAGAGGCTCAAAGGAGAAGTCCACCCAGGTAAATCACAGAAAGATAAATAGACAGAGAACGTAAGGTTGAACCGCAGATCTTCTTCAGGTTAAATGATTATATGCGTCAAATGATTGAATTCTAATAAGATGTCAATTTCCTTTTTTTTTTTTTTGCAGAGGGGAGCAATTTGCCGATCTGTATAAAGAGTTTGAACCCAGTCTAATTAACAGCACCGTGTATATAATGTCCATGGCCATGCAGATGGCCACCTTTGCCATTAACTACAAGGTACATATCTGTAATACCATTAGTATTTGTTGTATCTATTTTGTTTGAAGTATAAAAGACTTACAGCATTGCTTGTGTCCAATAGGGTCACCCCTTCATGGAGTCTCTCAGCGAGAATCGACCACTGCTGTGGAGTATAGTTTTGTCAGGTTTAGCAATTGTAGCACTTCTTACTGGTTCATCACCAGAATTCAACGAGCAGTTTGCCCTTGTAGATATTCCAACTGAGGTGAGCTGATAACATTTTAACTTGTTTTGTTGTAATTGCTATGTCATAATGATTTACATTATGATTTAACCTGCTTCCTGTTTGCTTCCTTGCAGTTCAAACTAATCATTGCCCAGGTTCTGGTAGTGGACTTTGCTGTTGCTGTGCTTGTGGACCGTACATTGCAGTTCCTGCTGGGCCAAGGAACATTAAGCCTAACTTCTTGAACTCGGGGCAAATAATAACTGCTGCCTTTACCAACCAAACTGTAAAGGAAGAGGAACTTTGGAAAAGGAAGAGAATGGCGCTGTTCCAACAAAAACAAAGACAGCTGAGACGCTCATAGCGTTCAGTACTTTACAATCATTGTATCCCTTCCTTTGTCCTGCTCTGCCCGTCCCAAACATCCTCAGTTCTGTATTTTCATCAGTGCTGTTACAAGACCCTTTCTGTTTTCTTCATATCTACTGTTTTTTTCCCCTCGTTTTGTTCTTCATCTGTTCCTCCCCCTGCTACACAAAGCCAAGAAGATAGCAGTATTGAGTGAATTGTGAGACTGTGTGCCAGTCAGAGTGAAACATACAGGCACATAAAAATGGCGTTCTCCAAGAGAATCGCAAAAATGTTTTTGATTTTTTTTTTATTCCTCACCTTGATTTTGTGAAAAGTGAAAACATCACTAAGAGTCTTATAAAGACTTGCAGATACAAATTAGTCTGTCACGAGGTTTTCTTAAGTATGAGCAGTGAAGTGTGTGCACAAACAATGAGCATATTCAGCTGGTTTTGAATTAATCGGTGCCCAGCAATATGTAAGTACATAATGATCAAGGCCTGAGAATAATGGCCCGTGGACACAAAGACTTTTGAGTCAAAGGTTTTATCATATGGGACATGTGACAAAACTAAACTTGCAACCTCAACTTGCAAGTTTCTGTTGATCTGTTTTTGAATATGAATGCATAAAACATTTACTCACTTGGCAAATAACATTAAAATTATATCTGTTATGTTTGATATAAAGTCAGACTAGCATTGGTTTCACGAACAAACTAGAGCTGTTTAATCAAATTTTGTTAAGCCAAAAATCGATAGATAAAATCCAATCCAATTTACTGTTTAATAAAATCACTCAAATTACATCACCGGTTAAAGGTAACTGCAGCTTTTCGACTGGTGCTTTGTATCACCTGACTTCATATGATTTGTCTGTGCAAAAATGAAAAAAAACACAAAACTGGCCCCTACCTCTGATCTGGAACTGTAAGGACTACTCGTTTTTTGGTTAATGAAAAGAGGCCGACATATACATTTTAGACAAAAATGTGATGTATGGGAATTTCTTCACTTTCTTCTTAGATTCACTGGAGTAAATGTATGAAAAAGTTTAGTTTGCAGATAGTATTCATAATTCTATTTATTTCCACCAACGTTCACTTTTGTTCGAATTTGTTTAAAGGTGATTGTGAACAAATTTCAACAAGGAAACAATGAATTGCATGAACTCCTAAAATTGAATATTGAAAATAAGTTCTATTTTCTAGAACTTGTTTATAAAAGGTAAGCCAGTATTTCCCCAATTGAAATGCGGGAGTCGGTTCTTTAATGACCAAGGGATGTGTAATCGTCGATTACGTACAATCTTGGCAGATATCACAATTATTTTGCATGGATCTACAAGTAAAACAATTATGAGTATTTGGGAAATATGATATGAACTCAAACCAAGGTCTTCAACTCTACACCCCAAAACACTACCACTATTCATAAATCCATTGAGTACACAGATGATCACGATCAAGGTTACCCCACTGAACTGTAATGTCAATTGTAAATTATAATTGGATCCTCACCCACCAAGTCTCACCTCAGAAACATCTGCGTTGATGTCCTGGAATGTTGAAAGCCCAGATTATTGTTTTTAAATATATAATCGAATATATTATTTTAATTTTATGGTCCTTAATTTGTAAAAATGGAAATTTACTTCATGGGGGATTTGTTGGCCTTGCTGTTTAGTTAATTGGCTATCCTTTTAGTGATGTAACTATCCCCAGTAGAACTGCAGCTTCTTAATAGATGCCGTTCAGCGCTACGATCACACTACATTTCCCATGATGCCTTGGTTTGTAAATCGGCGGGCCCTGCTGGGCGCGCTGTGAAGAAAACCATTTGAAAGCAGAAATGGCGGAGAACCATTGCGACGGTGGACAGGAATGGTATGTGTCATTTTTAAACTATAGTGAGAACAATTTTGACATTTAAAGGTTGGGTGGTTCGGACATAAGATAATTTCATTATCTTTGCCCAACGCCAGTGAGTGTTCCAGTCTGTCAGGAATTCGCCGTGTTTTGCTTGTACTTTGTGTGTAACTTGTGAATCTTTTTTGTAGTTTTGAAAGTCTTGCTGTTGTCGAGAATGAGGTAACGCATTTAACTTTAGTAATCCAACAAGATATTAGCAAATTCAGTTTCAGGAACCAATCATGCCACAGTGTCACTGTGACTTAACTTTTTTCAATTTATGAAACAACTTAACAGACATCGAAAAGATGCTCGTCCGAAATCCCCAATACAGCTCCTCCACTCAAATTTCCGAAAACCGACAGCCCTTCACCCACCAGACAAGCATCATGCGTTGGCGAAGAAATCCAAACAGAAAACCTGGAGGAACCCACGAGTCCAAATGTCACTGCGCGAAGGAAATCCTGGAGGAGAGCCACCGTAACTCGACGTTCTCTCCCTGCCCTCCCCAACCAATATCAAGGTGAGATTCGCTGATGCTTTTCCCCCCTCATGTAACGAAACAATTGTCAATATTACTGGTTATTTTTTTGCAATAAAAATACATATGTGTGTTTATTGTAGTTTTGTGCAAGAGCATAAGTGCATCGTTATCACATCAGGAGAGACTGGAAGAATTGATGGAGGCTTCCATGAAGGTAAGTGTAGTAGGGTCATATTTGAGATAAGCATGCTGTTCACTAAAATAAAGTTAGATGGTTAAAAAGGAACCATTAGTACTTGTTTTTTTTAAAAGGGCAATGAGAGATGAACCCTTTAATCAATTTCTTTTAATGCACAAGACATTTTGCATTGAAAAAAAAGTGGTTCCTTAAAATCAATGGATCAGAAATTTAAATTAATTCATAGTCTAAATGAACCACCCACCAAGACACTGCTTCACCCAATATGATATGATCATTTTAAGGTGTCATAATTAAAATTCTAAACAGATTTCTGTCTAATTCACAAATGGTTTGTCTGTAGCTGGCAATAGAAAGAACTCAAAATGCCCTGCAGTCATCGCCAAAAGCCTCACTGGAGTCTTTTCATCAACAAGGTTAGTATTTGCACTGCTTCTTTTACTTACATATTTATGTACATATTTTCGGGAGCAAACATTTTTATAAAAAATAAAAGGTAATCTGATAATGTACTTGTTAAGATCTGATAGATTTACTGACTAATAAAGTGGAAAATAATATCTATATAGTGGCAGTTTTTGGAAGCTGACAAATGATGTCTTCCAAGAGGAGTGCTATCCCTCATGTAACTATGCAAACGGGTTAAATGAATTACTGTAATAGAAATGTGAATTATTTTATATTTTATTATTCCATTAATCTACCTATTATTGACATGATTAGTGTTTTGTTTAGTCTATAAAATGTAAAAATATTTTTGTAACACGCTCACAATTTCTCAGAGCCCAAATTGATTTTGTCAGACTGCTTCTATGCTCTGAGCAACAATACAAAATCCAAAAGCGTCTTCATTTACTATCATAACTTTATAGACAAAAGTATTTTTTGTATTTTATTTTTGTCTCACGAGACCTATTGTTTGTCTTTTGTGATGTGATGGTACATCTCTCATAGGACAAAACCATTCAATTCTGATGATAGAGGCCTGTAGGGTTTGAATTGTTTTTTTTTTAGGTATCCTAGAAATTACCTAAAATTTTAATTTTACTCTTGTAAAGACATCTAGACCTTGACCAATCACTGTTTCTCTAATATTCAGTTAACATTATGTCTTTGCCTGTGCTCTCTCTTCCTTGATGCAGTTGAACATATACAGAAAGAATGGGGAGTTTTTGCCAAAAGTATTCGCAGTGAACCACATAGTCATCATCTTCCTGCGAGGACAGCCAGGTATTGCATCTGTTTTGTTTTCCTATTATTACACTTAATGTTTTACATTGATTGGTTTGTTTAAAACAAATCAGTTTGTTTCTGCCAACAAACAGTTTTTATGTACTGAATGAATGCCGCTGTTTTCTTTCCTTTTAGAGCAAGTGGTCCTTTAGTGCAAAGTGCTATGGAAAAAGTCCGGAAATCAATAAACAGGCATGTTCTTAGTATCTTTATGGCACACATGGTGCAACACAAAATATAACGTATACATACAAAGCATATATTCAGACTTCACACACATAGGATGTCTCCAATCCCATAAGATCATTGTTTGTGCCCCATGTTTTATTTTAGGCTCCAGGCTGAAAGTGAATATTGGGAGGCACTATTTAACAAACACCGTAATAAAGCTGAGGAATTGGAAAGGTAAGTATCTAGTTGCACTGAATACTACCTTTTACATCATTGTGTTGTGCAAAATTATTTTGTACCAACAATGTTTTCTTTGTTGCAGGAAAGTTGAGCAGGGTCAGGAGTCAGGCTTAGCATTAGACTCTTCATCTCTGACCCTATCCTCACAGTACCAATTCATACAGAGTAAACCTGACTACCATGAAGTCCTCTGTAGGCAGCAGCCAACGCTTCACACTATGGTTATGATTGTATGTTCAGAATTAAGATTTTTACATCATTACTTGCATGTCAGCATTACAAATTATTGACTATTATATCTATTATATAACTGAAAGGTAAAAAAATTACATTTGCTATATCAGTACATCATAACTATGACCTTGAGTACCATCTCCATGGTGGTGCATTGCTGTTACTTAAGTGGACATAAACACTGGAAAAAAAGGAAAGAAAGAAATGCGTTACTATGTTTTCGGTTCGAGTCCATTAGTTTTCATGTCGTCACCAGAGCCAAAAATCTAGTGGTTGGTGAAAATTTCCATCCTCTAGCTCAGACATGTTTATCAGCTTTTTGGCCCACAAACTATGGCAACGGTTCCAGTAAATTGAATAACAATAGACTTATCACATTTTGATCATTCAAGATATTCTATCGATCCTAATTCACTCTGTTAGATGTTAATAAGGTCATTGTGAGATAAAACAACTGTTACAGCTATACTTTTTTTAATAATTTTTTTCCTTTCGCTGTTTTCTACTGATGATGGGTTTGCCAACTAAAGAAATTTGTCTTTTGTCCTCGGTGTGCCAATGTTGAAAAAAGTTGATATGAGATATTTCCTTTAGTCACTTGGAATCTAAATTGCCTACATTTTAAATTAAATTTACAACACAACACCCATACAGCCCAGTTTTTGAGTATTAAAGAGATACATTTGTAATTGATCACTGAATAGATTTCTCCCTATCCATATCCCCAATTATTGCTTATTTATTTTCATGAGTATTGTCAAGTATTTTTAATAACTCTTTAAGGTTTCACATGAGGGCATTAGACTTGTTGAAATATATTTTATATAAGAAGTGGTTTATATTGATCTGCTCTATTGTGATATGTAATCAGTTAAAACTTATTTGTGTAGATGGACACACAGTGTAAGATGGTGGGAGAGCTTGCAGTTGTCAAGGAGCAGTCACAGTTATTGGTAAAAGAGACAAGTGGCCGTTTGGGTAATCATTTTAATTGTCTTTCATGAATTTATGGAATAACTTTAGAATCCATCGTTATGTAACAGTTTTATTTTTATTAATTTTATTTTTTCCTAACAGCCTCAAAAGCAGGATTCCAGGATCTTACACCTGACATCATCAGGAAGCTTATGGAACCACCTTTATCCTCTGCAACTAGATAGTGACTCCAGCTGGAGGCAAGCAAGAACAAGAAATAGTTTAATACACTATGACTCTATGACAAATATGCATGTGCTCATATGCTTTTTGGAATACAGAATTACTTTTTTCAGTCTTCCTGTTTCGATTTATTAATCATAGGATACTCTTAATTGTATGATGTATCAAATGTCTGTCAAATAAAGCTATTTCAATTCGTAGCTGGAGGGGCACCAGAGCTGGTTCAGGTTCTGCAAACGTTTGACCAGCAGGTGGCATTGTTTGGCTATAAGCAAATTGACTGGGTACTGTATTTTTTCTGTTTGCCTTAGTTAAGTGCAGTCTCACCAACAAACATTAAAATGTAAGAATTAATGACCAGAATATGAGTTTTCTGCCTATAAAATAGTGAACAAGCAAATGTTTATGGTTATATTTTTTTCTTCTTTTTTTTTTAAATACCTGAATCTCTGAAGTAATAACCTGTATAGATGGATGTGCTGTGTAGAGATATTCAAATAAAACATCAATGGGGAATCATAAGGGAGCTATATTTATAAAAAGACGTTTTATAAAAATCAATTGTGGTGATATGGTTTGGTACTCCTATTCCACAGACATTTACAAAAGGGATAATACAAAGAGTAACAATGTACATGTTCACATTTAAAAGATTAACAATGTCCATTTTTCAATCAAAATTTCATCATAGGAAGATCATAACAAGAATCATTGAGCCATGAGCAGAACGTGTTTAAATACAGATGAATTATGATCGTCCTACAGTTTGTATACAGTTATACTAGATGTTCATTTAAACTCACTTTTCAAAAAAAGCATTGCTAGCTGTCACTTGCATATACATATTCTGTCTATTTTTTTCTCAGTTGAGTATAGCAAGAAAAAAAAAAAGAAGCCTCTTACTCTATTGCCAATAATCATGACTGAATCACTTCTTCACCATTGCTACTAACATGTTTACGGCTGTGCTGTGGTTTCCTTATGATTGCATTCAAAGAAGTGACCCGACAGTACAGACAAGCTAGGAGAAGACAGGCAGGTTTGTGACAGTGAGAGTAGTGGGAGGATGGTGCACAGTGGGAGCGATCGATTCTTATTTAGATGAAAATGAGGCTTTATACTTCAGGGGTGAGAGGAGGGCAGCTTTAGCATACAAAAAAATAGAAGTATCTCAGGAATTATCCTTAACTTAATCCCCAACCATAAAAACTTATAGAGGTTTACAAAGCCACTGACATAGTCATCTTACATTTGGGGAAAGCACTCTCAACAGTGATCAATACTGACTATGGGGTTAAACAGGAAAGCCTGCGTCTACACAGAAAATTGTAGTGTTCCAGTAACCAAGGAAAAGGTCATGGTAGAAGTTATACTTCTATTTGATTTGAGCAACATATTTAAATTAAGGCAGCTTGAACGTAACCAGGTTCTCTGTGTTCCATGATGGTAGGATTTATATAAATAGAGACAGTGAGGATTCTTAACACTGTTAAGTGTCTTTTTTTTTCGACTTCAACCCTGATGTTTCTAAGCTTGAAGATTTAGTTGTGATAGGGATCGCTTTCAAATAGTTAAACCCACTGATTTGTTTAACCACTGAACCCCCTGAATTGCGACTTGCTCTCCAACTGTGCGTCCTCATGCAAAGACGAAAAGAAAAGCTGTATTCTCTATTCTCGATCTCTTTAACTTTAGATTGATTAGCTAAAGATTGTACTAGATGGATGTGTGGAGAGTCAGCATAAAGCATTGGCAGTTTGCTCCTACTCTCTCATGCACTCCCTACACTTGTCTCGGTACTGCAAGTCTTGCTGTGGTTCTCCTCCACATCCATTGAGCCAGTCATTCGTCTTAGAAAGCTGTCTCCCTGATCTGAGTGATAAACTACAGCAGAATTGCCCAGTTTGCAAAAAACAAGGACAGTTATTTTCAATCTGTGCTGTCAACATTTTCATACTGAAAACTGATGGGATGTTTCATTCATGGGATAGTCTATTGTGCTTTGATATTGAATATTGTTCTGGAAATTGCCAAAGTTTGCCTTTAGCGGAAATCAGTGAACTGACTTTTAGTCACAACATGAGAAAATAAAATAAACTCAAAGAAAACAAATCATATAAATACTCCTTTTGATTCCATTCAACCCATTTGACATGAGAGAGATTTAATGTGGGTCCCAAAATGGATAGGTTTATTTAACTGAAAAGAACCCAGTCCCATTATTATACCTATATATATATATATATATATATATATATATATATATATATATATATATATACGTTTATATATATATATGTCCTCATTGCTCGTCTAATTGTTAAGAGTAAAAACCCATAATGCATAACCCTGAACTTATTCTGATGACGTAAGAAGCTATCAGTTTGTTATTGATGTGCATGGTAAGTATCGTGTCACCTGGAGGAAGAATACAGTGACGGAGTCTGTAACACTGCTTATAGAAATGTGAATATAATATAATAATATATCTACATCAGTTGGTCTCTTCATTGCTGGCGTGATTCTACTGATAACGCCACCGCACTGAGCTCGTGAGTTACGCTGCTTCGAGTTCAATGGTCAACGCACAGTGCTCGCGCATCCCACATCATCCCACATCCTCGCGCGACATCAATAACAATGGCAAACCCTTGCTTGTTTGGGTAGGAGATTTCTGATTGGAGCTACACGGTCCGAACGCTTCTCTGCCAAGTTTACGTTGCGTTTTGTATTTTCAATAGTCAAGTTTTATTTTCAGTGAAGAATATTCGTTTTTAATTCTATTTTTTATTTATTTTTTTTCTTTCGAAAATGTGCGAGGCGCTGTTGGCTGGCTCACACAGTCAGTGCATGTGTGTCCCTGCTGCTGTGCTGCTGGGCTACAGCTACTAACCTAGCTGCTCCTCACTCGCAGGATAGCTAAAGCTAGCCCGACCGCCTTTATTGACCCGAGGAAGAAAAATACTCACGAATGTAAATAGTATTTGTGCAATTTGTTTACGAGCACGAACCCTAACCCTTTTCTAATCGTTGCTGTTTGGATGCGTTTAGAAGTGTTGTATGATTTGTCGTAGAAGATACTTTGCTGGCTAGCTAACAGGCTAGCTATTTGTGTGTATTCTTCGACTGAGGAAAACGGCGAGTTTTCTTTGAAAGTATGGATGACCAAACCAGAATGATGACGGGTCTCACCGGACTCGGTGGACTACAACAAGCCGATGTCGGTGACCCAGACTCTGTTAGGAAACAGCAGTCCCTCGGTCAACCTCAACAAGACATTGGGGATATCCTACAGCAAATAATGGCCATTACCGACGAAAGCCTGGACGAAGCACAGGCCAGGTAAGGCAGGGGAAGAGCCATTTTCCACATAGGATCGCTAAGCTAAAGTGCGTTTAATTTTTGTTATATTTTCCTCCTTGTTTCTTTGAAGTGCCCACCCAAAGTCAACAATTAATGAATTATTAATTCAGCTTATATTGCAATTTGTTCCTAAACACGTTTATTTAATTGCAGAATAACTTAAACACCTTTACTGCTGTTGATGTTCAGCTTTTTAGAGGAGGTTCTTTGTTACTTCAGATCATGCTCTGAAACTGTAGTTTGTAAACATTCTCACTTTGTTTACACAAATGGCTAATCTTAAATTGATTTTATCAATCCCGTTGAGTTTGTGGCCATGGATGTCATAAAATACACGCCACTTAATACATTAGCTGTAGTTGAGTTGCATCGATTTATTACAATATTGGTATGGTTTTATTACACTTTAAAAGTGTTAATTTAAACGTTTTATTATCCCTTATATCAAGAAAAGACTTCTTGCACACCAAAGGAGTTTGGTTTCTTTCCATTGACTCACAGGACAATTCAAAGTTAGTGATGCCAATTTCATTTTTACACCAGTTTTCAAAATTATGAAGGCTTATTTCAACAACATACTATATGTTTTCTGAGACGGAACATGGTTCGAGTTACTTTTGTGCTTTTGTCATCTGGTCATGTTGCCCAAACTCTGAATCTCACCCGACAATTCTAAATCAAATTTGCCTAATTATAACAACAACATGTATCTAAGATGTTGCTCAGCATAAAATGGGTGTCAATAACATGTATTCATTGAAATGCAAATTAGTGCATAAATTAAGGTAAGGATTACTCAAAGATCCCATGTGTCAGCCCAGCGCTATCAGTGATGACAGCAATCATTCATATGACTCAATGCTGAATATACGTTTTAGCGGTATTTTTGAATATCATTAGTGTACGGAGTATGTGCTGCAGTAAGCAACTGACCTGCACTCATTTGCCATGTGGCTTAAGGAGCATAAGGTCAGTTTTAGATGAAGCGTCAGTATTTTAACAAAAGACAACCGCCCACTGCAAGACTGTGACCACAGTGTGATGTGTCATTAGCTAGTGATTTTCCACCCAACATTTGACCACCTGGTTCTCCTAATTAATTCACTCCTCTTTCACTCCCTCCCTCCCTGGTGTTCATCCTTTTCATTGTGTGCTGGGTGCAATCAATTCTCCTATAATGTGTACGCGAGTGCAGCTGTCCGCAAATCGAGTTTCTATTAATGAGATGGTGGTGAGGGGGAGGGATGATGCTCTACCAGTAGCTTATGATCACAAGGATATTACCTTTTCTCCAGTACAGGTTTGAGGACTTAATCGGGGCTTATTTCAAATATAAAAATCACTGCTTTGGAATATTTGCTGTATTTCAGTATTTTTCCCCCCTCATGTTTTTGTGATAGCCATTTATAAGTGGTTCTATGATAAAGCAAATAATGCAAATTACAACTATTTTTATTTCAATGGCCATTTATGGGGTTGGACCTTTTGTATCGGGCCTCATTTTAGATAGCTAGAAGTTACTCTGAAAAACCAATGGAAGATGTGGTTTCTTTGGAAGTGCATTATGTGTCCTAGCTGCATACTGGTATTGATCTAAACTCCCATTCAGAGCATGTTCTGTCTATGCCATACACATGCAGGATTAATACTAAAAAAATGTAGCCCTTTATCAGTTCATGCTCGACACATATTGGGACTGTTTGCATAGCATGCACATAATTAATAAAGGTAGTTTGGGTGATAAAGTATTCTGGAATAAACTGGAAAGTTTGTGTTTTGCATTAACTTGACAGACTGCCTTGCCTTAAGTGTGGGATTGCTTCTAAGGTATAAAGAAAGCCAAAACATCACCAGACTTATAAGACTACGTGCAGTTCTTTAAGTACAAATACAGTTTCAAATATTTAGCCTTTAGTATGACTTTATATGTATTATCTTTATCAATTTATCATCAACTTAACTCTAATCAATTCCTCACTCTTTTCGTCAATCATGATTTTCAAATAAGTGATGTAACTCACATGTGAGCATGGCATCCTTGTCGTGCAGGGTGACAGAATGTTGGGATGGGTAATGGTCGGAGCAAACCAAGAACCTGGTGTTGCAGAGTACACTTCCTGAACACCATCCGCCCTCATCCTCTCACCCTGTTGCCATATGTTCAGATGCTGGCCAGAGGAATCGCCGGCGCATTGGGGTGGATCAGACGACCCCACAGAGGGAGGGAGAGCAGGGGGGGGCAATGCAGGGGGTGGCCTGCCACTCAACTTCCAGCACAGGTCAGTACAGGACCGCATGAGCAACTCCTTCTCCCCCTCCTGCTCATACCTCCATGCTGAAGGCAGCCCTCCCCCCAACTCAAATCCAGCAGTGATAGAATTGGTGGACAAAATGACATGTTTAATGCTTCACACAAGGCTTTACTTCATACTGCCTCAAGTTCCTCACAGAAAGGCAGTCTCTCCTGGCATATACAGCAGGTGAACTTTTTTAGTCCCCATAGTCCCTTCTCTAATATTGCTGCGGACATTCACAACTGGAATTTGTGTTGAGGTCAGGTGTAGCCAAATCATATTCATCCGTGTTTGCTTTTATTTTACTGTAAATAGTGTTAGTTGGTAGATAACTTCTTCGGTTCAGCGTGATTTTAATGTTTTTCTTGTTTCATTTTAAAAAATCATGCTCATAATATTCGGAGGTCTTACTCTGTTTTTGTATTTTTAAATGTGAACTTTGTGTATGTAGAAATTTTGTGAATACAAAGTAAAGTTTGTGTTATAGATACTTGTTATTTTTCTAAATGATCAATGTTGTTGTTCATATGTTCCGCACTATATATGCGGTACATATCAAAAATACTGGGGTTTAAAACATTACAGAAAACTTTGATCAGATAATATAATATTAAATTACCCATCAAAACTATGACCATTCAATTACCGTAGTATAAACGTGACTGATTGTATCACCAATAACTTATCAATGTGAACTGCACAGATGTACAATTTATCAAATGATTAATAACTTATTTTTGACATGTGGGCTTAAGATGTTTAGGGCAATTTTGTTTAATCCAGCAATGATGCTTGCTCGGATACTAATGTTTTCTGTCGGTCTAATGCAATAGATAAACATTTTGTGCTAGAGTAGCTAACATTACAGGCTATAGGACTAAGTCATCTATGTTCATAGTAGGGTTAGAGCCTTGCTACAGCACCGGTCTTACAAGTTTGAATACAAGAGTAAGTTGTGTTTGGGTGTTGATTGTGAGGAAGTACTATGGCCAGTGTTCTCTAACTTGATTACCATGATCTGTAGATGTTTTGCCATTAATTGTTGTTAGAGTGTTTGAACATTAAAAAAATACTATCTCTGAATAAATTATAATGTTACTAAATATCTGTCAGCTCACCGTCTACTACAATATAGCAATTTTTTTTCTATACTTGGTGTTACTCAGTAATGGCGACCTTGAGGTTTTACATCATTAACTGCCCCACATTACAAAGCAATTAAATGAAAAAATTACTCTTTCTTGCTGAAATTGATGTATCAGTGATGGTTCTGTACTGACAAAGGTATTTGGCTATTTTAAGTGCCTTACAAAGTATGTCTCTGTCCAGTTGTGCTGCACAGTACTCTTGAAAACCTGTATGCATAATACATACAATATGAAATGACCTGAGATGAAGTTCTGTTTATTGTATTTCTCCTTGCTCTCTGCCTGTCTAACTCCTGCCTCTCTCTTACAGGAAGCATGCCCTGAACTGCCACAGAATGAAGCCAGCCCTTTTCAGTGTTCTCTGTGAGATCAAAGAGAAGACGGGTGAGTTTCTTCTTCATTCGTTCTTTGTGTTCTCCAGTCTGGACAGGTTGTAATCTACCTAGTAGTGAAATGTACTGTTCCTTTGTTACTGGTTCCCGGGACTGAGTTACTTTTTACAGAGGCCTTGTAGGGAACTCGTGATTGTATTTATATTTGCTCAAGACCCAATTTAGCTGCATATATATATATATGAATGTAAATGGAGTATGTTTTAAAAAAAAAAGATTACTTTTTGTTGCTCTGAATAAAATACACCTTACTTGATTAAACACTTGAATTGGTTTCAGGTTTCATCTACAATTATTCATATTTTAGCAAAATATATGAATGGTGTGGGCGACATTCTATTACAGTTTGTTGAAGAACAACATAGCAGTATTTACGGTTTATGGACAATGTGTTGTAGATTGGACCGATATCATCCCGATAATAGCGGAACTTTGTTACTGGCTGTCAGTCAATAATGAAGTCACGGTGGATAACTAGAGCCAATAAAACCAAGTGAAGTTGCCTTAGTTGATCTAACAAAGAGACATCTCCCCCCTCTCCCAATATTTGTTGTTTTTATTCCAATGTTGTTGAATATGGTAAAATTCAACATCTTAACACAGTAAATCTCATTACAGCTATGGAATTTTAAATAATCATACATTTTTGTTCACTCAATACAACATGTTTTTACCATGGCTGATGCATAAACTATATGTTATGACTGTGTTTTAAAAAAACCTTAGTTAACTATTAGGTTAATATTTTATCGGTATGGGGGGGGGGGATATTAGGGATTCTCATTTTGAATCACTAATATTTGGCAAAGACCTGCTGTAAGAACTACAGCTACTGTCCCTACAAATGATTGTATCAAAATTATTAAATTAAGAATCAAACTTGATCCCGACATAAAGTTCATGTGCTGCTATATTAAAGCAGGCAGAAATGGAAAACTCCACAGGGGTAATTGCTTTACAGTCAAATGGTTATGCTTTTTCAGTAATGACATATTCTTTTCACTCATATTTAAAAAAAAAATACACTACACAGTGTAAGATAATTGTGTATTGGGAATGAAAGGGCTGTGCATATCAATGTAATGCCTTGCACCAAAAAAACTGTTACGGGACTGTCTTGACAGACAAACCTTAATTTCAAAGACCTGTGATATGATGGGAATTATGGCTAGTGGAAATATTTCAGATTTGCTTCAGTGTAAACATGAAGCTTATTCCCATTTTGTTAACTATTCGAGTCAGCAAGGTGACGGAATCTTCTTCAAAGGAGCGTAGTTGGGATGGATGGCAGACTGATGGTTATGATGGTATAAATGGGGTGTGTTTCTGATCCCCTCCTTCTGCCATACCCTGTACTTGTCTTTCTAGGCACTTTTTTAACTATCATTTACCTTTTGTATCTTCGTATGGTAAACCTACCCTTTTTCAAATACAATTTGAAAAGGCTGCATTGCTGCCTGTTATGGTCCTCTGTCAATAATGTATTATTGCTCTCTAGTGATTGGACAAAGGTAAAGGCTAGGCTTTAGTGAGTGGGGCAGGGTACACTGTTTCCCAGGCAACCAGTGGTCTAATTTACCCTAATGCCATTCACTTTGATTTTCACATTTAGTCATCCAGCAAACTAGAGAGAGGTCTTTGTATATTCGCTGCTGCTGAGCAGAAAATACGGAAAAGACGCAGAGGTATTTTAAAATTCACGCCTGAGGTAACTATGCCAACCATGAGATACTAAGATTTTTTGCTTTGCTCGTACTGTGCTGGCCATCTGCCTCTTAGTGCCCTCTTAACTGCTCTGTGTACCTGTTTGGCACTTCTCTTCCACTCCATCACACCCCCTGCAGGCCCCATTATGCACTTCTTGAATGTGAATTGACTCCTCAGTGTGGCTCTTCGAAGACTGAGTCGGTAGTCTCTAGTATCTTCGCGGATATTCCGCTGTCTTTTTTCCCCCCTAATTTATATGCACTTGTATTAGCATACCCACATACACAATCTATCTCTCTGATACACATATGAAAGCACACACTGAACTGGGATGAAAGCAAATTTAGTCTTGAGTTAACTCCTACTGCCTCGATCTTGTCCTTTCCCCAAACGCTCTCTATATGCCTCGTTCCCATTGTTGAAAGAGAAATCTTGCTCTGAACTCGAGCCTTTGATATGGTAATGTCATGGTGGAGAAGGGGGAGGTGGTGTGTGGGGGATGGGAGGTGAATTCCTCTGAGTGCTGCAGTTGGTTAAATTGTTTTCATTGTAAAGGAAATGTTCTGTGCTAATGTCAGTACCCCCTTTACTGCCCAGACGAGAAAAAAAACAAAACATTTTACAACAATAGGTGGGTCTACTTGGACAGCCTAATTCCAAGTAGATTAGAAAAAGACGCCTAATTGGAAAGAAAATGCTGCATGTAAGTCCCGTTCCGAATGAGATTTCATTCCTTTGCGAGGAGGTAGTCCTTTTGGAAAGCCTTTCCGTAACCACTGTTTCGGAAAGCTCTGTTAAATGGAGACTTCAAAACAGTATTGGTCTACATCGGAGAGTAATTTACTCATTGCAACTTTGAAAGAGTTTAACACAGTTGGACGGTTAGATGGGCGAAAAAATTACTTCCGCGTATGTCGTCCACTATTTGTCGTATTCTTCTTCTGGGTGCTTGTTGGTGGTTGGCACCCATGTGATCTTAGCATTATCGCCACCTTATGAACTAGAGTGTGGATCGTCTGCGCATGTCATAATGCATTTCTGATTAGATTAGTCAATGCATGTAAACACCGGGTCGGAAAAGATCGTAAGTCATGTAAACATGCGAATGACATTCAATTCGGAATGGTTTAATTTGATTGGAGAAAGGTGTTAACCCACCTAGTGTGTTGTCATGAGCTCAAAAATCTAACAGGCAAACCTTCATTTGCATGAAATTTGATTTTACTTAATACTCTTAAATAAACCGTTTAAGTAAAAGCTATTGGAGAGAGACAGGAAATGATCAAACTTTAGTCAGTGGCTTTGTTTCAACTCAGTTTTGTTCTCACTTAGTCTCATGGGTATTTGCTGTAAAAATAGCATGTGGTGCAATGGGACAGCTTAATGCCAAAATCTTTCACAAGCAACTGCAGTTACACTATGAGTGTTGTTTCTTTTTTTTTCTTTCTTTTTTTTTTAGTTCTCATTACATTTATGCATACACTATGCTCCACACATGGCACCAATGAATGCTCAAGTCCCAATTTTTCAAACTCTAATTTCTGGACAAGTTTTAAATACAAATAAAAATATTTTTGGCAAGTGGAATTAAAGATGTGTAGTCATTCCCCCAATTCTCGCTCAATTTGTACAAGTTTACATCCCAACATTTCCTATTTATCGTGATGATAACTACTAGTTGGTTATATGGAAATTATGGTTGACTAGCTCGCATACTAGCTCAGACTTGCTCAGTGTCACCTCTTAGAAGTAAATGTGTTAATACCTGTTTTTATGGTTATGCATATAATCACTTCATAAGTACAGAACTCATACGGGCTATATATCCCTCAGAAAATAACAGTGAGGGTTCAACAAAAACGACCGCCTGATGGGGTATAGGCTGTGTGATGTTAACTTGAGCCAGTGGGTTGCTTTTGTTAGGTTTTCAGTAATGTCACTTTCCTAACAATGTGTTTAGAAATCTAGGTATTTACTATCTACCCTCCATACAGACCCACTGCCTATTCTCTGTACTCTGATTGAACAGTCTCTACAATGTTTGGCCCATTCATATCAGCTATCAGGGGTCCCCTCGGTTCGATTGTTCGTAGAAAGTCCAATTTGCAATATAATTCATTTAGAAAATTTTTATATCATTTCTGCCGTTTTTGCCTACTCTTCTCTAATTGGCATGAATGCACAGACTCTGCATCGCTTACACAGCCTGTTAAATTGACCGGGGCTGTGTCCTTTATTTTGTCTCACCAGCATGTACAAACGTACAAAGTCATGTTGGTGTGTCATTTAGTTGTGGGAATTGCCAAGGGCCTCCACAATACTATGTTTTTACCATACATTAGAGGTGCACCTATTTAAATTTTCTTGGCCAGTCATCGTTCACCGATTTTTATACAGTCTGACCAGCTGTTACAGATTTTGGCCGATTTCGATTTTTTGTTCCGTAGAATTTTAGAATAATAATAAGTAGTGTATTTTAAATGCTCTTATTTTGGGGGAATATGGTGTAAATAAGGCTAGTCTGCATTTTGTATGTATTCTGAACCGCTGAAATGAATGTCCTTGCCGTGCGTTTCTTAGATCAATTATACAACATTTCGAAATGAAAATAAAACTTTGTAAGCCTTGTTCACTCCATTATATTTTATATGTTGGCTTTGTTCAGGGACTTAGGGCTGGTGGCTGGCGCTGCTCTCGTTATCTTCTTGAAACTTGCTATATTCCTGTATCTATCGGTAGCTTTAGTTGCTCTGCTAACTTTAGCTGCCCTGTTAACTTAAGCTTCTTGATATTTGCTATGTTCCTCAGGGTGATTCAATTTTAAGTGGATGACTTAGTTCGGTGTGCCCAAAGTTTCCGGGTTGTTACTCCAAAGCTTATTTTGTCCTTACTGGGAATACAGACTGCGCGCTTTGTGTTTTCTGGTTTACTTGCAAGAAGTTTAGAGCCATCGTAGAACATGCTTGCTGTGTTTATAGGGCGCTTGCGTGTAACCAGCATGGAATTGGCGGAGTGAGGCTGCTCGACAGATTGCATACTACATTAGACTAAGTAGTGATAAAATGTTGTCAGGAGTTTAAACATTTTGCAATATGCAGTGTAATAGGAAACAATATATGAAGACATTGAATTAAATTACTTATCTTTGTGGTAGCTGCAAACCATTACTATAATACATCTCCAAAAAGTCACAGCTCCATCTTACCTTTCCATTTGACTTTTACACAGATGTTTGTTTCGTCTTTGACTACCTCCGCTGCTGTTTCGTAAAGACTTATGAATTACCCATCTACGTATGAAAATATTCTGTCAGTTTCAAACATGTTACATGTCGGCACCCACATTCTTCCATGCATCCATAGCATCCATTGACATCAGTGAACCATAAAATGTTTGGGAAGGGTCAAAATTTCCCCAACAACAAATATCGAAAGGGTAGTAATTCTATGTTGTGTGCAAGACCTCTTATGCCTCCAGAGAGCTAACATGGTATTTAATTCGATTACATAGGGTGTTTGTCGCGGCGCTATTGCACAATTTCTGTGTGAAATCCTGCAATAGTGCTAATACTCTCGGTGTAGTGCATTATCATTTAACATTATTAAATTGATAGAGCAAGAACAAGTTTTTAACATCTATTTATGAATATTGCCCCTGCCAACTGGAAACAAGTACCACTCTGCACCTACAGTAATAGCAGTAACCTTTAATACTCTGTAGCTGACTGTACTACCAATAAGTTGTTGCTGTATTTTGCTGACATCAAACCACATAAACAACCAAATACTTTAAAGGATGCCGAAAGTATTAAAAGGACCATAAAATACAGGAAATACTCTTTCCCAGCACAAGTAACTGGTAACCAGACATGGAGAATATCCCACATTACAATAAGAAAGGGATAAGATAGTTTTGAAATCAACTAGTATATATATATAGGTTTATTTATACATTATAATACACAGTTTTTTTTGGAGGTGTTGCAATCCTCACACAATTATACAGAAAGACACACTGTATAGAGTTCCTGTGTAAATGTTTAATGTCTACATTTTTCCTTATTAAATATTCATATTACCCTACAGTAAACCTGTCATTCCACAAGGCACTGTTATTTCTCTCAATCTCGCAGATATAAAATATGATGAGTGGATACAGTTGTCAGTATGGTACATCTTTCTGTCGTTACATCCGTCCATCTGAAGCAATTTTCTTTGTCTATTGCATTTCTCGATAAATACACATACTCACCAAACTTTACACAAAATTGAACTATAATAACTATATTTCAGTTTCAAACTGTGTCAAAATTTTATATTTTTGATATTTGCATTAAAAAACTATTTTTTAAGGGTTATTCCTCAAGATGAGATGTCAGGGAACAGTGTAGGTAAATTATTTAAGTTAGTTAATTTTTCCTTAAGTGTTGCTGGTCATTGCAGACGTTGGCGATGCTCTTTGCCATGTTCTGACTCCTGCTCATGCACCTCGACATACTGATAAAACTCAGGGAGACACCGGCCTCTGTTGATATTTGGTATTTTAATGTTTCTACAAATTTTGTTTTAAGTTGTTTCCATGGAAAGATAGCTTTAAAGAAAAGGTTAGTCGTCGTCTCCACTCAATGACTTAATTTTCTGATCTATATTGTTTCACTGATTTTTCTGCTAATTCATATTTATTTTTCATGGTATTGTTGCAATTCAGAAGATTCAAGTGGACAAATAGTAATGTTTTTCCACTTATTTAGTGCTGTATATTTAACATTTTGTCAAAAAGTAATAATTCATTTTCCGGGGAATTGGAATAATGATTGTGAAAAAGAAGCTCAGAACCCGTAATGCATCCGCTTATTGTATATTCTCTGACCCTAACCAGTAGCATTACACCCACACTGGTGCATCCTATTGTTTCCTTGTCTTAACTGTTTATAATTTTCTTTTTACCTTTTGACAAGCACACTCTGTTTTTATAAACTATGGAAGTTCCTTGAAGTTACTAACTAAGCTAGGCTTACACTATACAACTTTAGAGTCGTGGCTGTTTGATTCAACTCAAAATGTACAAATCAAACGTTTGCAAAAGCTCCCGATTTGTGTTCTTGCACTGTACGGTCAGATCCTCACGCATGACATGGGGGTTCACACTGGACCGACCTGTCCGGCTCCTGCACTCTTGTCGCTATCGACAATTGTCAATTAAGTTTCTTTTGAAAATTCTAACGCAGAAAAAAGTTTTTGTCCAAAAATTGCTCACAATAGATAAAAACTCTATTGGTAATTTTTTGCCATGCATTGTACCAAAGCCCGTTTTTCCTTCTTTTCTTTCTTTTTTTTTTTTTTCCAAAAAGGTGCTGGCCTATCTATACTCTTAAGTGTCTAGAACATTGTGGACCGTATGTCTGTCCTAATTTGGAAAGAGGTTTGGAATTAAGCTACCTACGTTTGTTAAGTGTTTACTCAAAAGCAAATACCGCTCTGAAACCTGTGAAACTTTCATATTCCTCATTGCTTTTCAGTTGCTACTAACCACAACTGCACATTTCTACTTTATGATTGCTTAATATCTATTATCCACACAACGCGTCATGTCGCCATGGTAACTCAGAAAAAGCTGCGCTGGCTCAAATTGTACAGTGTATGCCCGACTTTACCTGGGTATTCAGAGTGGTATATAGGCATGGCAAAACCATTTCAGCCACCAAAAGGCCTTAATTACATGTTAATTGAATAACAGCATGATTACATTTGTTTAAACACAAATGACGCCATTAAGAGTCACCCTTAGTTGACTTGTGTTAATTCCCAGCTGGGATGAACCCATCACAAACTCTTTTTGATTCCTTTTGAAATCTCATTTTAATTCGTATATTTTTCTTAATTGCAGGGGCCATTCATGCTAAATGAAAAAAAAAAAAAATTCACAAAACAGTTATCTTCTCAATTTTTGTGAGGAACTAAAATTTAAAGTACGATTGATTCAAATGTTTGCATCCAGTTTGTGGGAAAGCAGTACATGCAGTCTAGTGAATCCCACACCCCAGTAAACGAACTTCATTATTATAAGTATTCAAAGATCTCAATTTTGAACAGAGCCATAAAGTTTTATGAGTTGTTATGAACCTCTAGGATGTTTTTGAGTATATTTTTAAATAAATACTTTGTAACTTTTTTGAATCCAACAAAATTTCCTTGTTCGTTTCAGTGTCTCTTTGGTCTAATTCAAGAATCTGTCATTCACCTTTTGAAAATCAAGGAAACCTTTCATTCCACCAAATATGAATGTATTCTTTTGTTCCTGTTTACAATCCCTGTGCCGTTTTGCACATTGTTTTTATAGGAATCTCTGTTGTTTTTTCTGGTATCCTGCCACTCAATCGTTTTTTCCTGCCCTGCTCCTTTGCAGAAAAGGATGAAAAAAAAAGAGTTTGTTGGGAGGGGGAGGTGTGATTGATACAAGGAGATTGATGAGGCAGTAAGAGCGGGCGTAATTACTCTGTGTCCAGTCCCCAAGCCAGATTGGCAGACGGCTAATATCACACAGAACCCTGGCCCTGACAGACATCCCGTACCCCCCAACTTGAAACTGGGAGGCAGGCAGAGCACCACAACGTTCAGCCAATCCCTAATAGTGTGCGGTCCAAAAAATTCCTGCAAGAGATAATATTCCTTTTTGAAAATATTGAAAAGGGAAACTGCTGTGTGGAGTGTTTAAGGGTGGGAAAAGTTCAGTGGCATTATGGCCATGACTCATCAACGGTGATTGGCAAAACTGGCTCACAGTGTTAGAGGGTGATCAGGGTTGCTGAATATGGACTACTCAGAATGACCGTTTTGAATGGTTACAAGCTTTAACAGCATGAAATGAGTTGATAGCTGGAATAGGACATATGCCAAAACTAGGACTGTCTTTTGTCTTATCCTTAGCATAACCCAATTCATGCTTTGATGCCAGAGGATCTGGTCCATTGAAAGAGGAGTTAACTTGTTAGTATCAAAATTTATCGAAAGTTGATGAGTTTAAAATTATTTTTATAGGTGAAAGTAAACAGAAAATCCGGTTAAACTCTGTTTGTCCTACATCAATTAGGTCATTCTCTTGATTAAGAGGCCCAGAAAGTAACTCCAGTCCACCCTCTGGGACTTAACTTGCCAGAGTGACATGAAAGGTCAGGTGCCATTTTTTCAAACTTGTAGCCTATTTTGGGTTCACAAATTCTCCATCAATCCATACCAAAAAATAAGAAAACTGAAAATTGATCGATTGAATGGCACATTGGTATTTGTCGAGGATTGCCCAAAGGGCAAGCTCCTACCTCTTCATCTCATATGCCATCCCTCTCAGCATGGTTAGGCTTCTCGTTGCTTTTAGGATTTGCTCTTAAAGGAAGCCAGCGTCTCTTTAATTAAAGATATGGAAATTTGGTCTCAGCAGGATTGCATGAGTTTGGTGGCAGAGGGGTGGGAGAGTGTCAGAGCCTCGCTCCTAATCCTGACTAATTAAGGATTAATTACAATCGATGGGAACCCTCCACCCCTCTGCAGTAGTGCACATTGCTGTCCCATACAGCATGTTTGTATAATTCATACCATTTCATAAATACAGAGTAGAGATGGAAACATCAAGGTTGCAGTATGGGAGGAGGGGTTGTTACTAGCCAGCCAAGATTAACACAATGCGATATGACATTATAGATACTAATAACCAAGTAATCTTTTATAAGCATGTGATACTCAGCATTATATGGGTGTATAGTTTGCAGTGGTACTACTGATTGCTAATCCAGATTAAATGCGTACATTTATTAAAACACAGAATGACACATATTCCAGGAGGATAATTATTATTTTTTTTATCTATGGACTCGTTTATGGGTTCGTTAGCAAAGCCAATCTAGAATATCCCCCTGTAAAATCGCTAATAAATTTTCCACCTGATTTTCCAGACATGTTATTAGCACATTGAATTTAATTCTTTCTAAACTGGTACCTGGAGGTGGGCAGACGAACCATGTAGACTGAGCTCTCTCTTGCACAGTCTGAATGTGTCATATGCTTGTTCACTTGTTATAAATGGCCACTGCTCCTCTGATCTATTGCTTAATTGCCACCTAATTTACATAACAGTGCAAATTAACGGCCTCTCAAATGAGCGTTCATTTTTCACAAAGTCTTTAGGAGCTCCTTAAGAGTCTGTGCTAATGAGCACAGGAGGCAGCTGGCCTGATGAGGATTTGACTGGAGGAAGATCCTAGCAGTGCTTTAACAAGCCTCCTCCCTACGTGCTCTTCGTCATCTTCATGTCCCTCTAGTGACATTTCAAATTTTATCTTCTGTGTCTCTCCTATATTTCGGTTTGTTCAGAACTGTGCCAGACTGGAGATTTTATGGTAAAGATTAAGTCACTGGTGCTTAGCGAGGCGTAATTCATCATTGAAAATGACTTATTATAGTACTTCTGTCAAATTGGACTAGAGTATTTTCTTGAAATATTTCTTCACTAACTAAATAAATTCTTATTAAAATAATAAGACCATGTGCGGTTTGTTACTCGTTTATGCTGGCAGTATCGTATAGGGTATTCTCTGTAGCGCAATATTAGATCAATGCTAATATTTTTTTATTCCATTTTATCAGTCATGTCTCAGGGGATTACGTTTACTTTTGAATTGTGTTTTTCATTTCAATATTATTCAATACAATAGTTATAGACCTTTCCACTATATCTTTTGAGAAGATTGTGCTTTTTATTTGTGAAATATATGAAACTGTAAGTTACAGATATGGGCATCTCTCCCTTGATTTGTTAGCATCGAGATTAATTACCTACAAGACAATTCAGGAATTATACATTATAAATACAGATCAATTTGATACAGTCTGATACTGTTCCTTACATAAGTTTGATGTCAATATTCGCTTTTGATTATAAATTAAAGTAAGTCAGTTCACTATGAACTGACTTTACTTACCTTCAAGTAATTTTGAACAAAAATCTTACAATGTGAATATAAAGGGAGGTGTGTTTCACAAACCATTCCTATGTGCTTCGCCTTTGAGTTGGTTGGAGATGTATAATACTATATGATAAAAGGAAAAATAAATTATTTTCCCTTCAGTACACTGAAAGTCATGAACTTTGCAAAACCCCCTGGCATTGAAAACTATTTTTACCAGTAGCGCATTTAAACTAGAAAAGGCAATGGCATACAAATTTTATTAGACACTGGACAACAGCTTTTCAAAGTGGCAAACCGTAAGCAGTAGGGGTGTGACGATTCATCGGTCCACCATCGTTATATCGGTTCGTTGAACAACGATTCAATAAAATCGATGGAAATTCAAACTACCGATATATTTTGTCGTTTTAAAGATACGCTTTTACTTGGAAATTACTACTGGCGCACGCCTTCAGTGTTTCCCATACACGGGCTCCCTTCCTGATCAGCAAACAGACCTGCAGACCAATGGGAACAACCAAAGTAAATGTTTTCATTTTAATCTGTTTTACCTGAACTTTCACTTTGGCAGATGACCGTTTCTTCAGAAGAGAAATGAAGGCATCCAGATGCAGTCTGAATGCTAACTATCTCACAACAATGTGGAAAATATTTAGCGCTTGGTCCATTAGCTTAAAGCTAACATATAGTTGGAATTTCCATATACATGCTAAAATAGTTAGCATTGATGACATGACCATAGTCAAGCAATAAACCTGTTCGTACAAATTAACTATTTCACTAAACATATATTTGTCAGTTAAACTTAAAAAAGTTTTTGTTAATGAGACACTGTTTTTGTTGATGTTCTGTAAGATGTGAAACATTCAGAGTTTAATACCTCCAAATCACTGAGCACACCCCCTGAGCACACTCCCTATCAGAACCATGTAAATACAATGTCATGACACATAAATGAAGACAGTTATGTTAATGATTTAAAAGTAAAGAGGGGTCCTGGGGCGGCTGTGGCTCAGTGGGTAGAGCGGCCGTCTCCCAATCAGAAGATCGGAAGGTAGCCGGTTCGAATCCCACCAGCGTCTACTTGTCGTAGGGTCCTTGAGCAAGACCCTGAATCCTTAGCTCCCCGGGCGCTCCACGAGGGGCTGCCCACTGCTCCCTCAGGGATGGGCCAAATGCAGAGAAATAATTTCACTATGTTCTACTGTGTATGACTCTATGTGACTAATAAAGGATTCTTTCTTCTTCTTCTTCTTTCTTCTTCTTTCTTAATGTTAAATAATAAATTAAAAAAAAACATGTCTTTAAACCGGAAGAAATTTCTGTTTAACAGTGAAAAACAGGTCGTTATCCTTTTTCTTTTAATTTCAACTTTCAAAATTGCTTTATTACTTTTATTTTTTAAGGTGAAACGGCTATATAATTTCGTCTGAAATCGATTGCATGCCCATGAATGAATCAAACCATAATCTTATCGTTGCAGACTTTGTGATACTGGCAAATATCGTGTCCAAAGATACGATATAATATCGTATCGTAATGGAACGTGTGATGTACATCCAGTTCATGTATTACTTTGTCCTTTATTTTCATGCAGAATTGTGGCTTGCATTAGTTGGTGACATTCTGTTTAGTTGGTATTTAATACCTTGGCTGTAGTATATGAAGTCTTAAAAGCCATCACTCTAAGGACATAAGCCCTTGACATAAAACGTAGATGCCGTGATTACCTGAAACCTTGCAGAGTTTTTGGCTGGAAACATTCTTGTACCTGTTTTTGTTTGTGCATGGTGAATATGTGCTGCATCCGGACTCCATGTTGCCTACATATCTGTCAAAATGCCATCTTACCGTAAAAATTTTTTGGCACTATGCTGGATTTAATCACTGTTGGACAAAGCTTACGAATATCGATCAATTTTTCCTCCCTCATAGAATCCAAATGTCTTCCAAACTTAAGACTCAAGTGACCACACAATTTGATCATTGGTGTGATGTTTGAGTATATGGCTGATGTAATCCCTTTTTCTTTTTTTTTCTTTTAAATGCATGTTTATTGCTTGAATTGCAATAATATGTCTCTGCAGTGTGCACTTAAACATTTATAATAACAAATGAGATTTGTTGGTGTTGGATCTATCCTTAGAATCTGCAATGTTTTCCAGCGCTTTTTAATTTGTTCACAGTGTCGGTCTGTCGCGGCTCCTGAAGGTTTTTCTTGGGCGTATTTCTAGAGTTCATTATTTCTTACTTTCCCACTTATTTTTTGAGAGTTTGTAATAAAAAACAAACTCTGCTGTGGTCTAGATCTCAATTAGAAAGGGCCTTCTCATCATTCTTTCAATTTTATTCGGAATAAGGGGGAAATACCTTATGTCTCAGTTTATGGCAGTCCAAAATCCAAGGATTCACAGTTTAAACACCCATTTACCAACTCCGAGTCACTTTCACAGTCCGTCAGTATTTCTCTGACTTTTTAACCTCCCCAAATATAAGGCAGAGTGAACATTTGTTTGCCCTCAAAGATAGGTTTACCGCTCTTCACCAGGTGAGATGCGTCTCCTGGGAGATGCCGGTCTGGTGAGTGACAAGTGAGAGGAGATGAAGTGGCTTGTAGTAATAATAATAATAATAATAATAATAATAACTTAAATTTATAAAGCGCCTTGTAGAGAGTTGATCCACTTTGCAACAAGTAGTTAGCAAAACACGGACTGCAACACGATTCCCGGGGTTTGCAGGCTACCGGCGGATAGTACAGGGCGATCTAGGTCACTTCCTTGTTGATTGTCACGCCAATATGAGTATCCGTTTCCATATTTATTAAACAGCCATTCAATGTTTGAGGTGTGTGGTAGAGCGTACATGACGTAATGGTTAGTTGAAGGGGAAGGGTGCTACAACACAGTGCTCGATATAGTTGTTCAGATTTAAACAAATTTTCCTCGAGGATTTTTAGTAATGGTGTTTATTATGATCCCTATTCAGTACCAGTGGGCCGTCGGATCTGAGCTTGTCCCCTAACCTAAATTCCGGGTCTAAACTAAAACATTTATCAGAACCGAAAACAGGATTGACAGGAACTCCCAACTCAATTTAACATTGTTACTACTGCGGGAGTGCATAAGGAACGCTAAGACTAACGGCTGGAGGATGAGAGAGAGAGTTTGCGGCTCCACCTCCTCCGCCTTTATACTACATAGGTGCGCCTCTGGCCGTTGAGTACTATATAAGGCAGGGAAAGAGCAGACGATAATGACATGTAGAAAACATGAATGAAAACGGGGAAAGAAGAAAGAATCCTTTATTAGTCACATAGAGTCATACACAGTAGAACATAGTGAAATTATTTCTCTGCATTTGGCCCATCCCTGAGGGAGCAGTGGGCAGCCCCTCGTGGAGCGCCCGGGGAGCTAAGGATTCAGGGTCTTGCTCAAGGACCCTACGACAAGTAGACCCTGGTGAGATTCCAACCGGCTACCTTCCGATCTTCTGATAGGGAGACGGCCGCTCTACCCACTGAGCCACAGCCACCCCGCGCGGAAGAGTATGTCCGCGCAGCAGCGCACGGTGGCGCGCATAACAATGTTACTCGAATAATTTGAGTAATGGTTTCAGCCCTATTTGAGTGTTTGACAGTGTTTGTGTTTGACCATTCATTGGGGCTGTATGTAACATCTTTCTTTTGTTAATTAAAACTGGGCTTACCCCGAAGGGTTTGAACCCGCTTCACACTTGAAACTGAGACTCAGGACTGCCGGGTCGTCTGATGGTGTCACACCTTTGTTGTTTGCCACAACATGTTGTAAGAATAAAAATGATAAGTAATAAGTATTCAAAAAGTAGAAAGTTCAGTTTTGGGCTTATAAGAAGGGACGAATAAGATTAAGATAAGAGTCCAGATACGCCGGTAACTATAAAATGATAAGAGGTTTCAGCACACAGGATGGCAAAAAATAATCAAGACAGGCTGTTTCTATCTTGATCTCATGTTGCTGACAAACTTTTTCTGTGCCTCAAACAAAACTTTGACAATTGTAAGTGTCGACAAAAGGCTGCAGGAGCCGGAGACCGGTCGTACAGTGTGAGCAAACCAATGTTGAGCTTCCGTAAACATATGATTTTTACTGTCTGAGTTGAAAGGAAACGGTCTCGACTCCGAAGTCGTACAGTATGAGCCCAGCTTAAGGGCCGATTAATGATGTGTTGCACTGAAATGATGTTTGCCCCCGGTTTGAGTCCTCCAATTTCACTCACACCTTAATCCACATTAATTAGATCATATCCTTAGCCAGAATTCAAACTTGTGGGTAGGTGGGTGCGTAGCAGTCACAAGGTGGGTTTACAAAGCCTAATTCCGATTAGATTCGGGAAAGACGTCTATTCGGAAAGAAAATGCTGCATGATAAACTACCCTTTCAGAACGAAAAGAACCTTTCCGAATTAGATTTCAGTCCTTTGCAAGGAAGTAGTCAAAATCTGTTCGGAAAGCCTTTCCGATAGCTAGTTGCTGCATGTAAACGCTGTATCGGAAAGCCTTCTGTTTGAGTCGTCTCCGGATGCCCAGCGTCGTGACATAACGTAAAAAGAAATTTCAGCGCCGCGACACATTTAGGGTATGGCGATATCAAAACAGTACCAGTCTGCATCGGAGAGTGGTTTATTCCTTGAAGTTTTGAGATATTTTAACATTTTTGAACGGTTATATGGGCGAGAAGTCCCTTCTGCGCACGCCGTCTTTGTCATATTCTTCTTCTGGGTGCTTGTTGGCGGTCTGCTCCGAGCTCAACAAAGCATTATCGCCACATTATGAACAGGAATGTGGATCGTCTGCCTATGTCGGAAAGCGTTTCCGATTAGGTGAGTCGATGCATGTAAACACAGGGTCGGAAAAAAAATCACAAGTCATGTAAACAGGCGGCCGACATTGCAATTCAGAAAGGATAAAAGTGTCCCATGTTAACCCACCTATAAAGGGGGTTCTGCGGGCCACATGAGTCTAAAGTAACCAAAAAGATGCAGAATATAGTTTGAGCTGCTTGAAGTTGGAACAGACGTATGGATTAGGCTCATTAAGTTGACTGTACTCAACAAACCACCTTTTAGAAGAATTTGGACCCCAAAGAATAGTGACCATGCTTGAGTCAAACTTGCAGCAGAAGTCTTCCTGTTTGCCAAGATCCACTTGGCAAAAAGCCTATCAGGAAGATTATTCATTTTTAAATGCCATATTGCACAAGTTGCCCAAGGCAAGGTTTTTTTTCTATTCAAATCAAAGACCCTATTTTAACAACTAATACTGTATCAAATTAATTATTAAAGCACTGTTTTGTGTAAGATTAGATTATTTAAAATTGACGACATATGATTGTGTAAGGAATAATGCCATTGGCATCCAGGAATATTAGGAGGGTTTGCATGAACCCAATTCTTAAGAGATTCTGAATAGACGCCTAATCGTAATGAAACATGTAAACTCCCCTTTCCTAAAGAAAAAGGCTCTTTCCTTAGGAGATTTCATTCCTTTGAACAGTGGTTGTCTAAATCCTTTGAAAAAGCCTTTCCGATAATAGTCGCTGCATATAAACAGTTTCGGTCTCTGTTTGAGTTGTATCTGCGCAAGCCCAGTGTTGTGACGTAATGCTCTGGCGGAGTATTTTCAGCGCACGCACAGCGTCCTGACGCATTTTAAATACCTTTCGACTTCAAAACAGTACCCGTCTACATTGTAGAGTAATTTACTCATTGCAACTTTGAAAGAGTTTAACATAGTTAGACGGTTAGATGGTCAAAAAGTTCATTCCACCCATGCCCTGTCCGTCATATTCTTCTTCTGGGCGCATGTTGGCTGTTGGCACCTAGTTCATCGTAGCATTATCGCCCCCTTATGAACTGGAGTGTGGATTATCTGCGCATGTTTTAAAGTGGTTACCGATTAAATGAGTCGATGCATCGTAGAGGGTCGGAAACGATCACAGGTCATGTAAATAGGTGAGCGACATTGCAATTCGGAAGGGCTTAATTCGGATAGGAGAAGGGTGTCCCATGTAAACCCACCTACTTTGTAGAAGGAGCTTTGCGAAAGGTCACTTGTCAAGAAAATGACATGTTATTTTGCATTAAAATACATAACGAAGGTGAAATTTGAATTTCACCACATGAAGATAAAGATCAATGAATTTAGAGACTTTCTCTAACTCAACTGCTTTTCTCTATTGTGGAAGACAAATTGATCAAATATTATAATGAATTAAAAAAATTCAGATCAAGTATGGTCAGGTTTACATTTTTTAGAACTTCCACTTTTAGGTACCTATAATACACACCAGTGGAGAAGATAATTACATGCCTACCTCCACAGTAGAAAATCTATTCCCAAAGACATCTAAACGCATGTTGAAAAAGGAGTCAAGCGGGCCATCAAAGGGATGATGAACCGAGTGTTTAAAGCAATATGTTAATATACTAAAGAATACAAATTAAGAGGTAGGAGAGGGAGCAATCTAACAAATGACTTACATGAAATGAAAGTTAAACGATTCATTACAGCGAAGTCTTTGATCTGGCTCTGGAGAGGTTCAATCCTGCTATAACTACATCGCAAACACAGCTATCTTCATACCGGATCATGGCCTAATTAAAATATTGACATGCACTTAATTTATGGTTTGTTAAAATTGCTCAAGCATGTGGTTCATCTTAGGGTATTGTCAACTATGTAACCCATGAATAGCAACTGAGGCAAAATTGCTGGATGTGGGAGTTCATGGTAAATATTCCTTGTTTTGGTTGAAACAGGGCTGCGGGGCACTTTCTTTATAAGGAAGGTAGGTTCAGACAATCAGTGATAGGGCATGCATAAGTAAACTGACTTTGCAGGACAAAATGGCCTGCTTCACCCGAGAGAGAGAGAGAGAGAGAGAGAGCGAGCAAGCGCTTGCATGATTGTAATGAGCTCAACCCACAGTCGGCATCACATATTGCTGTAATGCGGTTAGTGTCACACCCTACCTGGAACCTAACTTGAACAGGTGGGTGTTAAACAACTATTCTCCGTGTCATGAAAGGCTAAAGAAGAAGTTTTTGTAGTAGTATTGAAATATGATCAGATTTGCCCCAGTTTGTATTTTCAGAGATGCATCGATTTTTATTTCTCATCTTAATTTTTGAATCTACTTATATCTCTATCTTGGAAGTGCTTTGTCGTTTTAATGCCTGTATCATTTTTATTATAATGACCATTCAGTCTTTGGCCTATTTTCTTTATTCAAATTCTCTCTCTGTAATGATAGAAAAAACTAGTGTTTGAACAGTCCGTTTCTCTTTCAGGCTTGTACATACTCCAGAATCTGTTCATATCTCAAGCCTCTTGCTGTTTCCCTCTTCTCCCTCTCTTCCCCTTTTGCACACATATCTTCTTCTGTGACTCTTTTTTCAATTCTCCTTGGTTCTCCTTCTACTCTCTCTCTTTACCTTTTTTCCCTTTTTTCCTTCTCTATCCTTTTCTCTCTTTCCCGCTCTTGCTCTCTCCCAGTGAAAGGCTGAGAATACCCAAGGGAGCTGATGCAATTAAAATGCTAATCCTGTCTGTCTACAGAGAGAGGGAGAGGGGGGGGGGGGCTGACAGCATGAGGGATTGCGGCTCACATGGAGAACTCGACTGAAATGGAGAACAGAGGGGGAGGTTGGGGGGTGCGCTGAAAGGGAGAGGGGGGAGGGGATATGTGTTTGGGGGGTGGGGGTGGAGACAGAGTGAAAAAGGGGATGCCAGCGAGGGAAAAGACAGACAAGGATAAAGCTTGTGTTGTGAGCTGAGCAATGATATACTGACTGCATTTAAGTCTTATCAATCCGTATGTGTGAAAGGCATTCCAGTTAATGTACAGCACTCTACTATTCACCCTTACCTGCACCAGTTCATATATTGTGTATTGTGTCTGCAATGCACACCAATTCCACATCCGCTGTGCAGAAATGAGAATGATTATGTATGCAGTGAAAGCCCAGCTGGATACGCTGAATATTTCATATTGTATGTTGCTCGCGCCGTCTCTCAATGCCACCCAGCCCAGCTCGGTTGGTAACCTGTGCATAGTGGTGTGAGTTCTAAGAACTTGGCATGTGGAGTGAGGGTCTTAAGCTGTCAAAAACAAATTATTCCCTACATTTTTCACCAAATCAGCCTCCCAATTCTCAGTTCTGTCATTTTTTTTTATATTGTTGTGGAAGGACTTTAGATTCCCATTTTTACCTGTGTCCATTTCATTATGCTCTTCTCTGTGCAGTCTCTTAACTTACCTCAACAGCTGCTATGATACTACTAGGCTGCTAGACTGTACATGAGTGCAATTGTGGGTAATCACACCTTAATTGGTGTAATTAGGGGAATGTAGGGGTATTAGGCTGAAGCTGGGGGCCATAATGAGGAGTGGGGCTAAATGGGAGGGGGAGAGGTGAGAAGCTCCATGTGCCACAGTTGCCCCCTTCACTGTAGGTCATATGTACTTGAATGGACATTGAAGAGCAGCCCCTACTCATGACTATATACAGAGCTGACTTCAGTGGGTTTCCCTAAATTTCTTATCAGTATATCCAAAGCATAGTTTGGATCCAAATAAGCACATCATAACAACGGGTACAAAAGCAAATACTTCATGTCCCTGATCAATATATGAATTATAAGCTACCCGAATGCAAGTGAATTGAGACTGTTAGTGAGTGACTGAAAGGAAGGAAAAATAGGAGGGAAAGAGATGCGCGAATCAGGGTCATTAGTTCAGCCAGCTGGGTCTGCTGCATTCCTGAGCCCTGAGATGGGGGAGCAGCAGAGCAGGAATGTGCCTTGGAGAGAAAAGAGACCTAAGCAGAGGGACCGAAACAGGCAAGAAGCAACAAGAAAAAATGGGAAGAAAGTTGTATGATAAGCTTACGGAGGCCAAAAATGTTGGAACAGACTCATTCATCACATTAAATTAAAAATTAAATTAAAAAAAACTTCATCTGCTCCGTTACACTTGGTAACATGTTGCGACGCTTTCTTTGTACTCCTTTCGTACCTATTTGTTAGCCCCACAGTGCATCCCCAATGGTGCTGGTTTTCACTGACCGCTCCACTGCTACAAACTTGTTTTCCAGTGCTCTTTACAGGAAAACTAGACTCAAAAGATGGTTAAAAGTTCTGCTTACATAATAAGTTCTGAATGAGAGTTAATTTACTTGCTAATCTTTGATGAAAAGGCTATGACCAACATACATAGTCCTTAAAGAGAAAATCCCTAACCCAGTTTCAACTGGGATTATTCTCGTCATCCATACTGCTGATGCCTGTTTCAATCGGAATCCTTTGGGATTTTACCACTGCCTGAATGGTCTTTTAGCTTGTTTGATTTAGTTTCTATTTTAAGTCACTGTTTTTGCACCGGTGTTCTTTATTTATCAAAACTCCGTTCACATCTTGCAAACTTCCCAGATGTGGATATGCAGTAAATGCAGATATACACTCAAAGTGTTTTTGACCTTGCAATTTAGCATGTGTTGTAGGTCTGCAACTAGTTATTATCAGTTAATATGCAGATCAAGCTATGGATTAATTATTCTTCACAATTAAGGTGAAAAAAATGGGAATTACAATTCCTCAGAGCCTTAATATAATTTATGCAGCCAATTGTACAACACTTGAAGTTAACAGTTATATTAAACCAAGGTAATTGGGGATTTCTAACATTTCAAAAAGGGAAGCAGTGAGTAAAGTTTTGGTTTTTGGGGGTTTTTAACATGAAAAAAGCTCTAGAATCATTAAATAATTAAATTCATGCAATATTATTTCAAGAACTATAATTCTGCAATTTGTCTATTGACCATTAATAAACCCAAAGAATAAATGCAACAGAAGTATAATTGACACCGTAATACACTAATACATATTTATATAATACTGTTAATGGCTTGCTGATAAATCATTTGGCCAATACATTGAATTGTGATACCAAGTTTCTGCCTCCTGAAGTTGAATAATTGAGGGGCGTAGGAGATTTAAGTGTTCAAAGAACCAGGCTCTTGAGAAAAGATGGTTGTCTGTACTTAAAACTTTTCTGTGTGTGTATATGGGTGAGTGTGTGCGTGCATGTGTGACGGAGAGAGAGAGAGAGAGATGAGTGCATGGCTGCAGGCTGACAGAGGTCCTGGTATAATGCAGTGGTGGGGAGCAGCAACTGATAACTATACTTATGGCCAGTGGGGCTCATAGTGACAGCACATGCACTCCCATTACTGGTCCCATGCCTCATGCCCTTATCACTGGCGGCCTGCCATGGAGGGACCACACTGCCCTCTGCTGCTGATTTAGAGAAAGTTTCGGCTCATTGAGAATTCAGCCAGGCGCTCATAGCAATGACTCCGGGGAGGAAATTGAGTGGGTTTTGACAGGGCTGCACTTTGTTTGAATTTTTAGCAGTGATAAAATGTCTTCCTATGCACCCCTGGTATCTGAAATATTAAGCTTCTGAAAGGAAATGCATGATATGTCAGTATTGAAAAACTTTTTAACCAACAGATTATCTAAGCTCTGAAAATGTCTGGCTAGGGGAGAAGGTACACAAAAAGGGATTTTCTTCTCTTAACTGGTAAATACTAACCTAATATGTTTAACTCTCTCTCTTCTCCTATTTAGTACTGAGTATACGAGGGGTGCAGGAGGAGGATCCCCCGGATCCACAGATCATGCGCTTGGACAACATGCTGCTAGCAGAGGGTGTATCTGGACCAGAGAAGGGTGGAGGATCGGCTGCAGCCGCAGCCGCAGCTGCGGCCGCTGGGGGTTCACCCACCGATAGCAGCATCGAACACTCCGACTACAGAGCCAAGCTCGCCCAGATCCGCCAGATTTATCACTCTGAGTTGGAGAAGTATGAACAGGTTTGTGAAGAAAATGCTTTAACATACACTGTAATTCACTTATATTGACATGTGAAAACCAAAGTCCACAACCATCTTGTGCCAAATAAAATACAATTTATAGTGATTTTTCCGATCATGCAACATCAAAAGACTGGTACTTTCATGTTTACTGGTATTTTTATCATTACTTTGAGGTGCTGTCTGCTGTAGTGGGTGCTTGTTTTTTTTGGGAATGAATCTTGTACAGGGATGGGAAACTACATTCCTCAGGCAGCGGTCTTAAGATATCATTCACAACAGGTGACTTGAACGTAAACCAGTCAATCCATTATCTGTGGAGTCATCGCCTGAAGGAATGAAGAGTATTGGCTCTTCCTCAGTTTTGGGTGGAATATGATGATTGCTCCATTATAAAGAATGAAAATTAATTTGACAAGCATATTATTTCACACATTTCCATAAGCAATAGGAACAGTTCCTAAAAGAATGCTCTGTCCACAACCACATGATCAAACATTGTCAAGTATTAGGTTTGCGGCTATTTTCTATCTCTCCTCACTCACTTTTCCCTCATTTTACAGTAGCATTCAACCACTCTCCCTCTTTCTCTCTATTTTTCTCGATCCAGGCGTGCAGTGAGTTCACCAACCATGTAATGAACCTGCTGAGAGAGCAGTCTCGCACACGGCCCATCTCTCCTAAGGAGATTGAGCGCATGGTGGCCATCATCCACCGCAAGTTCAGCTCCATTCAGATGCAGCTCAAACAAAGCACCTGTGAGGCCGTTATGATTCTACGCTCACGCTTTCTTGATGCCAGGTCTGTGTTTGTACCTGGCATTGTTACCATCTGTTTTTGTTCTTCTCTGTTGGCTGTTTTTTTAGTTGTTTTTTTTTGATGGCTTAAGTGATCTTAGCATATTTGTATCACTTATATCTAGTTCAAACACATCAGTGTCATTATCTTCTCTCCCGTCTGTCAGACGCAAGAGGCGCAACTTCAACAAGCAAGCCACAGAGGTGCTGAATGAGTATTTCTACTCCCACCTGTCGAACCCTTACCCTAGTGAGGAAGCCAAGGAGGAACTGGCCAAAAAGTGTGGGATCACTGTGTCTCAGGTGAATTGTCAAAATCACTACTATACACTGCTCTGGAAGTAAAATTACATTGTGGCTCTTTTGATTGAAGTTGAGGTTGTTTTTTTAATGAAAGTCCCAGAATTATCTTATTAACCTTATTTGAAGAAGGCTTTAAATTTTCTTTTACGTCTTAAATGAGGGATTTACTACAGCAGTATTGCTACAACTGTTGATGTGAAATAAACTTCATGTGACATACATCTGTCCTTCAGGTTTCTAATTGGTTTGGCAACAAAAGAATACGCTACAAGAAAAACATTGGCAAGTTCCAGGAGGAAGCAAACCTCTACGCAGTTAAGACAGCAGTGGATGCTGCTAATGTATCTGCGCAGGCTAGCCAGGCCAACTCTCCGGCAACGCCCAACTCAGGTACAACATGTTCGAGCTCCTATACCCACAAACCCTGCAATTCATCATTAGCAGCTTTATCATAAACAACTTACACAGCAGATTGAACCACACTGACTGTATGAGCAGCTGACTTACTTTCTCAAATCCAAATCCGTCACAATACGGACTCAGTATGTGCTGCTGCAGCTCTCGAGGGTACTGCTTAAATTCAGGTTCTGGCTCCATCTTACTAAGTCAGGTTTTTTCAATCATGGCATCAAATGAAGGAGTATAAATCCAGAAAGAATAGACTTGGAATAATATTAAATATATTGTATTTTCTGCTTTTCACAAGGTCACAAAAATTTGTTTTGTACTGATTGTCATTATCGGTGAGTCAAGATTTGTATTGATTTTGTGTAATGTTTACAAATGTTTTTGTAACAAAACAGATGCTAACATATATTTAATAACATTAAAATTATTTATTTTATATAATATGGTACTCGTCAGCCTCAAGTTTAGAGCAGCTCCTCAGATGTGTGCTTCAAATGCTTTCTGCCCATTACATTCTACAAATTCATATTATTTCCCTCTTTTTTTAGCTTTTCTTGAGAGTTTTTCTATCTATCTATCTATGTAGTATGTTATCAGACTTCTAAGCACTTATTTAACAAAACGCATGAGAACGCTGTAGGGACAATGAGATTGTTCGTTCACATGTATTGATTCATGTATTCAGCTAACCTCTTATGACTTTAGTGGACTTCAAATAAGGGAAGACCGCTTTAGACAGCCTCGTAGCATCTCTTATGAGTGACCGCATTTAATAGATGGGACATAAAGCTGTCTGAGTTGGGGCATTATAAATAAAAAGGGACAAAACAATGGGGTTTATGCAGCAGGATGCAATGATCCGAGGAGATAACTGTTTTTTATAAGGGAAAGAAAAAACAGCATTAAGATTGTAAGAAGCACCTTAGTATAAGTCCGTGTGAGTAGTTGTTCAAAGTTAATTCGGGTTGGGTTGAAATTGTGTATTGATGATTTATTTTGTGTATTATATTCAACCAATTAATTACGTACATTTCTAAATATTAAAATGTTTATGTTGATGACTCAGCTTTTACTAGGTGCGTTTACATGGGACACTTTTCTCCTATCCAAATTAAACCTTTCCGAATTGCAATGTCGGTTGCCTGTTTACATGACTTGTGATCGTTTCTAACCCGGTGTTTACTTGCATCGACTCATCTAATCGGAAACGCTTTCTGCCGTGTGCAGACAATCAACACTCCGGTTCATAAGTTGGCGATAATGCTTCGATTAGCTGGGTGCCAACCGCCAACATGCGCCCGGAAGAATACAACAATGAGAGCATGCACGGAAGTGACTTTTTGTCCATCTAACCATCCAACTATGTTCAACTCCTTCAAAGTTGCTGTGAATAAATGACTGTCCGTTGCAGACCGGTACTGTTTTGAAGTCGCCATATTTAAAAGGTGTTGCAGTGCTGAAAATACTTAGCTGGAGCATTACATCACGATGCTGGGCAAGTGCAGATACAACTCAAGAGAGCTTTCTGAAACATTGTTTACATGCAGCCACAGGCCATTGGAAAGGCTTTCAAAAAAGACTTAGACTACCTCTTGCAAAGGACTGAAATCTCATTCAGAAAGGCTCTTTTAATTTGGAAAGGTTCTTATCATTCGGAAAGGTTCTTTCCATTTGTAGACAAATTATGTGGTTTGAAAGTTTGTCAAACCAGACGTTAACAGTTTGGCTCTCATGACTATTGTCTTGACGTGTCAAGGGATTCGGATTCGGCTAAAGCAGATCACGAATAATGAACTGTTGAGTAGTAGCTTTTTGTCACTCTTCTCCACTATACTGTGACTGCTCTGCCCCAAATCCAGTCAGTCGATTGTTGCCCACAGTGGCTGCAATCGCCACAGAATGATGGCTCAGCCAAAGAAAACAAATTTACATTAACATTTTTATGTCCCTGCCAAAGGGGGCATATAGGGTTTCCCATGTCAACAAGAGGTTATTACATTTATTAAAAAGTTAAGCTTGTGGAGAGCTAAATATTCTGTGAGTAATAAAAGGCTAATTTCATTCTTCACTTATACCAAAATAAGAGATAAGAAATTGCATCATTATTGAATGCCAGTCAAGCAAACTCGTGTTTCCAATTGAGACATATGATATTGGTGGCACTAACCCTATGCAAAATTATGTAGTCTTCAGTTTTTTCTATTTTTAGTGGCACACACTTCAGCAGTTGAAGTATCCGGGCTCTTAAGCCCATAACGTGAGGAATTCTAATTGACATAGCTGAGAACACTGGCCCTCATATTGGAGCTGGTTATTATAATTTACTTCCAGCCAAGTGTCCATGACCACTAGTAACCTTTTGACCCTATCACCCTGTGGATGGGCTGGTTGGATATTGGCTCTATACCATATTGCCTGCAGGGTCACCAAGGTCATACAGTTTGTCTCACACAGGAGAGGCCTACCTCAGTCTGCATTCACTCAACGGAGAGGGTCTCAACATCGCCCCCTCCCTACAACCTCAGGTATGCATGAGGACAGCTGCAGGGTTGACCTCAATGCCATTTACTCAGCCACCCACAATCCCTGGATACCTACCCCATAGTATAGCTCCTTACGAACTCAACCTCTCCTGTCCTGCCTTAACCTTCGACCCAGTCAAGCCCTCCCAAAACCCAAACCAACAAACTGACTGTTTTCTTTGGACGGTGAGCCGAGGAAAGGAAAACGGTCCTTGTGTATGAGCTATACGGGGAGCGTATGGCTCATACAGGGGAGAGCTTCAGTATTTCCACAGCTGTTAAGATATGTATTATTGCATATCCCTCTGTATTTAACTTAATTCATTTCTTCACATATTTATTTTTTTAAGGGACATAGTGTCAGCTTTGGTAATGAACTGAACAAGGTGAGGGCCTCCCTCAAGAACAGATTTTGTTTTAGACATTAAATTTTGTTTTTTTTAACATCAAGAGATTGAACCAACAATGGTGGGTTTCTCTATCTATATTTTGTACACTACCTCGAACCCTGTAGCAGCCCCACTGCCTTGTAACTCCTTGTTTTCCCCTTCCCTTTGACACACTCCTCCATCCTGTCTTTCTTTGTCCATCCTTATGTAGATAAAAAAGCTGTTTCCTCAAATTAAACAGTCTTGGTGAAATTTGTCTCTCAGTAAGTAAATACTTCTTGCATAACAATTCAGTTTATGTTCAAGATTAGATTTTGGCCTCAGTTTCAATATTTCATGTTATGGATATTGGAGCAGAAGTGTTTCAAAGGAAAGTAGTTATGTATCAGCCTCAGTTCTATTTGAACAGGAACGCAGTCATGAGTGAAACAGGCTATCATGCTTACACAAGAGTTTTGTGTAAATATATTTGCTAGCAACAAACATTTGTTTAGTTAGTCAAATATTGTAGTTGAGTTTGTTTTAAAAATTATAGTTGTGTTTTGTCTCCGACAGGTGGATACCCTGCACCGTGCTACACACCTGACGGGCGGCTATGAGGAGCTGTCGGGTAGTGGCCTCTACACCCCTCATCACCTGGATGTGAGTACTGACTCAAAGTTATTTTTGTTGTTGTTAATCAGAATACATTCAATTAATATGCTCGGCTGTTTAATAAAAAAAATATTATTGTGCATAAACTGCTGCTATAGTAGTCGAGGGAGAAAAAAGATTGATAAAGCATAATATTGCGCATTTTAAAACAGAAATAGTAAAAGCGTATTTCATTTTTTGATACTATATTAAAAAAATCAATTGCTATTCCAAGCCACTCAATGTTGCTATAGCATCTTTTCCTGTTGAGGGCAACAAAGATGGTAGTGAGAAGAAGAAAGATAGGATTATTGAAGGAAGTAAACAATCAGCGTTTAAAACAAGAGCGGGGGCCTATTTTGGATGTTTAAAGAAGGAATAGATGAAGGAGATGGATATGACACGGGAGTGTCTTATGAACTACTGGGGAAATTACACACATGAGGGTTTGGACGGCACAACCCGCAGTTTTTTTGCGCCTCATTATAGTCAAAGAACTATGGACACTCTTAGGTGGATAAACCCACCTCCCAATTCAAAGGCAGCAAAGAACAGACGTCCATCACCTACTTCATGTGCCTGAACTACAGTCAGACAAACTAATAGAAAACAGAGCCTTTATTATCTGCTCTACACATTGGAGCCAAGGTAGTATATAATAATAATAATAATAATACATTTAATTTATGTGACTTTTAAGAGTAGTGAAGGGCAAAGTCCAGTAAAGAGTCAGTAAAGCAAGAATGGATTAACTTGCGAAGCTTGGAGGTTATCTTAAATTCTCCAAATTAGAGCTTTCATATTTCTCAGTCGCTGCATAATGTTTTTTGAACAAGTTATATTGCTGCAGTAGCGGTAGTTTAGCTGAATTAGACCATTAATGATACAACTCCTTCTTCACTGACTGTTTGCAGGCTAACAGCTGGCAGGACGACACCAACCCCCCCTCGGTCACCTCCCCTTCCGGTCCTCCTGGCAGCGTCCACTCCGACACCTCCAACTGATACAGTGGCTTTCCTGCCATCACTTCATTCACACTACTCTGACTAACATCCTCTGTCTTCATTTTCCCACTATTCCCTCGTCTCTCTCAGCCATACAAGGCTGTACTGGCATTTCATGAACTCTGTGCTGGAACACAGTACAGCCTGAGGAGGATTCCTCCCATCACCCCAGAGCTCTACTTCAATGATAGAATCTCCTCCACTCAGAATAAACACAGGATGGAGCCTTTAGATGCTGAGACGTACAGAAAACATGTCTGATATAAAGGACTTTTTGAAAACCACTGACCCAGCTGTGTAGATGATCATGATGTCTGTACATTATTGTATATGCACGTTAACTTCACACAGTACTCACACAGCTTGTCCATGTGCTGTTGACCACTGCACTCAACCCTTTGCTTTGGAATACTGTGTGATTGTCTGTGTCTCTCGAAGCCTTGGCTCTTGACAGCCTTACTGTTGATACGGATCACCAGAGCTTTGCTCACCTTGCTCGTACCAAAGTGCTGCCCCAGTAGTTGTCAACACAACTCTTCCTCCAAGATCATCCTCCGTCAAGTCTACACAAGAAAAGACACTGTTGTATCTTCCAGTCCTTTACACTTGATGTTTCATTCTGTTACAGATTTCAAAGCAAGTACCAGACAAGCACAGATGTGCAGGTGCCCCCCTCTTCCATAACACACCTCACAACTTTTCAGTCTTTTCATCAGGAGCTGACATAAGACGTGTCAAGCACAAGTTAGCATCCTTGTTGTGGGTGTCTACCTGTGGGGGGTAGTTTAGGGGATCACTGTTCTAAAGCAGACAGGACTGGAGAGAAGTGGAGGAAAGGGCAGAGAGAGGATAATAACTTTGGTTGGGTGGCTATAACTAATAACCCTTTCTGTTGCTAACCAATAGAGGGTCTTTGTAGGTGGCTTGTAGACTTCTTGCTTTCTGTCTATTCTTTTATTTGATTGTAGGGTATTTTTTTAATGCTTTTCCACCAAGAATGCACCAGCCACCACCAAAAATGAACTCAATAAACACCCACACCAAGTTAGGCGAATGGTGGAAAGGATTTTGCAGCACTGGGTTGTCAGGAGTAATGACATGAATTTAGAAATGTGACTGTCTTCCATGCATGTAGGACTTCTAGGCGTAATTTTATTATTTTCATTAAACCTAAGTTTTTAGCTTCGTTTTAATTAACAAAAAAAAAAACATAGGGTATAATTATTACAGTCAGACCAAAAAGGAAAAAGTGCATCATGTATTGCTATGATGTGTGTGTCTCTGTGTGGGCGTGTGTACAGTGTTCTTGGGACGTCTTAGTCAAACTGGTTGGTGCCCTCTGACCCTTGTAAGCATTAAGAGACTTGGTGCTTTCACCAGCCAATAACACACCAGGTGGGGTTCATGAGACCACCACCCCATCTTGAAACTCTTAGGCTTGTGAGCCCCCAGCAACACACTACAACCTTCTGTTGTACCAAAACCAAAAATAACATTTTCAGCAATGAAATAATGCTACTCTGCGCCTCTCTGAAGTTGGTGCGCAGCCACCAGCCTTTTCAGTTAGAGGAGAAGAGGGAAATATATTTGTATCTGTGTCTCTGTGTGGTGTGGTGTCATGCCTAAAATTGATTTGACTTTTGGGGTTTTTGTTGTGGGATGTCATGGGAGGGTGGGTGGAGTGAGTACTGTCATCATACTTGTATTTTGATTGTGAGCATAGAAAGGCATGCTCCCCCCATAACATCTTATAATACCTTCCAGTTAAAACCACAAACATTTTGACTCTTTAGTTCTATGGCCGATTGGGCAAGGGCTTCTCTCACTCCTGTTACGAAAAAGAAAAGAAAAAGCATTGGGTGAAGTCAAACTCTTAACATGTTTAAGACAAACCTGCAATGTTTTTGGGGATTTAAATTTTTTGGGAAATATTTTATACATAAACTGTCATGTGAATAACAAAGCGTTTTGATAGTAAGGTAAAGCCTTATGAAGATTTAAGGGTTGGTCAAGACTTGTTTAGGTATGTTACAGAACAAACTTGGGCTTATAAGCTGGTCATCCTATTACTTTTTGTTACTCATCGCAGTTCATACGACTGTATCTTATGATATCTCCACACCAAATTATCGTCCTCCCCCTTTTCTACCTGTTGTAATGGATGTCACTGTACAGTTTGTGTAATGTTTCAGTATTTTTTTTTTTATTTCATATGCTTTGTTTGTTTGAGACACCAGTTTTATTTTCACGTTCTACATGATAACTATATCAAGTTTGAATATTATTTAGGTTTTGTTACATGACTTTGAGGAAATGTTGGGATAACTAATGTGACATATGGTGCTGTGGAAAACTAACTGCGTCAATTGATCTTCTACAATCTGCGGTTTCTTTATCCTGTTTTTTTTTCTCCTTCCTATTCCATATTTCAGAATAGCCAATCAGCAGTTACAATAGTTAAATCAATACTTTATATTCTAATTGAGATATTTAACAAGTCTCATACAACACATAGTGAGGGAGCAGATGTTTTCAACTTTGATGAACGTTACTCCTTGAAACTCAAAATTTTGAGTTTCTCGTGTAAAACAAACGGTGACATAAGGTACAATGGAGGACCTACAGGAGGAAAGTTAAACCTCAACACTAAAGCAGGGGTCTACACTTTGCTCCTGTTATGCATCGCTCATGTCCACCTATCATTCTTTTAATGTCAGTATAGATGTTACACATAAACACAGGTTTGACCTTAAATGTATGTTTAACTGCTTACAGTAATTAATTTGAATTGGATTCTGCAAGTTACTGACTTCTACAGCACCAAATGTTTTCAAACATCTTGATTTGTTTTTATTAGTATATTTGTATCTCCCTTCTTTCCCTTGTATTTACCCCTCTCTCTACCTCTGTCTTTCCATCTCTCTTGTATATAACCCCCACTGTTTTCAGACTTGAGTCTGTATGAACTCCTTTTATACCTCAACTTTAGAATTGTTCTAGGAAGAGTAAAACACAAAGGAACAATATGACAAATTGTAGTGTTCTTATTAGAAAATTAATAAAATGACTTAGCGTGACTTTTCAGTATTTGCTTTCAGATTTTAGGAGTGTTTCATTTTATAATTTGTCACAAATGCTCTTGTGATAGTCAAATGTAATAAAAGGAGAGATTGCACCATCTAATGATCAATATGTCAATCTTTCAGGCACAGATCAAATGTTTTTTTTTTATTCAATCCACAAATACAAACATTTAAGAGATTGGCTCCACTTTGTTGATGTCCAGCAGAAGATCAGAAGAATCAATGCATTTTGAACACTGCTCTGACGGAATGATAGTAATGGTAAAGATGATTTTGCTGTAAGCCTGCAGCCATCATACCCTCTGTCCATCCGTCCTATTGTTTTACCTGCAACAAATCTGATCTTCCGACTTCTGGATACAGCCAAGACTTTCCTGTAGATGAAAAATTGTTTACAATGGTATTAAAGTATATATTGAAAAAGTAAAGATTGCATTTTAGCTACAATCCACGAGGAATATTGGGCTTGCACTCCCAAGGTTAACCAAAACAAAATGTAAAATGAAGAGGAAATTCCTGACGCCAGATTCCAGGTGTCTGAAATCCGTTTGTGCACTGGTGCGGTAAGTGACACCTACATGACTCAGTGAGAGGGAATGTGAGGACCTAAATCAGTTGTCGTTACTCCATTAACATGAACTGATAGAGAATGAAGCCTCTTATAACTTCATGTGTTGTATTTGACACTGCCTGTCTGTCAAGCATCTCTATCAGCCTTTTTAAAAAAAAAAGTAACTTCATACCTCTAGCTGTGGTAAAGCAACTTCGACAGGTGAATGCTCCGTCTGCTGGCCCGCACCTCTTTGACATGGGAAGCACAGGATTGACTTGAATGTACTCCTCATCTCATCATCTCGCAGAGAATAGATGATGGGGTTAACCAAAGAGTTGCACTCTGCTAACACCAGACAGAACTTCTCATAGGTGTTGGCGTGGCTGGCTTTCCCCAACAGCCCGTCAAGTAAGAGAGTCATGAAGCCAGGAGTCCAGCAGATTACAAAGGCGCCTACAGTGGTGTGGGTTGGAAATGGGGCCAGAAGAGACATTAAATACATTTTTTATCTGCAAAAGCAGGAAGATAAAAGGAGAGCAGTTTTCTTAAAGTGCACCAATGTTAGGTAACATTTGTACCACGATTGCTTTATACTATGTTAACCTCCATGAGATAAGTCCCATGCCCATCAAAGCCTTGCAGTAGAACAAGCGGCAATTCTTTGTGACGTTGGAAATTCCAATCTTTTGAGTTACTCTGAAAACTGTTAAGTAGACTAGAACTGCAAAACCAGTTTTCTGAAAGGAGTAGACTGTAGGTAGTACACGCTGCTATGATTTCATAGAGACCATGCCTGATTGAATTTTATATTAATTCAAAAATATTCAAACTTGAAAACATTTAAAATCCAACAATGGACATAAAAAAAGAAGCTCACCAAGAACCATAGAGATAGTTTTCATCAGATTGACGACGGCCTGGCTGTGGTGCATCTCCGAGACGTGCTGGGATGCATACCTACTCTGGTATCTCACATAGATGAAGATCCGAGTGTACATGGCCGCCATGAAAAGGAAAGTGAGTAGGTTGAGAATTGCCCAGAAGACGAGGAAGTGTCTGCTGTAGAGAGGTGCAATGGTGGAGCAGTTTTCAAAATCACACTCACAGTTCCAAATTGTTGAGGGCACCAGGCCCATAATTACACTCAAAGTCCAGATGCAAAGTATCAGCAGCACCACACGCCGGTTGGTCATCTTACTGTGGAGCTGCATGGTAATGATTGTCTGGTGGCGCTCCACAGCAACAGCCAGCAGGTTAGCCACCGAGGCAGTCAAACTGATGTCAATCAAAGCCCCGCGGATGTACCACTGCTCCTTGGTTAGTGTGCTGGTCCAGGGGCCTGTGTTCAACATCAGGTTGACATAGGCGATGCCGGCAAACAGGTCTGCTGCCGCCATGTTGCCCAGCAGGTAATAGATTGGGAAGTGGAAGCGGTGGTTTATGAAGATGGCCACCATCACCATCAGGTTGGCGAGGACCACAATGAGACATACTGTCAATCCCAGTCCGATCACCACGGCGTCCCTCGTCTCCCACACCTCACTGATTTTTTTACCCACCAAGTTGTAGAAAAAAGTGACATTGTGGCTGTAGTCGCAGGTGTTCAACACGTCGCTCTCTTGGGCCATTACTGCAGACACAAAACAGACATGATCGTCATGACGGCACAGACAGATGGGCCAATCAGGCTGTCTGACTGTAATATAAGGCTTCCGGTTGAGCCCACATTCCAAACTCCCCATGTGAGATAGGAGTCAAAAATCTCAATCCTAGGCACTCATTTTGGCTCTCTTCAAAATATATAGCGTATGTCCCAAAAAATTAAACAGTGAAACTCAGTTTGAATAGGACACATACATAAATATTAAAATGGAAATAATAGTAGAACTTCAAGCTACATACACCTTATTTGTCAGTTTAGATGACAGATGTTTTATCCAAACTGGGTGCTTCGTTGATTTGATACTATCAATTTAACCAGTTCTATTTTGCCTACAAAATTACCAACAAAATACGAAATATTAATTAAGCTAGGCATCACTAGCCAAAATAATCGAAATTATCCCAAAGATTTTGGAAAAGTTTAGGATAAAAAGTGATAATAAGCCAATAATCAATAATATAATCAATTTGGTACAACTGTAATGACAAAAAGAGAGACAGAGCCATCAGAATATCTATGATATATGATGATGTAAGGTTTCGGCTTGTTGTGTAACAACTGATAACATCTCATAGAAACTCGCGCCCTCTGATAGAAACAGTTTCTCCTTATTCTGTCAAACTTACCGCCGCAGGTAGCTTCTACTCCATCAGGCAGGTCCGATCAGAAACCAAAGTATCTCTGTTGGTGCCATTTAATGAAAGAAAACCTGAGGGGTGCTCTAACCTTATCCCTAGCATGTTGAGTACCGTCCTCCATTCGACGTCTCTGAATCAGTGTTGATCAGGTGGAGCTGACAGTCAGGTGAACTTGTGGTGCTGCCTCCAAGTCCAGCATGGAATATCGGAAATCAAAGCAACAGTCTGTTTTACTTCTTTTATGCAGCAGTTCCGATTTTTGTTTTAGATTTGAGATATTACTACTTATTCAACTCACAATGAAAGGGACTTTGGATTGTGGGAGTGGAATAAAATAGTTCAAAATTTTTTGGAGAGGCAACTGAGAGCAGCAGAACATAAATGTTCGACAGAAAGATTAAATTAACATTTTTAGTGTCCATAAAAAAAACAAATTCGGTAGATCATTATTTTTAGAGCTGGTAATAATGCTATTCATATTCACAATTGACTGCTACTAACAGTATCTGAGACAACAGAACACAAAGTATGTGCACAGGTCCCTAGCATAAGGACCTAGCGTTACTTTTATTTTGGAAGTAATTGCAGGACGTGTAAGTATAGGGGCTGTTGCCTTTGTGTTTCATACCAGATGCTATCGAAATTTTCTGGGTCTGTTTAGACCTGAGTCTGGCTCAGGAAGTTCACATTACCCACGCTGCCTGTATTGACTCCACCACTCAAATCATGTATCTTTCCTGAATGCCTTCTGATCGTGTATAAAAAGGAAATATAGCACTGGCCGTCACATCACACTCTGACTCAATAATAAAAAAGCAAAACGCCCAAGCGTGAACGACAAACATTAGTCACAAGATGAAATGTGCAGCTGAGGCCATGGGTCAGTGTGTGGCCACAAAGACAAGATTTGCAACGCTCCAGATCATTGACAATTGACATTGTGAGTAAAGAAACATTTTTTTTTTAACATTACTGTCGTAACTAAAATAATCCACTATCAAAAACATGAGCTTGTTAAAACTCTAGGGTGAGATATTACTTGGATTGAGCTGTAAGCAGCCTCCAGATGTTTGAACTGTAACTAGAAAGCCTCGTGAAAGCTATCCAGGTGATCTGTGATTCCTGTTCGTTTGTCCCACCTCCTTTTAAAAAGTCAGTTTTGTAGATCAGCACATAATTAAAAAATTGATAAAAATAATGTGGAAAGAAAAACAAGAGGAATTATTCATTATAACTATATAAAAATATTTAGACCATCATGGTTTCATATCTTTACAAAACGCTATAATAGGATTCCTCATAAATCTAGGTATTCATAGCAATTTTGGTACCTTTTGGTTTCTCTATGTATTAAGTTAACCTGCTATGTAAGACAATGATAAGTGGTTGCAGAAAGGAGCTGGTTGCATGTTAAAAGTATTTTTTAATTCCCTCTAGTGGTGATAACAAGAACTACAGCACATTACTTATAGCATGTTTGACAAGCTAACAATGGCTAACGTTGCCATGGTGTCTAAAACCAAAGAGAAATACTATTCAAAAATATATACACTTATGTATAACATACTTGTCATAAATACAACATTATTCCAAACTGTAATAGAGGTGGCACAACAAATCAAAGTAAAGGCCACTCCGCTGTGTGGAACTACTGCCACACAGGGGTCACAATCAGAAAGTCTCAGCCTAGTTTAATATTCTACTAGACCTAGTAATTAATTCTCATTGTTCCACATTAAAGTCGGAATTGAAAATCAGATGACTCTTATCTTCAGTAAAAAAAAAATTAATTTTCGTATAAAAAATTAAAAATCCGAGATTAAAATCAGATTTCTGAATTTCTTAGAAAATATATTTCTGAAAATATACATTTAATGTGGCATTAATTCTCTTCTGTTCATTTGATTTGGGAACACTGAAAAAAAATGAGGTTGATCAGACTATAGTTGAATTTTTTGGGATTCATTTTGTAATTTATGTGTAACTGATATGAAATAATCTCACCTACCCCCTGCACTACACAATGCCCCATTTCAGAAAAACTACCATAACGCATTGGTGGATGACGAATGTTGACATGTGCCCTTAATCCAAAAAAGTCACAGAATTTTATGTATTTATTGCATCACATTTAATATTGTGTTTAATTTTATGCTTATTTATTCTTCTTTTTTTTTCTGACTGAAGTCGAGATAGTTACCCAGGTTTTAATGACACCATAGTGTCTTTGTCTCAAACCGAACCATTTATGAAAAGTAATTTAAAAAGGTAGAAATGAACTAACAAATGATGTTTAGTTGAATGTGTGCCAGAATGCCGAGGTTGCTAGTGGATGCCTAAATCTGAGATGAAGCTATTATGTGACAAGTTGTGATATCTAACACTGTTACTTACCAAGTGTATTTTGCATAAAAGTCAGAGACAGAATTTTGTGTATTTTTTATTTTCTATAAAAGAGATGAGTTTATTCAATGATCATAACAGACTGAATAAGAGACCTCGATAGACCCCTCACATACCAAACGATATTCAAGAATGTCTCAACAAAACCCCCAAAATACAACATATGTAGCACAAAATAAAATACCTGAATAAAGCAAACTCTGGGCTGAGCTGCAGGTCAGCACATTCTCTGTAGAACTCATGGCACATTATGTCCGACAGTTATTGTGAAAAGGAAAAACATGGCTAAAAAGGAATGAAGTTTTTTTTTTTTTTTACCCTTTCAAAAGCCGTCTATTAAAAATTCTATACTCATATATGGTGGACTTCATAGAAATTACAAAGGTGACTTAAGCGGAGAAACAAGTTCTCCTGAAGTTCTTCTTTTTCTGTTAATTTTCATCAATAGAATGCTTATCTACATTGGGGAACATGCCTCCCTGCACCACACACTTTAAAAAAACAAACAAAACAATACTGTCACACAGCCATCCAAATTTACACAGTCACACTTACAGACCAGACTCAAACGCTAGTGTGGCAACGCTGAAACATATCTACCAAAATATGCTGACTGAACAAATTTAGAAAGTAGTTGTCAGGTGTATACACTCATAGAAGTCCAGCTAAAACTAAATTTAAAACCCGAATATTGACAACGGGTAAAATATAAAACGCTTTCTTTTCATTTTTTTATTCCCCCCCCATACTCTCCAAAAAATCTTTGTCCGCTCAAATATTACAACACCCGGTTCTGACTCACCACTTTGAAACCATTTCAAAGTGTAATACAAGCCAATGAGAATTGAGATACAATACAGGCACTGGAGAAAAACACCATAAGAGACGGGTGGAGAAGACAAGATGTGTTCAGATTTCAACCCAACCCTGGTCCAAACAATGTCTCTGAGAACAGAATCATAATTCACATCCACTATTTTTGAACAAGAACAAAGATAGAAATCAAAACTGTTTTTTTCAGCATTTTCCATTTCTTAAATTTTGTAAATGTTTTTTTCTTTTATTTTGTACTGTTTTCCGTGTATCCTCAGTTAAGTAGGAAACAATTTGATGGAAAAGGTCACCATTGTCTCTGTCCAGTTCCTTTTGCTATTTTTTATTCACCCTATTAACCTTTTTTTCATGTCTTGATAAATCCAGAAGTATGATTGTTGAAAACCGGTCAAAGATGTATGGACATCTGTGACGTTATGTGTCAAAGTGTGACACGAATAATGTGTGTGTGTGTGACACTGAAATCATATCCCCTCTAAACCTCAGAAACAGCGTGTCTTTTCCCTTAAACTACAAGTTTCTGTTTAAATGAAAAAAAAAGGGCAGGAATTGAGCATAATGTGATTGTGTCTTTAATGTATATACTTGTTAAAACTATGGTAATGCATATACTCGGGGTTTTATTGTCACTAGCTACCTACTATGTTTTAGGACAATTAAGTTCGCATAACAAGTTGTTTGGCATAGATGTAGGTTATGGAGTGTGTTGGTGTGACGATTCAAAGACTGCAAGAGACAAAAAATAATTCAAATAAAAAGTTATTGTAGTTAAGAAAATACTTCTTTACAGTAGATACTAGATGATGAAAAAAAAGGACTGCACAACTCTCCCACCACTGGTTGTAAATGTTATTGGTTCGTTCGTGTGTGGAGGTCACAGAACATCATGATCTGTTTAGGAAAGGTGTAAGGCAAATTGTACCTTCTCTGCTGAGAAATATACAAGATTTACAGTATGGATGTTGCCACCCCCGCCCTCCCAGCCCCTTGCCTCTCCCCAGCCCCCTCCAACCATGTCATATGTTCACTTACAACAATCACAACGAAACAGAACATAAAAGACCTCAGACGTGTGGCAGTTTCAAAATGCCTCTGCGCAGTCTGTCAGTACATTATCAGAGCATATTCATAGATACTGGGATGTCTTTACTTCTTGCAGTTTATTCTTGTGCCCATATACACTGTAAAAAGCAAGAGTGACAAAGGCAACTGTTCTGACAGGGATGCTCTTTCTCCTGTTCCAAGATATCACTCCAAAATGCAAGTGATGGCATCCAAAACAATGAGATTCTCTCCACATGTTGCTTGTGTTCAGTCCACAGAGGCAAAGCTAGCTTTGGCTGTCCGTCCAGCATTTGTATGCAGTCCTCGAGGGCCCATCTCATCCACGTACAGTTCACGGCCCCCTTGTGGTGCATGGTCACCAAATCTCTCTTAAAGGAAGTTAAAATCATCCAAGTTTCTTCCTTTTTTACAGTAATGTTTGAGTTACTTCTCTCCTCAAAAAAGGTTTTCCTCAAAGATGGCCATTAAGTCACTTTGGAAATTCATGTCGATAGTTGCTGCCATCTGTAGAGAGGAAAACAACATTACTTCAAATTCATGAATCATTTCAGCTTCTTGAGTATTGCTTAGGTAGCTAAAAATGCACCTAACATTATTACTTGTTACTGAATCTATTTTTTTCAATTTCATAGCAGTTATCAGTTTTTAACCGCATGAAACTGGAGAAGGCTAAAGAATATAATCTTAAATGGCTTACATGGCTGGCCAACCAGATTCTCTAGCTGCCCCTGGTAGACCGGAGTAACCTAATGGTGCCCACAACTGGTCTACTCGGAAGAGTGGTGAGTATGGAAAAGCAAACAACTAATGCTAGCCAGAATGTTTGGTGAACCTGTTTAGCAGCTCATGTTGGTGACAGTAATACAAACGTAATAACACATTAATAGCAACTATATTATTAAAGTTGCCACTATACAACTATAGCAAAAAACAGTGTCCTGGCATAATGATTTAAGGCCAACCAGGAGTTTATTAAACCAGTTAAAAGCCCATTTTGATTACAATATAAATGTTATAAAACAGTAATAGCAGTTTAATACAAGTATGGCACGGAAAATAGCTTATAGTGATAAATAAAGATTAAACTCTATTGGTTACAGGATACACTCCGGGACCGTTGATCCTGACATATACAACTGATGATGTATCCTGAAATATAGGACATTTAAGCCCCTGAATCCAACCTGGATTGGCTTACTTATAACTGAATCTGCCATTCCATATTTGATGCTTAACACCTACCTCCATCGGAGGTGCCGATGCTCCTTGTCTGCTCAACAAATTAAACTCTTAGGTAATAATAAAGAAACCTTGAATCTTGAGTACAGCATCAGCCGCACACTCATATCGGTATGTGCAAACAAGCGATTGTTTACCAATCTGGGTACCAACTACTCCTAATCAGAACATACCGCTTCTCGCCTCCTCCTCTCCTGCTCTCTGCGACGTGCTAGCTCTCTCTGTTGGTCTAGTGGATTCTGTGCGGTGGTCTGTGGTGGTGTGGGGGGTTGAGGGGGCTGCTGAACGGCAGCCGGCTGTGGTTCTTGTTGTTGTTGTTGCTGTTGTTGTTGTTGTGAATTAGTGGGGATAGGCTGCTCCAGACGTCTGCGTGGCTCCTCGTGCACCCTTCTGCTTGGCTCAACGATATCCTCTTCATCTCGACCTCTGGAAAACATTCAGGTCAACAATGTGCTAAATCGCTAACTGGTTCCAGGGGGTACACGCCTGCTAAAGATATATAGTCCCTTATGCATGAATAAAAATAACACGGCCAGAATACATGATCACTAGGATGTACAGGATGGATAATATATGAACAGATAAATCGTCAGCAAAGGAAGCACATGGGTGGTTTCTAAATTTGGTGGATGTTAGGAGCAAGAAATCTAATATTGGTGAGCAGAGCTTTCCCAGAAGTAGGGCTCCACATGTGGGTTTTAATGGACACTTTTCTTCTTTCCGAATGAACGCATTCCGAAAGAATATTCCTATTTGACTGTTTACATGAGCAGTTATATAATCGTAAATGGTGTTTACATGCGCCAACACTCCAATCAGAAAAGCTGTCAGACAGCTGTGTAACAAGTACAAAAGCAACAAACAGATAATGAGTTTTATCAGAATATGGGCGTCTATCGTGTTATCGGGCTAGTTTTTTTCTGTTAGTGTGATGTTTTTGATGAAGAAACAGCTTTATGATAACTAATGTTTACTCCCATAGCTTACTGGGGAAACAAGGGAGGGAGGGAGGGAGAGAGGGAGAGAGGGAGAGAGGGAGGGAGGAACAGGTGACCACAAAGCCTAACCGATCCCAACTGTTTTCAGTCTGACTAACGTGACTAGTTACATCTTAATCAAACATTAAGTCATTAGTGAGGCCGTGATGTGTGGTAAACTCACCAGAAATGTTACTTTAACATCAACATCATCTGACCTAATGTTAAAGCAGAAACTCCTCATCAAACGCTTTTATTCTGAAAAACCAGATCCAGCGATGGTCAGACTTTCATATAGGTCTAGCTCCTCTGGTCTCAATTGGTATTTTATGATTAGAGATGCAACAGAAAGTGAACCATGGATCACATGTGACCCAGTCCATGGAGGGTGATCCAAACGGATCACGTCGTCTGTTGCACCGCTGCTTATGATAATCCCACCCCAAGGCAAATATCTGGTTCTTGTTTGTAGACCAGTAAGGTTTTGTTTCCACTTACGCATCAGTTTTTGTGGCCAAAAGCCCTTTCTTTGGCTGTAGAAACATAAAAAAAAAGCGCTGGCACTGAACAAATCCTGGAGCTGTCTTGGTGGAAAATGGGGTAAGTGGTTGTTGTGGTCCGACAATAATAATACAGGGCCTAACCGCGTATGGTTTCCTGTGTCTTACATGTCAGGCATTATCTCCAAATACATCAGGAGCCAACTTGAATTACATGACCTGTTGAATCCGGTTGATTATTGAGATCGACAACATACTTAGTGTCATCTTTTGGTAGTTGAATTTCTGTTCAATTACATGAACCCAAAAGACAGGCAGGTAGAGGAGTCGACATACTTGCTTAATATCTTAACAACCAAAACTGGTTATTAAACTTTCCCTGCCTGTAGAAGTGAGAACGCTTTTCAAACGAGAGGTTCTTCTGCTAAAATTGCTTCGACCAAACTAAAATCAGTATTGTGATAAAAAATGTAGACCTACCATAACGTTACCACGGTAACTGATATTAATGGTATGGCTGATCGGTGCTATAGAGCAGGACAGATGTCTCTCCTCGAAGCATTATTAGTCCCTTTCCAAAAAATGTCATCTGTCTTGTTCTCGTAAACCTTACCGTAGTTTATCCTGCTCTCTGCGTAGCCGGTCTTTTTCTGCCTGCTCAGCTTGGGCTTTCAAGGCTTTCTCCCTCTCCTCTTTCTCCCGGGCAGCACGACGGAACTGCTCAAAACTGTCACTCGATGACTTCACTGCAGATAATGGCGCAGAAGTGGACTTTTGAGCCAGACTGGCCCATGAGCCCATATTCTTCAGTTTCACATCCTGAGTAAACACAGAGGTAGGAGGGCTATTAATCAAGAAGAGTAGTAATCATGACCAAATCAACAAGAGTCAATTGAAGATAACATATTTCTCCTCATCCCCTGATCTCTGCAAAACGATAGTCAGAAATCCTAGTTGGATGGAAAACTAAATAAAGAAGTTTTGTATAAACCCCTTAATATGTAAAGGTAAGACTACTTATCATGGTTCAAATATGTGTTAAAGTTGGTAAAGCAAGTATGTATTGTTTTCCATATACACTCATGACAAAACGACCAGTCTTAATGTTTCCATGGAAACCACACAATCTGACACACATACCATTGACTATACCCCCACTGTCATTTCAGGTAAAGGGGGTTATAATCTGGCAAGATGCAATCCCTTTTGGTTCATATAAAAAGAAATTAAAGTAACACCCACCTGTACCTTTTTGGGGGCAGTGATTGCTTTGGACTCCTGCTTGAACTTATCCTTGTCTTGAAGTGAGGAGGGTGGTCCACTTGGCTCAGAGGTGCGGATGACGGGTCGCGAGCTGTCCATGGACTTCGCATCTACTCCGCACAGTACAGAAATACATATCTTAAGATTGCAAAATATTTTGCAGATTTTTTCTTATGAATTACAGCACAAAATGAAAATTAATGTTTTTTCTGTTTCTCACTCTGTTGGCTGATCCCAGGTTGAGGCTTGATATCAGGATGTTTGTGGTGATCTGGTCTAATTGCAGGGTTAAATACTTCTCCTCTCATCACTGGGGACTGAGAAACTTTCTCCTCCTTTAGCCCACCTTGAGTTACAGGCGCCCTCTGCTACATCACAGGAAAATTGACTCAAAGTTAGGCACGTACAGATCGAATATCAGTACTGCACTTACAACCCACAAGAGGACTTTGCCAATTATGTAAAGTTCTCTCACCTTTTTGGGCTGCATGTTGTGGGGGGGAGATTGGCGAGACACAGGTGGGTAGTGGGGAAGTTGTGGGGAATGAATCATGAGAGGGGAAGGGTTGTCTCTCATGTGACCTGTTAACATATGGGAGGATCTTAAAATTTCTATCACTAAATTTGTTCAATTTCTGTTTCTACAGCCAGTTATACATGTTTTTCCCATCTTATCAGACTCACCGGGGTTGTAAGGATCTGTCTTGGTCGGGCGAGGGGAGGGATGTTCTTGTTGCTGTTGGATGATCTGCTGTGCTTTGTTGGTGGACATGGATATTTTGTGTTGTAATCCCTGTGTCTGACCAGCTAGTGCAGGACCAGGCTGGTAGTTCACCTGCTGCTGTTGTGGCTGCTGACTGTGCTGCATGTGGCGGACCTGGTGCAGAGGCATTTGTTGAGGCAGGGCCTGTTGTGATGGGGCTGGCAGAGCCTGGGATTGACCAGGTAGCTGGGGAGGAGGCAGTGTGGATTGAGAAGAGAGTTGGGATTGTCCCTGAACAGACTGTAGGAGAGAGGGTTGTCCTGGTTGTTGCTGCTGACGAGTCTGTGCCTGGAGGGACATGGATTGCTGGGGCTGACGGGGCTGCTGGAACTGCTGTAGATATAATTGTACTTGGTTCATAGGTGTTGTAGACCCTGGCTCTTCATCATCTTCCAACAACATCTGAGGAGGCTGGGAAGAAAGCAAGCCCTGGGGTGTGATTGTTGGTGGGGACATGGGCTGCTGGTGCAAGGGCTGAGGAGGGTGAAGGATCTGAGGGGGGATCTGGTGGTGTGGTGGAGCCACTGGTTGGGGCTGGAACTGCGGCTGTTGTTGCTGTTGCTGCTGCTGTTGCTGCTGTTGCTGCTGCTGTTGCTGCTGCTGCTGCTGTTGCTGCTGCTGCTGCTGCACGGTTGGTTGCTGCACGGTTGGTTGCTGCGGAGGAGGTGTTGGCTGCGGCTGAGGGGCTTTCGGATGGAGAGGTGCTGCCTTATGACTGGGCCGAGAAGGCTGCTGAGGCATGGAACTGTGCAAAGCTATTGATACACCATTCCCGGAAAAAAAATAATAATAATTTGGTAAATACAATTTTGTTATAAAAAAAAGAAACTTCTTCCCCACAGGTGAGGATTTTTTGTGGGACTGTTGTCCATGAAATGTCTATTTCAGAAGATAAACAAAAATCTGCAACACTTACATGTGGATTTTAAAGTGAATTTGAGAAAACTATATTTATGAAAATTGAGGGTACTAACATGTAATTCAGAAATAACTATAAGCCAATGATGAATTAAATGGTGTGACAATTTTGACAACTGCAAGGGAAATTTGAAACAGCCATTATTGTTGGAGGGTTTTCAGTTACACCTGCACATATAATAATAAAAAAAGTGGAGCAGATTGCTTACAGCCTTACCTGGGGATGGGAGAATGGGATGTTGATTGAGGAAAGGGTGGGTTTCAGGGGACACAGGTTCAGCAGAATTAGAATTGAGGTGAGGTGGCGCTGGTGAGGAAGAGTTGCCCGTGTGATGGGACAGTTGCATGAGGGGCTGGCCAAAAGGTGGAAGGGTCTCAAAACTTGTCTCCAGTAACTGGGAAGACTCCAGAGCAGCTACAGGGGGAACAATGAAGGCTGCAGGAGCCTGTTGTTGTTGCTTCAACTGACTGCTTGCAGCCTGGGGATGGAGCCCAGCTAGAGGAGGTCCACTCTGATTTTGTAGATGTGTCTTCTTTGCTTCCTTCAGAGTTAGGACCTTCTTCTTCTGCTGCTTCATCATTCCTAATTAAGTGAAAAAAGATTAGGCACTTGTTCTGTTTGTCATTTTATAAGCATTGTGAGGGTTCAAATTTGCACTCTATTACCTGTTGCCTCAGCTTCACTGTCTGAGCTGGAGCCACTGCTCTCCGAAGAGGATTCAGTCTTTTTGGAGGTAGCCATTGACTCTACAGGTTTTTCAGCTGAAAAACAACAAATATGTGATCATACATGTCCAGAACAATGCATCAAATGTGAAATGCGATGTGATGGTTTCCTAAAGTTACTCACCTGGAACCTTTTTCTTCTTGCGGAGGCAAGAAGATACATATCTCTCCAGTTCGCGCAGAGTGGAAGGCTTTAGCGTCTCAAAGTCAATCTCGATTTCATCAGGGTTGGAGTTTTTGAGTGAAGGCTCTCTGGACTGGATAATATGTACTACACGACCAAGCTTGTCCCCAGGAAGCTTGTTGATGTCCAAGCTTAGTTGCCTCTTCTCCTCATACGTCATCGGTTTGCATTTTTCCGCTGTTGCAGATGACCCAGCTGCATTAAAGTCCTCTTCTAGGCTGGGGATCTGCTGCAGATTGGTCGGATGATTACTTTTGATCCCATCCTTTTTACTACAAAGGCAAAACACATACAAAAAGACAATAAATTGGTTAAGAGTAAAAATTGAATTGTGCAATAATAATCTAATGGCTAAAAGCAACAATTCAATTAGTCACTCTAAATGACTGCTTGACATGGAGGAAAATTTATTAATGCCTACCTGGTTTTTTTCTTGGGAACAACCTCTTTGCTGTTATTGTTACTGGTCTTTATCTTCTTAGAGAGCTGTGAAACGGCTGTAATATCCTGAATCTCATCTACAAGGGCAGGTATGCCTCCTTTTCTCTTATGTTTCTCTTTTTTCTTCTCCTTCTTTTCTTTCTCTTTTCTCTTTGGTTTGCTGGCTTGTGGTTGGGACAGGGCAGCAAGCTGCTCGTGGACAGCTTTCAACTGTATTTAAAGAAAAAAAGACCACCCACTTCACAAAAAAATACAACAAGGGCCGAATCAATCTGGAATCATACTGACTTTTTGTGGTCACTGACCTGTTCTTGGAGTTCTGCCAGTCTCTGGGCTCTCTCCTCTTCAGAGTCATCTGTGGAAGACTCAGACTCAGAGGATGAATCACTGGAGCTGTCTGAAGATGAGGCGACCAGGGCTAATGGAGGCTGGGGCTTAACGGGGGCAGGATGGTGAAGTGTAGGAGCTGGGGCAGAGACTATAGGCTTGCTCTCAAGTTCATCTGGCATCTTGGCAAAACGCATCTCAAAGACATCCTAAGAAATGCAAAGACACAAATTAGCTGATCAAAGCACATGTATGTATTGTTGAAGGAACCATCCTAAAAACATCAGAATAAATGACAAAAATTACAACTTTTGTTGATTTTTGTTGCATATGTAAAGTAAAACTACTGTGACAGGTTATAATCATTGCTCACTTCTCTCTTAAAGTGGATACTTTGCAGGATAGCTAACACATAAGATAAACAGCATTTCAGACTCAACTTCAGGTGCTATCTAACAAGGCAATTAATGTGACAACAAAAAAACGATTAAAAGCATGGTATTACAAAAATGGTATTGCCTATTATACAACAAGCCATTTCCAATACAGCAACTTACATTAACTAACTACATATGGTTTGTTATATGAAATATGAAAACAATAATCATAGTTTTGTTGTCATCGTTGACTATCATCCATCCTATGTTCAAAAGCATGTAGGAAATCAAAGAAAGTAGTTCCGGGTTGAAGTGGTTACCTGCCATTCCACCACTGTAAGAAAAAGATCAATACCACAACCAATCTACCACTTGGTAGATTTACCATATTTACCTGCAACTTGCGTGCCATTGATACGACTTCGTGGTCGGGTGGATTATATTTGTAGCAGTTGGAAAACATTATTCGAACATCAGCAGCAAACTCCTGGGGTTCCCGGTATTGTCTATTCTCCAGCTTTGCCTAATAAATAAACCAAGGATATTAATTACTTGTCATGCAGAAAAAATCCTCTATTTTCAATATTTTATTGTACAACTGATAAGCTATGATAAATCGTCTTTAACACACACCTTGATACTGCTGAGGTCCATTGGATGTTTGATAATTTCATGATAATCGTGTAATCCAAGTGTATCCACATCAACAGGTTTGTAGAATGGCCAGGCATAAGCTGCGTGCTTCTTAGATAGCATTTCCCTAACTAGACTAGCACAGTATCCCAGCTGATCATGGGGTTTGGGGCTATGACCTCCTCCTGGTCCACTCAGTCCCATCCCCATTCCTATGTGATGCTGGGAATCTGGAGCCTCCTTCTTCATCAGTTTTGTAGGCCGTACACTCTCTCGTCTGAGTAGTGTCTTTCCAGATTTGGAATCTGCTGGCGAGGACTCACTCAGTTGGTCATTTGCTGTGGGTGTTGTAGTGTCTGCTTTCCTTTTCTGGCTCTTTCTTTGCTAGATAGAAGTGAATATAAAGAAAGCATAGAAATAGGGAAGATGGACAAGGATATGAATGATTAGAATGAGTTGCCAAAAGGGAACCACACCTCTGTAATATTCTTAGCATGGTAAAAATGGCACTACCTGCACAGCATATGTTAATCACACTCACTTTGGTCATGGTAATAGGGTTCTGCATCACAGGGGCGGTAGTTTGGATGGATACTGGCGGAAGAGAAGTCTGACCAGGGGGAGGCACAGAAGTCATGGTGGGAACTTGAGGAGAGCAGTCTGATTGGCTTAAGGAGTACGGAGCTCCTAGCTGTGGCGCATGGCTGGAAAACATTGGTGGCACATGGGACGGCAAGGCCTGCATCAGAGGCTGGGGAGGTAGCGAAGGCGGGCCCTGCACTGGTCCTCTGGTCTGTGGTGCTGCTGAGAGGTTTGATAGGCCACGTGTTTGAGGAGTCGTGGACGACGAATCAATAATGCCCCCTGGTTTCAGGTTCAGACCTTAGTGATAGAACAAGACACTTAGTCTCAGATGACATTTCCAAGAACATGTGTTGAGAGCAAAATATAGTCCAAGGGGGTAAATTGCATACCGCCATCTCTACGGCCCCTGCCACGTCCCTTTCCTGTCATGACAACAATCTCAGTTTCTTCCTCAGGCATTTCAGACACCTTTTGGAGGAAAGCCTTCTCTAAAGCCTCAGCCATTAAGACTATGTCGTCTCCACGCTGCAGGGGGAGACAAAATCTTTTAGCAAAAGTGGATGCATAGTAGAATACTTGGCACTTGATGCTCACAATAGCTCCAGCGTATAACTATATTTATTACCTTGTTGTATATGTAGCAGTTGGTAAACATTGTGTTGAAGTCTTGGATACATTCTTGGGCATTCTGGTAGTAACTGTTCTCAAGCCTTTTCTTGATTGTTCCCATGTCCATCGGATTTGTGATTATCGTGTAATAGTCCTGGAAATGAAAAAAAGTTGTATGTCAGAAGTACAGTTTAAAGCATTTCTTTGTGTCAATTAAGCAAAAGGCTGTTATTGATCATTTCTGTACAAAAGCTGAAACGTATGAAACTGGATTTCACACATATAACTAGGTGTATGATGCAGAGCACAAGATGATCGAAAGTCAAAGGTTTCCCCATACACTAAATAAAAACAAAACTAAATATTGTATGGTCTGAGCAGGAGGTGTATCATTGTGCACACTGATATGATATTCATCTCAGCAACAATAAAATGTACATTGTACACAGATTTACATTACTAATTACAACCCCTATTCCAAAAAGGAAACACCACTCTATAAAATATTAATAGAATAGTTGTGATAAGTTGTTAATGAACTATAATCCATTTAAACAAAGTAAAAGCATAAAATACCTCATTAACTATATTGATATGTATAAATATAAAGGACTTAAGAAAAAGTATTTGACACCAGACAGAAATTGCATTTATGGGAGAATGGTGAGATGAAAACTGCTACCAACCCAGAAGAACATTAAGGCTCACTTTACTATTGCCACTACACCCACTGATGACCTTTTAGAAGAATATACTATTAACTGATGAGTCGAAATTTGTTGAAATGTTTGGGGGTTGGGGAACCTCCTACTACTGGCGTTAACCAAACACAGCAGTGCATTATAAATTAAATGTATTATTATTATTATTATTATTGTTTTGGGGATGCTTACCTGCTTCGGGGCTAGGACAACTTGCCATAATTGCAGAAAACATGAACTATGTTCGCTTTCAGAAAATACCGAAAGGAGAATGTCAGGTCATCAGTTTGTGAACTGAAGCTCAAGCAAAACAGTAGTTTTCCATGCAGCAAAACAAGAATATCAAGCATAAGAGGAAGACCAAATATGACTAGCTAAACTTAGGGCCACTTCAGAACTTTGTAGCAGAAGGTTTTGAGTGGCGGGAACACCATTGAAATGGTTTGTTGGGACCTGGAAGTAGCAGTCTATGCTCACAAACCCTTCAATGTGGATGCACCAAATCCGTTCAACAAAGAAGAGTGGGGCAAAACTCCATCACAGTGATGTCAAAGACAGATCTGACATTATCTGAAGATTCTGTTTTTTCATGCTTGTGATATAGGTATCGATTGACCTTTTTACATATTCAATAAAACTGTAATTTAAGACTTAGATTTTAAATGATTTATCTTGATGTCTGACACTCCCTTCATAATAGAGAACAGAGAATAGAGACTATTATTACATCAGGAAGACTTTCCATACCCTTTGTTATGGAAAGTTTTCCTGACCCAGGAAGCAGCAAAGCAAATCCCACATTAACACCATAGGAAATAATTTACTTTTTATGGAATGCTGCATTTGATTCAAGGCAGATGGAACAGGACCTTTGTCTTCCAACAAGTTCAACTTCGATTCATCAGTGCATATAATATTCTCCTCAAAGTTCTAAGGGTCCTCAAGTTGTGTTGTGGCATAATTCCCTTGAGCCTTAATGTTCCTATGGATTAGCAGTTGCCTTTTCGTAATCACTCTTCCAAGATATTATATTTGCCCAGTGTCTTTTGAATAGAGGAAATCCACACAGAGATAAAGCTTGCACTTACCGGCAGATTAAGTTTGACTGCGTCCACTGGTGCATGAAAGGGCCAGGAAAACTGGTGCTTCCACAGGGCCTTTACCACCATCTTGAGCAGGTACTGCAGCTGATTGGTCTGGCGTTTTGGCCGGTCAGGACTGATGTACTCCGGGGGTGGAGGGTTGCCCATGTGCTGGGCCTGCCCCTGACTGCTGCTGCTGCCCGACATCTGCGCTGCATCCAGGCCGTCCCCCATTTTAACCGGGTTGGGCGTGGGCTCAGGCCCCGAGATGGGAGCTGGAGCTGAAGCAGGGGCAGTGGTAATGGTGTTGTCAGGACACCAGTTTAGTCTTGGCCCCGGCACAGACTCCACTGACAGAGCACCACTGATCCCATTGCACTCCTCGCTGGATTCTCTGGAATGAGAAATAGCATATATCAATATTAGCTAGGATATAAACTGAAATCTATTTTATTGGAATTATTAACTAATGGTCAAACACTCATGGTGCCTTCTGTCGCCTATCCAGTAATGAAAACAGACCTCACAAATTTGTACTGTAGTACCCGAGTTGACATAAAATTTCCAAACATAGAACTCATGATCTGGTGATAACTAAATATTCGACAGCATTTCTATCCATTGGAAAAATTTCATATATCCCAATGACATCTATAGTCGGACTTTCTTTTCAGCACTAACAGCAGTTTATGGCAATGAAAGGCTTAATTTTGTGTCAATTATCTAACGAATCTACATAATACATGTAGAAAATAACATTTTATGCCACAGCTATGGATATAAACCGACTTTTGATAGACTTGCTGTCAATTCTCATCTTGAAATATAGTTCGGCTTAACACGTTAAATACCATTGTACCATACCATACAGTCTTTGCACAGTCTGCACTCACTTTAATTTTATTATCATTGTACATGTCTATTATAATTCCCTTTTTTATTTCATGCTTGGAATTTTGTGACAGCATGCTTTGCACCAAGATACCAGGTCAAATTCCTTGTAAGAGAGACTTACTTAGCAATAAACCATTTTATGATTCTGATGTCAACACACTTTAATTTGTAAATATTTGGGTCAGAGCCATCAGAAAATACTGTGCATAAAATAAGAATATTAAAAACAATAACAATATTGGGTAAGTACCCTTTGTGCCACATTAAGAGCTCTATGGGCTCTGACAATTCTGTTTTCAACTGTCAGTGGTTTTAATCTTATGGCAGATCAATGCAGATTTCTTTTTACATGCTTGTGTCAAATCTAGTACTGAAGACCAACCAATATGCTAGCTAAGGAATCTGAGTTGTTATGACGAAGAAAAAATTACATGCTAACATGTCATAAATTTGAACATTGACTTCTCAATAGCTCGATGGCTCACGGTGGGTAGCACTGTTATGCCTATCAGCAAGAAGGTTCTGGATTCAAAGAAAAGACCTGACACACATCTCCGTTTACACATGTATCTATTATACATCTCCAAATATGTCCAGCTGACCACTTGTGTTCAGATTTAGTCAGTGCCTATGTCATGTCAGTCAAGTGCCAGATTTGTTAAGCTAACTAGCACAAGCTACCTAACAACTTTAAGATGTTTCAGGAGCTAATATACAGGTACAGACTATTTGAGCTCTTGAGACTGACAGGACAAAGTAGTTTGTGACTTGCTTTGTACTTGTCTCAAGTCTGCACACACTTTGGACTTCCAAAGTTAACATGTACCCCACCCTGTACCAGCTTTGGCTCAAGCCTCCCTTACTCTCCAACTTAAGTGCTTCTGTGAAGACCATCGACATCTACACAAATGCAACGTTAGGAATGACTTTTATGAATAAGCAGAATCCGCTAAATTATTAATGCCAACTTGACCCCTTATATTTACTTTGTAATATTGGCCAGACAACACTGTGTGGTTGAAAAATTGCTAAATTTTCTCTCTCAATCAGTATGAGTGTGCTTTGACAAAGACAATAAATAACATGCAACAACCGCCATGGAAATTGAAAAGACATTGCACTGTCCTCAGAAGATCGGAGAGACTGTTTAAGTTTGGCTCTAGCAAATGCATGCATGAGGGTGCTTATTAGTAATTTTTAGGTTTTCCTCGGAAATTGGGAATGTCTATAGAATTGGGAACGTATTGGGCAGGGGCCACCGTCATCTTGCAGCTGTCAGGCTTTGAAATGTCAGTCTGATATAGTGCTATCTCCCAGACAGTCACAGACAATTGAATCAAGATATGCAAAGAGGCTGTTGAAACAACAAGGCCAAATATTAATAATGTTAGAATGTAATGTGAAGAACTACTAAAAGAGTTGCTTCCTAGGACAAGATGCTTCCAGTTCAAGAAAGACCCAATTTGTGCAGATGTGGATAGACAATATTCCCCATCACATGTGTGTAAACTGAAATGCTAAAAACAATGTTCTAGAAAAAATGTACTGATCACAAGGTTGTGTATTCAAGACTCAAGAGGTTGTGTATTTTCAGTCTCACACATTGAAATCCAGCCCTGTAACAGGGCCTCAAAGATAAAACACCCACCACTTTATGGCTCATTGACTAATCTAATTCTTCACGAAAAGGGGAAAGCACACCATGATAGCCTTACCCCCGTCATCCTGCCGCCAGACACAAATGGAGGCAAGAATCTCTTTAATTGACCAATGACAAAACATAAAAATAAACTGTGCTCGCCATAAAGTGACATGTGTGTCTAAAAACAAAAATAACTTCATACAAAATCACATAACAAATAAACATCGGACTTTTCTATGCCCAACGCACAAACGTGCATTGTGATTCCATTGCACATGGCAAGTAATACAAGAAATCTAAATCGTATGTTTATGGCATTAATGAATTGGCTTTTCGAGGAAATGACTCTTATAACAATGATTTAACTGTAAGCCTAACAAACCCTTACTGACACAGAAAACCACAAACAATTAAGCAGATTCATGCCTCTGTTTAACAGTATTGGTCTACATCGGAGAGTCAATTACTCATCGCAACTTTGAAAGAGTTTAACATAGTTGGATGGTTAGATGCACGAAAAGTCCTTTCAACGAATGTCCTCTATGTCTTATTCATCTTCTGGGTGCTTGTTGGCGGTTGGGAACCCAGCTCATCGTACCATTATCGCCAGAAAGCTGTTTCCGACTAGACAGGTCGATGCCTGTAAACCCCGGTTCGGAAAATATCACAGGCCATGTTAGCAGGCGACCGACATTGTAATTGTAATTAATTTTATGGTTTAATTCGGATAGGAGAAAAGTGTCCAATGTAATCCCACCTATTGAGAAGTTGCGGATCCTCTGAGTTACCATGGTGACAAGACGTGTCATAATAATTAAAATAATGCAGCTTCTGGCCAGTAAGAAAGGACAAATTAGAGAGGTTCACGGCTGTCAGAGCGGTGCTTGCTTTTAATTTAACACTCTAAACAGTCAAATACATCTCGCTTACCTAAAAGTCGCTCTACAAAATAGACCAACAATACTGTCCATAACATCTGGACTCTTATGTGTCCAGATACACCGGCAACTTTAAAAAAATAAAAGATGTTACAGCAGACGGGGTGGTGAAAGAAAAATCAAGACAGGTTGTTTCTGTCCTAATAGCATGTATCTGCAAACAAACAAACTTTTATGCCTTTGACCTTTCAAACAAAACTTTATTGATAATTGTAAATAGCGACCGCAGTCTGTATTTACAATTATCCAGTCTACCATTACAGTGGACTTGATATAGAGCCATTCTGCTAGAGCAGTTTGTTATAATGTTAGGACTTTTATTTTTATATATTTTTTCTGACAAAATGACAAAAGTAAGTAAGATCTGTCCAGTTGAGTTTGAACATTACAACAATACAATGTAGTCCTATGTAAGGAAGGAATGTAATGTTAATCACTTGAATTCACCAACAACGGGCTCAGAATGTGACTAGGTGCCAAACAACATAGAACGAATGCCTAAATAGAAACATGTATGTCAATACCTGTGATATCTGTTTACCTAGGAAAAGTGAAGTTGAAAATCATCGCAAAAAGATTGCAATCTTGATTCAGACTAATATACAATCTCATTTCTGAAGTACGCCGATTCTACAGAATTTATATCTATAACGTGAGCTGCAGCAAAATTCTCTAGTTAAACCATGGACTGGTACCTCAGCCGTGGGGGATTATGGGAGTTGCTACATGCTAAAATTAGCTTTAGCTTTCAAAGCTAAACGCTAACTTAGCGCTAACTAGGAAGTCCACTGAGTACAGTAGTTGAAGAGATAACATCACGTAACACAAAGACAGGAGCTGTAGTCTCTTATCACTCCATAAGCGCTTCTTCATGTCATCTTTTTCTTTGTATCACTTAATTTCTCCGTTGTTCCAAGGCGGCTACCAATCTCTTTCACTTGTAATAACGTGGTGGAGTGTAGACACAGCTCTACTGTAGTACAATTGAAAGAAACGGACAGAATTTGATTGTAAAAATATTGTTCGATTAATGTTCACACGCTCCTTTGTTAGGGATTAAAGTCCTAAATTGGATGTATACTCTTACAACACTTCTTACAAAATGGGTATCTGCTGTTGAGGACAAATCCTTGTTGTTTTTTTCTGATATAAATATTAGTCCCATGATACGTATTTCATTTTTTTTGCAAGAATCCTAATCGGTGATGTCTATCTCACTTTTCTCTTCCGTGTCAGTGTGACTTCTGTTGTAGTATCTGAGGAGAGGTTGAGGAATAAGAAATAAGCGATTAGGCCTTCGTTTTAGTAAAATCAGTAATAAGCAAATGAACCCTGTATGATAATCATCAACTTTGATACCTTTAAATTGGTAACCATTGCAAACCTCATTTTTAGCACTTGAGTGAAAAAGTTTAAAAAAAAACACGACTCTGTCTGGGCTATTGCACTGGATTTGATTAGATTCTACGGATCTATAGTCTCCTCTTGGCCTGGAATCAGAATTCCCCATTGTCTGATAGCAATTAATTAATAATAATAATAATAATACATTTAATTTATAATGCACTTTACATTTGGATCAAATCTCAAAGTGCTACAAAGTAAAAGCAGATAAAAGCATCAATAAAAAATTAAATAATTACTGTATAAAAACATGACCAAAAAGCAGCAATGTTAATTAAAGTGATAGGTTCTGCTAAAAAGGAAAGTCCCTTTTTTAAATGGGTCAGTAGTCTGTGAAGCCCTCAGATGGTCAGGGAGGGCATTCCACAGACGAGGGGCAGCAGAACAGAAGGCCCGAACACCCATGGTGCTGAGCTTAGTCCGGGGAAGGAGGAGGCGGTATGAGTGGGTCGAACGGAGGGATCGTGTTGAGGCCAGTGGTCATTTTTCCGTTATTACAAACACTCATCTATATAAAAACTACTCAATGAAATAAATTGAAATTATGTTTTATCGCCATTTCTACAGTGATTTCCACCATTTGATGTTTGACTGACACTCGTCAAGGAGGTTACCTGGTTATTATGTTATGAGTTGAGAATTAAATTCACCCCTTAGGATCTCTGCCTGGTTTTCTCTCTTTTACAGCTACACTTTTCAATGAGCTTTTCTTGATATGAACATCATGGTTCAGTTAGTTCCAATATTTATACTATATTGGTGAGATATATTAAATGGTGAAATATGATAATAAAGACAAATAAATCCGAAATTGTGATTATTATCAGAAGCAAAATTTCATGATCGTGACAGTTCTAGTCTCCCACTTTTGTTCAATTGCATTATGTTGCTTCGGTTACATTCATTGATTCTGTTCCAACCTTCATGGTCAGGTCTATGATAGTGTTATAAAAAATACGCAGTTAAAGAACCGTCAAAGATCTTGCCAAATTGGCAGGGCCATTTGGCTCTTCAAAGATGTGGGAATTAACCAGGGGATTTGGATGAAACAATCCAGAGAGGTCTAGAAACACCCTGACCCTGCTGAGTTGCCCCTTTAAAAGCCAAGTGTGACACAAAGGAAATACCAAAAAAGAACTTTGCATGAACATTATGCAGAGGGCAAATTTGTTTACTGTAAGGCAACAAAAATATTTGCTTAAGCTGATGATGTTATTCTAACATTACATTTGTCAAAACTAATGTGCTTTACTTAACTGAAAGGCAAAGAGCAGAAATCATGGTTACTCTCAATGAAAAAATATGCTTTCATTCTTCTCCTGATGGATTTACCAACGATAGCTCTCTCCCAACTTGTCATATTGATCTTTAAAATGATTAGCTGAGGGGAACAAGTGACCAATCCAGGATCAAATAAAATATCCGGAATTTCTAAGGATCATCACCTATTTCAGTCACAAAGGATGACTTGTGATGTAGATGTAGAATATATCCGGTACTCCAGGTTGCATAATTAGATGACCTTGCCAAACTAGAACTACAACATTTGGGTATGTCAGTGGAAAGCATGATGGAAGATGAACTCTGATAGCCTACTTTCACTGCAAACAAGACAGGTTTGTATTCAGCGCAGTCTTAAGTAAGCATCAGATTTATGTCGTATTTCACAAGCATAATAGCATACAACAACAAGCCATCTTCACTTGGGTTTTTCTCTAATATTGTCAAAAATCCGCTGAGCAGAACGTCTCAAGTTACCTGCTTGCTTCCAAATGCTTGCCAAGTAGAAACTCTCAACCATCACGGACTATTTCGACATGTGCAATTAAAGATTGGATTAAACAATGGCGATTTGTATCAATGTTACACCGTTGTTTGCAAGTGGCATTTAATATCTCTCTGATCAAGCTTACATCATCAGGTTCAAAACACATGAACTTTATGCCGTAGGCCAGCTTTGTTTATTATTCCCTCAAAATACACAAGCCACTGTAATGTTTGATATTTATGTATGTTTTGAAGAAAGCTAGCTAACTAGCCTTGCTTCATCGTCCCAAAGAGCCAACTTGCCTCCGCTTCAAATGCTTCAGCATTACTGACATGCTCCATGCCAGGACAGGTTAGTTGTGCAAATCTTTCAAGATTTTTTTTTGTTGATTGCGTTGATTATTTGTTGCAGCCCTAATATACAGGTTTCCTCATTTAGGGTTTCCTGGTCTAAAAATTAATCATGCAAGTCATGCAATTTCTACGGTAAGGTATTTTCGTACCATCGACATACTTCTAGTCTCAGATATCAACTCATCTCAAAGCACTTAGCAGCAAGTTAGCACAACACCTGATGCGCCTGAGAGAATTACAATCGCAATTATCAATCGACATACCTAACTTCCGCTGTGATCCTCCATAATAAGAGCACTTAAAATACACTGCTCCAAAACGGGAAACATAAGTATGTTCTTATGGTAAGAACAGAAAAAAAAGGTAACGGAATCAAATTTGAACAAGTTTTACTCATCTTAAGCAGGATAAGATAGTTATAAGATACTTATCTTGCGTGCACAAGATAAAAAAAATTCTCAAGGGACCTGATGGGCTGCGTCGAGAATGGATTAGCCCACTACTTCATATATTTTAGAAACGTCATATCTGGACCCAGAGACTCCAATAATAATTTATTAAGACTTATTTATTTTGAAATATGGAATAGAATAAGCATTAGATATTTATTTTGAGTGCTTATTCTTTCACTGATGGAAATTTATTTCAATATTTCAATAGTTATTTATTTATTTATCAATGTTAAAGTAAGATATGTAGAGTGATTATTCGTTCGCAAATGCTAATCTATTTTAATTTATTAATAGTTATTTATGTTGACCTAAGATAGAACATGGTTATTAATATGAAATAAATGGAGTAAGTGATAAACTTTTGTTTGACTAGTTTATTAGTGAACCCATCCATCACATGCGGTGTTGCGTCAACCACCACCGCAAGTAAAAGCTCAACCTCTGGAAAACACTTATAAGAGATCATATATTTCAGGTTACCCTGCTGTAAACCAACAATTTGTGAACATGTGTATTGCAATTACATGTCAACTACTACTTTCGCTTACAATGTGCATATAAGTATACTACTGGGGTCAATATGACACACACAAATTTCTGTTTTGGCTCAAAAGCTGCTCTCAGAAAAATTAATAAAAAGAACCTCCACTTCCTCTCAGTGCTTATCTTCTTATGTCTGCGTTGGGTGGTAGTACTCTTCAATTTGAAATGTTTATTGTTACTATTTTAATGAATGAAAGTTAGAAGTTTGCTGACAAACTGGCAAAACCGTGGAAACACCAACACCACAGCCAGATGGTTTTAAACAGCTCATTAATATTAATGAAAAGCACACACAGTGAGTTACTAACTTTATAGAACTGTAAAAACAAAACAAGTGAAAATAAAAGTTCTGGGACTGTAGCGACATATGTAATTAATGAAGAAGTATGAACAACAAAAACTCATGTAGGATTCAGGCAAATGTAATACAGGACACCTCAAGAGGGGCAATAATTGCAAATTAAAGCCTCCGTTCCCACATTTTTTTTTCACGCCTACCAACGTTCTTACTTCGTCAGGGGTCAAGTCTTTATTGTTGTGATTTTTGATGATGAATTGTTAATGATGGAATTTGGCTATCCAGGGCTTATATAACACCTCAAGACAAACACCAATTTCAAAAGATAAAATTGAGAGAAATACTACCCATACTTTTTTCTTTTCAGGACTATAATGAAATGCTGTACTGAGTAAAACCTGACTTTAATTACATTGTGTAAATCTTGTGAACCATTTATGATCATGCTAAAAATGTTTACAAAGTATTGTTAAGTAACTGGATGTTCTTTGAAATTTAAAGCAGTATAAAGTGTGAAAGTAATTGGAAGGAAACCTGCCTCCACATTGCCCATCACAGTTTGAGTTTCTGTTAGCCTCCGGTTGTTTTTTTTTTTTTTAAAGGAATTCCAGTCTCTAAAGACATTAAGGCATCATTATCCATGCATTTTTTTGTCATAATGACACACGATGTTAAGAACACATAAAATTAATTCATAATTCCTCAAAGTTTAAAACATATTTGACATACGCAGGTCACCATTACTTTAACGGCGCATTTCATTATGGGCTGATAACGTAGAATGAATCATATGGCACTAAACCGCCATAGTTGGTTGTTGTATTCGTAGCATTGGCGAGAGAAAAATAGATTTAATGCGGCATTGTGCTGCCTTTGGTTGTACTTTCAGGTTAAAGGGTAATATGTGAAGCGATGTCAGTCTCCACAGCTTTACCAGAGTTAAGAAGAGGAGAAAACAGTGGGAAAATGCCTGTGGATGTAAACAAATTCCAAAGGACCCGTCTCTGTGTTTGCATCACTTCCCCTAATGCATTTGAAGCATTTAGTCCATCTCATCTATTAAAAGAGCTTACGGATCATGCTGGTTAGAAACAAAGGCTAAACGAGATTCTGTGTCAACAATATTTCCACACAAGGAGACTGAACGCCACCGAGAAGCGAGTGACAACCGCTGTACAACGCGGCAAATACAGGAAATGGTGGTCGCTCTCCTGCTAAAATCTGAACCAGCTCACGGTTGCCGGGTCTGAAAGAGGACTATCGCACACAACTATGACCATAGAGGCCATCCTACAATGATGTTATGATCTATGTGCTTACCTTGAACAGCTGCTGAAAAAAAGTGGAACTCTTTAGAACAAACACACTCTGTCATGGTTGCCATAGCAACACAATTCCCGCATCGATTGTGTTCAACTTTGGCTTCATCACATCTCTCATCGTCTTTTTGTGTTTGCTCAGTTTGAGTAAAGTTTTCCAAGTTGTCCTTGTTCATGTCGCGCTCTAGTCCAAATTGAAACGGCTGGTCAGATGACATTTTTAAGTGTTGAATAAGGATGGGCGGTTCAGAAGCCGACCAGTCTAACCATTTGACGTCACTACCCAGAATGCATTGAAATGTAAAGAGCAATGGCGACCTGCGAGTTTGCTTATTTTTTCAAAATTAGTACAAATTACGGGATGTAGAGAAAATTTAATGTTGCATTTATACAGTTGATCCCGTCAAATCCCGTCGCTCCATCCTCCTGTGGGATGGAGCGTACATTTGTGTACGGTGCTGTTCCTCCTTAGCTTATTTTCTCCTTACTGGTGTTACAAATTGCAAGTTCGGAGAAATATTTTGCAGCTTTTTAGCTGTTTGTAGACATGGTAGGTAATGCTTGTTTTGCTTGTAAGGCGCATGACTATAAACGGCATGGAATCGGCCACATGTTTTGCTGGGCTAATCATGGTTGCATCAAACTATGACTCACTGCGCTTTAAAAATAATCAAATACATAAAGTAAGACCCCCCAAGTTCCATTAAAATCACACTATATTGGAGATAAAATTACAGGTTTGTAAACATATTGATTTCTTTAACCTTGAGTAATATTTGTATAAACCACCATCAGCGGGTGATGATGGCATGTGAGACTAAGGAAGACTGCAGAATCTTCCAAAGGAGGTCAATCAAGTGGTCAACTTTCTGTTGCTTCATGTCCAACACTGCTCTCAGCTCTGAAGTAATGGCTGACCATTGAACTGGACATAAATGACTGTTGACGGCTTTGGAATGTTTTCTTTGGAGGAAGTGGCTTTAGTAACTAGGATGGGGGCTCAACAGTTCACACCAGGAAATCTAGGTCTGTGTGTAGCACCACAGTAGCCCTTATTACACAGAGAATCTACAATACTGCCATAAAGTAAGTGGAAAAACTCAACTGAATGAATTGACTTCAACTTGTCAGCATAATAGAAGCAAAAGAGAAATCATGGGAGACAGTTGTGCGGCACCTTCAGTGCCAGGCCGCCATTCGACATTTACAAAAACATCGACTCATCACTTTTAATATCTTCCCTGCCCAGCTTGAACGTGATTTGAAAATGTCAACCATTCTTTTGTTTGAATAGGAGCCTGGCTATACTGCAAGGAAAGGGATGCACAAAGAAAAGAGAAAATCTTTGTCCCAGATAATCGCAAATTAACACTAACTATTAATCATTCATGTTTGGGGTAGTGGTTCATATCAGACAAGAAGCATGTCTTCAAATTCCACGTAAGGCCATAACCTAAGTGTGACAATGACAGTCTGTATTTTCCCTAAAAGCAAATGAATAAATAATTTACACAACAACAGTACCAAGACAAAGTACATCACTCCCTTCTTATTCAGCAGTTGTCTCACTCATTCAAAAAAACACCTTCAACACTTTTCTGCAAATTACTTCATCCAATATTCCAGAATAACATAAAAACATCAATGTAAATGTAATTAATGCTTCATGCTACTCTGTCAACTGAAATAAAGCAAAGAATCTCTGAATATTATTAAGTCTCCTGGTGCTTGTTGCATGGTTTCGAATAATCCCATTGATTGATCAGTGGATGAGAAATGTAAGATTAAATTCAGCGCATGACTCAAATGAATTGTTTTACAATGTATCTTAATGTTAAAAATAACATTGAAGAATAAGATATACTTAATTGTAATAAGCACCTACAACCTAAATATAGGCAAATTATGTTTTCACTCTTACATTACTTTATCGGAAATAAATATAAATACTTTATAATACTTTACAGCCTAGAATAAAGCAAAAGTTGATTAACAAATAAGGATTTTGACCAATTCAGAAAAAAATAATTGATGTCTCTTTCAGACATGCGCTTAAAAAATCAAATAAAAATGAATATAGTTGAAAAAATAAGTAAAATAACAAACTTAACTTGAAGGGTTCAATTATTGATTCACCCTGCTTAGTCATATATTGCTTCCAGCGATTCTTCAACGTGCTAACCGCTCTCAACCATACCAATAGATGGGTTTACAGGGACACTTTTCTACATTCTGATTGAAATCATTCCGCAAGGATACTTCGGGTTAACTGTTTACATGAGCATTGGCCTAATCGGAAATGGTGTTTACATGAACCGCCATATTCATTTGGAAAAGCGGTTACCAAAAGTGTGACAAGTGCAGAAGCTACCAATAAATGATGTGTTCCATCAGAAGATGTGCATCTATCGTGTGATGAAGGCAGTTTTTGCTGTTATGTGATGCTTTTAATGAAGAAAGAGCTTGAAAATAACACGTCTACTCCCACTGGAGGCACGAGAGGGAAAAGGTATTAGCTGGGAAAGAGAAAGACTTATCATTACTTCTGAGTAGTTTTACTTTAATTTTAAATGATTACAATATAACCTAATATTAAGTTATTAGGGAGGCCGTGTTTGTGTGGTAGACTCATAAGAAGTGTTATGTTAAAATCAATATCACCCGAAGTAACGTTAAAAGCATAATCTCCCATCGTGCGATCAAGCTGAAAAACCAGATCCACTGATGGTCAGCGAATTTCACGATGGTCTTCATTAGCGGAGCACCGATAGAACTATTCTTGGCCGATCCCGATTATCGAATCTTATAAAGCCTGACCTGCTGACTAATTTTGGACGATCATGATTTCTTTTCTTGAAAGTTTTAAAACCATAATTGACAACATACATACATAAAGTCGGCTCGTGGCTGGCTCTGAACTCACACCATCATAGCTGCTCTGCTAAAATTGGCTTCTTGAAACTTGGTATGTTCCTCTGGCTGTTTGAGTGTTTGATGTCCCAAACATTTTACGGGGTTGTCCCTCTACCGATATTTCAGTCGACTGATGGAACGGTGACCCCGTAGTCTTCATCCGCTTCAATTACTTTACTAAAAAGTGAAGTTGATGGTTCTGATCCACCTTTGGTCATTGTGGGATTAATCTTTATAATCGGCGTATTCAAGGTTTTCCAGCGTTATATAATGCATCAAGGTTTCAGTTTGGTAACAGTTTTTCTTGGATGTGTCTGTACTGGTCATTTCTTTTTCCCACTTAATTCTTTGAGAGTCATTATTAAAACAAACCTTCAACTGTGGCCCAGAAAATGAATTGCCAGAATCGTGCAAACGTTGCCCTGCCGGGCATTCACCAGTGATTATTCCGATATACTGTTTGCATTCTGTAGTTGCCTTTCCGATGATCATTCCAAAAAGGACTTATTCTACCTCCCTGAAGTAAATTTCAAATGGAAAGGGCACCCTCATTCAGAAAGGGGTTGTTTATGTTGATTATTTTCTTTCTGATAAGGTTTTTTCTTCCAATTTTATTTGGAAAGAAGGGGTCTATGTAAACCCATCTATTGACATCAGAGGGCGGACCATTAATTCTGTGTTTCAAGTTCCCAAACAAAGTCTACTGGGTCAAAGCAGAGAAAGACACTACATTTAAATTTTCTGTGGATAATAACAGAGCAGAAATTTACCTGAATGACTTAAGTTGGTCAATGAGGGCTTTAATAAATGTCTCATCTATTTTTTTAAATACATTTTGTGTGTTAAGATATTAATTATCACAAATATCTCTGATGACTTGTCAAACAAAGGTTAAGCTTTATAACTAGGTAAAGGTATCCCGGTCCAACTTCTTGATTTTTGTATTAAAAATCAATGAAGCATTTACTCAAACCGTGCCCTGATCTTCAACTAGGGTCATTTTGAAACATAAAATACACCCCATTACCAGCAAAATTTAAAAATTCCATTTTTTTTGGAGGACATTGGCTAGAATGAGAACGGGCAATTGTTAATTACTGAATAATTCTATCATTCAGTTTAAATCATATTGCATTAGATAATGGTATGATAAATATAAAGTGCCAAGACAAGTTTTGTGACATAGAGAAGGAGTTTAGGAGTGATAAGAAACTACCACACTGGATTCTGTCTTTGCTACGATGCGATGTTGACTCAATGTTTCCCAGACGCCAGTTCTTTATCTTAGCAAGAGCTAAGCTAAACAAACTAGCGACCGGACCAACAAAGATCATGCACTTTCTTTTCAACAGCCAGGATAATTACAGTCTTACTACTAAGTGGCTCCAAGTGACAATAAAAATAAACATGACAGAGGTTCTCCAGCAGCTGTGGTTAGGCACCCAACAACAAAGCACAACAGAAAACTCCTCACAGATACACAATACCCATGAAGCCACGCTCTTTGAGGGCCAGTAAAACGAGTATAACACAACCAACTGGTTTCGCTGCAACTTATGTTATGAATTAAAAGGCTGCAGAATTGCTGTACCTCAGAAATGAGATTGCATATCATCTGAATCAGGATTGCAATGTTTTTACCAATAAGTGATCCAGCCCTATTCCAACTATAAAGTTCCATAATGGAATTCGCCCTGCATGGCTCTACAAAAATCATACTGTTGTAATTCAATAGAAATATTGGATCAAATCTTTCTCGGCAACGACAGTGCTGGGCTAAATACTGCCAAGGGAATGATATTCCAGTATTATTCCAAGATGTCCACGATGTATCATGTGCCACTGATCTGTTGAAACCGTGTTTGAGAACAAAATAATTTTAGCCACATCTATAGGATGGTTTACATGGGGCAATTTTCTCCTTTCCGAATTAAACCTTTCCAAATTGCAATGTCGGCCGCCGGTTTACATGACTTGTGATCTTTTCCGACCCGGTGTTTACATGCATCGTCTCACCTAATTGGAAACGCTTTCAGACATGCGCAGAGAATCCACACCCCCGTTCATAAGGTGGCGATAATGCTTCGGTGAGTTGGGCGCCGAGTTGGGCGCCGACCGCCAACAGAAGAAGAATACGTCAAAGAGGACATGCGCGGAATTGACTTTTAGCCCATTTAACCGTCCAAATATGTGAAAGTCTTTCAAACTTGCATGAATTAATCACTCTCCGATGCAGACCGGTACTGTTTTGAAGTCGCCATATTTGAAATGCGTCGTGGCGCTGAAAAAACTTGGCGGAGCATTACGTCACGACGCTGGGCATACGCAGATACAACTCAAACAGAAAGAATTCCAATACAGCGTTTACATGCAGCGACTGCCAATCGGACTGGCTTTCCGAAAGGACTTTGACTACCTCCTTGCAAAGGAATGAAATCTAATTCGGAAAGATTATTTCCAATCGGAAAGGGGTGTTTACATGCAGCATTTTCTTTCCGATTAGGCGTCTTTACCGAATCTAATCAGAATTAGGCTGTCCATGTAAACCAACCTTATGTTACTGTGGTTTCTATGATAACAGTCGACTTAATTTTTTAACTTGTCGTTTCCAAGATTAGATTAGAATTATTACCAATCCAATGAATCACACATGATCTCCCCAAGTAAGTGTATTTACAAACACAATAAAAAATAAAAATGGGGACTAGCATTGAATACCATGAATGTGCTCTTGTTTACCGTTTATTCATTGGTGTGTGTATCAGAAATGACAAACACTACCAAGCACCAATGTTTACTTTTCTCGTAACAAGGCTGTAAACTTGAAGACGTTCTTTAAGCATAGATTAAAGTTCTTTCAGTATGAGTCAGGGCATGAGCATACAAAGGGACGCGAAAAGACTAACCATGAATCATGAGTTATTACAGGAAAAGGCCAGAACCAAGCCAGCTCCTTCTTAAGCCCAGCTGGCTAGGAAGAGTGAGCTTAACCTGGAGTTGTTTATAGTACGAACACACAACTCCCTTTTTCCTCTCTATACCCCCACAAACAAACAACAGGAGGTTATTTGTGGACTTTTGGTTGATATCTGGAAAACACACTATTACTCCCAATAGAAAAACACAAAAGAAAACTAAAATGAACTTTTCTGGTCCATGAAACACACAGATGGTGCCAACCACATGATAGTCCCAAGAACAAATACTCCAGGCGTTTTTTTCATCTAACCTTCTCAACTCTTACCCGAGTATTTCAACACATTATTTCATGATAAATGACATTTCAGTTTTTCTGTTAAATATTTTGAAACATATTTAAGAGTTTACTCAACATGATAAAATTACCTTTTCACTGAGACAGAATGGGCAATTTTCTCAAGAAGGGCATCCAGTTTCTGAAAATCCAGCAAATCGTTTGACTTTGTATGCATCTTGTAATCCAAACAGAAACAAAAAACCAAGGTATAAAATAATTCTGTAGAAGTTTTTCTTTCCTTTTGTATTATCCAAAAAGATCAAGGGGAGTTTAATCTTCAGACTCCAGAATGTATCTTAAAATCCCACAGAACACAGTGAGTAATCCTTGGTGTGTAGTCCAAGCTGAGTTTGAAGGTGGCTTTTCAACGATAGAGGCCAAAGTCTGGAAACTGTGGGTCCAGGAGGGGAGGAAAGGCTTAGGAAGCCTACAGCCGGCAGGCTGCGTTAGCTGTGTGAACCGGTCCTCTCTCTACCCCATCCCCCTCTCAGCAGTACAACGGCCCAGTTGCCACAGGCTCTTCGCTCCATTGTGTGTCCTCTCCAGGGCCTCCCCAACTTAAATGAACACAAGTCGCAAGAAAGCAATATACAAGAAGGAGAATGGATTGCAAGAGAGGGGAAAGAGGGCTCCCTTAAGATCCGAGAAGGAACACTTTATTCCTCGAGCTCTCTCTCTCACCCTCCTTCAAACACAGGCAGAGCAGCATGCAGTTACTCAACAGTAAAAAATGGCTCTGCTGCTTCCTCATTCAATAGAGCCTCAGCCCACACAACCCTCCCTCCTGTGTCCTACACTCTTGCTCATTCCACCCCTCCCCTGTTTTCCCATCAATAGCTTTAGGTCCTGGCTCTCTCTCTCTTACACCTTAACCACCCCACCCCCTTGCTGTTTTTTCCGCCATCCACTTAATCATGCCCCACCCCCACTCACCCTATTCCTTCAGAGAGATCATGCGTAAGCCTTCCCCCACCAATTTAATGTCTCCTATATTTGTTTTTCCATCCCCTCGTCCTCATTTACAGTCACATTTAAATTAAGGCTTGTTACCTTTTATTAACTCCAATACAAAAGAATCTGTGCAAAAGTATTGAGCTAACTACATCTAATATTGGATAGAATCATTAACATGGGTTATACACCCTAGAAAAACAAGCAATACTAAATCAAATATAGATTTAGTATCTCAAAGGGGTTTCGAAAATTACCTCTTGACAAAATGTAACAAAGATCTCTCTCTCTCAATAGGCGGGTTCACATGAGACACCTTTTTCTCTTATCCGAATTGCAATGTTGGTTATCTGTTTACATTACTTGTGATCTTCTCTGGCCCCGGTGTTCACATGCATGGACTCCTCTATTTGGAAACAGCTTTCTGACATGCACAGACGATCCACACTCCAGTTCATGAGGTGATGATAATACTTCGATGAGCTGGGTGCCAGGTTCCAACCGCCAACATTAGCCACCAGAAGAGTACGACATAGTGGCTAATGTTGGCGGTTGGAACCTGGCACCCAGCTCATCGAAGTATTATCATCACCTCATGAACTGGAGTGTGGATCGTCTGTGCAAGTGACTCCCCCCCCCCAAATCTAATCTGAATTACGCCGTCCACGTTAACCCACCTAATGATAATAGAATAGTAAGGGAGCATGTAAGCATAGCTGCTATGAAGAAAAAGTCTATATGTAATCAAGAGAGATGTGAAATACAGAGAGATCCTGTTTAATCAATAAATAATCTAACTTGCCTGACAGTGCTGCCTCTTAACCACGCAAAAGTAGCTCTAGACTTTTAACCTTTTTACAACTAACCAAGAGAGAACATGAGGACATATTTGGGTGAAAGAGACACGTTTTTTCTATTTCTATGTGAGTGGATATTCCTCCACCTAAAATGTACAGTGTATAAATGACTGCCTATCACAGTATTACAAACCAATCACAAGTTAGAATCAAATCCTAATTGTGAAGCACTTGGTACGTGCTCATGGTTCATAAAAGTTTCAACCGATTAATAATACATATATTGCGCAGCTATCAGCCAAAACCTATCTACATTTTTATGTCAAACTTCAACAAAGCATGTCCATTTACATCACAACAATGTGTAAGAAGAACTGCTGCAAATAGTCAAAATGTTGGCTTCACATAATTAAAGAAAACATGGCAAGCAAATAGTTGCATGGTAGGTCACATTATATCTGACAAAACCCTAAGGGGTTTTAAATGGATCCCTTTCATCTTTCAGAATGAAATCATCCAGAAAGAATATTCCTGTTTGCATGAGCAGTGACATTATCATAGATAGTGTTTACATGTGTCGACATATCAATCAGAAGAGCTGTAAACCGCTGAGTGATGAGCGCAAAGCAAACAAATAGATGACGAGTTTTATCAGAAGGTGGGAGTCTATCATGTTATCGGGCAGTTTTTTCTGATACTGTGATGCTTTAAATGAAGAAACAGCTTGATAACTCAGTTTTACTCCTATAGCGTACTGGTGACACGAGGGAGGAAGAGAGGAAAAGGCAACATCAAAGCCTTACTGGTCCCTCTGAGTGGTTTTAATCTGACTAATGATACATTATTACGGCATTAGCAAACATTAAGTTGTAAGTGAGACCCGCTTGTGTGGTAAACTCACCAGAAATGTTACTTTAAAATCAACATCATCCGACGTAAGGTTAAAAGCAGAAACTCCTCATCATGCGCTTCTTCCCTATAAACATGTATCCTGTTCAGGGTAGCAGGGGCTAGAGCCTATCCCAGCTCTGTAATTACTTAATTCAAGCTAAATGAAAAGTGAAGTCAGTGGGTTTGATCCAATTTGTTGTTATGGGATTTATCCTTAAAATTGAGCGTCCCTGAAAGTTTTCTAGCACTTTAAAAAAAAATTAGTTTACACATCGGTCTGTCACGGCTCCTGATGGTTTTTCTTGGACGGGTTTGTAAAGTTAATAATTTCTTACTTTCCCACAGAATTTTTTAAAAGTTCATATTAAAAACAAACTCTATGCTGCGGTCTAGATAATTAAATGCCAGCATTGCGCATGTGAATTGCGAGGCCGGGCAAGCGCTCACCAGGGATTATTCTGAAAAACCGTTTACATACAGAGCTTGTTTTTCAGGAAGTCTTTCCAAAAGGACTTAAGACTACACCCTTGCAGAAGAATGAAATCTCTTTTGGAATGGGCCTACTAACTTACATGGTTAATGACATTAGGTAGGTTTACATAGAAGGCCTAATTCCGATGAGATATGGAAAAGACGCCCAATGGGAAAGAAAATGCTGCATGTAAACACCCCTTTCCGAATGGAGAGAACCTTTCCAAATGAAATTTCATTCCTTTGCAAGGGGGTAGCCAAAGTTCTTTCGGAAAGCCTTTCCGATAGCCAGTTGCTGCATGTAAACACTGTTTAGGAAAGCTTTCTGTTCGAGTTGTATTTGCACATGCCAAGCGTCGTCACATAATGCTCCGTCTGAGTTTTTTTAGCTAGTCGTCGCATTTTAAGAATGGCGACTTCAAAACGGTACCTGTCTGCATCGGAGAGTCATTTACTCATCGCAACTTTGAAAGAGTTAAACATAGTTTGAAGAAAAGTCCCTTCCACGCATGCCCTCTATGTCGTATTCTTCTTCTGGGCGGATGTTGGCGGTTGGCACCCAATTCACCGAAGCATAATCGCCACCTGATGAACGGGATTGTGGATCGTCTGTGCATGTCAGAATTAGGATCGGAAAAGATCACAAGTCATGTAAATAGGCGACCGACATTGCAATTAAGAAAAGTGTCCCATGTTAGCCTAGTAAGTGTGTTGGATAAGCTTTGAGAGTAGTTGTGAAGGTTTTTTTTTTTTTAAGCTGGTGCACTTAGCTCAGGACTCAGTAAGTGCAGTGTAACATTAACTGTAATTTTTTCGAGCTAGTATGGATTTACTTGTGATTACGCTTTAATAGTAACATTTTGTACAAATAGTTTTCTTTATCCAAAAAACATGCAATATAGGTGAATTGGAGGTTATAAAATTGGCCGTAGGTATAAAGTGAGCGTGGATGGTTGTCTGTCTGTATTAGTTGGCCCTGTGATGAACTGGCCAGTTGTCCAGGATCTACCGTGCCTATCGCCCACAGCTAACTGAGATAGGCTACGGCCTCCCAGGACCCTGAATAGGATCAGCGGTTACAGATAATGAATTAATTAATCTTTATCCTTTTGAATTGATTTGAGTCAAAATATATTGCCATTTACATTAGCTTGTTCTGATGGTTAACGTCACCTCTGGATTGGGAATTTATTGATACTAGTGATTGTTTGTGATGTTCTTAACATCACAAGTTAAGAGGACAAAAAAGATGCATGTGTTTGTAAACAGAACAATAAAAATGTCTCTCCAAAACTAATAGGGGTAACTTTAATTATTTCGGCAGATGACGGTGGAATTGTTTAGGGGATAAATCATAAAAAGATTGCAATCTTGATTTGTAGATTGATATGCGATCAAATTTTTCTGAATTACAACCATTCCGCAGTATATCAATTCAGAACAAAAGCTGCAGAAAACTTTGCTAGCTTAGCTGCATCTTATGTTATGGCAAGTCACAACTGGCATTTTGAGAAGGTGGCCGTATTGTGTATCTATCAAATCAGGAATCAAAAGTCAGGTTAGCCAATTTGACATGATGCTTTCAAGATATCTTAGTGAAAACCAAGTGTCACAATAAGTTAAAAATAATGGATCATCACTCTGTCTCTATGAGTTGGCCTATGTTATTTTCAGTATTGGATGCTTTTTTTTTTTTTTACCTGACAGTGTGATTCACATGAAATTTGAAGCATTAAATTATCTTGCAGTAGCTACATTTAAACAATGGAGAACATCAAGCAAAACCTGTCTACAGAAAAGATAGAAATGAAAACTATGCAGGGAAACTCGATGGTTTGCAGAGATTTTGATTTAGTTGTTTATGTAAAGTTTAATTAAGTAGTTTGTCAATGGCAAGACTCTAATTTCATTACATTTATAACTGCTGAAGACATGTGTAATGCTTGTGTTAGGCATGTCAAAACACAGGGCACCATAAATGTGCCGTTTTAGGTTAATTTACACAACCAACATGAGTAATCAGGGTTAACAGACAAGCATCTATGTTAACAACAACTGCATGACAGTGGAAAAACTCAGTGCTTCAGTTAGTAGTAGCTTTGTTGGACTTGGTTCAGGTTCACACATTGGAAACAGAAGGTCTGCCAACAATGGTCACTAGACCCCTCATTCGATCAGGGTCGGAAAGAAGCATACAGCCCAAGCCGCTCTATGTGCAGTAGAGAGTTCCTGCTAACGTCTATCTGGGTTACACACTAGGTAGGTTTACATGAGAGACTTTTCTCCTTTCCGAATTGCAATGTCGGTCGCCTGTTTACATTACTTGTGATTTTTTTCCACCCGGTGTTTACATGCATCGACTCACCCAATCGGAAACGCTTTCACACATGCACAGACGATCCACATTCCCGTTCTTAAGGTGCCGATAATGCTTCGGTGAGCTCGGTGCCGACCTCCAACAAGCGCCCAGAAGAAGAATATGACAAAGAAGTGACTTTTTGCCCATCTAATCGTCCAAAAATGTTAAAATATTTCAAAGTTGCAATGATTAAATCACTCTCCGATACAGACCGGTTCAGTTTTGAAGTTGCTGTATTTAAAATGCATCGCGGCGCTGAAAAACTGACACCTCATGGAACTTTTTAATTTCTCTTTTCCAGAACAAAGTGCAATATGATGTAAATTGAATGGTAAAACTGTGGAGAGAACGGTGATCAAGTTTTAAGCTAAAAACAAGTTCAAAAATAATAATTATCATTATCATTTAAGTCAGAATCACCCAACCCTATTAATCGAAATATAGCAGCCCATGTAAGACTTGAACTTCTACTGGGTCTAGCCCGACAGGAAAATGTCAGATCAAAACATGATCAGACAATCTCCTCCAGAATTTTCGGGTAGAGAATATAATTTCTGTTTCCCTCAATTATAGTAAGTCATCCTGGCCCAGAAGGAGCAACATGTCACCACAACATTGCCAATGGGACCTTCATGCTTGACCGTAAGTATAAGGTTATTTCTCTGTGGAACGCTGTTTGGTTTATGACAGATGTACTGAGACACCCGTCTACCAAGCAGCTCCACTTTGGATACATCAGTCTTTGAATATTTACCCAAAATCTCTGAGTATCATTTAAGTGTGACGTGTCACAGATGAACCTCCATCTTCTTCTAGTTCATGCATTTCTAGTAGTGGATTTCACATCACTGCTCTCCTATTTTTGCCCAGTGTATTTTGGTGCAATAAACCCATGAACTATATTCGGGTAAAAAAAATAAACACCTGTAGTTCCATCATTTTCTTCTTTGGATCCCAACACCTTCGAATCAGCTTTGTAACCTTACCTAAACTAATGCAGACCAACCATATTCTTCCTACTGTATTATAAAATGTCTTTTGATTTTGCAAATTTTATCATCCGACTTCAGGTTTCAGAAAATGCTCTACTTAAGTGATGATTAGATGGAACAGAGTTGGCAGTTTTCAGGCCTGGTGCATTTAGTCTAGATGAAACGGTATATTGATGCGGTTCGGTAGTTTTTAGGTTATTTAGTTTCTAAGGGGGTTGTTAACCCTTTTCTGTTCTGGGTCCTGACCGTAATCGGAGAACAGGTCAGATATGTATTCATTTCGTCAGGGTTGTAGTTTCTCACTTCGGGCCTAGTCACCTCACATTTGACCAGCAGTAGTAAACAAAACACTGGAGACTTCACATGGTCTTAAGAAGCTGCAGCCTTTATTTACGAACAACTGTGCCCTGCTGTACACATCTGTGCCACTTTAATGATGCAAACTATTAGCTAACTCCCTTTCTGCAGCACCTTAACAGTTATACTCATGCTACATAACACTGCTCCCCATCTTGCCCTCGCTCGACCACTCCCTCACGTGCACATAATCTTAAAGGGTCCACATGCTCCTGCAAAAAGGGGAATACTTTTACCACACACACTCAGTTGTAATTAGGTACTATGATGCTGCGTGACTATTGACATCTTCCCCGTCAGTAAGGTTTCATGTGCATGCAAACAGGAACAGGTGACATACTTTCAGTCAATTAATCAAATATCAAGACCCAAAAACAGGTGAGACGAGAGCCACTCTGTGCAATGTATACTTGCAATGGATAGTGGCTGTTTTCCAAAACGGATCAAGCAGCAGCTCATTTGTGCTGCAAACAGTCTAAAAAGACCCACTTCCATGTCCATGTACCATATGTACCATCTCCAAAGACAATGTAGCAGCTGCCAGAGTGACAAAGCTCAAACCGACAGCAATTCAGAGGAAGGGTTAGCTGAGATGGTATTCATACACAGCAGAGGAGGGAGGGACGATTGCAAGAGCAAAGGGGGACATGAAGGATAGAGGGGTTGCATTTAGACAGAGGGTAAAACGGAAAGGCAGCTTAGACAGAGATTAGACTCTACGGGAAATACTGTGGGCATCTCAGTTAAACATCACAACTTTGGACTAGCCAAAATATACAGACACCTGGAAAGAAAAGCATTTGCAACATCCTGTAGCATCCACTTGTATATTCTATTATGAACTGGACAAAACAATAAGAATCGCAAGGGTGGTGAAAGAGGTGCTAGTTGTTAATAAGTCTTTTTTGTATTAAGCATCATCGCTGTCAATGAGTGTAACAGATTTTGTAGTGATAAATTCTTGTTTTAACACATATTTTGGTATTCAACAAAAAAATTCTCACGTCTCTTTTCCATTAAGACATCTTGCAAAGACGTTTTTATTTTCTAAAACATCTAATAAAATTTTTCTATTCAAAGCCGGATGATGGACCGTGATTTCTATAAAAAGGATGCAATAAACTGCACGTTTCAAAATCTTTTCGGACTGTAAAATCAAATGTATCCAAAGCTGTTACACAAAATACATCACTTGTAAAAACATTTGTTTCTCATTTTTGTTGCTTACTGTTAAGAGCAGTGATTTATAATTTTGCTTGTTGTTTTTTCACATTTGCTGATTTTAGCATCATACGGTAAATGTTGTGAATTTTAAGCCATCTTTACAAGGCAGAATGTACATAAATTGTATTGAATGACAAAAGTTGCTGAAAATAATAGCTTTCAATTTAATAGGCTAATTATTGTTAAAATTCTTCTAGGATAAAAGGCCATTTTTTGAAGTAACACCGAATGATGTCACGGGTGAACAAAAAACATATCGTGGACATTGTCAATATAGAATTTGTAACTTCAGATGTGTCCGACGAAGCTTTGTGCATTGAAAAGTAACAAAATTGTGGTATAACTGGACAGTATCGATGTCTGACTAAAAATCAAGTTATGACCAAAAAATGAAAAAAAATTCAACATGTTCATGTTTTAAACTTTCCTTTCCATTTAAATTACATGGAAGATCGATGAGCCAACTTTTGCTTTACTATGATAAGGCAAAAAGAGGATTAGAACCCAGTGACTGGTGTTAGTTGATTCTAGTTGATTCTTAAGACATTTGAGCTTTGATAAGTATAACTGCTGACCAAGATGGTATTAACCATAAATAAAAAACACAAAAATTACTATTGATCATCAGTTAACAAAAACAAATAGAAAAAAATATTTTCTTTCCATGCCACATTAAGAAAGCGGTGCAAATGTTACAAATATAGCACATACACATTTTAATAGGTGTCTTTTGCTCACTCATCTGCTCCCTGACCACACAGTACGTTTGATTGACAGGTCATTCACAAGTAGGCCAAGGATAATGTTACCATGGTAGTTAAAGCAGAAAAACAGACCAAAAAGGGGGAATTCAAAAAGTAAGGAGAAAAATTTTAATTAATATTAATGAAAAGAAAGTGTGTTATTTGGCACAGGCCATTATAGTAATGAAAATTACAGCCAAATGTGAAAATTATCAACATACACAAGCACTTTCCTCACTTAAGGAGTTATTGAAAGTCATGAAATGTTTTGGGTAGTTTATCAGATTTACATTGAAATAAACAAAACCATAGTGATTATAAACTGGTCTTCTGAGGTATGGAACTCATAGTTCAACAATGAACTCTTACCATACCTGCAAGAACTTTAAATACGGTGCAAAATAACAATTTCGACTAGGAAAATGAATTTGTTGAAACCGTATTAACAGCCCACAGAATTTGCAAGGCTTACTACTTGCAAAATCAACATCATTATTTACAAACTTACAAAGTCTAGTAGGTAATAGCACTTTGACATAACAGGTGGCACAATAAATTATTACAAAAGAGAACTCATCTCATTATTCATATATTTCATATGGATCATACACCAATTTTTGTTAGAAACAAAATACTTTTCAGAGGGTGGCAAGAACATAAAAACATAAACGATAACAGTCGGGCTACAGCTTCATATGGCTTCAGTTTGCAGGCATAGGATTCCAATCAAACATGATATTAAAAGTATGATAGTGCCTGTCATTGTAGATCAGCGTGCTACTAGACAATCGGACACCAACTTCCAAAGCTAGGGTCAACCACGGTCCACGCCTCTAGGATCGAGAAAAATAGTAGGAATAGTGGTCCAAGTAACGGGCCTTTACATGGGTAATCTGTTAAAACACAGGAGACGACTGAATGCCACTACTTTGCGTCTTTTATACAAAACAATCCAAACAATTAAAAGCAAAAAATATCACTCTGCCGTGGAAACAATAAACAAATGTGTTGAGTAAGTAAAAAAATAACAAAGTTATGTCTGCTGGCGAAACAACATCGTCGATGGTCCTGACGTTAGGCCACAGGGCATAGATTATTGCCTGGTTTTCGTTATGGACCAAATCCTTTGCATTGCAGACCGTAAAGGATACATGGACATAGATCTCTTATTTCCAAAGATCGTAGAAAAAAAGTTTTACAAAGAGTGCACTATGTTGTTTTACTTTTTGTTTTCTGTTCTATTGACTCATCAAATAACCTCAGTCTGAGTATACGCCATCATCACCGTGACGGCGTCCCAAACACAAGACAGTCGACGAGCAAACTAGCACAAGATGCCAAACACGGTGGTCGTAGCGGCATTTGTTGCACTATTTGAATCGTAGTTATGGCCAAGAGAGTATGAGACGGACATGGGATGGCAAATAAACACTCCATGTAAGTGCGGTTATTGTATCTTTTGATAGACAACTGCCAACTAGCTTTAGCTAGCAGGCTAGTTAGCCAGAACAGGCCGCCGTGTAAGTGAACGGTCTCAGTGGTCGCCGGGCATCAGCTTTACCTCTTTAACCTTACACTGGTGTAACCGTGGGTCTGGCTGTTCACTGCTTTGTCTATTGAGACAACATGACTGGCAGAATAATGTTTGAAACAACGGCGTTTACCTGGGTTTATCAGGTTGCCAGGGCGCGGGATCTTTCTCTCCGAGGATCCTGAACACCTCTCGTTGTTGATTACGTCACACGTAGGTCTTTCGCTCAGGACGTAAAAAACGTGTCACGGACTGCAGCTTCAGCGGCTTCTGAGACTAGAGATTGTGTCAATGAATCTGATAATTGGCAATAGATTATTTTTGTGAATCACATATGTCTGTAATGGACAAAGGAACAATGCAAATGTAAAAAGTTATTTACCTGACTGTCGATTCAATTCACTACTCAGAGCATATTCTAATATGAGAATAAACATATTGACTAGAAAACTACAGAAAATACCTCGCTGTCATGGCGATATAATTCCCAAAGATTTTTTTTATATCCTTATAGTAAAAAACATTTACTTTTTTTCTTTTTCTTTTCTTTGATTATATTAGTTTAACTTACCTTAAGTTTGTGACACGAAAAGAGAAGATGGGCCAAACGAGTTAATTGGAATTAAGGGAAACGGTAAAACAAATAAATATTAATTTTATGATCCATTCAATTAATTCTCAAAAAACTGGTATCCGAGTACAATGACTTTCGAAATGTTCAGCTTCCATATTTCTTCCTAAACGCAGATATATCTGATCAAAAATCTCTGTTTTCAGCACCCCGTTGAGGAAACTCACTGATTAAATTGTGATCATAAAAGATAGGGTCAACTGCTATAAAAATGTATTTGAGTGTTTTTGTTTTATTCATAAATCGACAAATGTCGACTATGTCACAAAGAGGTCATTACAGCTATAACAGATACGACGGACTATTCAAAGCAAGAAATCAGGGATTTTTTTTGTTATTTCTCGTCCAGTCCGTAGGGTGGCAGTCATGCCTTTAGCCATCCTCTAATAAACCCCGATGAAGAAGAACCCACCGCGCTTGCGCATTGGCTTTGAATAGAGTGGATCATCTGGTAACCCGGAAGTACAATGAAGGTCTCAGATAACGTTTAGATATTTCACGGTTGTAGACCTTGTTTCGTTGGGAAAATGGGCGTTAAACTAGAAGTGTTTCGAGTAAGTAGCACATTTTAACCCGAAGTTTACTGGAATTCCACGCGTTTCAGTCTTGTTTTTTTTAATCATTACAAATCGGCCCATGTTTGTCGGTCTACCTTGTTATCAATCAAGGCTGGCTAAATTGGCTACAATGTTGCAGAGTCTTAGACTGTAATTCACTGACTTTCTTGTTTTAAGCAGATGATGCTTTATCTTTCTTTTCCTGTGACCATGTTCTGGGTGTCAAATCAAGCAGAGTACTTTGAAGAGTACATCGTTAAGAGAAAGGTTAGTATGGTAATATTTCTGATCGTATACAGATTGTTTTACGTAATAATACTTTGTGTTCCTCTTGTGTAACAAATATCTCTTTTTGAATCCATATTTAATACTATTTAGAGGGAGATCTTCCCCCCTGATGAAAGAATCCATGTAAGTATTGCACAGAGTTAACACCTTACAGAGTTAACACCTTATAATTTTACTTACTTTATCTTGATCATGATAATCCTCTACAGTTGAATTGGAAGCACTGGACTTCCTTTTTTAAGTTCCCAAACAATAATCCTTGAAAATTGAACCAAAAGAAACTGGACTTATTTTTAGACTTGAAGGCATTTCACCTCCCATTCAACATGCCTCCTTACTTCTTGAAGTATAAAAAGAAGTCCAGTGTCTTTAAGACTCAACTTTCAGGGATTGTCACTGCCTGAATGAATTACAATCTATACAAACACCGCTCTAATCTGATAGGCTTCTCAGTTGTAACTGACTGATTTAGAGTCAGACATATAACCTCCTGCAATGTTGTTTATACAATGGGAGTTGTTTGATCACATGTACAGCTGACCACCAATCCCCTCTGTGAGTCTTTGGTGAGTGTCTACTGGGTCATAATGGGAACAGTTAGCTTAATGGAATTCACCTTGCAAATGGTTGTGGTCTTGGGAGAGAAGTGGCTTTCATCTGGATCTCTCAAACCATCTTTCATATCTTTCCAGATTGTGGACATTTCTGTCTTCAATGGAAAATCTTGTATTTTTTAAATGCGGCTAGACTATTGAGCCCAGCGCTGGAGAGCTTGCTATGTTGACTCAGCTGCTTGTGGAGTGGTTGCTTTTTCTCCTGTAGGTACAGATCACTCCATTGAACTGCATGTGCCATTTTGTTAAGTTTATTTTTGGGTGCTTTCTGCTGAGGGAGAGACAGTTTTTGTTAACCTGTGTGGATGGCTTTGAATTCTACCTGTTTTTTCAGGCTCTTAAGCCACATTTCTTCTTCGTCTTTCCATTGTTTCCTTTCGGGGTCGCCACAGCGGATAATTTTTTTCACAACTATAGGCCAGTACCAGTGATGCTATTCGTTAACGTGAGCCTGACTGATCTGGTTAGGATTCAATTTTCATGTTCTGCGTATTGATTTGTCACAGGATTTAAGCTGGATGTGCAAGGGCAGCAAAACCACCTTCTAATACAGTTTCCAAAGAAAGAAGCAGGACTATGCCACAGGTTCTTTAGTCTCCTTTTTGCGGCAAATCTCTAGGTGAAGGAAACGGACAAACAGCACTTTGCACTTTAAAAGGAATAACAACTAGCCAATGGTTCAGATAGTTGGATGACACCTCGGTCAGAAGAAGTATTTATAAATTAACTCAATGGACAGTAACATCACGTTAACAAGGGAGGATGTCAGAGAGAGTATCTGGGACATATTTATAATATAATTTACTGTAAACTGACACACACAGAACAATACCTGCTGTTTAACTCTCAACACCCACTGGAACGTGAGCTGGGAGTTATTGGAGCCCTACACCACAGGTTGAGATTTTCGGACTAAGGTGGAGGGACAATAAAGGGAGCAAGCAAATATCATAAATAATAAAACACAGAAGCCTAGGTTTACATACTTTGCAATGGAAAAGAAAACAAACAAAATACAACAAACGGAACACAATTGTCATTACATATATGTCTGGTGTTCCTGATATGGCATTAGTCCCCCTCAGACAGTGGACTGTTTGCTCTTATTTTGAGTTTTGCAGATGCTCACTGGAAGCCCTGATGAGAGAATCAGTATTACCTCGGCTAAGTGTACTCAACTAAAACTGAGTAAACCTTAAACTGCAAATAAAAATACAGCCCTCATTCAGTATGGAGCTCTCTCTCTTTCCTTCTTCCTACCTAGAGCAGGCAAGAGTAAAGCTGGCATGTAGAGGTTTTTTGTTAGAGTTTTTGAATATGAAATCTTTTTCCTATAAGATTTCATACCTTTTGCAACAAAATGATGAGCTATACTCATTGCAGAGCATACTTCTTTTTATAGCGTCCCCGTCATGACACACTGCAACAGTTATTTGCTGTCAGATCAGTTTCTACTCCTGGCTATGCCCTCAAACATTGACAAAATGGTACCTGATTTCCACTCGCTGAACAAGACGCAGATTTCTGTAAAGATAACATGTGACACCATGGCAGATACATCACCCTGTTCACCCTTATTACCAAAACTTGACATGTGCTCTTTCATTTCAAGCTTTTTAATTGCAGCAACAAATGTAGACCAACCATTTAAAACAGATTTTTCTTTAAAAAATTTGACATGTTCTCCTTTAGCCTCTTATCCCTAACATCCAATTCAAAATGTGTGGCCAGTTCTATGAACTGCTGCCATATAAAGGAATCGTATAACTGTAATGACAAAGCTCTCAAAAATTCCTCAACAATATCTTTACCTACAAAACCAAAATGGCCTTACCTGCCCGAACACATGTAATTCTAAACCTGATGTGCCAGGAATATATGGACCTCTATGTTTACAGATAGAACTCAAGTGTCTATACAGAACAAAACATCACTGCAAGCTGTGCTTTTAACTGTCTGAACAGTATATAACTAAACTTTCCACTGGTCTTCAGATGCTACTGGTGGTGGGTGCTTTTGCATTGAAACACGCAAGTCTGGTGTAGCTGCCAATAATTAGCGGCTCCACCTGCAGCGTCGGAAGTGCCCGTGACACAATTGCTGTCACCACACTAACAAGCCCAACAACGAACTCCAATGGAACCCGCTCTTATGCCTAGCGGTGGCAGAACAGTGATTAACGAAAATGTTGTGCCGACCTGAAACAGTTGAGATTTAAAATCACTGATACAACTCACTTTGGCACACAGACCCTCACAGAACTGAGTAGTTACAAATTAATCGAATAGCTGCTTATCTTAATAAGAATTGCAGAAAAAGAACTTGCCACATTCTGCACTGCCTCCCAACAAACCAGAATGTACACTTATTCACAAAAGCTGCACAAGACAAATGCAACAGAGTTGTAGGACCACACATTTACTACAACTACTACCTGTTTGCTCACAAAGTTTGACAGAGTGCTTGGATCAAATTAATTGCAATTAACTACTAGACAAGCAACCACTTGTAACAGCTTAACTCAAGGACGGCAACAAAGATGGGAGCTAGGAAACAGACACCTCCATATCTTAGTGGAGGGGATGTCAAACTTAGAAATTATGAGGGATCTTCTCCAACACACCATCCTGTTGCTAAATTATACCCAGCAATATACTCAAACAATCACCCTAAGGATGAAAACACTGTGACAAAAACTGAACGGTATGGTAAATGCAGTTCAATGCAGTGTGGAGGCCCCCGATCTGTATATAGGGACACATAAAAAAACATGGACCAACGCAGGAATGACAGCCCTTCAAAACAGGGTTAAACACTCCACCTGCCTCTAAAGGAAAAGGGGAAGTCCTTTGAAGACAACAATGTCCACATCCTAAAGAAAGAAAAATCAAGGAAGCCATCTACAGTATTTCAAATTGAAACGGCCATTTCTAAATTGGTGGGGATCTACACCACCACCTGTCAGCGTCATACAATGCAATCACACCTACTCTACCCAGACAGTTTCACAACAATTCACTCTTTGGATCACTTAATGCTATTGACTTACATCATGATCTAGTAGGTAAAACTGATCTAATGTCTCTCCTTGAGTTAATCTTCTCAAAGGAAGTTAAATTCATGACTTGCCATCACTGAGTTCAAATTCACTCTTAACACCCATAATACATCAGTAACTATTACAAACACACCAGGTATCCAAACGGCAAGACAATAAGATTGTAAATCATTTCTGTGAAATTCCCACAAATAGCATATGATGATACAGCCCTCTAGAAAACATCAAAAGAAGCAAATTGCAGACACCCTTCATTATACTGACTAAAATACCCCCAACTTCCTATAACCCTAGCTATAAACAGAATACTTGCGCATCATTGCTGCCTAATCTGAGCAGTATGTACACAAATTCAGTGTATTAATGTAAGTGATAAGTTAAGACACAAATTACCTGTATTTATTATTTTGTTTTTTAATATATTTTGCTTTTCTCCACCTGTTTCCTCCAACCTCAAAGCCCTCTGGCTCAAACTGCCTTTTCAACCTCAACATACGTATATGGATAGGAAAGAGCACAAGCCTAAGATGTCTTCAACTGTTAAAAAAGAACTCTGGTTCTTTCAAGCTTTGAGGACTATTTAAAGTCATTGAATGAAAATGATATGTACTTTTGTCTTAATAATTGTATGTTTCAATATGTCCTTTAAGTCATCCAATCAATACATTTTTTTTATAACTTTTGCAGCAATGCAAATAATATGAAAATGACGACTGTGCTATATGTTTTTTCAGAGGAAAGAGTTGGAGGACTTCAAAGAGAAAATGCGTGTTCGTAAGGAGCAGCGTTTATTGGAACAGATTTCTATGGAATCTGAAAATTGAGGATTTTTTGTTGAGGTAATGGATGGATTCTCATCACCGTCATAGGAGAACTGTTGTGCAATATCTTTTGAGAATTGGGAAACTGTTCTTGAGTAATAGCATGACCTATTTGAAATCATGAAGATAATTTAATGCATCCCAAAGGTGTAGGTATACTAAAAAAAACAACATTTTTTAAGTCTATCATCCTTTACTATGTATTACTCCTAAATCAGCCTAAGTTTTGAAATTTGATCCAGCCAGCAAAATTCCTGCAATTAATTATGCCGTATATGTTCATTGTAATATTTAATTTACATATGGGGCTTTTTCCACACGATGCTTTTAAAATCACAGGATTATTTGTGTTGGGTGCCAGATCAAGTGAACTGCTGTAATTACATCGTCATAAAAAATGTTTATGTTATATACATCCAGTTGTATATAATGCAATCCTCATAATTTATTTTGTAAAACGAAGTGCCTTTGAAACTTGCATGTTTTTGATGCAGTATTTCATGAAGGTTTTTGGTTTTGTTTTTTGTCACCTATTGTAAAAGAAACACATTATGTATTTTTTGTGTATAAACACATTTTTTTCATCTGCTGTGAATCCTATAACGTCTGTCTTTATTTGTGAATTTTATCTTATGTGCTGCTAGAAGTGGATAAAACGATATTCTTTACAAATGATTGTTATATCCACATTATATAACAATTGAGAGTAAAACTTTAAATTTATTTCCAACAGGTCATATCACACACATTGATTAAAGTGTCAATTATGTCATGTATATGTCAATTCACATAATGGAATAATGGTCCCCCCCCTCACCAAGCCCAAATGTCAAATCTACTTCAGGAATTTGAAAAACATCAACCCAGAAACCATGACAGTCGACCTCCAGCATCTTCTTTCTGCAATTTTTGTATCAGCCAATGGCTCAATAGATTCCTACAATAACTCACTGAGTAGCATCCTGGATCGTCACGCCCCTGTAAAAACTAGAACAGTCACCTTCTCCCGCTCAGCCCCCTGGTTCACCAGCGAGCTCCGGTAAATGAAGGCAGCTGTATGTACGTCTGTACTTACCAGGGTCGGACACTAGAGGGAAATGTTTCTTCATGTAAAGAAGTGTGCCGGAACCACACAGCCTTCGACAACAAGGAAGTCTGACCAACGAGCCGAGTCCTGTCAAGATGGCACCGAGTGGACTGAAAGCTGTAGTTGGAGAAAGTAAGTTCAACACTATCATTGTATCGATATCTGCCTCAGGAGCTTATTGAATCTCAAAGACAGCAGCTGTTTGTTCTAAACCATCTCGTTTGTATTTGATATATTGACGCTGAGCCGGGGACGTTGGTCCACCACAGGTTCTTCCTGCTCCAGGTCCAACTAAAATGTTAGCAACATCGAGGGAAACCGAGGAATAGTCAAACAAGTCATGATGACAGCAGTTTTTATGAGTGTTTTGTCAATAATTCACATAATGTAGAAACAGTGGCGGCGTTAATGACAGTAGATGTTGACAGTTAGTTAGTTACAGGCTAATGTTAGCTAGCTAACGCAGAGGGAAGTTCCCTGACTTGACTTGTGATGCTCATTTAACATAAAGAAATAAATACAAGGGCTATTACAAGACTTTACTCACAGTACTACCAAGGCAACTGATATTCATATAGACACACAGGCTTTTAGTTTTCTTTTGAAAATAATATGGTTTACTCTTTATCACTTTTGTTATACACAAAGGGAAGCAATACATACAACAGGATAACCTCGTCAAACTTTAGCATACAAAATCTGGATTACTTGCAGTTGAGAATGCTGGACGTTGAAGAGCTGATAGGAATTTTGAACGAGAATCGAGAAAGAATCTGAAGAAGAATTGTGAATGTGATTTTATGTTGAATGAAATTAATTATGTTAGAAAGATGCTGAAGCCAAATTATAATACTGATGTAATGAAATTAAAGCGTAAAAAGGATTAGGATGAAGAATTTTGAATGTTCGGAATAGTAAGAATTTGCATAAAAGTTGAATAAAGATCGTAATATATGTTAGATGTTGCATTGTTAAGGGTTTGCTGAAATAGCGGAACGCCAAGTGATGTGAAATTGAATACAGAAGAAACTGGAACAATATTAAAATATGCTTTAGTAACATTAAATCAATCATGCTTTCGAAATATCTGTATAAGTAACTTACAAAATGTTTTATCTATTGATAATCTTTCTTCAGTATTATGTATTGCTTCTTTTCCCCCCTGTTTGTGCAATGTTTGCCTGATCTATGCTATTTTTACCATTAATATGGCCCTTCGCAACTTTTGACACCAATATGTTTTCTACATATTTGTCCATACTGGGTTTTGGAAAACCCCATATAGTGGTGGCATGTGTTCATGTGTTAAGAGCTTTATCTGATTCTCAAAACATATTTACCACAACTTAAAGCATCATGTGATTGTGCAGGTCCTCTTCCGTGTTAACCACTGACAGCGTTTAATAATATCTGTCATAATCACCTTTACGACATGTACCAAAAATCAAATTGTGATTGGAGCCAAGTAATCTTCCACATTTGGTGATTTAGAATTTTTAAATTTATCGGACTGCATTCTCTGAGTGTTGTCTAGTAAGTAATTAACTCAGAGCATTGATGTTATAAATAAATGTAAATAAATACCGAATGCTCTATACTTTTATGCCCGTAATAAAGGTTTCAGGGCTATTTTGCGTGCTGTATTATAGTACATTAATAATTTTAACAAACCCATTTGATTAAATTGAATTAAATTTGATGTGAATCCCTGAAAATAACAAGTAGTTATTTTCTTGTTCCTTTTATGGGTATTCTTTAAAGACAAGATATCAAGCAATTGATTAATTATGCATTTCTTCTTGTTCCATGCTTTTTTAGAATCCACATTTCTATAGTAGATTCTGGTAGACTGTTTAAAATTCTAGTCTGTCATCAGACCGAAGTTGTACTTCTGCCCTCCTTTTTGAACAGTAATTCCCTACAAACAAATATAAATCTAATGAAATATTTAGCAACACATACAACAAATATTACTTTGGCCACAATTCACAACATAGTGACAGTAACATATCTCTGTTTACCGGAAGTGTAACATATTCATGTCTTTTTGTCATAAAAAAATAAAATTTTGCCAGTCTAATAACCAGTTTGTTATGTCATTTCCCAAATGAATGGATATAATGACAAAAAATTGCATTGTTGATTGCATTGAATTCAATGTTTTCATGATTGACTAGTGTTTCTAATGGGGACAAATAAGAATATCGAGGGAAGAAAATCCCATTACATCAGTTTAGTTGCTAATTTTTATTTCTTCACACTTTCATTTCTTTTGTACATCGTTAAAGGGAGGAAGCTATTAAGTTTAAGCCGTAAGGCAACCTAGATCCTGTTGAGTCGAAGATGGGCTTAAATACACCCAGACTAAATATAATAGCCAGTGAATGCCTAAGGAAAATGGCTGGTGTTTGAATGTAGGGAATTCTTGGAAAGATAGGCTACCATCATGGTAAAACTCTGCAAGAAAACCTTTTTTTGTTGTTTTGTTTCTCCTTTAGTTGTAAACTTCAGCTGGAATATTAATGTTTTTGTTTGAATAAATCGTTTTCTCAGCTCAACACAAGGAAGTTGCACACAATCACTTTGTTACAAGAAAGTTCCATGTTCCTGATTTAGAGTTTGAACAGACAGCTAGCCTTGAACTTATTTGCGTTTGTTTTAAATTAGGATGTCAGAGCATTTCAAATTTATTCTCTTATCCTGTGTTGAAAAGTAGCCATCAGCATCAAATGAACACACCTTACTTTACAATAATGGCTGTGAAAACCATGAATAGCCTTCTCTTGAGTAATTTTTGTCTCTCCTTTCAACAGAAATCCTCAACGGGGTCATAAGGAGTGTGAAGAAAGATGGAGAATGGAAGGTAACTGCAAAAAATGTTCATGTTAATTGAAAAGAATCCTCTCACACTGAATTTATAATGCCTGCTCATCTTGCATTTTTTTCAGGTTCTTATTGTGGATCACATGAGCATGCGGATTCTGTCCTCCTGCTGTAAGATGTCTGACATTTTGGCCGAGGGTGTGACTAGTAAGTTGTAGATAATTCAAACCATTACATTCTATGGATCAATTTTGTACATGTGAGGCTAGCAAATATTAATATAGTCTCAAAGTCGCTACCTAACCTTTGGCAATATCTCTTAAGTTCTCTTCATAGAACGCCTATCTATTTGTTGTTGCATGTGATTCTGAACGAGACCGGTCGTTTAAATTAAACTAAAAAACTTCTGTTTTCCCCCTTTTCAGTTGTGGAGGACATTAACAAGCGAAGGGAGCCAATCTCTAGTTTGGAGGCCGTTTATTTGATTTCACCAGTGGAGAAGGTTAGCTGTTACCTCTTCTCTCACTATAATATTAATAAATATTTCCTCATATCCTTAAATTTACAGCGTAATTTGCTTTTATTCACAGTCAGTTCGTGCCCTCATCAACGACTTCAAATACGCTGCCTTTACTTACAAAGCTGCTCACATCTTTTTCACTGACAGTAAGAATGTCTCTGTGTGTTTACAGTATACGTTTCCCATTTGAATTCTTTTTCAGTGTTGAAACATATATATAACCTATTCATCTGTTATTAAAAAAAATGTAAGTGTCAAACTGAACTGAATAATTTCATCAAGCTATAACAATGTCTAATTGATATGTTTTTGCTCCCACAGCCTGTCCAGATGAGCTCTTTGCAGAGATTGGGAGATCCAGAGTTGCCAAGGTTGCCAAGAATTTAAAAGAGATCAATGTTGCCTTCTTGCCATATGAGTCTCAGGTAAGGGATTATCTCCTCTTCACAGCGACAACCTTTTTTTTCTTCCCATGCAGTTAGTCTTTTTTTTCCTCGTTGTCTCTATATAGTGTGGCCAATAGTGTACGGTTGGATACTTTTCACATCATACACTGTTTTTTCCAATGTTGATATAAAAACAATATCAACAATATGAATCGTTTATTAGACGGTTATTTTTGCATCCATATCCGTTGGTTATATATATGGATTTTGCAAAAACTACTGGATGGAATTTTCACAACGTTTGGTAAACGTTTTTTTGTATTGTATTTAACATGGATCAATACTCCAGATTTTGATACTTTCCCTGAATAGGCAAAAGCTCCTCAATTGATTTCCACAAAACTTTTTGGAGGGATGGAGTATGGGTAGGATGAGCTACGCAAACATGTATTGGCCTCCACAGAAGTTGTTTTCTTTGTAGTGCTTTACATACTGTAGCAAACATTGAATTCCTCTCTCTCCTGCAGGTATTTTCCCTGGATGATCCAACATCCTTGTACTCATTCTATAGCTCAAAGCCAAATGAAAACAAAGACAAAATGATGGAAATTTTGGCGGAGCAGATTGCGACCCTGTGTGATACACTCAAGGAGTACCCTGCAATTCGTTACCGCAAGTATGGACTTCATGCACTTAAATATACGGAATTTTGATAACTACTCAATTTGTTGTTGATAACAATCGTGCATGCCACTCTATCTAAGGGGACCAGAGGAGAATGCTAGACTGGCTGACGAGGTTCTTCAGCGGCTTAATGCTCACAAAGCTGACAACCCAAGCATGGGAGAGGTTAGAAACTACTTAGACCCACTCCCGCAGCCGCTCCTTTGTTCTGCTGCTTTGAGGAAAAATATTGAACTGAACTTTCACACTGCTTTCTAATGCAGAACAATATTTTTCCTTAAGAGAATACACTACCCCCGGGTCAGCATCTCTTCACCTTATCTGATTTTAGATATTTTCATTTGTTTCTGGGTTTTTACTTCCTGTTGATTCCTTTTCTCACACTTTGTTGGACTGCCTTTTTTCTTTCTTTCTTAGCTGACACCTACCTGCTCCAAAGATGTGTCTTACAGGCATGTATTTCTGTTCTCTTTTGGATGTTACACATCTGAAGTGCTTCACCTTGCTATGAGGTCTACTCATTCTATATAGCTTTTACACTTGACTGTGCAAGTTTGCTGAAGAGCTTCCTCACGCTGCATCTGGGAGTGATAATGAAGTCTCATAGGTAACAGCTGAGAAGGTGTTCACTGCATGGCAGATTCACAAAAAAACAAAATAAGCTGCCCTATATATTTTGCAAATAGTAGAATAGATCCTCATTTATTATGCATATTGAAATAAACCATCTATTTCATTATCAGTAAATTATATCTCATTTGTTTTTAGGGGGCTGATAAGGCACGATCCCAGCTACTGATTGTTGATCGTGGGTTTGATCCAATCTCACCTATTCTACATGAGCTGACCTTGCAGGCAATGGCCTATGATTTACTAGATATCAAGCAAGACATCTATAAGTGAGTGAACATTGTGTTATATATCTGCTCTGCCAAACCTGTGTGCCACCTTGGGCGTACAGTTTCTCCATACTCATTTGTGAAGTTTTAAGTGTACTTGTTTTATTTTTGTAGTTACCAGACAACTGGCATCGGAAATTCAAAAGACAGGGAAGTATTATTGGATGAAGACGATGAACTCTGGGTTCAGCTCAGACATATGCACATTGCAGATGTCACTAAGTAAGTCTGTCACAATTAGATGCGTATGCTTGTCTGAATATTGGTTGGTCTCTCGGTCACTCTGCCCATTGTTTTCATCTGATATTTTTTTGCAGTTTGAATCTACTTTACATGCCGCACATTCACAATCTTACACTTTAGAAATTGTGCATTACACACATACGTTGCAAAGAAATTTAAGTTGCAAATTCAATTGTGACACCATAATTGTTTTGTAACCAACCTGTAACACGGTATCAAATACATTTGTATTTAAAACATTTGTATAAAATATGTGTTGTATCGCAAAATCTTGGTTCTCATTTTTTCAGGAATGTGCACATCTTGAAAAGTTAGCAAACACATAGCTGCTTATCCCCCTTTCAGCTAGAGTTTATTATAGGTAAAAATAAAAAAGATAGTGGGTTGTGACATCATGTTTTATCTTTGAAGTGAAACAACAACAAACCACTAAATTCCAATTTGTTGTCCAGTAATATTATTATACGCTTTACTCATTAAATGCACTCTTGCACAAGGCAACTAATTGTTTTTAAACCTGTTGTTGCAGAAAAGTGACAGAACTTCTTCGCTCCTTTTGTGAGAGCAAACGAATGTGCACCGACAACGTGAGTGTTCATGTGCATCACTCTTTTGAGTTCAGATATTATTATACGTATCCACATATTCTTATGTTAAATTTTTGGTTTAAATGTTTTGAATTTCAGGCCAACATCAAAGATCTTTCTCAGATGTTAAAGAAGATGCCACAGTATCAAAAGGAGCTGAGCATGGTGAATGAGATTTTTTCTTCATCTCATATCAGACTTATCAGCCTTGCTTAAAGTTTTGAAAAGATGTTTGTTTATAACATGATTGTTTTAAGTTGTTTATTATTATTATTAATGTTTATTATTATTATTCATTTAAGTTACTACACATGAAAAATAAGCTTACCACTTGTTCATTTACAGTACTCGACTCACTTACACCTGGCTGAGGCTTGTATGAAGAAATTCAAGACTTCTCTCGATAAACTTTGTGAAGTGGAACAGGTCAGTACCTGTGAATTGTTGAGGTCAAATAAATATTTTTTTGATGTTGTCATCAACTCAATAATTGAGACTGAAGCAGCTTTGGTAGTGTAGCAACACTGTACAACTGGCATGTTTAAAACTATAGCCGTCCCCTACTTCTATGGCTGAAGTAAACAGAAGAAACATGAAACATATTCTCTTGATACCTAAAGATAAAGGCAAAAATAGATAACCCTCTGGCCATATAACTTAATATTCTTGGAATTTGTTTTCTCATACATTGTTGGCTGAACAGAATGTAAGTCTGTAGTTTTTAATATTACAAGGGATCAACTAAAATGTCCCACAATGTTAGTCACTTAGATTAAGTATGACAGAAAGAATGTCGGACAAGGATTTACTCTGTCCCTAACACTTATTGACTTTAACATGATCCTGTATTTATTTATAGCTCCTGTGGAATTTGTTAAAATGTATCTGGTACGATCTGGTGGTATTTAATGGGAGAATTGTAATCGTAATATTACATAAGAGGCTTGGGAACGGACATCAGCATCCATATATCTGTAGCAATGCAGAAGAAGCTGTTATGTCATGATCAGTGTAAGGCATTTAATAACACATACATGTTTTGCTTGGTAATATAGATATCCTTCCATAAACATGTGTCTTGGATAAAACCCCAGTGCACACTGCTGCCAAGCTCCAATGCCTTCTTTTATGCGCCAGACATGCTTTGTCTCCACGGGGAATCATTCTGTTACAGTTGGTCTTGTACCAGATGAGTCGCAATCAGACAGGAAATTACAAGCTGTGCATGGTCGTGCCATTATGAGATACATGTGTTAATGGGTTTTTTTATATGAGTGAATCACTCAACTGCTCTAATGGCTAATGGTTTGTCAGCATGTCTGAAAGCTGTCTCTTTAAACCATTGGGCATGTTGTGGCTCTGAGATGTCCAGTGTGATCCAGACAGCAATAGCTCTCTGTCAGCTGTCATTTGTTTAAGTGCTCTGGATTGTTTGGGAAGGCCAATACAAATATATGCGTGTGATGTTATAATTAGAATGTATTTCAATGTCCTCCTTTAACCTTTCTAGTGTCAAGTACTCACAAGAATGTTTTGTTAAATAGCTTATACAACATTTTGTCCAAAAACATGGGGCTTACGCATACATTTATGGGTGGTTAAAATTTCCAGGAATGCATTAAAATTAAATCCTAAATCTAGATGTAAATATACAATTCAAAATTAAGATCAAATATTTTTTTTGTTTTTTCTGACTACTGGCTTATGTATTGCAAATTCATTTTCATCATCATTTTTCATCATTAAAGAGTTTTTTCCTCTGTTAAGTAAAAGAAAAACTAAAGATCTGAGAATTATTTTAAAAGCATGTTATATAGCATGTTATGTAACGTTTAGTTACAGATATAATCAATGAGTTGGGTCGATCAGAACAGTACTGCAAAGAAAGTCAAATAGAAATAGTAGTTAAAGAAATAGAATAAGGTTTAAAGGCATGTCATCCCCCTGTGCAATTTGCCAAAAGAGTCGACTGTCGGTGGAATTTTAGTTGTGACTAAGAATTGACATTCCATGTCAGTCAATGGTTAACCACGATTTTCTTCCATAGGACCTGGCAATGGGAGAAAATGCAGAGGGAGAGCCGATAAAAGATGCCATGAAGAGCATTGTTCCTGTCCTTCTCAACAACGAAATTGAGGCCTATGACAAAATCCGCATCATACTCCTATACATATTCCACAAGAAGAAAGGTGTTCACTTATCAAGACTGTGTTTTGATGGACACAACTTTAAATGTTTAACTTTTGCCTACAGAAACATGTGCCAGTAAATTATATGCTTTAATATAACCAGAGATTCGGAGGTGAAGTTTTTGGTGTTGACGGTTGTAGTGTTGTCGTCTATGTAGGTATTGGAGAGGAGAATCTTGCCAAGCTCATCCAGCATGCAAACATACAGGCTGACAGAAACATCATCACTAATTTGCAGAACCTGGGCTGTTCCATTATAGCTGGGGTAAATTTGTTCTGTTTGGTTAGAGGCTCTGTGTCACTTTATTATGAAATTATCCCATTAGTTTTTATAACAAATGTTCTCATCGTTAGGGCCGGAATACTGGGAAAACACTGCCAGAGCGTAAGGGACGCACAGAAAGCACGTACCAGCTGTCTAGATGGAAACCCATGCTCAAAGATGTTATGGAGGTAAACTAAAGGAGAAATGTGGTTCAGATGTAGTGATCACGCCTGTTCAGTTTTGCTTTCATTTTTTAACGCTGTGTTTCTGTATCCCAGAATGCTATCGAAGACAAACTGGACAGAAAGCAGTGGCCATTTATCTCTGATCCTGCTCCCATCAACACAACTCAGACTGCCGTCAGGTGGGTGCTTCAAGCAGAAACATTTTTGATCATGAGTAACGGTTCATTGTTACTTACAGTGAGGTAATCTATATACTATATAAATGAGGAAATTGTTTTATGGTAACACATGCCTTTATATGCCTCAGCGCTTGCATGTTTTAAGGACCCCATCATTTATCTGTGTAATATTTGTGAAAATGATGATGACCTCAGAAATGCCCTGAGGTGAATTCGTCAAATTTAGAATTTATTTGACTCCAGAAAGAGTCAAGGGTCACTGTGAGCTCACATAACACTTTGTATACCCCTAATTAAAGTTTCCATGCACTATTTATGACTTATTTTTATTACACAAATATACCAACCATAACCTTCCGGTCATTTGTCAATGCCGTAGCTATGGAAAAAATAGCTACGGCATTGACAATGCAACAAATCAACAAATCAGAAACTGATTTGTTGCATTTAATCGTGTCAACCTTGAAACTGTAGTGATTGTATCGATGCTTTGTGCTATAACATTGATATCGTAAGAGTTTAGCTCGCCGGAATTTTAAACAAAAATATCAGCTCTGGAAGCAGACAAATGAATGTTTTCAAGTTTAAGCCTTCCTTCCTGTAACTGAGTTGGAGGCAAGCTTTTGTCAAAGAGTTGAAAAGGTGAAAATTTTCTTTGCTTGAATACTCTATAATCCCCCAGGGAATTGCTGATGATGTCAATGATGGTGCTTATACAAACCAATCTCTTGGACCAGGGTACTCCTGTAATCTGCATAATGCAAAATGCTTGTCTCCTACCTTTTTAGTTAAGTGCAGAATTAAAACATAGTTTTTATTATTATTAACACCAGATTATACAGTGCTGACAAAAACTATTGAATCGGTTATGATTCTTCTATTTCTAATGTGAATTTCATACTTATCAGTGTCGAAACGTCAAATCAAATTTTACAATAAAACAAAAGCAATCTGAGTAAACACAAAAGTTAAGTTTTAAATGGTAATTTTTTTAACAAGGCAAAAAGTGTTTTGTCCTCCAGAACTAAATACTGGGTTGGGCAACCTTTAGAAGCAACAACTGCAACCAAATGCTTTGATAACCAGAGATAGATTTTTGACATAGCTATGAAGGGATTTGGCTCACTTGTCTTTGCAGAACTTCTTTGTCAAACATTGCTGGTTTTGGTCCAGTGTGTTTTATCAAGTCCAAAGTCAACGCAGCCATCTATCAGGAGATTTTGGAGTATTCATGTTTCCATCTGCTGACAAGCTTTTTGGCGATGCCAATTTCCTTTTCATGACATAGCACCTTCCTACAGTAAAAAAAACTACTACCAAAGGTTTTGCTGGCCATGAAATTACTTCACTTGATTGGCCAGCTAAGTTGCTTGACCTGAACCCCCTAGAGCAGGGGTTTCAAACTCAATCACAGAGGAGCAAAAAAAAGAGGGCCGAACAGGACTGAAATTTTAATTTTAAGTTTAATTTGGGGTATTATGACAATTTTATTCTAATTTTATTTACTCATCTTATATAATTATGAACAAACTAACATAAAAGAAAATACTAAAAATCCCACATTAAAGTAAAAATACATCAACATAATTGATTTTGTCTCCCTCTCTATCAGCATAATTCTGCAGAATAAGTTCAAATTATAAATTCAAATTATAAGTTTTTATTCACAGGCATCAATAATAGCAAGAAAACTATATTTTTCAAGTTACAAATTACATCTGAAATCAGTTTTTTTTTTTAATAAACTATCAACAAAATAATATATATCTCAAAAAACTGTGGTGCATTTCACATGAAATGTAAGCAACTTCATATGTTTCCCTTTTTTCTACAACATGTTGAACGTGAACGCACCGTGTCGCTTTAAAACGTGTCTTCTGTTTACTAAAACGCATATCTGACTTACTTATATGTTTATTATTAATCGTTTAAAATAAAAATATAAAAATTAGATATTTTCTCGCGGGCCGGATATAATTGTTGTACGGGCCTTGAGTTGGACCCATGTGTCCAAGAGAGTCTACGGGGTATTTTCAAGTGGAAGATGAGACACACTGACCCAAAAATACAGATGAGCCGAAGGCTGCTATAAAAGCAACACCTCAGCAGTGACACAGGCTGTATTATATTATATATATATATATATATATATATATATATATATATTTTATATATATATATATATATATATATATATATTTTATATATATATATATATATATATATATTATATATATATATATATATATATATATATTTTATATATATATATATATATATATATATATATATTTTATATATATTTTATATATATATATATATTTTATATATATATATATATATATATTTTATATATTATATATATATATAGACATCTCAAAAATAAATTTTAATGATGAACGTCAATGGGAAAAATGTTGGAGGTTCTGAAACTCTGCCATTAGGACTAAGTGATGAAGTTTATATTATTTTCACATTTACCAGAATACCTTTCCTGGCGACATTGTAAGATAATCAAGAGCATTATTATAGATGCAATTTTTTTATACATGGTTATGGTTATTGATTAATTATTTTTAATGTAACAACAGTTTTATTTTAGGCATAATTATTTGTAGCTCAAGTGTTTTGTTCATTTTTTTCCCCAGTAGTGCACGTTTTGGACACTGGCACAAACATAAAACTCCAGCCGAATATCGCACTGGCCCCCGGCTTATTATATTTGTTATCGGTGGGGTGTCACACTCAGAAATGCGCTCGGCCTATGAGGTCACTCGAACCACTGATGGAAAATGGGAAGTGCTGATAGGTAAGCAGTCACTTTTTATGAGGCAAAAAGAAATTCCCAGAAATGCAGTAATCCTGATGTTTTGTGTATTTTAATTTTATTGATTTATTTTTTTAAGGTTCATCCCATATTCTGACTCCAACCAGCTTCCTCAATGACCTCAAGAGTCTGGACCAAGTCCCTAATCCTGATTGTTAGATATTCTGACCAAACAAGGAAGAGCACATTTGAATAGTATCACAGTCGTATATATTCATGGGAGATGATGCTTGTTGGTCGTCTGTCGCAAGCACTGAGGCTTCGGATTTGAAAATTAAGATGAGTGCTTGATGTTGTCCTGGGAGGAAACCTTTGTGATTAGAGATTTTATTATTTGTTGCGAGTTGGGCTCTGTATACTGCTGTGATTGAAGTTATAATAAATATTTAATTAACGTTATTGATTAGAAACATTTTGATTGTTTTACTATTTTTATTCAAATCCTTATTTGTATTTATTTGTTATGGCTATATTTTTGATTTCCCTGACTTTGTATTCAAGAAAAGCATAATTCCCACAAATCCTGATCAAAATATTATTTGAGTCTAATGTGTGTATCAGATATGGAAAGTCTTATATAACAAGTTTGGGATACGTTTTATTTTTCTCCATGTACTTTTTTTCTCTTCTGCGGAAAGGAAGGGCAGAATGTCTTCACTGTTGTCTTAGTAAATCTTGCACATTCATTATTCACTTTAATATATTTTGAGCGCAAATGGTGGTAGGTGTTTGTTTCATTGATGTTAAGAAATGAGTAATAAAAGATTTCACCTCAAAGTGTTCTATTGTCTTGAACCTATTTTGCTTATCTTTATCCTCTGCACAAAGTCATCTCCACTCATGCACCTTATTTTATTTAATTTTTTATAGCTGCTATGGCTGCTGCTGATACTATTTTTTTAAGACAAGACACATAACTGCTTTCCTATGCAATCGTTTCATGAGACAAAAGTTTTATCTACCTGGAATGATGACAATTAAAATTAATCAGATTCTGATGTATTTCATATTTGTAGTATCTATCTGTAAATTGGATATCACCACTGCAGAGCCGGAAACCAATCTGTTTTTATTTTTATTTAGTTGGCAGATGTATAAAATGTCTATTTGGGCCACTTGACATACATCTGATCATAATCAAACTATATTTGTTTTTTATTTTTTTACATTGCTTGCATCAGATTTCAGTTTGACTTCACTTGCTGTTGTCATTAATCTACTATATAGTACAAATATAAAAATGTTGTTCACTCTATCACTAACTGAATTCATGCCAGATGTGGTTTGTTAATCTCAAAACCTCAACCTGGACATATGTCTGCTTTCACCATATATTGACAATGTGTGTAATCCAAATATGAACCTAAAGTACCGTGTTAGGCCTCCAGGGAGAATATGTACACCTAACAGTGAAAAAGACCTTTCCTCTCCATGTAGAGGATTATGTTTTCATCTGGGATTACAGATCGTAATGTTAAGATCAGGGAACTGGCGGGTTTTAATGTTAATGGTTAATACTCAGGACTTAGTTCTATTTAAAAGCTGTCCACTAAGCCATATCCAGTTCACATTAAGAGAAGCTTCAGTCACTGTCAGCATTTCCATTGCATAGTCCCATCCAAGTGATCGTCAATCTAATACCAAATGTATTTTTGTGTAAGTTTCTTTATGTTTTGTACCTTATTTAGTTAGTCGGGTACATTTTGTTTTCGTATTATTTTTCTAATGGCAGCTACCGAAGTGGACTCACAATCAGGAGATGCCGACACTGTACTGGTAAGACCTTTTTAGCCTAAAATTAATTTCTTTGCATGTAGGATAGTGTTAATTTTACTACAGGTGTATCTCCTACTGGGATTTCTTGTAATTCTGACTTGAGAACTATGTATTGTATCAATTATTCTTTTAGATATATTGCAGAATTGTATTTCAAGCAACTTTTTTTCTATGGGAAATTTTAATCACAATATGGTGTTAATGTAATGTTGAAATTTTGATAAAAGAACCATGTTCTACAATGATCCTGAGTGTTAAGGATATTTTTTTAATGTGAAGGTTTATATTTGCACTGAGTTAAAATTATTGAACTGAAAGCAAGGCATTGTCCATAAGTTGTAATTGGTAACGTTATTTATTTATTCCCTGCTAATGGCTGCTGTTTATCAGGATGCTGGAGAACAGGAGCAGATCCTCAATATAATGAGTTACTCACAGCGAGGTCGAATGGAAGGACAGTGTTGCGCCTTGGGTCCTGTTAAAACTGTACAAAGCAAGAATACGGCTGAAGGTTGGGAAAGCACACACAAAGATATGTTGATGTGCTACGTGTTGTTTGATTGATTGATGTTTTTACCACTACTTCCAACAGATTCACACTGTGAGGAAACCCTTAAGCTTACCTTGGACAAAAAACAACCATATCCTGAAATACAGGTGCCACTACTGAGGTTAAACAGCCAGGTACTAAACTTGAGGTTGTAAATGACTCCGGGCATGCACCAGACAAGGTGGTTGATTTATCCATGACTGATGTCCTTTCAAAATTCGACTGCTTTTCCATTCAGGAACCTGGTTTTACCAATCATCATGGCTCTGCACCTCAGATCTCTCTAACTGAGAGTACACCAGATAGGAACCGGAAGCTTCTTCTGGTACCAGCCAACCAGTTAAAGGTTCCCTCCAACCCTGTTTCGATAAAGGTACATTTTGTCCTGTTTTTCAGAAAGTATTATAAAATGTTCATCATATTCATTTGGTCAAAACCTTATTAATATGTATTTGTTAAACAGACAGAATTACCTGATGAGCAACAGATATTAATAAATATGATCAGCAAAGGTCAGCGTGGACGCATGGATGACCAGTGCTGTTCCTTGGTTCCAAGCAAGAGTGCTCCTTGCACACCAAAACACTCGGACAGAAAGCTTGCTGAAAATTCATTAAAATCAGGTGATAAATATAACAAGTGTGCTCATAAATCTCTGGATTTCAAAAAATTTTAATGATTCCCACATGCATACTACTTCAAATGAAGATTCAGGTGTCATTTTCATTTTCCCTATTTTCATGTTTCGTCTCTCCAAGGTTTGGACTCTGAAAAGTTCTTTAGCCTCTTGGCCAACAGCCAGGGAGAACGTCTTGATGACCAACGAGTGTCTCTTCCATCCTTACCAGGATTACAGAATAATAGTGCAAAATCTACTGCAGGAGGAGATTCAAGTTACTTGTGTTATATGGTCTCTAAAGTCCAGGTTAGTACGTTCCTTTTTTCAAATAACAAGATTTATATTTTTAAAAGGATTTAATTTTGAAAGAATTTAGTACTCTATTACACAATCATAATGTCCTACAATGGGACTTTATGTCTTAATGATGAATGTCAACCCAATGCATTTTCAGGGTTCCAGAATGGATGATCAAAGGTGCTCACTACCTCAAGTCCTCACGCGGGAGAGCCAGCATTCACCAAGAAAGGAAAAGTCTACATCTGATGTAGGCCCTCCTCGTTCAGCCTCTTTCAGCCCCAGTTCAGAAATAGAACGACCTAAGATGAATGAAAAAGCACCCAAAAAACAGGTATAGCAAACACTTATGATTTTTAATGTCAGGGACTGAATTACATTGAGTTAAAATGTTTCAAATAATAAATAAATAAAGATTTATATTTACTGACCTTTTCACATGCCTTTTTTCCCTTCTAGGTCATGACTCCGGCTGTACAGGAAGATTTGTTAACCATTATGAGTAATTCCCAACGTGGACGAATGGATAAACAGAGTTGTGCATTAAATTTTAGTCCCTTGTCCACAACCACACACAAGCCCACTCAGAGCACGTTAACCAAAGGTCAGAAAACAAACTTGCCTGCATTTTTATTTTTGCCCTGTTAAAATCATTGCTCTTCTTTTTTACAATCTAATTAAGTTTATTTTGTTACATATTGTTGCTTCTTCGCCCTCAAAGGTCCAGATAATGACAAGTTCTTCAGTTTGCTGGCCAACTCTCAGGGAAGACGGCTGGATGACCAGCGTGCATCTCTTCCTTTATTGCCAGTGATACAGAATGGAAGTACCTCACCAGCAGCTACTGTTGCAGAGAGAGATGCAAGCTACTTGTGTTACATGGTCTCCAAGGTCCAGGTTGGTCCGTATACTTAGCAGGGTGTAAAGACCACTGTGAAAAAGTATTAGAGTTTTTTTCACTTTGTTCAACAGTCCTCATACATTTTTTTTTAGAAAGAATTCAATATGTGTACATAAAAATAACATCCAACTGCTTTGATCCAACATGATAACTGTTAATCTTTCATCTAACAGGGCTCAAGGATGGATGAACAGAGATGTTCTGCACCCCAAATTTTCCAAAATATGAGTACCCCATATAATCAGCGTAAAAATCATCAAATTCCACCCGTATACGATAAGCTTTCTCAGGGGACTGCGTCCTTACAACGTACCAAAAATGACCACCATCAGCAGGTGAGATCTCATTTTACACAATCCAATTTTTGTATACCTGCATTTTTTAAAAGAAAGACATGAAAACGACATCAGTCAAAATGACAGTAGGATAGGGAGACTCATCCTCCTCCAACTTTTGAGGACAAAAAAATCTTCTTATCTAAGTTGTTGGTGATTTGTATCACTTATTGTTTCTCCTCTGTCTTTAGGAGGAGGTATCTCCAGCTGGGCAGCAACAGCTTCTTAAAATGATAAGTCATGCCCAAAGTGGACGTATGGAGGAGCAACGTTGTTCTTTACCTTCCAGCAGAAGTACATCTGCCACACCGACACACAATGGAAGCGCTTTAACCAAAGTATCCACAGGTCAGGAAAACGCATGTTGTGCTTAAGCGTGTTTTTTTACTCTCTGGGATGCCACAGCATAAACTCGATTCTCCCTAACAGGTGCAGACGCTGACTCATTCTTCAACATGCTGTCCTCCAGTCAGGCACGACGGTTAGATGATCAGCGTCTTACACTTCCTGGCTTACCAGGGATAAGCGGTAAAACTGAAAGAGAAGAGGATTTTAAAGATAAAAAGACAGGAAGATCCGTAAGTTCCAGAGCCTTTCAGTTATTGGTGTTAAAAATATACTAGTTCTTTTTATGTCTCACCACCATAACGTGTATGGTTGAGTTAATTAATTAATCATATCTTCATCATCATCATTGATTAATACCTGTGATAAAAAACATTACACAGAACTACCTGAGATGAAATGTATAAGAAAATATCATTAATATACACCTTGCATCCACAACATTTGGCCAATCAGGTAAGTGGTGGCTATTGCGGGGACTACCATGATTGCTAAGAGTGGAAGAAAGACCTTAGTGGGGCATTTAAAACTCTTTATTTATTGCAGGTCATATCATCAATGCAATATGGTAAAATGTGACCCCATAACATAATATCTTCAGTGTTCAGTACCATCTACTTTTTATGCAAAGAAGAAAAGTGAATTTAAATGGAAATATTTGCTTAATAAATATACCCACAGTTGAAAATGATTGAATATATACCAGCTGATGTAGCAAAACTCTTGACAGCTCAACTGGCTTTTGTTTCTTTTCTTTATCTCTGTAAAGGCTTCTCCATCACACACCGCAGTGGCTAAAATGACACCAACAAAACCAAGGACAGACAGTTCCAGTCCTACTTCTCAACCACAATCCAGTGATGCCGAATCTGGCTCCGTAAGAGGCTTACCCAAATCCTCTTCATTTACCCCAGAGACAGAATATCTAAAGAATCTAAATTCACCAGCACAGGTACGCTTTCACCTCAAATACAGTGTATAACAGCAATTTGATTTGACGTGTGACTTTTGGTCCTAAATCTTGGTCATATAATGGATCAACGTCTCATGTATTCTCCAATTCAGTTTTTTCTTAACAAAAATAAAATAAAATCTGTTTATAGGTCCCTAATAATTCAAATTATTATTTCCAAAGTTACCATACCATACCCTATTTAAGGGTGTCGGTTAAGGGGAAGATATGTTCTTTACTTGGAGTTGCATGGACGGTTTCTCTGCTAAGTTGGACATCTTTCTATTTGATACTTCATATTTTTTTCATTGCAGTCTTTAAACTTTTCTGCAGTTGGCCGCCAATAAAGGAAAGGCTTTGTCACTGTAGTACTTTGTTTTGAACAATGGAACTTTTTTTCTTCACAGATGACAGTGAGGGTCTCAATGAGCTTCACACCTCAGCTGGTAAGCTGTACTTATTGTTAGTTCACTGGCCAATGTCATTGTCTTAATAAATGATGTAACTTCATCAGAGTTTATTATTTTCTTTCAAAGGGGCATCGGAATACCAATCAAATGTGTGCATTCCCAGATGTCTTCCTCACTCTTGGAGCCCCTGGAGATAACCTATGCATTCCTCTGAGCCCAGCACCTGGCAGACCCGTGTCTTTAAACTTAAACCTTGTCCCAAAAGAAGATGCTAGATCCAGGCAGTGCTCTCCAAGCCACGCAAGTCCCATAAAAGCCCACACAATACCGTCATCTACCAACCCAGGAGCTATCAGTCTAGATGAAGACTGCTTCTCTGTGATTGAGAAGGTTCACAAAGCCCAGCTGCTAAAGGGGACGGCTCAAGAAGGACAAAAGTGTAAAGGGGAGTATGGAAAGGGAAAGGGAGGTGGGAAGAAAGAGAAGAGAAATGGCAATAAAAAATAGCCAGTTATGCTACATTGCAAATTATCTCCAGAAAGAAATAATATAGATCAAAGTTGAGGTTTCACAAAAAGGCGCAAAATATGATTTATTGAATAATGAAATTGTATTTGTAATTCTTTCACGCGCCAACACTTCTCTCTCTTAATCAATAGGAATCTGAAATTACTTTCATAGTATTTTCAGGATTGGATTTGTTATTTGATGAGGCTCCCTATTCTTGTTTCCCAAGTAAATGTTCATTATAAACAGTATAGATTTAAATATAATTTCTGTATTTATATGGTTATTTTTCTTTGAACTTGAGAACTTATTGTATGGTTCTTCTAATGGAAACAGTGTAATGTATAGGTTTTACAGATTATCCAAAGAGATTTTTTCTAGAGAGGTTGGAATTAAATCCAGTTCTATTGCAAACTCTGTTAACCGGAAGAGAAAATAAAGAGATTACTTAAATGAAACCTGGTTGATTGTAACTGAAATGTTTGATTTGACAGCATTTGTAGCGTTAGGCAACAGTTAGGATTTCATTAAACAGGGTAACCAGTTTTCTATCTGTGAAGATGATAATAAAGGCTTTAAATCTCACATCTTTGTCATAATGTTTTGCATACTCACAGCATTATCGTTAATTACAGTAGTGGTGTAAGAGTATTGTTGGTGCACTTCCACTATATCTTGGCTAAGTTGTTTATCATAACATGACAAGAATAAGAAGTAAAAAGTAAGAAATGAGCACTTTAGAAATGTTTAACATTTATTGGAGATTTACAGAAGACGGTTCTCAAGAGCTCTTATTTTATGAGCTCAATTAGTATTCCTCAGCTGGTTCTTGTATTTCACTCAGCAGAGTCACCCCCCTGGAAGAAAGAGTAATAATTAATACTTGGACATTCTTATGTATTGTGTATTTTATATTCTTATTACTACATGGTCATTAATTAGGAAGTAATTAATTACTTTTGTAGTTATTAAACTTATGTAGCTTAGATTGGAATGCTAAATTCACGGTATATTTGCAGTATAGGTATATGGTTGACATACCACACTGTAAAAGAGAATGAGAAAAGTTACCTTTCCAGCATCACGGCTCTTGACTCTCAGCTTGTTGACCTGGGACTCAGCGATGTCAGCACGCTCCTGAGCTTCTTCCAGCTCATGCTGAACCTTCCTGAATCTGGACATGTGAGTGTTGGCCTGCTCCTCCTGGAAAAGAGATTTGAATTATGAAGGTATAAGTACAAGATAGTTGATGACTGTTATTCTAAATGAAATGACTGGGGATGTGCAGTAAATATTGCTGACTTACAGCGTCCTCAGCCTGTCTCTTGTAAGCCTTGACTTTGAGCTGCAACTTGTCCACCAGATCCTGAAGTCTGTTCACATTCTTCTTGTCCTCCTCGGTCTACAAAGAAGAAAATAGACATTAAACAACACTCAAAGTGTTAAAGCAGAATCAGGCTGTGAAAAAATACTTTATAGTATAACTTAATATTATAATGTGTCTTATTTTAGACAGGGCTATTTAAGTTTTATGTGCATTTAAAGGGCCATGCACACTTTTGGGACATTTTCGAGCTTTCATAAGTGTGTGTTCTGCAGTGGAGTAACTTACCAAGCTGATGTTGGTTACTTAGTTTGAATTGAGTGAGTTTTATTATCAGCATATCATCGCCCAATTTATATCTGACTAAGAATATATCTCATAATTGGAAGCACCCTTGTGGTTACACAGAGGCTTTTACTTGCAAATAGCTTTAGTTTCCAATAGCGGATGCCGCAAAAACTAAAAAGATGCCTCTAGAGAGAAGTTCATTAGAAATATCAAATAGCAAATGGAGGAACCTGACCTGGTAGGTCAGCTCCTTCACCCTCCTCTCATATTTGCGGACTCCTTTAACAGCATCAGCTCCACGTCTCTGCTCAGTCTCAACTTCAGCTTCCAGCTCACGCACCTGAAATGTGATGATCAAGTTTCATGCAATGACCTGACTGTAGACGACAAACTGCAAAACCTGACGGGATGAATTGTAACTTATTCATTATTCGATTTATATTGCATACCCTGGACTCCAGCTTCTGGAGCTGCTTCTTGCCACCCTTCATGGCGAGGTTCTCAGCCTCATCCAGACGGTGCTGCAGGTCTTTCACTGTGACCTCCAGGTTCTTCTTCATCCTCTCCAGGTGAGCGCTGGTGTCCTGCTCCTTCTTCAGTTCCTCAGCCATCATGGCAGCCTAAAAAAAAACAATGGGCCCTGAATAAAAAATCTATGATAGACTTTACCTTACCAGTGTATGGAAGTAGACTAAAAACATAATGTAGGTGAATTAGAGTTGGACTCACATCAGTGATAGCCTTTTTGGCTTTCTCCTCAGCATTCCTAGCCTCCTGAACTGAATCATCCACTTCACCCTGGACCTGGACAAGGTCAGACTCCAGCTTCTTCTTGGTGTTCATAAGACTGGTGTTCTGATTTTTTTTTTTAGAAAACATGTGATTAGTTTAATGATTCAATAATAAAGTATTTTCTGAATGATTGTATTTCTTATTTTAATTGTAAACACCTGGGAGTGAAGGAGTCCAACACGCTCGCTAGCATCGACAAGCTCCTGCTCAGCAACTTTGCGTCCTCTCTCTGTCTGCTCCAGAGCAGCTCTCAGCTCCTCAATCTCAGCCATCATCAGACCGTTTCTACGCTCCACCATGGCGACCTGCTCCTTCATGTCTTCCTGTCCTCTGAGGGCATCATCAAGGTGCAGTTGGGCATCCTGAGAGCATAAAAATAAAGAGTTAATTTAGGCTTCATCACCTCAAATAATAAGTATCAATCAGTCCTTGACCAAACCTCACCTTCAACTGTCCCTGGACATTCCTTAGCTGTTTCTGGGCCTCAGCAGCCTGCCTGTTGGCATGGCTCAGCTGAACCTCCATCTCATTCAGATCTCCCTCCATCTTCTTCTTGACTCTCAGGGCATCATTCCTGCTCCTGACCTCAGAGTCGAGTGTGCTCTGCATGGAGTCAATGACCCTCTGGCTGTTCCTCTTGATCTGCTCCATCTCCTCATCCTTCTCTGCCAGCTTCCTGTCAACTTCACCTTTGATCTGGTTGAGCTCAAGCTGAACACGGAGAATCTTGGACTCCTCATGCTCGAGTGTTCCCTTAAAAAGTCACAAAGATAACAAAAGTTATTTTGTGCAGAAAGAAGATATACAAATGAATAGATGGTTACATGAATTATATGGTCTCATATTGTACTAAAGATCGGACCTCAGCTTCCTCCAGTGCTGACTGAATTTCAGCCTTCTCTGTCTCCACAGTCTTTTTGGATTTCTCCAGCTCATGGATACTCTTTCCACTCTCACCAATCTGTTCAGTCAGGTCTGAGATCTCCTCTATTGAAAAACCAAAGTGAAATAAAATTTGCATGGATCAAAATAATTAATTTAAGTCTATGCAGTGTACATTCTAACAAGGCAATTTTTGTGCCAGAATTTTGACCACCAAATCCTCATGGATGAAACTACTGCAGATCAAAGAAGTACACCTCTATAATAGTCACATTAAATATAGTTCAAGTTGCATACGCTGCAGGTTCTTGTTTTCTCTCTTCATGGTCTCCAGATGATCCAGAGCCTCTTCATAAGAGTTCTTCATCTTGAACAATTCAGTGCTGAGAGAGCGAGCCTCTTTCTGAGTTCCTTCCAGCTCCGCCTGACCCTCCTCATACTTCTGCTTCCATTCTGCAAGGACCTATAGAAATATATATACAAATTAAAGATACTACTAAAATAGTATTGGAATAGTGATTTTTGAGGCCTTGTGTATCGTCAAGTTTTGGGTTAAACTATAACCACATACCTTGTCAAAGTTCCTCTGCTTCTTGTCAAGGTTGGCAGCCAGAGCATTAGCTCTCTCCACATCAATCATGAGGTCCTCCACCTCACCCTGCAGCCTCTGCTTGGTCTTCTCCAAAGAGGCGCACTTAGAGTTCACAGCCTCAATGGATTCCTCAGCGTCCTGCAGGCGCTGGGCGAGCTTTTTCCTGTAGTCAAGGATAATACGCTTGTAATTAATTCTACAGAAACATAGCAAAAATGGAACTCTCCATGACAAAGTAGAAATTATATACTTGGCCTCCTCCAGCTCCTCAGTGCGCTGAATAGCATCAGTCTCATATTTGGTTCTCCACTGAGCCACCTCACTGTTGGCCTTGGACATTCCACGCTGCAGTTCAGCCTTGGCCTCCTGTTCCTCCTCAAACTGCTCTCTGAGCAGATCACAGTCATGACGGGATGACTGAACAGCATGGGCAAGAGCGTTCTTGGCCTGTGGATTCACAATAAGGATCGTGAAAATTCTAATTAATTCAATAACACATTTTGACACGTGAAACGTAAACTAAAGACTCACTTATTATGTCTGGATTTTTTAGTCGTGTCTTATAACTTTATAATTGTATTCATATAATTTATTATTTTGAAAAATATAATTTGATTTTATTATCTTATGTTGATTTTAATTTCATTTTTATTGATCATAATTGACTTGGATTTTATCTCATTTTATTAGTTATCTCTTTTACTTTGTTTTCTTCTTTCCACTCTATTAGGATTTTACAATCTATTTATAATCATTTTATTTTGTGGGATCTGTTCTTATTTTATTAGTAGTAGAATTTTTATTTTAATCATATTAGATTTACATTTTATTTTCTGACTTTCCCACACTTTTCCTTGCGTGCATAGGTCTCCAAAATTCATCTTTTTTTAATTTCACTTCTACTACTACTTATTATTTGCACTCTTTGTTTGTATATCACATGTAAAGCACATTGAATAACATTTAATTTGTGTTGAAATGTGCTATATAAATACGGTTTGATTGATTGACTGAGACCAAATATGATCTTAAATCGAATTGTACATTTTCCCAACGGAATTTATGAAAAATTAACTTGATTTTTGTTATGCCTTGTAAGAAAGAAAAATTTCAATTTAGATATTACAGATTGCTGATATATCTATTATTTGTTTAACAATAAGTAAGTGCAATGCCTTCCTTTGTCCAATTAATGAAACTTGTAACCTCTTACAATTTTGTGATCTCCTTCTCAGTCTCTGCACCCATTTAACAAACTCAAACCCATCATGACTGAGATGTAACTGGACATAATATACTCGACTGAATAGACTTACAACTGAAGTACCGATGCATTGACATAAGTTCTCATACCTTAACCTCCTCCTCAACATGTCTCTTCAGCTCCTCAATCTGCTGAGTATGGGCCTGCTTGCCTCTGGTGAGCTGAGATATAAGTGCTTCCTTCTCTTCGAGCTGACGAGCAAACTCACCTATTGGAATATGAGTAAGAATAAGAAATGGATAGCTTCATTCATATAGGAAAATATTATAAGAAATATTCACACTGCATACATTTTTATCAGTGAATTTACCATGTTGCTCTCAGTAAGACAATAGAGTTCACAACAACAGGTTGATCAACATTTAAGAATGTGACTTAAGTAACAGATGAAGCCTTTCATAGCATTATCTGAATATCAATGAATGGAGTGATTAAAAAGTTCATACAAATCAATATATCTGTTTAAATATACATTGGACCACTGGTATAAATCACATCTTAATTCAACAAAATAATGAATTACTATTGTTTCACACAATTCAAAACTTTGGATATTTACCATTCTCTGTTTGCAACCTTGCCCTCTGTGTACTCAGGTCATTTAGCTGACGAACATTTTCATCATTTTTGGACTTGATTTCACTTAGTTGGTCCTCAAGTGTTCGGCATATTTTCTCTAGATTGCCCTAGAAATGGAATTTAATTATCATGAATCACACAGAAAAAACCTTGCAACTTATTGATCAAATAAGTCAGAAAGCAATCTTGACATCAATTTGATGTCAACTTTTACTTTTAAGAAGCATTTCAGCATTTCAAGTGAGTTCATGTAAAAATATGGAAACCTTAGCCTTGGCAACTGCCTCCATGTTGCTAGAGAGGTCATCAATCTCCATCTTGTACTCGCTCTTCTCCTTCTCCAGCTTCTGCTTGACGCGCTGGAGGTTGTCGATCTGCTCTCCCAGCTCTGCAACACTGTCAGCCTGCTTCTTGCGAAGAGCTGCCGCTGTAGCTTCATGCTGCAGGGTTGACTCTTCGAGATCACGACGCATCTTCTGGAACTCAGCTTCACGCTTCTTGTTCATCTCAATCTGAGCAGCTGTTGCTCCACCAGCTTCCTCAAGCCTCTCGCTGATCTCCTCAAGCTCCCTGGAGAGGTCAGCTCTCTGCTTCTCAACCTTAGCCCGAGCAGCCCTCTCAGCCTCAATCTCTTCCTCCAGCTCCTCAATACGAGCCTGGATTAGAGGATAGTAGTACCAAGTAGATCAATAATTTGAGTATGTTCTTTATGATTCACTGATGTTAATATTAGAATAAATACACTACCTGGAGCTCCTTGATCTTCTTCTGAAGCTGAGCACCCAGAGACTGTTCATCCTCAATCTTGCTGAGGAGCTGGCTGGTCTCAAAGTCCTTCCTTGATGAGGACAGGAAGAAAGTTTTTGGCATTCATAGATTAAGTGGTGGTAGTGCAATTTGTGAGGGGTTGAAATGGGAATTAATAACCTAAACCAAAATCCTTACTTCTTGATCTTCTCATCAGATTGCTGTTTGTCATTCTCCAGGTCCATTATGGATTCTTGGGCCAGTTTCAGATCGCCCTCAAGCTTTCTCTTGGCTCTCTCAAGGTCCATGCGGAGCTTCTTCTCTTGCTCCAGTGATCCCTCGAGCTATTGTATGGCATGGGATGATAGTTTTCAAAGACAATACTGAGAATCAAACGTTTTTAAATGTTGACAGTATATAACTGTTTGCATCATGGAGTGTTGTTTAAAAGACACGCAGCTTAGATGTGAAGACACCCTGTCAAAACAAAGCTTTCTTACATCATCCACTTGCTGTTCCAGCTTTGTCTTGGCCTTGGTCAGAGTGTTGACTTTGTCCTCCTCTGCCTGAAGGTCATCAAGGGTTTGATGATGGCTCTCTTGGAGGGCTTTCTTCTCCTTGGTCAACTTGGCGATAGACTCATCTTGAGATGCCATCTCCTCTGTCAGATTCTTCACCTAAAATCACGTGAAAGGTGCTTTAGTCCCATCATTTTAAACTATTGTGGTCTTACTCTTTTGAAATGTGGGTTAAAATTGTTCTTACCTTGTTTTCTGTGGCATGTTTCTCCTTCTCCACTTTAGCCAAGGTGAGCTCCAAGTCATCAATGTCTTTCTTTAGTTCAGAGCATTCATCCTCCAGCTTCCTCTTCTTGGCCGTCAGCTCACCGTTGATTTCCTCTTCATCCTCCAGTCTCTCAGTTGTTTCCTTGAGTTTGGCCTCGAGCTGGATCTTGCTCTTAATGAGGCCTTCACACCTTTCCTCAGCATCTGAGAGGTTCTCACTTTCCTATATTGTCAACATTAGAATGGTGGCCTAAAACCCTTTTCTTTTCTTTTTAAAAAAAATCTGTGCCGACTGGTATTGTTTTACTACTCACGGATGCCACTTGCAGTAGCAGGTCATTCTTTTCCTGCAGGAGAGAAACCATCTTCTCCTCCAGTTCCTTCTTCTTGTTCAAGGCAGTCGCCAGGTCTGATTGCATCTTACCATAATTTTCCTTCATCTGAGCCAGCTCCTTCTCAGTCTCTGCACTCTTGAGAAGAGGTTTGATCTTAAAGTAAAGATGCATCCATGGCCAGTTCTTCACATTCATGAATGAACGCATGTTGTACTGGATGGTGAAGATTGCATCTCTAATAAGATAAGATCACATAGTGGATAAATATAACTTAAATCTTTCATCACTTATAAATTATAACAATCAGGTATACTTAATGTGAATCATACCTCCTCTCCATCATCTTAACAAACTCTTTCCTCATTAGATGCCCTCTGCAGAGAGCCTGAGTCATCGTCACTAGCTCAGCCAATTTCTCATCTCTCATTTCCTCAAGGGTCCCCAGCAGACCAGCTTTGAAGAACACCTATGTGAAGTAAATTAGTATTCAGCACACATGGAAACAAAAGGATGACTGATGATCTTAATAGTGTCTTTAAGTACGTACCTTTGTGTGTCCAAACTTGTACTGGGTGTGGTCCACATCGATGGAGCCAAGCAGCTTCTCCGAAGCTTTTTTGTTGTCAATGAACTGTCCCTCAGGGATGACACTGGCATTCAGTACTTTGTATCTGCAGGACAAAATGATGCTGTTACTTGTATTTTCCTCCCTGTTACTTGTGTTGCTACAGCACATTGACCAGGACGAATCAACTTGACTAGCTTATAATGAAATTTGCAGTCACCTCTGCTTGAAGTCACCATAGAGGATTCTGCTTGGGAATCCTTTTCTGCAGATTCTGATACCTTCCAGCACACCGTTACACCTCAGCTGGTGGATTACCAAGTGGTTCTCCATAAGACCTGGAAGTTTCAAAATGATATAAGTTAGGATGCCTCTATATCACTGTGTGAAATGTGGTCAAAGGGTAACTGCATAGTGAGAACTTTTTATAATTCACATTTCTCTACATAAGTATATTACACATGCCGGATTATTTCCTTCTTACCTGGGGTCTTTGACTCGTTGGGAATCAGGCAGCGGACGAAATGTGGGTGTGTGCTCCTCAAGTTGGTCATCAGTTTGCCCAAGTTCTCCTGGTAGGAAACATATTGTACTTTAAAACAGAACTCAACCTCAAAACATGAACCAGTCAGCTTAATTTGGAACTTGGCTTTATTAAGATTAAGCATACTCTGAAAAGAGCGGACACAGTCTGGAAGGAACCACCCTTCTTCTTTCCACCACCCTTCTTGCCACCACCACCAGAAGCATCTGTTATTTAAAACATTTGGTTCCAGGAAATAATTTGGGATTTAATTACTGTTTGGTTTTTTTTTTCTGACCAAAGGAAATGGCATGCCATGATGGATCAAGTAACTGAATTGCCATACATGAATTACAGCATAAGCTTCTTACCATCACCTGATGAATGAGATAAATAAAGCATGGCAAGCAGTTTGTTTGCGGACTTCTGGTAGAGCTGAACAACAGAGTCATTCAGTGGGTCCTTGTTCTTGTCCAGCCAGCCAGAGATATTGTAGTCCACGGTACCAGCATAGTGAACCAGGGAGAAGTGAGCCTCAGCCTTGCCCTTTGCAGGCTTTGGCTTCTCAAAAGCCTTAGTCTTGCCAAGATGCTGGTCATGTAACTTGTTCTTGAAAGAAGTGTCTGTAGCCTTGGGGAACATGCACTCCTCTTCTAGGATGGAGAAAATGCCCATGGGCTAAGATAAAGAATATGTAATATTAAAAATGATCAGGTACTTATTATTCATTCAGAAATTCGGATTTCAGTTTTACTTGACAGATTTACCTTCTCAATAAGTTCAATGCAGGCCGCCAAGTCCATACCGAAGTCAATGAACTCCCACTCAATGCCTTCTTTCTTGTACTCCTCTTGTTCCAGCACAAACATGTGGTGGTTGAAAAACTGTTGCAGTTTCTCATTGGTGAAGTTGATGCAGAGTTGCTCCAAGCTGTTGTACTGTAGAAAACATGTAGATGATCAAGTCATTGGGTATACAGCATAAATATATGTATAACTACTACTGATATCTGTCTATTGAACTTACATCAAAGATCTCAAATCCAGCGATATCCAACACTCCAATGAAGTACTGTCTTGGCTGCTTTGTGTCCAGCATCTCATTGATACGGATGACCATCCACAAGAACATTTTCTCATAGATGGACTTGCACAGAGCACTGACAGAATTGTTGACCTAGAGATCAATGTTTTAGTGAGGAATTTAATATTTTCATATGAAAAGGTACATGTTTCCTAAATTTTCACAGACATCAGTTTTTTTAAATTACCTGTGGCACAGTCTGACCTTTAGTCACCATCTCATTTCCAACCTTGACTCTTGGGTAACACAGAAACTTCAGCATATCAGCAGAGTTCAGCCCCATGAGGTAAGCGATTTTATCGGCCACTGATATAAAGAAAAAAATATTTCAATAATGCACAGAATCTCACAAAGTAGAATTAATACTATGAACCAAGTATATTCACAGCAACATTACTAAAACCACTGCCTAAACTGTGATAAAATAGCTGTTCTTCTATTTCAGTCACGTATTTTGTCTGTTCTTAATATGTTATTTTGATATTTAGAGTGATGTAATAAATCATTTGTCACTTGTCCTGATTAATTATCTTACAACTTTCGCACAACTGAAATCAATACCATTCTAAAAGTTTCCAGGTAGCTTTCAAAGCTAACACATTAAATTGCTGTCAGACCTATTCGGCTAAGAGATGCTGAGTGGCCGGCACTATAGCCCACTGTTGTAGCATTGTAATTCTGTCATGATGACATTTTTGCTTAATTAGATGATGCACAAAAATAAGCCCCAAAAAACAAGAGAGGGTCAATTTACTATGATTATGTAATTTCACAATATTAATACAATTACCCTCATTGCCATCGGGTTCAGCCTGCTCCTCACGCTGCTTCTGCTTAAATTTCATGTTACCATGATGCAACACAGCACCAGTCAGCTTGTAGATTGCAACCTTCTCCTCAGCAGTGAAGCCCAAGATGTCAATAGCGGTCTGGAATGAATACATATATATCCTTTTAGAGCAAGAATTATTCTGACTTTCATATGCTGATATGTTACAAATTCCTAATTACTTACATCAGTAGCAATGAACTCATCCACATCATTGATGCTCTTGACAGTGATTTCACCCTGACTGATCATTGGGTAGTCATAGGGGTTGGTGGTAATCAGAAGTGCCTCTGGCAGAATATAGAGGCCATGCATAAATTAATAAATAATCATTTATTATAAAAAAAATAAAAAATTTTATACATGTTTTATTTTGTTCTACCATACCCAGCAGCTCAGGCTTGTGGCCGGTCATCAGCTGATAGAATATATGGTAGCTCCTTTCCGCAGACAACTGGAAGGTAACTCTGGACTTCTCCAACAGATCTATGGGATTCAATTATGAATATTAATAATATCAATGCAAAATGATACATTTGAAATTATTTTGCCATTACTTCTATCTACAAGAGGACAATATCTTACATGTTTCAATATCTGCTGAGGCCAGCTTTCCAGAAGATCCAAAGTGGATTCTGATGAATTTACCCTAAACATTTCCCAAAAACTATTATTTTTTTTATTTAACAATATGCAGAAAGTTATATAGAGGTAAATAAAATGATTACTTACAAAACGAGAGGAGTTGTCATTCCTCACAGTCTTGGCATTTCCATAGGCCTCCAGTAAAGGGTTGGCTGCAATGATTTGATCTTCCAGAGAACCCTATAACATAGAATACGAGGATGTTCCCAAACGGTCACCAATAAAAACCTTAGGGAATGTTATTTAACTTATAGATAATGAATTTTACGTGTATTTTGCCAGTGGATTGCTCTGATTTCTTGCCACCTGAAGCCACTGCAATTGTTGCAAAGTACTGGATGACACGCTTGGTGTTGACAGTCTTTCCTGCACCGGATTCTCCACTGGACATTTTTTGGATAACATTACTATAAATTTCCAAGAGGTGTATTGAGGTGGGGAAAAAAAATTCAAAACATATTTATTATACTCACGTGATGAGAACAGACTGGTTCTCACGATCTGAAATGTAAGCATACACATTCAAATTCAGTTTTTTCTCCCCAAAATTTGAGACCTTATTTGTCCAATTCATTAAAAAAAATGTTTTAATTGGGTCTAACCAGTGTGCATGAACTGATAGGCATTGTCAGAGATGGAGAAGATGTGGGGTGGGGCCTCAATCCTCTTTTTGCCTCTATAGGCCCCAATAACCTGAGCATCGTACACGGGAAGCCACTTGTAGGGATTAACGACGACACAGAACAGGCCAGAGTATGTCTGCAGCAACAAGGGAGAAACAATTAATTTCAAGTATTGGTTTCATATATTGCTACGATAAATGTCCACTTTTTAATTTTTTGAAGCTTACATAAATCATCCATGATGCAAAACGCTCTTTGAGGTTGTACAGCACAGCAGGCTCATTGAGGTGGGTCATCATAGCCATGTCCTCAATTTTATCATACTTGGGAGGGTTCATGGGAAAGATGTCATCCTCTTTTACGGTGACGGTCTGAATACAAAACATAGAATTTGACCTAATTTATAATTTACCAGAACACTTTTATGGTATCATGGAGTAAATGAATAAAAATAAAAAACAATTAATAATCATTTCATTTAGCTGAGAATCTGTGAAGTTATTAATGCAATTATTATCATAAAGCGTACCATAATCAGTCAATCATTCCTTACCTTGCCTGTGATTGTCTCAACTGTGGCTTTACCACCCTCCTTTTTGACGAGTTTACCCTTGACATACATATCTTCAGTATCAGTCACATACATAGCTGTTTTGGCGTCAAAAGGAGCGGTCTGTGCTTCAATCCTTTCCTTCTCAGGCTTCCGCAGATAGATGGATGCAGGGCCATAGGCCTCCATCTCCGCGTCTGTGCTCATGATGGTACTTCAAGTGACTAAATAAATGTAAGGGGAAGTCATACAGAGTCATTCTCTCTATTATTTGTTCTAAGAAATGTTAACGTGCTCATTAGGTAAAGGTGAATTTTGGAATTGTGAGATCCCCTAAAATAAGGAATCATTTACCTGTTTGGCCCCAACAGAAGATGTGATTAACTCAGGTATTTTCTTTGAATCCTAATAAAAGGTCAACCATAAGTAAATAAATCTAGAGAAACATATTATTAAATACATAAGATTATTTAGTAAAATATTGACTAGCGTCAAAGAGTGTGTACTACAAAATGGTTACAATTAATACTAAATGACGCATATGCACTTCAGAAACATAACCAATAATTTACTTATTACTTAGCAATTAAAATGGATATGCTTACCTGAGTTGGAGGCCTGCCAGTTATTTTCAGAGTGTTGAGCAGCGTCTTTTATAGAGGGAGGACGGTCTCCTCAGTAGGTGTGCCTCGCTCAGTATGGTCATGCATTCTCTTGTCATGTCATGTTGCCCTGTGTCATTGACAGTCACAATAGTTGATGTTACTTTGAAAAGACATTTGTTCCAGAAGATTTTTTTTTCCTGTGCTCAAAATGAAAAATTCAAAAAACTTAATCTTGAACATTATTTTAAAATGATCTAAAATGATTTTTTGATTGATGTTAGTTGTTTGTTTTTATTATCTCACATACATTTTGTTAATAAATATTAGATTTTCTTGTGTGTTGAGTGTAACTTTGCATTATTGTGATCTTAATGAGCTATAACCCATCACGATATAAACGCATACAATCCGAAGTTGAAATGTTCAAATGTGAATTTATTTGAAGTTAGGATGCCAAAGATATTTGATAATTAGGATATTGGCACTGCATTTTATAATAAAATTTGTTATTGTTGTAAATAAGAATGGATTTTTGTTATTATTTTTATTATTATTTTTGGGGATTCTTTTCTTTACAGTTTTTAGAGAAGCACCCAAATGTCTTTGGTTGTAAGTTGTAGAAGATTCTTACTTAACATATTTTTTCAATATGAATGTTTGTATGAATAACATATTTGGAAGTTAAATAGTACAAAGTCAGATATTCCATTTATAAACTAGGGTCAAAGCTATTCAATCAATGGCCATTTGTTGAGGATTTATTGGGTTCTTATTTTAAGTGACTGTGCATGAAACAATTATGATGATCATCCAGTGATCAGTTTCATTAATAAAGTGTAATTCCTTTAATAATTGTCAAAGTTTATGATAATAGGCTTGCTGGAGTATATTATGGTAGGTTGAGACTTTGGTTTTGGAGAAGCACATAAATGTAACTGGTATACAGTTACAAGACAACCACCCATCTCAGATGTCTGAAATAAATTTGAGGCTGAGCGCCATTCCATAAAAGCTTAGGAGGGGTTACATATCACCTTGGAATGGAGTGGACCACCAGTTGCCATCTAGACTGGGATAAGACCCAAAATAAGTCCTGTGCCAATAAACAAGATGTTAGCCATGCCAGACCTGTAATAGTACCATGAATGAAAAGTGAATTCAGGATTAGTGTAAGTCAAAAGTTGAACATTCATTAAATGGGGTAAAATAATTTATGTAACACAGACTTTGATGTATTTTTTCCCATCTGGATTGTTGCTTGAATTAGTTTGGATGCCTTTTATAACTACCTAACCTCCTTTCTTCACAGAAGGAGATGACCTTGAGGAATCTCAAATTTGTGACCCCCATTGGTAGGTGGTCCATTGTGCAAACATTTGTTCACACAAGCTGTTCAAGTTAGGTCAGAGGTCTTAAGTTTTTTTCAGCTAACCTGAATAGTACATGTCAAACATGCTGTTCAAGCAAGGTCAGAGGTATTTTATTGTTTTTTTAGCCAGCTTGTTCAAAGGGAGTCTTAGTGTGTTTAAACACTGTCTGAGATTTCGTCAACAGAGGATGATTATTCAATTGTTTGGTTATAGTTAATAATTTTTCTTAAGATTTTCCAGAAAAGACAGCTTATCCTTAAATGAGATTCATCTTGCAGCAGATATATAAAGTCGATATATGTGTGGCTATATATAACCTTTAATAGAAAATGTGTTGAGCACAAGGGGTATGCAGTCACCATACAGAGGGACCAAACGCACTGCAACTTAAGAAAGCAAAAGCATATAAAGAAAACATTGTCATCAATTTGACAGAACACACACTCTGTAAAAGCCACAACTGGTATACAGTTACAAGACATTAAAAAAAAGGATCTGCAAAAACCACACATAACTGAAGTCATTACAAAGGACACTAAAACTGAGGCATCCCCGGACTCGCTTTTTAAATGCTTAATTTAGTGAATAAAACAGATAAAATACATAAACATTTCACGATATTTTTATATATCCCAAAGATAAAACAGAATAGCATTTATATCGGATGTTCTCGACCGTTGTGTACACGTTGCCATGGCGACAACTGAAGTCAGTATGATTGATGATGGTTAAGAGTTTTCTTCTTAGTGCTGACTTCAAATGTAACTTCAAATACAGCTCATATCTTATTAAAACTATTAAGTTCAAATAGATTTTAGAAGATGGACAGAAGATGGACATAAGTGGGGATGTTCTGTCACAACCGACCTTCTACTTTTGTATGACCTTCAGACTAGCAGATACATCTGTCCCTGCACCAAGTCCTTGGCTTGAAATATAACATGCCAAATTTGTCTGTTGAGGAGGAGCCATAGCAGCCTTAAAAGAGTCTTAGATTCTTCAGTGACAGGGAAGTATAATAAGGAGAACCAAAAATGAAGTTATTTCTAGTTTATCTTGCTTTGTACTTCCAAAATGATGGAGGTTGACATGAGAGGGATTAGCTTAAGAGGTAAAAAAAAAAGTTACAGGAGTAGAACCTAATAGTATAGTTTGCTGTATGTGCCTCATTAAAATATTTGGCTCAAAATTATTTGAAGAATGACTTGCATCATCATTGTTGTGTTTATGTATTTACTTATATATGTATTCACAATGGGGAAGTTGAATAAGAGATAAAAAAAAACTGTGTTTCTCTCCCTGTTGTCACTTCAATGAGGAAAAAAAACCCATTCTGTCTAAATTAAAGCAGCTCTAACTAAAATCCATGAATAGCTGTGTTGAGTAAGAAGTGGACAATATTAAACGGGTTAGGGTTACAGACAGCCATGTATTCAACACAAAGACATATGATACTGTCCTTGCCATTTTAAACAAAGGAAATTGTCTTTGCGTCAACTGCTTTCATGGCTTCTTCTAAAAATATCTGGGTACACAAAAGGACATCAGTTAGTGTCATCACAAATAGCATCAGCCCCAAAGTCCAAACCACTTTGGTTTTTTTGCCAAAGCATGAGCACCTTAAACAGCTGTTGATGAACCCTTCCTGTTTGTAATATCATATAACCCTGTATAAAGTTACATTAATGTCCTTCAAATCATGATTTTATATGACAGGGACCACCCGGCTCTAATAAATACAATAAAAAAAGAAATATGAAAATAATTTGCCAGCTCTTCAAAAGTTATAACATGTAAATACAAAGGAGTACTTATTCAAGGTTGAGCTCCTTTGTGAAAAAAGTAAAACCCAAGTTTTAAAAACTTATATTTACTATAAAAAAATTTTGTTGAAAAATAAACCTTTTGTTTTACTTATTTTATGTTAATCACATAAATATTTTTATATTGGGAACTATATAATAAACCTGGTCCATTATTATAAAGTAAAGTGAAGAGATTAGTCACATTTAAAAACAACTCCAACAGATGTTGTCTCTTATTCAGCAGCACCCTCAGATTGTAAGGAACGAAAGAATAATGTAATTAATAGCAGTATCACTCTATGGCACTGTTCAAATCGAGTTGTAACCCTTGAATTACTGCCGCTTCCCGATCTGACCTTTATCACGACGAACTGGCTTTCATGTCTAATATGCCAGTCATCACTGCGTGTATGAATGGGCCCTGTTGGCAATAAGCACTGGTCATAAATTTAGAGCGCTATTAGGATTCCTATTAATTTATACTGACTGTGAACTCTCTTAACATTGGGCACTCTTGCCAGCAAGTAGCTGCAGCAGAGTATTTCAATTCCTGCAGTGGTCTTGAGCTTATATAAAGCCAATTGTCATTCCCTGACAATGAGTGCCTAACTATTACAAGGGTCATTAACTCACTGTTAAATCCAAAAATAATCTCAGCTTGTCAGTGGTCTCAGTGTCACACATTCTTTTTTAAGTGATTTGTGTTAACTGCATTTACAGGCTGCCTGAGTGGGCACAATGATGATAATAATAATAATAATAATAATAATAATAATAATAATAACAATACCAAGAATAATAGTAAAAACAATATTAAGATGAATAAGATATAATTTTTTCATGGTGATCAGGGATCACATTAGGGATCACAAAAAATTATACACCGAAGTATTTAATTCAGTTTTGAACTGGTAGGATTTTTTCATTTATCTGGGCTTGAGAACAGCACAATGATTTAATATTGTATTGTCATATAATAATAATAAAAAGTAATAATAATAATAATAATAATAATAATAATATCAATAAAAAATAAACAATAATAATAATTAATTACAATATGTTATGGCTCGTAGCTTGTAGCATCATAAGTAAAATTTTGGGATTGAAGGCAAACACAAACTGAGAAAGCAGGGAACTGTATGAGAAATATTATCGTGACACATTTCGTAGCGGAAAGTTGGTCTATTCGCCAGCACAAGGAGTAGTACGTGACATCACCACAATAAGGAAGTAAGTCATGTCCGGGTATTTCGATTGCGTCACTCACTGATCCCTAACGGTTTGATTTCAGCTGACGGCAGAACGCTAATTTGAAGTTCACAAAAATAGTCGATTAAAGGAATTGACGCCACGGCACCACTGCTTGAGCTAAGTTACTGAAATTATATCTGATTCAGAAAAGAGTGAAGCTACGACAACACTGCCGAGTAATGTAGAATCCGTACACTGAATATATCGTGTTACCTTCTGCTTGAGGTTTTGCTTATGTACAATTCGAACGCCAATGTCAACTAACACAACAGTATGACTGGACAAGGTCATCAAGAGTCGTGGCTCTTGTCTGGCGGGTTGGAGAAGTTGCGCTGAAAGTCGAGTTTTACAAGAGGAAGTGGAAGAGGCAGTAAATGAATATTTCATAGATTCGCCTTTTCTAAACTGAAGCCCAGGATTTTTATGATTTTGATATCACTTGCTAACTGCCTGTTCAAATATTTACCCTGACAAATCCACATCACACATAAACCTAACCACTACATATTATTGACACTATATAGATGATTTTACAGATGTTTGAAAATCAGTATTCTTAAGTTTTTGAATACAGCGCATTAAATCATTACTCATTAATTTAATAATAATCATATGCATTGTTTATCAATGAGTGAAGGATACACCCAATAGTTATTGTACAAGTAATGTTTACACATTACTGAATTACAAATTGGAAGACAGCATAACATGGTTTGGAAGAGTTTGTTCCAATATTTCTAAAAATAATAAGATAGGCAGCTTTGATTATTTAGCTTTCATGTCACAGCCAGCCCTGAGTCCTAATGTTGCAGAATTTCACCGGCGTACAGTTACAGAGTACGCAGGATGACTATGAAACGTACTCTGGTCAGACTCTCTTGACATATCATTATTTATTATTGTTTGGAATCCTTCTTCCAGAACTCCATCTTCTTTTCCAAACACATAACATATCTTGTTGTTAGTGATGTGACCTAGCAAAAACAATATAGACCAAAATGGTGCTGGATGACAACATGTGAACCGGGTGCATCAAACAAAGGCACAAGTAGGCATACTTTAAACAGAAACAGCAGATGTAACACCAATGTCTGCATTTACAGTAGACGTTTAATAGCAGGATAATAGCAACATGAGTTCAAGTGGGAAACTGCCGTCTTCATTTCTAGTGAAAACCTCCTGAATTGCTTCCCGCTTCAGAGTTTGAGATTTGATCACGAGTTCAAGGTCAGGTGAAATAATAGAAAAGGAAATGTGGCATAGTGAGATTACTAAATTTGCCCATTTCTGTATTTTTATGGTTGATCAGATGCATTCAGTACATATCAGATTACAAATGCACTTATTGTTTTTATTTCAAGGAGAACTTGAAGGTATTGTGTGGTTTGTCCTTATCAGTCACCTCAAAGACTACAATCTTTAAAGCTTTCTCATTAGAATAGACAGAGCTTGGGATTAAATAGGTAGAATATATTTTAAAAAGAAAATATAGTCTTTTTTTCAGAGTTTAAGACAATTGAGATTCATCCTTTTTTCAAGGTTTTAACATCTTGTTTGCTATTTCATCATTCTGGTTTTACACATTAATTATTTCTGTATCAAGTCAGGGCTAAAACATAAAGCTGTACAATGTGACATAAAAAAATATCAGATGTAAAACTAGCATCCAAATCTGTAACTTATGTTACAGTTAAATTATCAGATGACTACACACATTTCCCCGAATGCTAAGATGATATACACTTTGAGATTTGATACAAATGTAAAGTGCATTATAAATTAAATGTATTATTATTATTATTATATAGCCTGATCAAAAGTGGAAAGGCAGTGGGAAGCCAAGGCTCATTTGTCATAAATCAATACAATGTTCATTTCCAAAATTTTCATGGATCGGGTTAAATGTTTACCAGCATACCAGCACACTGAGTCAAAATAAATCTGGTTCAGGGAGGGAGCAGTCATTTGTATTTGGAGTTGAATTGGTTGTGGATTCAAGGACGAACTAATTGAAATTTGTTGTTAAAATTTAAAGGTCCTCAAAAAACCTTTGACCTCAGAAAACATGAATCTGTGGTGATTATTGATGCTTTGTGCTGTTATAATAAATATATGTCTCATTCAACTTCATGATCATAGTAGATTTGTTTTTTACTCAGCCTGGGAGCACAGGCAAGGAACCCAGAGAGGGCTTTTTTTCTGAGTGGCTGCAGACTTCTTCATGCAGCCACACAAGCTGCATGAGGAAGTCTGTTGTGTTGCATGAGGAAGTCATGCAACTTCAACTTGTGTTGCATGAGGAAGTCTGGAGTGACAGAAGTATGTTAGAATTGTGAAGGATAAGTATGAGGACAGCAGGATTTCCATGGACTATGATGTTCGCAGAAAACATTGTGATCTGTAGTGAGAGCAGGGAGCAGGTGGAAGAAAACCTAGAGAGGTGGAAGTATGTGCTGAATAGAAGAGGAATGTATTTCAGTAACAGCAAGATAGAATAGATAGATAGAATCCATGCAGGCAGGGTGGAGTGGGTGGAATAGAGGGGCAGGAATTATCTGTGACAGGAGAGTAGCAGTAAAAGTGAAGGGAAAGGTTTAAAAAACGTTAGTGAGACCAGCCCTTCTGTATGAGTTGGAGATGGCGGCTCTGACCAGAAGACAGTTTCAGATCACAGATCAAAATTTCCTTTATTTTTCACTTTCTATGTACTTCCCTACATAAAAATTGAAATTACGTTTCTCCCCACCCATATAAAAACCAGTGCAGAGGAATAAATAAAGATAGAATACAGAGAAATGGATAAAATAAAATAATAATAAGAGGCTGAGATATCATACCTAAAAACAGACTGATAAATTATAAAGTACATTTATGCAGTGGTATAAAAGTAGTCTATGAAGGTCCATAAACAACATCCATCCATGAGGTATACTTGTGTTTGCATTTGTCTTTTAGCCCATCAGCAGCCTTTATATTTGTGTTAAAGAATGCAACGGAAGGGGGAGACAGATGTGGACAGGACATGCATGCTGGGAGTTGAGATATCCGACAGCTTTGGGGAAATAGCTGGAGCAAACACCTACCAAGGTTTTTGCTCCCAAGGAGCAACAATACCCCAGGTTTAGAAACAATTCATGCAGATCTCTCCATCTATGTTTGAGTTATTTCCAGCCTCTTAATATACTGACAACTCCAACAAATTCCCTGAGTATCTCTCAAACTCTCTGTAGCTGGTCTTCTCCTGGGTTTTCCACGTCGCTGCCTTTAATGTGCGCAGAGAGCAAGTAGGGTTGGCAATAATTTTGATCTTATGGAGTTTTCTTGGTGTTAAATACAATCTATGAATGAAGTTGTAATAGATTTGCTGGTGAACTGGGTTACTGGAAGCTAACCGTATGTTGATCCAAACTATGTCCCCGTCAATTGCTGGGGTCAGATCTGAAACATCTGCCAACCTCAGAGCATCTCATGTGGCTGTAGGAATGTTGACACAAAAACCAGTAAAATCTGGAGACGAGGCCTCTAGCTCTCCTGATGGCGCTTAGTGCCCTAAAAATTGGGTGTGGTGTAAGAAAGCCCTGAAATGAGATCCCACCAGCCCATCGAGCTGATTCTAATTGCAAGTAGAAAAAAAGGGGGTGCGTGGTAAGTCGTACCTGGAGCATTAACCTCCAAAAGGAGAGTAAACCCCTCGTCACCATAGATGTCCCCAAGCACATAGATGCCACCTTTCTCCCAACAGGGAGACCATATAGGGAAGACTATTCCTGGCAAAATTAAAATATATATATATATTACACCAACAAAGACATATAAAACACATATATATCGTAATGTATACTCAAACACTGAAGAATGATGGTGCAATATAACATGTTACCCTACACTTATTAACAAAATGGTGTATCCTGGAACCTCTAAATGGGTGCTCACAGGACTAGGGGCTCTTTTTCCCGTAACACCTTATAAGAGTGAAACACAGTTGAGTGATCACAGTCTACATGCACTACCCATCGCCATCATTTCATCATCATTAGCATTTAATGCCAATAAGATTTGCACACTTTACTATGACATTTAATATATTGATTTAATCTGCCAACTATATTAAATATTTAAATTGTTTATAAATGTCAGTTTGAATGTGTAATCGAAATTGTTTTAATAATTACTTATATAATTGCTTGATTGAAGGGAAAAAATTCAATCCCCAAGTCAGTGAAATATTTAGTCTCCAGGATGGAAGAGGGCATTACTCATTGCTCGGCTCAGTGGGAACAGGAGATTTTTGCAAATTTTTAAAACTTTTTAAAAACCAGATAACTCGCCATATTGCTGTGTCGAAAACATTGCGTATGATTGCCAATATATAATAACACATCGTCTGCGTATGACGAAATATAATGGTACCTTTATGGGTATTGGGGACAAAAAGGGCGAAGGGCAAATAGCGTGTGCGATGGGCTCCAAAGGGAGAAAAAATTACAAAGGACTTAGCAGACAACCCTGCCTTGATCCTCTCGGAAGTAGTGTGTGCCAAAACACATGAACTCAAGTACTGACCAGAAAAATGGCCACTCTAGGCTATCAAAAGCCTTCATGGCGTCCAATGAATGGACAGCGGTTGGGGAGCTTAGATCCTTCACACCATCCATGACGTGCAACAATCTCCTGACATGATCTGTAGCCAGTCTAGATTTTATAAAGCGTGTCTAATCACCGTGTATCAGCTTAGTCATTTGATCTTGCAGTCGCCTGGCTAATATCATAGTGTACATTTTTATGTCTGCGTTCAAAAGTGAAATAGGCCTGTAGCTGGAGCCTTACAAAGTGACCTTTCCTTTTTTTAAGAAGTAAAAAATGTATGGCTGTACTGACGTCTCTAGAGAGCGGGATGCATAATTTCCACTAACGGCGGGCAAATTAAAGGCTTGAAAGTGCGTTACAACTCGTGAGGAATCCCAACAGGACCTGGTGACCTGCCCTTGTGTATGTCTTTCATTTCTGCTTCACACTCCTGCAGAGTGACAGGTCCGTTCAGTGCCTCAGAGTCATTATAAGAGGGGTGAGGCCAGCAGCTGTATTTTATGCAGAAAAGTGTCACATGCAACTTTACCTAAAGGAGCCTCTGATTTGTAGAGTGTTTGATAGAAAGAGGCAAAAGTCCAATTTACAAACTCAGATTGTATCGGCAAAGTGCTCGTCTAAATTGCATTGCCAAAGTTTGCAAAAGTTGGATTGAAATTGAGCTCTGAAAGATTCAACAATGTAGAATTAAAACGTCATTTGGGGGCCTTACTAGGGGTGGTACGAGTAGTGTCTGAGCAATAAATAGCTTGTGGACAGACCATGTTACTGGTATAACAAAATGTATCAAGTACAAGTGCAGCTGAAGCATACTTGGAGTAATCCGATCTTTTTGATATATTGGCGAGTTTTCTTTGGGTCGTCGAAACGTTGTTTGGATTCTGCTGGTGATGCCAAGGAAAGCATAGCAGGATATCCAATACCAAACAGAATTTTAACAGCACAACAAAGTCGTTGGCACTCTTGAAAGGCCTGTCGTCGCACCTGGGTAGCCTTGGAAAAATCCAGATAAAAGCTTATTCTGTTCCATCAGCCCACTACCCCAATATTTTGGCAAGTTGTTTCCAACGTTCGTTTCGTTGAAATCTCAAGAAGGGTATGACGAAAGACTTTGGGGGACCCTCGGGTTTGACTGGCAGGAGTGACCTACGTGTGCGCTCCAAAATCAGGCTTGGGGCTAATGACTTGTAAATAAAGTACAAAATTATGTGGAAATCAACAGAATAATGACAAATTAGATGTCATTTTGCAGGGACCTCAGAGTTAGGCAGCCACGTGACGACTCTTGCTTGGAGTCATCACATGAACCCATTATTGTATTTTATTTTATTTCAAATGCTGCAAAACCAAAATTTAATCAATTCAAGCAACACAAAGAACATTTGTGTCTTTAATTAGCATAATGTGCCATAAAGAAATTATTGCAATGAGACTTTCTTATTTATACTTATAAGGTTATGTCATTAGGAAATAGGACATGAAACACCATGCATGTATTTGTATGGATTTCTTTGTACACAGCTTACTTTCTTAAACCTTATATGGATGTAATGTAGAAAATAGTATAACAAGAACCAGCTGTCAAACGAGTCTAAATGAAAGTAAATTAGAAGATTTACTTTCTAATTTAAAGAAAAAAGAAGATTTTCTGAATCATTTTCTTTTGAAAGGAAGCATTAACTGTTTTGGGATCGCAAAAGCTGAATGGTTTTAATTTGATAACTGGTTTTACAAAAATAGATCTTCCACATCTCTTTAATCAGCACATTTAACATACTAAATATGGTTGTGAGATTTAGTGTGAGGGAGATATCAGATGAAAGTGGCGTATACTATGCACAGCATTTTGATGACGGCCCACTTTTTCAATTAAGGAAAGGTTGTGGGCCCAGAGCCTGATCAAAATAGAAAGGCATCCCTAGGCTAGCCTCATGTGTCACTAAGCATAACCTGATGGCAGTGACTTTGAGAGTATATATATAAAGGATTATCTTCAAAATCAGATCTCTCCATTTTTATTCGTTTTCAAAGTAATTTTTTGGTGTTCAATATATGGAGAATAATCATTTTAATGATTCCTTTTTTGTTTTTGTCAATTGAACTCTTCATATGAAGATTAACACAAGGTGTATAGTTGGTGGATGTGTGACTTCTTTTTAAACCACAACTATATGTCAGCTATTTTTATGACAGAGCTAATGATGATTAATATATCTAGATAATGGAAGGAAATTATGCTAATTCATATTCATAATTTTTGTCACATAGACATATGCTTAACAGCTAACTTGGCTAGAAGGTATTAATCAAGGTCTGTAATAGAAAGTATGGCAGTAGTTCTGCAGTTACAGTTTCAGAGAGGTTGCCACTAACTTAGCATAGACATTTCTCACCTTTGCTGATATTAGTCATATTATTTCATTAAAATAATACAGTTTTATATTAAGTCTATTAAATGCCACACACAGAACACATATCTATTTTGTTGATCACAGGTAGCCAGTATTCTGAAGTGGATTTTGTTGGTTTACTGATATTAGCTCAAATTAGGTACCAGTATATAGAGAGTATATAGACATGAAGATTGCTGTGTTATTTGGCCGCTAAACCTGAAAGAACATGTCTCCATTCACTTAAGTCCCTTTTTGATCAACTTAAGTATGAAACACAGAATTGAAAATGGAGTGATGGCGTGAACCATGATTTTTCCAGTTTGGTCTTCATGTTGACATACAGTATTCTTTACAGTTTTGTGTTACTGTTTTGGAAGTAAAGTTTATCATGACAAACAAGAGTCTAAAAAAAGTGTAAGTGAGAAATGCTTAAACTTTATTGAAGATGTACAGATGGAAATTCGCAGGTGTTCATATTTTATGAAAAATTACATTTCCTCTGTTGGATCTTGTTTTTCACTCGGCACTGTCACTTCCCTGAAAGGAGGACATAAAATTAACATTTGTAGGAATGCATTGCACTTTTAAGTAAGAATAAAATAACAATCTGTATGTTTTGGTGCAAAATGTAGCAAGACTAGAGTAAAGATCCAGATATTAGGAAAGAAACCTTTATATTTTACACAGTATACAGTGTACTTCTTCTTTCAGTTTATCAATTAATGTATGGACAATCCAAGATTCAAATTACCTTTCCAGTATCACGGCTCTTGACTCTCAGCTTGTTGACCTGGGTCTCAGCGATGTCAGCACGCTCCTGAGCTTCTTCCAGCTCATGCTGAACCTTCCTGAATCTGGACATGTGAGTGTTGGCCTGCTCCTCCTGTGAAGGGGATGGTATTATGTAGATGTAGTTACATGACAGTTGATCACTGTTTCATTTATTCTAAATTAAATGACTGATAAGAAAAATATTTTTGACTTACAGCCTCCTCAGACTGTCTCTTGTAAGCCTTGACTTTGAGCTGCAGCTTGTCTACCAGATCCTGAAGTCTAGAAACATTTTTCTTGTCCTCTTCAGTCTACAAAACATAAAAGATTCTAAGTGAAACAAAAGGAAAATTTGAATGTACTACATGTTTTTCGGTGAAAGTAATTACCTGGTAGGTCAGCTCCTTCACCCTCCTCTCATATTTGCGGACTCCTTTAACAGCATCAGCTCCACGTCTCTGCTCAGTCTCGACTTCAGATTCCAGCTCACGCACCTTTAGTATATAAATGTATTCGCCCAGTATAAAAAAAAGTAGTTGAAGGCACAGGAAGTAGCAGTGTTTCCACTTGTTGAACTTATGTTTCATCTTCCAAATGTTTTCTTTTTATATTAACTGCATACCCTGGACTCCAGCTTCTGGAGCTGCTTCTTGCCACCCTTCATGGCGAGGTTCTCAGCCTCATCCAGACGGTGCTGCAGGTCCTTGACTGTGACCTCCAGGTTCTTCTTCATCCTCTCCAGGTGAGCGCTGGTGTCCTGCTCCTTCTTCAGTTCCTCAGCCATCATGGCAGCCTGAAAAAAAGGGTTACCAGTGTATGGACGTAGACTAAAAACATAATGTAGGTGAATTAGAGTTGGACTCACATCAGTGATAGCCTTTTTGGCTTTCTCCTCAGCATTCCTAGCCTCCTGAACTGAATCATCCACTTCACCCTGGACCTGGACAAGGTCAGACTCCAGCTTCTTCTTGGTGTTCATAAGACTGGTGTTCTGAATAATGGTATTCAAAAAGTTATGTATATTTTGCAATTTGGATGTGTTTTATTTTTGAAGGACATATTTGTATATGTTGTTATTCAAAACAGAAAAAACAACCTGGGAGTGAAGGAGTCCAACACGCTCGCTAGCATCAACCAACTCTGCCTCAGCCACTTTGCGTCCTCTCTCTGTCTGCTCCAGAGCAGCTCTCAGCTCCTCAATCTCAGCCATCATCAGACCGTTTCTACGCTCCACCATGGCGACCTGCTCCTTCATGTCTTCCTGTCCTCTAACGGCATCATCAAGGTGCAGTTGGGCATCCTGAGAGCATAAAAATAAAGAGTTAATTTAGGCTTCATCACCTCAAATAATAAGTATCAATCAGTCCTTGATCAAACCTCACCTTGAACTGTCCCTGGACATTCCTTAGCTGTTTCTGGGCCTCAGCAGCCTGCCTGTTGGCATGGCTCAGCTGAACCTCCATCTCATTCAGATCTCCCTCCATCTTCTTCTTGACTCTCAGGGCATCATTCCTGCTCCTGACCTCAGAGTCGAGTGTGCTCTGCATGGAGTCAATGACCCTCTGGCTGTTCCTCTTGATCTGCTCCATCTCCTCATCCTTCTCTGCCAGCTTCCTGTCAACTTCACCTTTGATCTGGTTGAGCTCAAGCTGAACACGGAGAATCTTGGACTCCTCATGCTCGAGTGTTCCCTTAAAAAGTCAAAAAGATAACTAAAGTTAATTTGTGCAGAAAGAAGATATACTAATGAATACATGGTTACATGAATTATATGATCTCATATTGTAATAAAGATCGGACCTCAGCTTCCTCCAGTGCTGACTGAATTTCAGCCTTCTCTGTCTCCACAGTCTTTTTGGATTTCTCCAGCTCATGGATACTCTTTCCACTCTCACCAATCTGTTCAGTCAGGTCTGAGATCTCCTCTATTGAAAAACCAAAGTGAAATACAGTTTGCATGGCTCAAAAGATTCATTTAAGTCTATGCAGTGTACATTCTAACAAGGCAATTTTTGTGCCAGAATTTTGACCACCAAATCCTCATGGATGAAACTACTGCAGATCAAAGAAGTACACCTCTATAATAGTCACATTAAATATAGTTCAAGTTGCATACGCTGCAGGTTCTTGTTTTCTCTCTTCATGGTCTCCAGATGATCCAGAGCCTCTTCATAAGAGTTCTTCATCTTGAACAATTCAGTGCTGAGAGAGCGAGCCTCTTTCTGAGTTCCTTCCAGCTCCGCCTGACCCTCCTCATACTTCTGCTTCCATTCTGCAAGGACCTATAGAAATATATATACAAATTGAAAATACTACTAAAATAGTATTGGAATAGTGATTTTTGAGGCCTTGTGTATTGTCCAGTTTTGGGTTAAACTATAACCACATACCTTGTCAAAGTTCCTCTGCTTCTTGTCAAGGTTGGCAGCCAGAGCATTAGCTCTCTCCACATCAATCATGAGGTCCTCCACCTCACCCTGCAGCCTCTGCTTGGTCTTCTCCAAAGAGGCGCACTTAGAGTTCACAGCCTCAATGGATTCCTCAGCGTCCTGCAGGCGCTGGGCGAGCTTTTTCCTGTAGTCAAGGATAATACGCTTGTACTTAATTCTACAGAAACATAGCAAAAATGGAACTCTCCATGACAAAGTAGAAATTATATACTTGGCCTCCTCCAGCTCCTCAGTGCGCTGAATTGCATCAGTCTCATATTTAGCTCTCCACTGAGCTACCTCACTGTTGGCCTTGGACATTCCACGCTGGAGCTCAGTCTTGGCCTCCTGCTCCTCCTCAAACTGCTCTCTGAGCAGATCACAGTCATGACGGGATGACTGAACAGCATGGGCAAGAGCGTTCTTGGACTGTTATAAATGACAAAAAAAAAACTTTATTCAGTGACCCACACTTTGTATTTGTTTGGACTTTGTGAAGAATGTGGTTATTGTAAGTGTAATACCTTCACTTCCTCCTCAACATGTCTCTTAAGCTCCTCGATCTGCTGAGTATAGGCCTGCTTGCCCCTGGTCAGCTGGGAAACAAGAGCCTCTTTCTCCTCAAGTTGGCGAGAATACTCACCTGCATTACGATGGTTAAATAACATGGTGAAAATTGTTGAACCCATACGCAGAGTGCTTTCCTTACAGGTGTACAGCTGACTCACCATTCTCTGTCTGCAGTCTGGCCTTCTGTCCATTAATGTCGTTCAGCTGACGAACGTTTTCATCATTTTTGGCTTTGAGTTCACTCAACTGGTCCTCAAGAGTTCTGGACATTTTCTCCAAGTTGCCCTATCAAGAAATAATCATGATATATTTTGAATGAGCAATTTAAAAATAATTTTTTATGTTAAAATCATTGAACTTCAGTATAGAAAGTTGAAATGTTCCACTGAGACCAATCCCCAATACCTTAGATTTAGCAACTGCCTCCATGTTGCTAGACAGGTCATCAATCTCCATCTTGTACTCGCTCTTCTCCTTCTCCAGCTTCTGCTTGACGCGCTGGAGGTTGTCGATCTGCTCTCCCAGCTCTGCAACACTGTCAGCCTGCTTCTTGCGAAGAGCTGCCGCTGTAGCTTCATGCTGCAGGGTTGACTCTTCGAGATCACGACGCATCTTCTGGAACTCAGCTTCACGCTTCTTGTTCATCTCAATCTGAGCAGCTGTTGCTCCACCAGCTTCCTCAAGCCTCTCGCTGATCTCCTCAAGCTCCCTGGAGAGGTCAGCTCTCTGCTTCTCAACCTTAGCCCGAGCAGCCCTCTCAGCCTCAATCTCTTCCTCCAGCTCCTCAATACGAGCCTGGATTAGAGGATAGCAGTACCAAGTAGATCAATAATTTGAGTATGTTCTTTATGATTCAATGATGTTAATATTAGAATAAATACACTACCTGGAGCTCCTTGATCTTCTTCTGAAGCTGAGCACCCAGAGACTGTTCATCCTCAATCTTGCTGAGGAGCTGGCTGGTCTCAAAGTCCTTCCTTGATGAGGACAGGAAGAAAGTTTTTAGCATTCATAGATTAAGTGGTGGTAGTGCAATTTGTGAGGGGTTGAAATGGGAATTAATAACCTAAACCAAAATCCTTACTTCTTGATCTTCTCATCAGATTGCTGTTTGTCATTCTCCAGGTCCATTATGGATTCTTGGGCCAGTTTCAGATCGCCCTCAAGCTTCCTCTTGGCTCTCTCAAGGTCCATGCGGAGCTTCTTCTCTTGCTCCAGTGATCCCTCAAGCTATTTTATGGCATGGGATGATAGTTTTCAAAGACAATACTGAGAATCAAACGTTTTTAAATGTTGACAGTATATAACTGTTTGCATCATGGAGTGTTGTTTAAAAGACAAGCAGCTTAGATGTGAAGACACCCTGTCAAAACAAAGCTTTCTTACATCATCCACTTGCTGTTCCAGCTTTGTCTTGGCCTTGGTCAGAGTGTTGACTTTGTCCTCCTCTGCCTGAAGGTCATCAAGTGTTTGCTGATGGCTCTCTTGGAGGGCTTTCTTCTCCTTGGTCAACTTGGCGATAGACTCATCTTGAGATGCCATCTCCTCTGTCAGATTCTTCACCTAAAATCACGTGAAAGGTGCTTTAGTCCCATCATTTTAAACTATTGTGGTCTTACTCTTTTGAAATGTGGGTTAAAATTGTTCTTACCTTGTTTTCTGTGGCATGTTTCTCCTTCTCCACTTTAGCCAAGGTGAGCTCCAAGTCATCAATGTCTTTCTTTAGTTCAGAGCATTCATCCTCCAGCTTCCTCTTCTTGGCCGTCAGCTCACCGTTGATTTCCTCTTCATCCTCCAGTCTCTCAGTTGTTTCCTTGAGTTTGGCCTCGAGCTGGATCTTGCTCTTAATGAGGCCTTCACACCTTTCTTCAGAATCTGAGAGGTTCTCAAATTCCTGTTATACACATTGAACATTAGATAAAGATCCTGTTATTTCTATTGACTTTGAAAAGACTGAAAGTTTATGTCCTATTTTATTTTTGCCTCAATATAAGAACGTGACAGCAACACTGTTGTGTGATAGAATCATTACTCCATTGTTTTCTACTTACCGAAGACACTTGAAGTAGCAGGTCATTCTTTTCCTGCAGGAGAGAAACCATCTTCTCCTCCAGTTCCTTCTTCTTAGCCAGGGCAGTAGCCAGGTCTGATTTCATCTTATCATAGTTCTCCTTCATCTGCTGCAGCTCCTTCTCAGTCTCAGCACTCTTCAGAAGAGGCTTGACCTTGAAGTACAGTTTCAACCATGGCCAGTTCTTCACATTCATGAATGAACGGACGTTATACTGGATGGAGAAGATCGACTCTCTGTGAAGTGAATGTAAATAAAATATCTCTTCTGTTCCGGTATGTTTTCATGAACTGCAAAGGGTAACAGTATAATATCTAGACACTATACAAATGGATAAAACATTCAGTTGCATTGTATTATAATCCTACCTCCTCTCCATCATCTTAACAAACTCCTTCCTCATGACATATCCTCTGCAGAGAGCCTGGGTCATTGTCACCAGTGATGCCAGTTTCTCATCTCTCATCTCCTCAAGGGTACCCAGCAGACCAGCTTTGAAGAACACCTATGTTGTCAAGTGACGGTAATTAATATTCAACACCAATTTTTGGTTCTGTTAGGTACTGTATGTTTTTTAAGATCTACCTTTGTGTGTCCAAGTTTGTACTGGGTGTGGTCCACATCGATGGAGCCAAGCAGCTTCTCTGAAGCTTTCTTGTTGTCAATGAACTGTCCCTCAGGGATGACACTGGCATTCAGTACTTTGTATCTGCAATGTAACAGGATGAAGTCACCAATCTTTACTGGTTCTTAGATATTATTATTAGTATTGACATGATAGTAGCTTGATTTAACAAGAGTGCACTTGTAGAGTGCATTTGTCCTCCAAGGCCAATAGTCAACTTTTCTTTTCATGTGAACCTTGAATTGTAACTAATGAGTCAATCATCACCTTGCATTTAATACCTGTGACCACAGGAAATGCAAAGTTCAAAGACATTACATTGACCTACATTTCTTAGCCTAATTAGTTAAGGGATTTTCTTTTTTTCTGTTTTGGGGCTGTTTCTGGTCTTAAGTGTTTGGGCAATGGGCTTGTAGCATCGATATAATATCATACCAGCGTATAAGGTCAGACTGTAGACTAGAGAAACGCAGGACAAGGTTACATTCGCTCCACTCTCATTCACTGTCTAGGCGTCCAACTGTCAACCCAAATATAGAGGATGAGGATGGGCCATCCATATACTTTCAGGAAAATTGGGCCTGTTGATTTTTCCTATTCGTGTGACGAACTTACCAATAAACAAGATTATGAACATGACCTCCTAGGCAGATGTAATTATACTGAAAACTCACCTCTGCTTGAAGTCAGCATAGAGGATTCTGCTGGGGAATCCTTTTCTGCAGATTCTGATACCTTCCAGCACACCGTTACACCTCAGCTGGTGGATCACCAAGAAGTTCTCCATAAGACCTGGAAGTTTCAAAATGATATAAGTTAAGATATCTTTATTTCTCTGTGTAAAATGTGGTCAAAGGGTACCTGCACAGTGAGAAATTTTTATATTTCACATTTCTCTACATAAGCATATTACACATGCCGGATTATTTCCTTCGTACCTGGGGTCTTTGACTCGTTGGGAATCAGGCAGCGGACAAAATGTGGGTGAGTGCTCCTCAAGTTGCTCATCAGCTTGCCCAAGTTCTCCTGTTGACCAACATTGTATAGGATAATAGTCAATGACCAGTTTAATATGAGGCTTTTAATAGCTAATCCAAAAATATGAAATGGTACATACCCTGAAAAGAGCAGACACAGTCTGGAAGGAGCCTCCCTTCTTCTTACCACCCTTTTTGGCACCAGTAGCCTCTGTTTTATAAAGTGTTTATTTTGTTATTGCCAGTGATAAAATAAAAGGTCAGGAATATTTAAAAGTTTCCTTAGAGTTATGTAGCATGATTTTTATTTGACAATAATTTTTGACTCACACTGAGCTAATGACTAAAATCCGCTACACATTCTCTCACATTATAACGTACACTTTTAGATATGTTGCCAATGGCCTTTGGAGGATAACAGTATTACTTACTTAATTTGGAAGTTCAAATTATTTAAAAAGGTCAAAACATCTTTACGCAGGAAGCAGCGTTAATGAATGGTCACTCTTTTCACTTACCCTCAGCACCATGGGATAGATACAGGAAGGCCAGGAGTTTGTTTGCAGACTTCTGGTAGAGCTGAACAACAGAGTCATTCAGTGGGTCCTTGTTCTTGTCCAGCCAGCCAGAGATATTGTAGTCCACGGTACCAGCATAGTGAACCAGGGAGAAGTGAGCCTCAGCCTTGCCCTTTCCAGGCTTTGGCTTCTCAAAGGCCTTAGTCTTGCCAAGATGCTGGTCATGTAACTTGTTCTTGAAAGTTGTGTCAGAGGCCTTGGGGAACATGCACTCCTCTTCTAGGATGGAGAAAATGCCCATTGGCTGAAGAGAGGGTAAAACATTTTTAGGATAGGTAGACATAAATGGGAATTCACTTCTACTAGACAGATCTGTCTTACCTTCTCAATAAGCTCGATGCAGGCAGCCAAGTCCATACCGAAGTCAATGAACTCCCACTCAATGCCTTCTTTCTTGTACTCCTCTTGTTCCAGCACAAACATGTGGTGGTTGAAAAACTGTTGCAGTTTCTCATTGGTGAAGTTGATGCAGAGTTGCTCCAAGCTGTTGAACTGCAGAAAACATGTAGATGATCAAGTCATTGGGTATACAGTATAAATATATGTATAACTACTACTGATATCTGTCTATTGAACTTACATCAAAGATCTCAAATCCAGCGATATCCAACACTCCAATGAAGTACTGTCTTGGCTGCTTTGTGTCCAGCATCTCATTGATACGGATGACCATCCACAAGAACATTTTCTCATAGATGGACTTGCACAGAGCACTGACAGAATTGTTGACCTGGAAATAAATATCTTAATGAAAAGATTTCTCAGACAAAAATTTTCAAACCAAACTACCCGAATTTGTATTTTGTAAGTCATATATCCTTTTTAAATTACCTGGGGCACGGTCTGACCTTTGGTCACCATCTCATTTCCAACCTTGACTCTTGGGTAACACAGAGCCTTCAGCATATCAGCAGAGTTCAGGCCCAGGAGGTAGGCGATTTTATCAGCCACTGATGATGAGAAACAACACAAGTAATAAATATACATTAACTTGCTTAGTATTTCACACACAACAATGTATTTTTTTAGTATTTGTTTAGCATTTGTTTAGCAATTACCCTCATTGCCATCAGGTTCAGCCTGCTCCTCACGCTGCTTCTGCTTGAATTTCATGTTGCCATGATGCATCACAGCTCCAGTCAGCTTGTAGATGCCCAGTTTCTCTTCAGCAGTGAAACCCAAGATGTCAATAGCGGACTGCGATGTGAATTAAGGAAAATTATTAGCATTTCAAACATATTCTGCCGTTTGCTATCTATTAAACAAAGTGGTTGTCTTACATCTGTGGCATTAAACTCATCCACATCATTGATGCTCTTGACAGTGATTTCACCCTGACTGATCATTGGGTAGTCATACGGGTTGGTGGTGATCAGAAGAGCCTCTACAGTAGCAAAACAGAAATAAATGGGAGTTTTGGGTTTCCCTGGTAAATCTAAATTTAAGATTTATCAGATAACTTACCCAGGAGCTCAGGCCTGTGGCCGGTCATCAGCTGGTAGAAAATATGGTAGCTCCTCTCAGCAGACAACTGGAAGGTAACTCTGGACTTCTCCAGCAGATCTAAGAATAGTAGTGAATAACTGTTGTAATACACTCCTTTATTGGAGAGCAGATTTTAGTACAAATGCACCCACACTCTACTTACAAGTTTCAATATCAGCTGAAGACAGCTTGCTGGTAGCACCAAAGTGGATTCTGATGAATTTACCCTGGAGATCCAGATCATTATTATTACATTACGCTTTACAAGAGAACATTTAGAAGTCTTGAAGTTCTCAATGTGGTGACTTACGAAACGGGAGGAGTTGTCATTCCTCACAGTCTTGGCATTACCATAGGCCTCCAGCAGAGGGTTGGCAGCAACAATCTGATCCTCAAGAGAGCCCTACAAGAGAAGATTTGAGTTACTTACATGAAACAGAACAATTTCCCTCTAATTAACAGTTTCTCCTTAAATAACCAGTTTTACCTGGATTTTGCTAACGGCTGACTCAGACTTCTTTGCTCCAATAGCTGCAATTGTTGCAAAGTACTGGATGACACGCTTGGTGTTGACAGTCTTCCCGGCACCAGATTCTCCGCTGGGGTAGAAGGGACACATTTTCAAGATTCTGCATCATGATTATAAAGTCTTTAAATATTTTGGTATGTTATATACTTACGTAATCAGGACAGACTGGTTCTCACGATCTAGAATATAAACATATATGTCACACATGAGTTTGTTATTTGTTTTTTTCTACAAGATGTCTTTATGATTAATTCTCCTCTGAATCTTACCTGTGAGCATGGCCTGATAGGCATTGTCAGAGATGGAGAAGATGTGGGGTGGGGCCTCAATCCTTTTCTTGCCTCTGTACGCTCCAACACATACAGCATCATACACTGGAAGCCACTTGTAGGGGTTCACCACAACGCAGAACAATCCAGAGTAGGTCTGTAATGGTAGAGACCAGTGTAACCATACAAATCAATATATGTACTGCATTTAGACTCTCAATGAGTACAATGTAGTTGAAACTCACGTAGATCATCCATGATGCATAACGCTCTTTGAGGTTATACAACACGCAAGGCTCATTGAGGTGGGTCATCATGGCCATGTCCTCAATTTTGTCATACTTGGGAGGGTTCCTGAGATGGATGTCGTCCTCTTTCACAGTCAGAGTCTAAGTTGGAAATTGCGTAATAGTGAAATATTTTTACCGAGAAGTAAAATAAAATATTATCAGATTAAGATTCAGATTCAGATTCAGATTGATACCATTGTTGTTCACAATGTTGGTTTGATTTTAAAATATAATGATAAGCAAATAGTTCAAAATCGATAGAAAAAGATAGAAATTCATGTAGTTGTTAATATTATTCTCCTCAACAGAAATGTTTTTTAGATGGAACTCAGGTGGTTGATTTCTTATGATAGTTAAATTATGGCTCACTTACTTTGCCGCTGTCTGTATCCACTGTGGCTTTGCCACCCTCTTTCTTCGTGAGTTTACCCTTGAGGTACATTTCTTCCGTATCCACCACAAAGAAAGCTGTTTTGGCATCAAAAGGAGCGGTCTGTGCCTCAATCCTCTCCCTTTCAGACTTCCGGAGGTAGATGGACGCTGGGCCATAGGCCTCCATCTCTGCGTCTGTGCTCATTGTGGCACTTCAACGGAGACTGAAAGATCAAAAGTGCACTTATGTCAACCTATCAAGATGATCTAGCTTTGGTTCTCTGTGCAGTTGATAGTGGAAATTTTCTATGCTCTATTACCTCTGATTATTCCAGAAATTAGTCACAGTCTCCTTTGGAGTTGTAAAATGCTGTAAAAGATGTTAATGAATACAGTAAAATAATTTTTCTGTATGTACAGTGAACAAACATAAAAAGGATACTAATAATATTATGATAATATTATAATAATATTTGGAAATGCAGTTGTGAGATGAGGCTATCAGTTTCAAAATGAGTACATTATTATTGAGTGTGTTTGTCTGTTTTTTTGTGAGTCTGAATCAAGAAATTGTTTCTGAATAATTTTCACTCAAGTCAACTACCAACATAACACTGCCAATGAATTTTGAACAATGTGAATGATTAACAAGCAAAAAATTTAAGTAAAGGACTAATAATAATAATAAGAGCACAAGCTGAAGTCACATTGAAATCACTCACCTGTGTTGGAGCCTATCAGTTCATGTAGACGTCCAGAGCTGCCTCTTTTATAGAGGTTGGGACTGCCTGGTCAGCAGTAGTCTCTCTGTAGGTTTGGTCATTGCCTCTTTTCTCTCTGGTGCTTATTTTGTGGCAGTGATGTTTACAGAGGTAACATACATAATTCTTTGAATTTCCTTTTTTTTTTAAATGCAGATTTGATTTGATTGTTTTCATATCAACTTTGAATATTACTTGCACCAATTAGGTTTTTAAATTTGAAATATGAATTAATGCCTTCAGAAGGAATTTTACCTGTAGTCAACGTATCTCTATCTATACATTCCATTAAACCAAATAAGGTGTATCTTATAAATCACAAGTTTTTAATCTTTTAAATGTTTGTCCATTACTGCATATAAGGACAGACACTGAGGTGATGCCTAAATGCATCATTCATATAATAGTGTAGAATATGGTTTTATGTACAATTACAATCTTTATAGTTCTCAATTTAAAAAACATTCAATTTTGGCGTGTTGTGAACAACATATTCATTCTTTTAAATACTTATTTAATTAAAGAGAGCACTGCGGTTTGGTTTTGGAAAGTCTTCCAAGTTCCATTGGTATTCAGTTGCAGGACATTTGCACATTTGAGATCTCTTAAAGTTCACCTCTATATCAAAGTAATATAATACACAGCTTGTCAACTTGTTAATTAAATGATAAAATCCATCTTGAATATGTAATAAGAAGTTGATGAAATGTTTATTTTATAAGTTTGATCTCATAAATCAAAATCGGGCCAATTTATTTATATATTTTATATCACATAACTATTTTGTGTCATGTCTTAAGCATGCATAGTGTCTGGTTTTGGAAACATACCCAAATGTCTGTAGTCTACAATTACAGGACACTGGCATGGGACTGATATTCCTATAATAAAATTAAAATTAAAGATGAGGTACTGTCCATATAAGTTAAAATAGCTGTTATAAAACTCCCTAAATGGAGAGGAATACAGTTGGCAGCTCATTGCAAATTATGACCAAAATAAGTTACACTAATGAGTAAACTAACTTCACCCAGTTGCTACATTTGATACGAAGGAGTTGGGATCTGCTGAAGAACCATTATAAGCACTTTGGCATATCTTTAGGGCTTATGTTCATTATGAAACTTTTCAGTCAAAGTGGTAAACCACAGAAAACATACGAACATCGAAAGTCATTTCAAATGATTGAATGGATAACTTGCATATTAACTCTTTTTGAATTCTTGGCTCTCAGGAAACATGCAATATGACTTTGTGCAGATGGTGTCAAGAGTAAAGGTGTCCGAGAAGCCACCACAAGTATGACGGTTTCCTACCCCTCTTTATAGCTTCTTTCCTCCTGATACAGAATACGTACGTGAGGTCATTGCTTTGCGATTAATCTATTTAGACAAATCAAATAATTGATGTACATTGTATACATTACTACTAATTTAAAATGGTGACTAGACTTGGACCTTATTATAAGGTGCTTAACATCTTAACAGTGTGTTTTGGGAGTATGGCAATATAAGCAACTTCACACCTTCAATCTCCTTTCATCCCTTCTTGGCTCCTTGCTTCATCCCATTGTTTCCTTACAACTTCTAAAAATGTGGAAGCAGAATTTGGATTTCTGGTACAACGTCTCTTACTTCAAGGTTCATCGAAAGAGTTAAACTGTTCAAAACCTTAGAACACTTCACTTTTGAACCACACAACAACTTTATTGTGAGATCAAGATGTGCTTGCTGATGGCCATAATTAGGAACCTGTCCTGACAATTATATTGCTCTATATTCTAAAGTGTTTTCGCCTCTTCAGAATTTCCCAACCTATGCTAACAATAAAAGTATTAATCTTTAAGAGCATCGTCACATTGATGCTCTTAAAGATTAATACTCAAATTGACCTCTAAGAATATTATTATACCGTTATAATATTGTTATACCATACTTCAAAGCTACATTTTCCTTATTGTGTGACAATGCTGCTACCACAGGATACAATTTCAGAATTGCAAAAGGCTCTGCTTTGTTTTAGACCAACCCTCTGCTCAACCAAATAAATGAGTCATCAGGAAATGATGGAATTCAGGATAGTAGTGAACATCTTTATTGACAAGTGCCCCAAATCATTGATTCATATTTTATGAATTCGTTTGAAAGGTCTTTACTGGTGATGACAGTCATTCAGCGGACTCAGACTGGAGAAGGAGAGAAAGAAACATGAAAATCAATTATCATAGCAAATATCCAAGAAGAGGAGTCAAGCTACTTCGTAAATTTGCGTCTCATTTAATCAAACTAAATCTTCTTTCTCACTTCTTCTTTCAGTTTATCAATTAATGTATGGACAATCCAAGATTCAAATTACCTTTCCAACATCACGGCTCTTGACTCTCAGCTTGTTGACCTGGGACTCAGCGATGTCAGCACGCTCCTGAGCTTCTTCCAGCTCATGCTGAACCTTCCTGAATCTGGACATGTGAGTGTTGGCCTGCTCCTCCTGTGAAGTGTTGGGAGTTATGTTGGGTTATGGTACAAGATTCACATTGATGCACATTGATGCACATTGATGCCATTATGCAATGTGTCACACTGTCTATTTGACTTACAGCCTCCTCAGACTGTCTCTTGTAAGACTTGACTTTGAGCTGCAGCTTGTCTACCAGATCCTGAAGTCTAGAAACATTTTTCTTGTCCTCTTCAGTCTACAAAACATAAAAGATTCTAAGTGAAAGAAAAGGGAGATTTGAATGTACTTCATGTTTTTTGGTGAAAGTAATTACCTGGTAGGTCAGCTCCTTCACCCTCCTCTCATATTTGCGGACTCCTTTAACAGCATCAGCTCCACGTCTCTGCTCAGTCTCGACTTCAGATTCCAGCTCACGCACCTTTGATATATAAATGTATTCGCCCAGTTCAAAAAAAAATTTGTTGAAGGCACAGGAAGTAGCAGTTTTTCCACTTGTTGAACTTATGTTTCATCTTCAAAATGTTTTCTTTTTATATAAACTGCATACCCTGGACTCCAGCTTCTGGAGCTGCTTCTTGCCACCCTTCATGGCGAGGTTCTCAGCCTCATCCAGACGGTGCTGCAGGTCTTTGACTGTGACCTCCAGGTTCTTCTTCATCCTCTCCAGGTGAGCGCTGGTGTCCTGCTCCTTCTTCAGTTCCTCAGCCATCATGGCAGCCTAAAAAAAAGGGTTACCAGTGTATGGACGTAGACTAAAAACATAATGTAGGTGAATTAGAGTTGGACTCACATCAGTGATAGCCTTTTTGGCTTTCTCCTCAGCATTCCTAGCCTCCTGAACTGAATCATCCACTTCACCCTGGACCTGGACAAGGTCAGACTCCAGCTTCTTCTTGGTGTTCATAAGACTGGTGTTCTGAATAATGGTATTCAAAAAGTTATGTATATTTGGCAATTTGGATGTGTTTTATTTTGAAGGACATATTTGTATATGTTGTTGTTCAAAACAGAAAAGCAAACCTGGGAGTGAAGGAGTCCAACACGCTCGCTAGCATCAACCAACTCTGCCTCAGCCACTTTGCGTCCTCTCTCTGTCTGCTCCAGAGCAGCTCTCAGCTCCTCAATCTCAGCCATCATCAGACCGTTTCTACGCTCCACCATGGCGACCTGCTCCTTCATGTCTTCTTGTCCTCTGAGGGCATCATCAAGGTGCAGTTGGGCATCCTGAGAGCATAAAAAGTTAATCTAGGCTTCATCACCTCAAATAATAAGTATCAATCAGTCCTTGACCAAACCTCACCTTCAACTGTCCCTGGACATTCCTTAGCTGTTTCTGGGCCTCAGCAGCCTGCCTGTTGGCATGGCTCAGCTGAACCTCCATCTCATTCAGATCTCCCTCCATCTTCTTCTTGACTCTCAGGGCATCATTCCTGCTCCTGACCTCAGAGTCGAGTGTGCTCTGCATGGAGTCAATGACCCTCTGGCTGTTCCTCTTGATCTGCTCCATCTCCTCATCCTTCTCTGCCAGCTTCCTGTCAACTTCACCTTTGATCTGGTTGAGCTCAAGCTGAACACGGAGAATCTTGGACTCCTCATGCTCGAGTGTTCCCTTAAAAAGTCACAAAGATAACAAAAGTTAATTTGTGCAGAAAGAAGATATACAAATGAATAGATGGTTACATGAATTATATGGTCTCATATTGTACTAAAGATCGGACCTCAGCTTCCTCCAGTGCTGACTGAATTTCAGCCTTCTCTGTCTCCAAAGTCTTTTTGGATTTCTCTAGCTCATGGATAATCTTTCCACTCTCACCAATCTGTTCAGTCAGGTCTGAGATCTCCTCTATTGAAAAACCAAAGTGAAATAAAATTTGCATGGATCAAAATAATTAATTTAAGTCTATGCAGTGTACATTCTAACAAGGCAATTTTTGTGCCAGGATTTTGACCACCAAATCCTCATGGATGAAACTACTGCAGATCAAAGAAGTACACCTCTATAATAGTCACATTAAATATAGTTCAAGTTGCATACGCTGCAGGTTCTTGTTTTCTCTCTTCATGGTCTCCAGATGATCCAGAGCCTCTTCATAAGAGTTCTTCATCTTGAACAATTCAGTGCTGAGAGAGCGAGCCTCTTTCTGAGTTCCTTCCAGCTCCGCCTGACCCTCCTCATACTTCTGCTTCCATTCTGCAAGGACCTATAGAAATATATATACAAATTGAAAATACTACTAAAATAGTATTGGAATATTGATTTTTGAGGCCTTGTGTATTGTCCATTTTTGGGTTAAACTATAACCACATACCTTGTCAAAGTTCCTCTGCTTCTTGTCAAGGTTGGCAGCCAGAGCATTAGCTCTCTCCACATCAATCATGAGGTCCTCCACCTCACCCTGCAGCCTCTGCTTGGTCTTCTCCAAAGAGGCGCACTTAGAGTTCACAGCCTCAATGGATTCCTCAGCGTCCTGCAGGCGCTGGGCAAGCTTTTTCCTGTAGTCAAGGATAATACGCTTGCACTTAATTCTACAGAAACATAGCAAAAATGGAACTCTCCATGACAAAGTAGAAATTATATACTTGGCCTCCTCCAGCTCCTCAGTGCGCTGAATAGCATCAGTCTCATATTTAGCTCTCCACTGAGCCACCTCACTGTTGGCCTTGGACATTCCACGCTGGAGCTCAGTCTTGGCCTCCTGCTCCTCCTCAAACTGCTCTCTGAGCAGATCACAGTCATGACGGGATGACTGAACAGCATGGGCAAGAGCGTTCTTGGACTGTTATAAATGACAAAAAAAAAACTTTATTCAGTGACCCACACTTTCTATTTGTTTGGACTTTGTGTAGAATGTGGTTATTGTAAGTGTAATACCTTCACTTCCTCCTCAACATGTCTCTTAAGCTCCTCGATCTGCTGAGTATAGGCCTGCTTGCCCCTGGTCAGCTGGGAAACAAGAGCCTCTTTCTCCTCAAGTTGGCGAGAATACTCACCTGCATTACGATGGTTAAATAACATGGTGAAAATTGTTGAACCCATACGCAGAGTGCTTTCCTTACAGGTGTACAGCTGACTCACCATTCTCTGTCTGCAGTCTGGCCTTCTGTCCATTAATGTCGTTCAGCTGACGAACGTTTTCATCATTTTTGGCTTTGAGTTCACTCAACTGGTCCTCAAGAGTTCTGGACATTTTCTCCAAGTTGCCCTATCAAGAAATAATCATGATATATTTTGAATGAGCAATTTAAAAATAATTTGTATGTTAATATCATTGAACTTCAGGATAGAAAGTTGAAATGTTCCACTGAGACCAATCCCCAATACCTTAGATTTAGCAACTGCCTCCATGTTGCTAGACAGGTCATCAATCTCCATCTTGTACTCGCTCTTCTCCTTCTCCAGCTTCTGCTTGACGCGCTGGAGGTTGTCGATCTGCTCTCCCAGCTCTGCAACACTGTCAGCCTGCTTCTTGCGAAGAGCTGCCGCTGTAGCTTCATGCTGCAGGGTTGACTCTTCGAGATCACGACGCATCTTCTGGAACTCAGCTTCACGCTTCTTGTTCATCTCAATCTGAGCAGCTGTTGCTCCACCAGCTTCCTCAAGCCTCTCGCTGATCTCCTCAAGCTCCCTGGAGAGGTCAGCTCTCTGCTTCTCAACCTTAGCCCGAGCAGCCCTCTCAGCCTCAATCTCTTCCTCCAGCTCCTCAATACGAGCCTGGATTAGAGGATAGCAGTACCAAGTAGATCAATAATTTGAGTATGTTCTTTATGATTCACTGATGTTAATATTAGAATAAATACACTACCTGGAGCTCCTTGATCTTCTTCTGAAGCTGAGCACCCAGAGACTGTTCATCCTCAATCTTGCTGAGGAGCTGGCTGGTCTCAAAGTCCTTCCTTGATGAGGACAGGAAGAAAGTTTTTGGCATTCATAGATTAAGTGGTGGTAGTGCAATTTGTGAGGGGTTGAAATGGGAATTAATAACCTAAACCAAAATCCTTACTTCTTGATCTTCTCATCAGATTGCTGTTTGTCATTCTCCAGGTCCATTATGGATTCTTGGGCCAGTTTCAGATCGCCCTCAAGCTTTCTCTTGGCTCTCTCAAGGTCCATGCGGAGCTTCTTCTCTTGCTCCAGTGATCCCTCAAGCTATTGTATGGCATGGGATGATAGTTTTCAAAGACAATACTGAGAATCAAACGTTTTTAAATGTTGACAGTATATAACTGTTTGCATCAGGGAGTGTTGTTTAAAAGACAAGCAGCTTAGATGTGAAGACACCCTGTCAAAACAAAGCTTTCTTACATCATCCACTTGCTGTTCCAGCTTTGTCTTGGCCTTGGTCAGAGTGTTGACTTTGTCCTCCTCTGCCTGAAGGTCATCAAGTGTTTGCTGATGGCTCTCTTGGAGGGCTTTCTTCTCCTTGGTCAACTTGGCGATAGACTCATCTTGAGATGCCATCTCCTCTGTCAGATTCTTCACCTAAAATCACGTGAAAGGTGCTTTAGTCCCATCATTTTAAACTATTGTGGTCTTACTCTTTTGAAATGTGGGTTAAAATTGTTTGTACCTTGTTTTCTGTGGCATGTTTCTCCTTCTCCACTTTAGCCAAGGTGAGCTCCAAGTCATCAATGTCTTTCTTTAGTTCAGAGCATTCATCCTCCAGCTTCCTCTTCTTGGCCGTCAGCTCACCGTTGATTTCCTCTTCATCCTCCAGTCTCTCAGTTGTTTCCTTGAGTTTGGCCTCGAGCTGGATCTTGCTCTTAATGAGGCCTTCACACCTTTCTTCAGAATCTGAGAGGTTCTCAAATTCCTGTTATACACATTGAACATTAGATAAAGATCCTGTTATTTATATGTTATTATATTGACTTTGAAAAGACTGAAAGTTTATGTCCTATGTTATTTTTGCCTCAATATAAGAATGTGACAGCAACACTGTTGTGTGATAGAATCATTACTCCATTGTTTTCTACTTACCGAAGACACTTGAAGTAGCAGGTCATTCTTTTCCTGCAGGAGAGAAACCATCTTCTCCTCCAGTTCCTTCTTCTTAGCCAGGGCAGTAGCCAGGTCTGATTTCATCTTTTCATAGTTCTCCTTCATCTGCTGCAGCTCCTTCTCAGTCTCAGCACTCTTCAGAAGAGGCTTGACCTTGAAGTACAGTTTCAACCATGGCCAGTTCTTCACATTCATGAATGAACGGATGTTATACTGGATGGAGAAGATCGACTCTCTGTGAAATGAATGTAAATAAAATATATCTTCTGTTCCGGTATGTTTTCATGAACTGCAAAGGGTAACAGTATAATATCTAGACACTATACAAAGGAATAAAACATTCAGTTGCATTGTATTATAATCCTACCTCCTCTCCATCATCTTAACAAACTCCTTCCTCATGACATATCCTCTGCATAGACCCTGGGTCATTGTCACCAGTGATGCCAGTTTCTCATCTCTCATCTCCTCAAGGGTACCCAGCAGACCAGCTTTGAAGAACACCTATGTTGTCAAGTCACGGTAATTAATATTCAACACCAATTTTTGGTTCTGTTAGGTACTGTATGTTTTTTAAGATCTACCTTTGTGTGTCCAAACTTGTACTGGGTGTGGTCCACATCGATGGAGCCAAGCAGCTTCTCTGAAGCTTTCTTGTTGTCAATGAACTGTCCCTCAGGGATGACACTGGCATTCAGTACTTTGTATCTGCAATGTAACAGGATGAAGTCCCCAATCTTTACTGGTTCTTAGATATTATTATTAGTATTGACATGATAGTAGCTTGATTTAACAAGAGTGCACTTGTAGACTGCATTTGTCCTCCAAGGCCAAAAGTCAACTTTTCTTTTCATGTGAACCTTGAATTGTAACTAATGAGTCAATCATCACCTTGCATTTAATACCTGTGACCACAGGAAATGCAAAGTTCAAAGACATTACATTGACCTACATTTCTTAGCCTAATTAGTTAAGGGATTTTCTTTTTTTCTGTTTTGGGGCTGTTTCTGGTCTTAAGTGTTTGGGCAATGGGCTTGTAGCATCGATATAATATCATACCAGCGTATAAGGTCAGACTGTAGACTAGAGAAACGCAGGACAAGGTTACATTCGCTCCACTCTCATTCACTGTCTAGGCGTCCAACTGTCAACCCAAATATAGAGGATGAGGATGGGCCATCCATAGACTTTCAGGAAAATTGGGCCTGTTGATTTTTCCTATTCGTGTGACGAACTTACCAATAAACAAGATCATGAACATGACCTCCTAGGCAGATGTAATTATACTGAAAACTCACCTCTGCTTGAAGTCACCATAGAGGATTCTGCTGGGGAATCCTTTTCTGCAGATTCTGATACCTTCCAGCACACCGTTACACCTCAGCTGGTGGATTACCAAGAAGTTCTCCATAAGACCTGGAAGTTCCAAAATTATATAAGTTAAGATATCTTTATTTCTCTGTGTGGAATGTGGTCAAAGGGTACCTGCACATTGAGAACTTTTTATATTTCACATTTCTCTACATAAGCATATTACACATGCCGGATTATTTCCTTCGTACCTGGGGTCTTTGACTCGTTGGGAATCAGGCAGCGGACAAAATGTGGGTGAGTGCTCCTCAAGTTGCTCATCAGCTTGCCCAAGTTCTCCTGTTGACCAACATTGTATAGGATAATAGTCAATGACCAGTTTAATATGAGGCTTTTAATAGCTAATCCAAAAATATGAAATGGTACATACCCTGAAAAGAGCAGACACAGTCTGGAAGGAGCCTCCCTTCTTCTTACCACCCTTTTTGGCACCAGTAGCCTCTGTTTTATAAAGTGATACATTTTTATTGAGGTAATTGAATTGTCCTAGTTTTTAGCATTCTTTTTTGTTAAAAGTAATATATTATATTTCAAAAATATTCTGACAGTAGCCTCTGTATTTCATTAGAGTTTTCAGTCTTTTGTTTCTGCTCCACTTAATTTCTACATGAAAACTGTGATGAAAAAGTAGTAACAAGTAGTGAGATTGTTAGTTTGTACTTATTAGCTTCTTACCCTCAGGTCCCCCATGGGTTACATAAAGTAATGACAGGAGTTTGTTTGCGGACTTCTGGTAGAGCTGAACAACAGAGTCATTCAGTGGGTCCTTGTTCTTGTCCAGCCAGCCAGTGATATTGTAGTCCACGGTACCAGCATAGTGAACCAGGGAGAAGTGAGCCTCAGCCTTGCCCTTTGCAGGCTTTGGCTTCTCAAAACCCTTGGTCTTGCCAAGATGCTGGTCATGTAACTTGTTCTTGAAAGTTGTGTCAGAGGCCTTGGGGAACATGCACTCCTCTTCTAGGATGGAGAAAATGCCCATTGGCTGAAGAGAGGGTAAAACATTTTTAGGATAGGTAGACAGAAATGGGAATTCACTTCTACTAGACAGATCTGTCTTACCTTCTCAATAAGCTCGATGCAGGCAGCCAAGTCCATACCGAAGTCAATGAACTCCCAATCAATGCCTTCTTTCTTGTACTCCTCTTGTTCCAGCACAAACATGTGGTGGTTGAAAAACTGTTGCAGTTTCTCATTGGTGAAGTTGATGCAGAGTTGCTCCAAGCTGTTGTACTGCAGAAAACATGTAGATGATCAAGTCATTGGGTATACAGTATAAATATATGCATAACTACTACTGATATCTGTCTATTGAACTTACATCAAAGATCTCAAATCCAGCGATATCCAACACTCCAATGAAGTACTGTCTTGGCTGCCTTGTGTCCAGCATCTCATTGATACGGATGACCATCCACAAGAACATTTTCTCATAGATGGACTTGCACAGAGCACTGACAGCATTGTGGACCTAGAAATAATTATTTTAGTGAATAGATGTCTCAGAACAAAGATTTTCAAACCAACATCCCCCAAATTGTATTCTTTAAGTCATATTTTCTTTTTAAATTACCTGGGGCACGGTCTGACCTTTGGTCACCATCTCATTTCCAACCTTGACTCTTGGGTAACAAAGACACTTCAGCATATCAGCTGAGTTCAGGCCCAGGAGGTAGGCGATTTTATCAGCCACTGATGATGAGGAACAACACAATTACTAAATATACATTAACTTGCTTAGTATTTCACACACAACAATGTTTTTTTTTAAATATTTTTTTAGCATTTGTTTAGCAATTACCCTCATTGCCATCAGGTTCAGCCTGCTCCTCACGCTGCTTCTGCTTGAATTTCATGTTGCCATGATGCATCACAGCTCCAGTCAGCTTGTAGATGCCCAGTTTCTCTTCAGCAGTGAAACCCAAGATGTCAATAGCGGACTGCGATGTGAATTAAGGAAAGTTATTGGCATTTTAAACATATTCTGCCGTTTGCTATCTATTAAACAAAGTGGTTGTCTTACATCTGTGGCATTAAACTCATCCACATCATTGATGCTCTTGACAGTGATTTCACCCTGACTGATCATTGGGTAGTCATACGGGTTGGTGGTGATCAGAAGGGCCTCTACAGTAGCAAAACAGAAATAAATGGGAGTTTTGGGTTTCCCTGGTAAATCTAAATTTAAGATTTATCAGTTAACTTACCCAGGAGCTCAGGCCTGTGGCCGGTCATCAGCTGATAGAATATATGGTAGCTCCTCTCAGCAGACAACTGGAAGGTAACTCTGGACTTCTCCAGCAGATCTAAGAAACAGTATTAAAAAAAGTAGATTGTATTTATTTTGTGGTATTATTTTCTTTATTAGGACATTATTTTCTTTCTTATAATGACTATTTTTCTTCAAAACTGATACTATCATTGTATAAATTTAAAGAAAAAACTGGACTGATCGAAATGTAGAAAAAATTACTTACATGTTTCAATATCTGCTGAGGCAAGTTTTCCACTGGTTGCAAAGTGAATTCTAATGAATTTACCCTAGAGGTATGAGATTATCGTTAGCATAATTCTTCATATGCTCTTTAATAACCTCATGTCCAATTTTTTTGCCAATACTTACAAAACGAGAGGAGTTGTCATTCCTCACAGTCTTCGCATTGCCGTATGCTTCCAGCAGAGGGTTGGCTGCAATGATTTGATCTTCAAGCGACCCCTACAAAAAGATGTTAAAATATTTATAAATAAATCCTGAAGACTGCATAAACAGACAATCCTATTTTCAATTTCCCTGAGAGGCAGTCTTTTTTACCTGAATTTTGCCTGGTGCTTGATCTTTTTTACTACCTGAAGCCACTGTAATTGTTGCAAAGTACTGGATGACACGCTTGGTGTTGACAGTCTTTCCGGCACCAGATTCTCCGCTGGAGACGAGAGATATCTCTTCAATTATAAATCTCAATGTCTTGTATTGTTATTCAGATATTTGTTAATTACTTACGTGATAAGAATAGACTGGTTTTCACGATCTGAAATAAGGAAATATTTTAATGTCGCTTTTCAGGCCATATCTGCTGAGGCTTTTGTTTGCGTGTGATATCTTACCCGTGAGCATGAACTGATAAGCATTATCAGAGATGGAGAAGATGTGGGGTGGAGCCTCCACTCTCTTCTTGCCTCTGTAAGCCCCAACAACCTGAGCATCGTACACGGGAAGCCACTTGTAGGGATTCACGACGACACAAAACAGGCCAGAGTATGTCTGAGAAGAGAAGATTCCACTGAAAACATTGCAAAACAAAGCATTGCTGCTACATTTAACACATGTTGATCATTTCAGTCTGAACTTCATGTGGAGTTGGTGGTGGTTATAGGGAAGATATACCACCGCTTGACTTGTATGTTTTTATATGCATGTTTGTGTTCATTTTGCTTTTAATGTTAAGTTAAACACTCACATAAATCATCCATGATGCAAAACGCTCTTTGAGGTTATACAACACACATGGTTCATTGAGGTGGGTCATCATGGCCATGTCCTCAATCTTGTCATACTTTGGAGGATTCATTGGATGGATGTCATCCTCTTTTACAGTGAGAGTCTGAAGAGAAATGAAAAAAATATAGTTTTACTAATAATTAATTATTTTATAAAATATTTCAAAATAGCATGCATTCACCTACCTTTCCTGAAAGTGTTTCAACTGTGGCTTTGCCACCCTCTTTCTTCACAAGTTTACCCTTGAGGTACATTTCTTGAGGTTCCACCACAAAGAAGGCTGTTTTGGCATCAAATGGGGTGTTCTGAGCCTCAATCCTCTCCCTTTCGGGCTTCCGGAGGTAGATGGAAGAAGGCCCATACTGCTGCATTTCTGCGTCTGTGCTCATGATGGCACTTTAATGGAGGCTGAAAATATGGAAAGATGTTTGAATTATTTTGTATATATTTCCTTTTTATGAAGGCCTAGTTCAAATAATGATTTTATCATTTATATCTCAACGATATGATAATATTTATAATACATATCATTATTATTATTATTTCTAACTTAATGTATGAAGCACTTTTCAAAACAAACTAACAGAGTGCTAAATAGCATGACGACAAATAATTCAAAGAAACCAACAATGACAGAAAATAATCACAAATAATATTAAAACCAAAAGAGTCCATCTGACAATGAGGCTGTGTGTTTAGATGACTGAAAGGCTTTCTTGAAAAGATACTTTCTAAGAAGTGTTTCAAGGATGTGACTGATGATTCCTGCTTCATCTCTTTAGGCAGTTTCAGAGGTGAGGGGCCCTGACCGAATAAGACCGGTCACCCATAGATCTTTGCCCATAGTGGTGGAGCAGCTCAGTGATGTAGCTGGGAGCTAAGCTGCAAAGAGCTTTAAAAGTAACCACAGAGATCTTAAAATCTATTCTATAACTAAAGGGTAACCAGTGAAAAATGGCTAAAATAGGGCCATTTTGGAGGCCTGCATTGTGATGGGCTGGAGATGTGAACGAGCTATTTGGCTTAACCCTGAATATAACTAATTCCAGTGGTCCAAATGAGACTAATGTATGAAAGGCATGGATGACCATCTCCAGATCACTGCAAGAGAGGAATTGCTTTATCTTGGAAATGGTCCTTCATTAAAAAACAACTTAACAACATTATTTATTTGTGTTTTAAAAGAAAGGTCACTATCAAATATCACAACCATGGCTGTAGATTTGATATTTGAGGACAGGAGGTCACAATGTTTTTTTAAAATTTAAATGATAAATGATGATTCTGTTCTTGCATATGTCATACCTCAGCTTATCCCAACTGAGTGGCACCGATCCGTTGTAGTAGAAGGATGCTATGAAAGAAAGGTTGAGATGATCATTGGCAAGATCACACAATTTAATACATATTTCATACTGAGCAATACTTAAACAAAAAGAGGAATTAATTACTTTAGTTTTAAAAACTTTCACAAATTTATATTGCTGGAAGAGAACGTGTTGTCTAGCATTTTATCTGCTTTATTGAAATTAATCTTTTTTTTAAATCCCATGGTATGTATATTGTTTATTATCCTTTATTATCCTTTATTATTTCAAATACTTTGATACAGATCTTGCACAGATAATTTCCCAAATAAAATAATTAAAGAGTTAATAAAAACAATTATATGTACTTAATGGTTTAAAGTCTAAGCCAACATCTTATGATAATATTACTTCTTTGGGAATATTTGATATGTAAACAGACAAAGAGTCACACAAAATTCATGCAGTTTCAAATTAAAACAAATTTTGTAAGGATAAATTCAAAGAGTACCAACCTGGGATGTTCTGTCAGTTGTGTGAGGTGTCTGAAGTTGCTGCTTTTATAGAGGCTGGTACTGCTTGGTCAGCAGCTGTTCGCCTCCGGATTTGGTCAAACATCCCTGTCATCGCAAGACCTATCTTAGACCATTGTGGATTAAGTGAGGTTTTTAGTATTTAACATATAACAATGCTTTATTAATAATAACAAGGAAATTGGAGTACTGAAAATCTTTAATTCAGCAATTTAGTATAATTATTTAGTTAATTTTACTACAACGAAAAAGTAAAAGAACAAAAATTCTAGTACAGCAGTTTCAGATTGCATTATTGCATGAGGTATTGTACATTTTGTTTATCATACACTTTGATATACATACATGCCTCAATGTAACTTATTTTTCCAATAAACAACTAAATCTATTAATGGAGTGTGCCATCCCTTCACTTTTTGCCCTTTGTAAGATGAACTCAAATTCCGTTGGTATTAAGGTTCAGTGCTTGTCCAGGTTTCAAATCTTTACAATGTAGTTAAATTGAGTATGATTTGTCAGTATCACAAATATGAGTAAAACAACACATTGTAACTTATGGCCCTCACTCAAAATACATATATTTGGATGAGTATCCACTGCAGCATTGCCTACAAAATGTTTTGAAGAGAAGCTTTGGACTTTGCAGGACTTAAATTAATTTCTGCTCATAAAATATAAGCGTGATGGTAATGTCCCAGATATATTATATGCTGTGTGATGTATCTTTTGAGCAAATTGTTTGCTTAATATCTAATTTAATTCATTGTATATTCTCATTTACTTGAGAGGGATTCAATGATTTTAGAGTGAGATGTTGTTTCTTCTTACCCTTTCAATCCAACATGTTCAGAGCTAAGAATGGAACTTAATTTTGGAGAAGCATCCAAGTGGTGCTGGTATATAGTTGCAAGGCACTGGCACAGCTCGTATTGCTCCATTAAAACTGAATGTAAGGCCCTTTCCATAAAGTTCAAGTGGTATTACACCTTGCCTTAAATGGATTAGAATATTTGTCAACCAAGCTGAGATAAGACCTATTTTAAGTCCCACTCACGTATCAAAGATCTTTATCCTCATGCTGCATTTGTTAAAAGGATGTTATTGCTGTCATGGAAACAAAGTGTCCTTTAAAACTATGTGACTCTGGTTTTTAGAGATTACTGCCACACAGTAAAATGACCAACTGTAGTTAATCTTAAAAAAAATTTTCAATTATCCAAATTCTTTTCACAAGTATTAACATTGTATTATACAATAATAGTCATCACACTGAGGTTTATTTAGCACTTTGAGATTTGATCCAAAAGCAAAGTGCGTTATTAATTAAATGAATTATGATTATTATTATTATAACCATATTAATCTAAAACTGACTTTACGACCTTCCTTTGAAAATTACTTCATTTGCCTATCTATTTTATAACTCTGCATTGAAGAGTTGGTTTATGCTCACAAGATAAAAAATTCATGAATTATATTTATTGGGGGAAAATAAGGCCTTCCGTAAGAATAACAAAAGACTCATGGTAGGAATTATTTCTTGCATGTTGGTTTTTAAGAGTTAATTGCAAATATATTGTAAACATATTTTGAGTCATTTAAAGCGCAATGATTTTTCACATTTACTTTACATGATAGCTGGACCAACAATAGTCATTAAGACAGTTTGATAAAAATTTTGATTTTAATGCACTTAAGAAGGATTTAATAGTTTTTCAGTAAGAGGTTGTCTCCTTGTACCCATAGCCAGTAATGGAATGGTATTTTGGAGAAGCATACAAGTGGTGCTGGTATATAGTTGCAGGGCATTTGCTGTATGCAACTTAGCTGTCATCTGAGCCATAATGGATTTCTGTTTACTGTGCACATTTATGAAGGACCAACACTACTCATGAAGATAGTCTTCTTGAACATATATTCCAACCACTTGAGACATATTTAATATTATTAATAGTTTGAAGGTGACTGTTCTTACAGTTGGGATTAAACATACTCATAGTCATTAATGGGACAGTGGATAACGGAACAGTTATGTAGTTCTACATTGCCTAGAGTCTACAAGATTTAACAATGTTTTAGTTATCGTAACATTGTCAAAATGTAATAAATCACTGTGTTGTTCTACAGATTTTGAAATGGTATCAGCCATTATGCTCAGTTAAGAGATAAATTAAGAGAGAGTTATTTTGTTTTGTAGGCAATTGGACAATGTACAAAAGTGAACAAAAAAAAGAAAACCTGGTTGAAAACTTAATGAGGACCCTAACATGCACAGTACCCGAAGCAAAAGTAAACAAGGTCTATTATGCTTGAGAGTTTTCTTGAGCAAGTATCATATACCTTGTTTACTATGGGTTAGGGCACTTCGCGTGTTAGGGTCATTGTTATCTTTATTTGTTGTTTTCGCGATGTTGATTAAAGTTTTATTCCTGGTCAAATGACTACAGGACCCGAAGGTGTGTGCGGGGATGCGTCATTTTAATTGTTCTTTGTAAATACTTCAATTGCCCTGTGGCTTTTGAAGATCGTTTTTCTTAATGTGTAGTGTTTTTGCTTTTGAAGCGTGCATGTGTTGTGAAATTGATGAAGATGATTTCTTTATTTGCTGTATACGTGTGTTGATAACTTGATGAAGATGTTTTATTAATTCACAGCATGCACATGTTGTCAAATTCTTGGTTGTAGTGCGTTGTCCCCTGTTGGCCACCGTAGATGATGCATTAATGATACTTTTCAATCCATTAATCCAATATAAATCAACTGTATTTATCCCGCTAGCCCAATTGTTGAGCAAAGCCGCTGTTTAAAAAAAAAAAATATATATATATATATATTTAAAAATGAAAAAGTTGGCCCGTGTGACGTAAGCGGAAATGAGTGGACTACAGCACGCATTGAGCAGTGAGAAAGCTAGTGGTTGCTAAAGTTAACTTCGTTACGACGCTATTTCGAGAATCCATTCACTCTATGAATAAAATGGTGTCGCTAGATGAAAAGCCTGTGGTTATATTTGTAAGTTCAAGCCTATTATATTACTACTACTTTATTGACAACGAGTGTTAATAGTTAACGTATCATTTCTATCGCTAGCTTGGTGTTGTAGTTAGCTTGTAGGGATGAGAAATTGCAAGAATGCACCACTCCTCAATCGTGGATTGGATTATGAATTCTCAAATTATTCAGTATCATTGATCTGATATAGTTTGTTAGAGTTTAATTTAGAGATATACCGATGATATATTGATTACGTAATACTGACGTGCTTATTTTAGCTTTAGCCAGTTCAATTTTCGATGTTCTTTACATTGCATTTAAACGTAACGTTTTATGTTTTGTGCTTTCTGCATTTGTTAGGAGGACGATGATCTACCTTATGAAGAGGAGATTATCAGAAACCCATACTCGGTCAAGTGTTGGATGCGTTACATCGAGTTTAAACAGAATGGACAAAAATCCACGCTTAATATGATCTATGAGCGGGCTTTGAAAGAGCTGCCTGGCAGGTAACAGAGGAAACCGTTATATTTATTTACATCGATTAGCCACAACACAGCTGATGACAAGATAAGTCAGAATAACATTGACTTTCTGGTTACATTGACACCTGCCATTGGGTTGAATACATTAGGCAACAATTTAACATCCTGTCCTTAAAATCGACGTGTTGCAGGCCGAAATAGGAGCAACAGTAAGTATCTGAGTGATTTTGACATGGGCCAAATTCTAATGGCTATACTACTTGGTCAGAACATCCCCAGAACTGCAGGTCTTGATGGATGTTCCCGGTCTGCAATGGTTAGAATCTACCCAAGTGGTCAAGAGAAGACAACCAATGAAGCACTAATACAGCCAAGGGTCCCCAAGGCTCAGTTACATATTCATGGGAATGAAAGACTAGTCTGTGTTGTCCAATCCAACAGAAGAATAACTGCAGCACGAACAGCTGAAATGTGATAGTGATGAGCCAGTTCACACAGTGCAGTGCTGTTTTGGCTGCTAGAGGAAGACCTGCACAATATTAAACAGCTGGTTTTAATGTTGATCAATGCTACTTTTCAACATTGTACTTGACAAGTAAGAGTACATTGACTCTGCAACTGAAGTTGAACATAAGAAATTGTCATTGATTAAAAAGTCAAAATTAACACTATTGTTTAGAATTGAATAAGTGCTTTGACTTTTATGTGGGTGATAAGTTAATGCCAACTATTTATTTATGCTCTAACCCTTTTGTTACAGCTATAAGTTGTGGTACAACTATTTGAGAGAGAGACGGAAACAAGTCAAAGGAAAATGTATCACTGACCTAGGCTATGAAGACATCAATAATTGCCATGAAAGGGCACTGGTGTTCATGCATAAGGTAATACTCCCTTTAGAATGTTCTACATAACCACTTGACAGTGTACAATCATGTTGACTGTGGAAGTTGTGCTTAAAACTGTGTTTTTCCTTAAACCAGATGCCAAGAATATGGCTTGATTACTGCCAGTTCCTTGTGTCCCAGAGCAAGATATCAAGAAGTCGACAGACATTTGACCGTGCACTCAGAGCTCTTCCCGTCACTCAGCATCCTCGCATCTGGCCTCTATATCTCCGCTTTGTCCGTAACCTGCCTCTCCCGGAGACAGCCATTCGGGTATACCGCAGATACCTCAAGGTGAGAGCATGGTACACAAACTAGTTTTGTACCATTTGTGCATCTTTGGAAATGTGTGGATAGTGAATGTGATTATTCTCAGTCAAGTCAAAGTCAATTGTGTTTGCTGTTTTAGTCTCTAGAAAGTCTTTGTTGAAAAAATGAAATCTTTAGTATATTAATACTTTTTGGTGAAATTACAAATAAATAAGAAAGTAAGGAATTCATTCTCTGACTACAAATGTCCACAACATGTGTTTTTTTTTTTAATGTAGCTTTCTCCAGAGAATGCAGAGGACTACATAGATTACTTAAGGTCTGTTGGCCGTTTGGACGAAGCTGCGGTGCGATTAGCAGCTGTTGTAAATGATGAAAGTTTTTTGTCCAAAGAGGGCAAATCTAACTATCAAGTAAGATTTTATTCCCCGCACCCCACCCATTTCTAAATGTGCTTTTTGATGTTGACCACAAAATTGGAAAAAATCTTATTAATGCATTTGGCAGCTGTGGCACGAGCTTTGCGACCTGATCTCCCAGAACCCCGATAAGGTGACCTCTTTGAATGTAGGAGCCATTATCAGAGGAGGACTCACTCGTTTCACAGACCAACTTGGAAAACTCTGGTGCTCTTTAGCTGACTATTACATCAGGAGTGGTCACTTTGAGAAGGTAACATTTTTTTGTCATGTACATGAATATCATAAAGAACTTTAAGTTTATTCAAGATGTTTGTTTTTTGTATCAAATCAGTTATTTCAGCTTAATGCGTTGATATTTGTATTATGTACTATATATTAAATGTGTAATAACTGTGTTGTATTTCAATCAACTATGTTTGTTAATATGTCTGCATTTTCAGGCCCGTGATGTATATGAGGAGGCCATTCTTACAGTGGCAACAGTAAGGGATTTCACACAAGTGTTTGATAGTTATGCGCAGTTTGAGGAGAGCATGATCGCAGCAAAGATGGAGACCACATCTGAAATGGGAAAGGATGAAGATGGTGTGTCTCAATTAATTTTAATTGGAAAAGGTATTTTCTATTATTTCTTTCCACATGCATAATTGATCCTTTGCCCATCTCATCTAAGATGATACAGATCTGGAACTTCGACTGGCCCGCTTTGAGCAGCTAATAGCCCGCAGGCCCCTCCTTTTGAACAGTGTCCTCCTGCGGCAGAACCCTCATAATGTTCATGAGTGGCACAAGCGTGTAAAACTGTATGACGGCAATCCACGACAGGTGAGTTTTCAAGCCTCTTTTAACACGAAAGTGTACACACAATTTATAGTAGTTTAAACTTAAGCAGCTCTCTGCATCTCCATCACTCTCAATCCTATCCAGATCATCAACACATACACTGAAGCAGTACAAACCGTGGATCCAATGAAAGCCACTGGGAAGCCTCACTTTCTCTGGGTTTCCTTTGCTAAATTTTATGAGGAAAATGAGCAGCTGGATGATGTAAGTCAAAGAGGTCCTTCTTTATATATTTTGGAAGCACTGTACCTTTTAAAATCAGAAATTTTTATTTTTTTCTGTTTTTGGTATATTTGAAATTTAATGACTGTCACACAGGCCAGGACCATTTTTGAGAAGGCTACCAAGGTGAACTACAAGCATGTGGATGATCTTGCTGCAGTGTGGTGTGAATATGGAGAGATGGAGCTGCGCCATGAGAATTATGAACAGGCACTGCACATACTGAGGGTAAGACACTAGTATCTCATCTGCTTTCATGAACTATACTTGTAGTTGGTAAAGTAGGTGAACTATTCACACTAAATAATAATTACATTAGAATTAGGCGCATCTACTGGCCAGACTGAGAAAGTGCAGCAACTTTAAATATTTTGTCTTCCTCCAAATTTTTGACATAAATCTTCTTGCTTTGAGATGAAGTCAATTTAATCTAAAAAAAAATCATTTTGTAACTGGTACAGTTGTCCAAAAATAATAATAATTCACAATCACAATTTTGTCTTCTCAAATTAAGTGAATATGACTGATTAATATGTTGTTTAATTAATTTTTTTTGTAAAACATTCCGTTGAGCCCCCTTGAAAAGACCCCTTGTATGATGAAAGCTTGAAGTCCCATCATGAATTGTCAGTCATCAACTCTGGCATCCATGTAAGCCGCGTTTTACTCCACATCACCATATCTGTTGATGTCTCACAAGCACACTCTGAAATCACCAATCTGAAATCGAGTTTAGAGTAAGAAATCCTATATTTATCACATATAGCCACACACAGTACAAATGTGTAATGCAGAAAGTATATCTCTGCATTTGACCCAACCCGGAGGGAGCAGTGAGGACCCTAAGACATGTTGACTGATGGGAATCGAACAGGCCAATCCGATTGGGAGATGGTTGCTCCACCCACTGAGCTACAGCCGCCCCCATCCATTTGAACAAAAATGTGGCCAATTAGTAATGAAGGCTTCAGGAAAACGTGGATCTCACACTCACTACCACGAACTTATGGTCAAGCAGAACAATGGAGCTTTACTTGAATTTAACAGTTCATTAAAGCAATGATTATTAATGTGATTGTTAACAATCTCAATTTTGACAAAAAAATAACAATTGTTATAATTTTGGCAACAATAGGGCAGGCCTCATAGTGTTTAGTGTTAAAAACTGGTAATAAACAAAAAATTACTGCCCAATTACATACTTTTCATTGATTTGTCTGAAACATTTTAGTCATTGTGCAAATAAATTAGTCATAGATAGTAACCAAGCACCATGGTGGCATAGTGGTTAACACTGTTGCCCCACAGCGAAAAGGTTCTAAATTCCAAGTAACGACCTGGAGTCTTTCTCTGTGACCGAACACGAGTAATATAGGTGATTTGGGACTGAAATTGCCTGTAGCTCAAGCATGTTAAGCGTCAATAGTTGTTTGTCTTTATTTATTGGCCCCGTGATAGAAAGGTGACTTGTTCAAGTGGTATTACTGCTTCTTGCTCAAGGGGTTAGGATAGACTCCTGCCACCCCATGACACTGCACAGGATAAGGTGTTATATAATATTGATGTAAACGGAAAATAAATTGTGTACTTAGAATATACCTCTTAGAATCCAGTAGGTTAGAACCTAGGGATTCATCCTATTGGCAATAAGATAGATTTTGGATAGTTTTGTCTGGGATAGCGACATCTTAACTACAGATGTATGTACTACATATGTGGGGGAAACTTTTATCGAACTAAGTCCTACTCATTGAAAATGTATTTGTATGTTTGAGAATAAACGGTTTGCACCAAGTCTTTTTTTAAATTATCTTGATATAGAAAGCTACAGCCATTCCATCCAAGAAAGCAGAGTATTTTGATGCCTCTGAGCCAGTCCAGAACAGAGTCTACAAGTCTTTAAAGGTCTGGTCAATGCTGGCGGACATGGAGGAGAGCCTTGGCTCATTCCAGGTATGCTCATTTTATGTCTTTGTTTATTGATTACATACTTTTAGCATTGTTCTTATATTCCTGATCTACTATGTGCCTCTGCTGTCTCTAAAGTCACGCTTCCCTGAGTTGTATATGTTAAGTCAAATTCTTGCTGCACCTTCTTTTTTGTACGTAGTCTACAAAAGCTGTGTATGACCGGATTATCGACCTCCGCATTGCCACACCCCAAATCATCATCAATTACGCCATGTTCCTTGAGGAGCACAACTACTTTGAGGAAAGCTTCAAAGTAAGATCACTCAACTAATTACCTATGCAAAGTTTTTCCTTGGTCATTTTCACAGCCATTTCAACACAGTTTTTGTCTATTCCCGTTTAGGCATATGAGCGCGGCATTGCTCTCTTCAGATGGCCAAATGTTTATGACATCTGGAACACTTACCTCACCAAGTTCATCGACCGTTATGGGGGCAAGAAGCTGGAGAGAGCTAGAGATTTATTTGAACAAGCCCTTGATGGCTGCCCTGCCAAGTTTGCCAAGAGTAAGTACATTAATTAGAATGTAATCATTACAAATACAATTCGATGCCATGTTATGCATACTGTTCTTTTTTTTCTTCTTCTTCTTTGAGACATTTATTGATTCAAATGTACCACTCTACCTTATTTTCCAGCCGTTTATCTGTTGTATGCCAAATTGGAGGAGGAATATGGATTGGCACGACATGCCATGGCTGTCTATGAAAGAGCAACCCAGGCAGTAGAAACTGAGGAGAGACATCAAATGTTTAATATCTACATCAAGAGAGCAGCTGAAATATATGGAGTCACATATACAAGGGCGATTTACCAGAAAGCCATTGAGGTACATGGTAAAATTGACTTGATCACTGATTTTGTCTTTGGCATCTTCAACGATGTACTTTGTCTGTAAGTGATTATTTTGATGAGTCAGTATTTTCAGTTCTGCATTCTGGGTGCGGTGACGTGACATGAATAGGTAATGACAGGTCTGGCATTTCATTTTCTCACATATGCCCTTCAGAAAAACTATTATTCCTCGTATCCAAATTTAGTTTTTTATGAAGTGTAGCACTAGATCTATATAGTGTTTCTTTTCTCATTGATTTGTAGGATTTGCTGTCAAAATGTTTTCTGGCAAAGTTGTAAATAATAATGTAAACCTTTTATACCTTGGTTCTTTTCATGAAGACTAAAATCTTAGTTGTACCTTTGGTATTTTTGTAGGTTCTTCCTGATGAGCATGCGAGGGACATATGTCTGCGATTTGCTGATATGGAGAGTAAATTGGGTGAGATTGATCGAGCAAGAGCTATCTATTCGTACTGCTCCCAGATCTGTGACCCCAGGGTGAGATAAATCTACCTCCTGCCATTACGTATATATTCTTAAAATTAAACAGTTCATTAATGTTGTGCTCATAATAATTTTTTTGGAATGCTTATGACCTTCATTTTTCAGGTTACTGCTCATTTCTGGCAGACCTGGAAAGAATTTGAGATCCGCCATGGAAATGAGGACACAAACAGAGAAATGCTGAGGATCAAACGCAGTGTGCAGGCCACATACAACACCCAAGTCAACTTTATGTCCTCCCAAATGCTGAAGGCCACAACAAATTCCACAGGTACTGGTGAGAAAGCTTATAATAACTCGTTAACCACTAACGAGTGCATTCAGGGCTAAATGTATGAGCTGGGCAGAACATTTCTTAGATTTCATACAACCGGGACTCCAGAATTTGGGTCTATATTCAACATTAAAAAAAGAGAATGTCATGATTTGATTTTTGACATTATAGTTGGATGTTTTTTCCACCAAATTCACATTTTTCTTCAACAATATTCAGTAAGCGTTTGGGAGCTGAAGATACTAAATGTTGAAGTTTGAAACTGCATTCTTCTCCGAAATTGGGCTGAAAAAATAAATATATTTAAGTTTTACTGGTTCCCATAAAGCATATGTCAAATATAAAGGAACTTATACATAATCAATTGATTTGATAGCCATGCAATTACTGCTTTGCTCTAAAGCCTGAAATTACACCCAGAACTGCAGAAGTTTGAATGTACTAATATATTCTGCTAAATGTATCCAGTGTCAGATCTTGCTCCAGGCCAAATGGGAATTGATGACATGAAGATGTTGGAGCAGAAAGCCCAGCAGCTTGCTGCAGAGGCTGAGCAGGACAGGCCTAAGCCCAAAGAGAAAATTCTATTTGTCAGGTTTGTGGTTTTGTTATCTAAGAAAAACTCTGGACAGAGGTAGTAGTTCACACCACAGCTTATCAACCATATCTGGTCTTGGCTTCTCTATAATTTCCCTTCCATTCACACTTGGTATCATGTGAAACCAACGACTTGTATGATACTCAGTTACTACAACAAACCTCTTGTTTCCTCAATAGGTGGGTTTACATGGGATACTTTTCTCCTTTCCGAATTAAAGTTTTAAAAAGTTTAAAATCAGAAAAACCTCTTCAACATGTTAAATCCTTAAAAGTCAAGTTGCCTTTATTTTTTAACTCTAACATTTACCACAACCTGGATGAATGACAGTCTGCACAAACATTTCAGAGAAAAACATATTTCAAACTTTATTATTCTCTCTATTTACAGGAGTGACACCTCTCGCAGTGAGTTGGCTGAGCTTTCTAAACAAGCCAATCCTGATGAAATCGACATCGATGATGAGGAGGATGGTGATGATGAGAATCAGGGACCGGAGGGTGAGCGACACATGCAACAATCATAGCTTCAACAAAACAAAAACATTTAGTCTTTTTCTAAATATTCTGCATCTTTACTTTATTCATGGCCATGTCTGTGCTTATTGTTTTATCCTTTGACTTAACAGAGGTGCAGCTTGAACAGAGGAGTGTCCCCACAGCGGTCTTTGGAGGGCTCAAAGAAGACTGAAAGAAGCCTCCCTTACTGGGTTTTGCACGATATCTTCAAATTTCTCTTGTAGAAATTGAATAGACTCTATTTTTTTTTAATTAGTGCAAATGCTCAATCGTATCTACTTTATTTCAAAGGAATATGTCTAAGGTGAAATAACGGAATAGCATCATTTATTCTTTCGATGTATTTTCTATGCGATTCTTTTTAGTACATTATATAAATATGAGTCTGTGTTTGTGTTGACCATATGGTTTCAGCCATTCTCCGGTATGAACTATAAAATAAGCCATTCAACAGCTTGCTTTCATTAAATTCTAATGTGGTTACACAGAAGTTGTAATTGAAGTGAAGTCTGTAGCGAGACAACATGTTAAAGAGTTAACAGTGTAACAGTTTTATACACCTACTCAATGCAGAGATCTTTTTTGACAGGAAACTACCCTAGAAAACACAGCGAGCATAGTTTTTTTTCTAACCATGGGACGTTCATCGGTAATTTGAGCTGTACTTTTATTGTCTCATGTTGAATAAAACCCAATGATAATGAAAGTCTTTCATGACCTTTAACATGTCACTAAGCATATATTAAAATTGTGCTGTAGTTATACATGCATTATTGTTCAGTTACAGTAACAGTTCTTACAACGTATTAAATAATAGGTGGGCGTTAAAAAAACCCATTTAAACAACTCCTTATTCATAGCAGACTTATTTAGAAGGGTTTCTCATCATAACTTTATTTTTTAATTTAACGATTTTGTAAGATTAAGCTTTGTTCCATAATGATTTTTTTTTTTGACTGATGCTATAAGTATTGTGTCAGTGTTGAGGACAAACTTGTGGACTGGTGTGGTCAATCAGATGTAGTTTGTATAATGGTATTTGCAAGTTTATCTGTTCCAACACTGCAGCATTTGCAGTGGATCACACTGGCTTTTTTGGCTCTGACTCATTATCTTCCTTTCTGACTAATTTTCTTGTAAATGTAGTTGTCATAAAATGGGTGTTCCCCATTTAAAGCGGGGTAGGACTTTTTCAACATTTCAATAAAAAAAATAAAGTATTGTGGGTCTTATATCTGTTGTATCATAGATTTCTTGCAAAAATCGTGTTTAACTAGATATTACTTCCCGTTGAAGTTTATCCATTGGTATGATTAAAAAATGTCACATTGCTGTAAAAACAAATAGATGTTTCCAATGGTTTAAACTATTTTGGACTAATATTACAGTGGCCTGTAGTATTATTGGCACCCTTTTAAAAAAAGAAAAAAGGTGTGTAATTTCTATACCCATGATCTTAAAAGAAAATTCAGAAAAATCTGAAGTTTTGTACAAATAATTTAAAAAAAAAAATTCAACATTCTGTGCTGTAATTATTGGCACCTCTGAAATGGTGAGAAATGACTTTCCGTTTTACTGGAGTATAAATATAAGGGGATACAGGCCTAATTCTGTTTAACGTTCTTCACTATGGGAAAGATCATGACAGCAAAGAGGTGCAAAGAAAAGTTGTAGAGCTGCAAAAATCTGGCAATAAAAGAAAAATTTCTCAAATGTTGAAAATGTCCGTTTCACCAGTAAGATAAGGTAACTGTATTCGAGAGTAGCAGGAAAAAATGTCTCTGCTGTCATCAGCACACAAGCAAAAGTTCCCACAGTTTGCAAAACACCAAAGAAATCTTACGTGAAACGAGGTCATAAGGTCAGATGAGACTGAAATAGAGGTTTCTGGCAACAAACATCAAAGATGGGTTTGGCATAGCAAGAAAGAAAGCCATAGAGAAAAGAACTTCATACTAACTGAGAAGTGAGGTGGTGGATTTCTTATAGTATGGTGCCGTTTTACTAAGGCCCTGGACATATTGTTAAAACGCATGGTACCATGAAATACTTCAAATACCAGCAGATACTGGATGAAAACCTTAAAGCTAGAGGTGGACCGATTGAAATTTCCTTTTACCAATTTTTATAAAGTCCCCCCAACCGATAGCGATTGAAAACCTAAGAGCCTCTGTCAGGAAACAAACTGGATCTTGGTTGGATCTTGCAGCAGCACAATGGGCCTCATTCACCTACCGTTCTTAGGAAGAAAGTTCTTCATAAACCTCACTCACACAGTTTTACGAAGATTCTGGTATTCACCATTGTTATCTTATTTTGGATTTTTTTCTTATGTAAGAACAGAATCTACTAACCCTCAAAAGCACTCTTATGAACATTAGAGGGATGCTATTTTTGTGAAAAACAATCGGTTGTTGCGTTTTCTTCAATGAAACTATTGCATAATACAATAATAAATTACAATAATATTTTTTTCTTCATGTATAAGGATCATTTTGATTATTTTACCAAACATTATGCTGTTTTAAAATAAATTAATGCTATATGATGAACTTGCTGTTCAAGTGGGACAGCAAGCAACCGATTGTTCTTGATATCTCTTAGGAATCTTTTAAACAACAAATTTAAGAAAACATTTGGGAAGATATTGGTGAATAAGGAATAATGAGCTGAAGAACGCCTCAAAATCAACCCCAAAGATGGTTCAGAGAGGATCAACCTCCGAATCTGAAGGAATTGGAAAGTTTTTGTATGGAAGAATGGTCTGAGATCAAATGCAGAGTGTCAATAATTGTGGCACACTTGTTTGAGAGAAAGATATTTGTTTTATGTTAAAACGTATTGTATGTGTTTTTATTTTGATACTTGCGTTAGAGATTAGAGGTTTTGTGAACTATTTGAATTAAAGATAATGTCTATGTATATATAATAAATTAAGTTTTTGCAACTCGTTTTACTCATTCACATTGAAGGTTGCCATTAATTCTGGAGGGCTCTGTAAATTGTGTCAGATCTTTAAACACATTTAAAGGTTAGACGAAGGCAACCTGAGTGAACACAAAATACAAATTTTAAATTGTACTTTTTGAATCATATTGCTTAACTAATATCAACTAGTTTGAAATAGTTATCAACCCCTTAGTCACTAAAAAAAAAAACACCAAATGTCATTAATATCTGGTTGCAGCTGGTCTCACACATCCTGACCTGATAACTACCCCCTTTGTTAAATCAAATTGACACTAAACTAAATGGTTTTCAGAGGCATGAATATAATTTGTAGATCTTACCAGTAGCAGAAAAACTAATATCTTTCAAGTAGCTACCAATATCAAAATTAATTGTAGAAGAGATGATGAAATGATTTACCATCCAGGAGGGGGTATAAAACTACCTAGACTCTGGAATTGCACAGTACCATAATGAGGCACATCTTCTAATGGAGACTTGGAACTGTTGTGGACCTTTCAAGAAGTGGCTGACATTTCATCTAATTCATCTAATCTAATCTAATTCTGGGTCACAAAAAGATTACACATAAGACACGGCAGGCCTCTCTTGCTTTATAAAGTTTAGAGTTCGTGCCTCCAGTGCATTATAAATTAAATGTTTTATTATTATTATTACAATGGTCAAATATAAGAGAATGACAATTCATTGGGTGAGCCAGAAAGTTGTTTAATCTCATAATTAGATTAAAATAACTCAGAGGTAATGCTCTTAGAACACGACTGCATTAGGAGTGCTCAGGGTTAGTGCATGATATAGCTTACCCTGGTGATATCATGTGATGGGTTACTACTTAGAGTCTAGAATCTATTGATGTGGACAGTGCTGCTGGAAACAAAACTTCAAAAAGATTGTGAACAAACACAAGTCACACTAACTAGAAACCGCAAAGCCATTTCTTTCTTTAGGCATATATTAAATAGAATATTAGTGTGTTGAGCATACTATTCTTATTGCATTCCATTTTATACTGCAAGCTTCTAAGGTGCTGTAAGTACTGAACATGAGGGATTGCACATACATGCAACTTTTTGACATTGCTGCTGATCTTCATTAGAGTGTACATAATGTATCAAAAGCTGACACCTTGTGGCCAGTTGCTCTTTACAAAGTTTCAAAGTGGGTAGTTGAGACCAGTTATGTTTGAAACATATTTTGCTTCAGCATCTGTAACACGCTGAATTGTTTAGCTAAATTTCTTAAAATTGAATCTTTATAGTAGCCTTATTGTAGACCTCATGAGTTGGTGTCAAATCAATAGTGCGCCTCCATTATAATCTTCTTCATTCGGCTGTACCCTTTAGGAGTCGCCACAGTGGATCATCTGTTCCCATCTTGCCCATTCCTCTGCATCTTCCTCTGTCAGACCACCCAAATGCAATTCCTCTTTCATAACTTACAGAAATCTCCTCTTAGATCTTCCCCTTTTTCTCTTGACTGGCAGCTCCATCTCCAGCATCCTTCTACGTATATATCCACTATCCCTCCTTTTCACATGTCCAAACCATCTCACCCGGCCTCTCAGACTTTGTATCCAAGACTTCTAACCTGGGCTGCCATTCTGATGTGCTCCTTCTAATCCTGTCCATCCTCGTCACTACCAATTAAAATGGTAACATCTTCGACTCTGACACGTCCAGTTCTGACTCCTGTCTTTTGTTCGGAGCCGCCATCTCAAATCCATATAGAAGGGCTGGACTCACTACCGTCATGTAAACCTTTTCCTTCACTCTTACTGCAATTCTTCTGTCACAGATAACTTTTGACACTCTTTTGACACTCTTCAATCACCCTGCCTGCACTCGCTTCTTTGTTGTTCCACCCTTCATGTTAACCTTCCACCCTTCTCTCTCTCTAATTTTCTTCATTCATCCGTTCTCCAAAGTACACTTTCCATCTTGCCCTCGCACCCTCGTCACTTGTAAGCACATTTCCATCTCTATCCTTAATAACCCTAACCAGCTGCACATCCTTCCCAACTCAATCTCTCTGCGTCGTCTATCGGCCCGTTTCTCCTTCCTTAGTGTCCAATCTCTCATACAACTCATCATAGGCCACTTGTTTAGCCTTTGCCACCTCACTATTCACCTTACGCCGCATCTCTTTGTGCTCCTGCCCACTTTATTCATCTCTCTTACTGTCCCACTTCTTCTCTTCTTACCTCTGTTTATACTCTCCTGAACCTCCTCATTCCATCACCACATCTCCTTATATTATTTCCTCTGCCCAAATGACACACCAAGCACTTTGCTAACTGTCTCCCTTATCACATTTGCTGTGGTTGCCCAGTCATCTGGTAGTTCTTCACTACCCACCTAAAGCCTGTCTCAACTCCTACCTGTAATTCACCCAGCAGCCTTTCTTCCTCAACTTCCACCATTTGATCTCCTGCTCTACCTTTGCTCTTTTCCTCTTCTGTACCACCAGAGTCATCTTACATACTACCATTCTATGCTGTCTGGCTATGTTCTCTTCTGTCCCCGCCTAGCAGTCTCCAATTTGCTCCTTTAGTATAATGTACCTCAGAATAAGGGTGCGTTGTAACAATTAGACTAGAAAAAGCAACAACAGGAGCCACTGTGGGTGGGGTTTATACAATGTATGTGTGTTTTTGTGTGTATTAACGCCACTTTCTACATTGATGTACCTATGTTTCTATTTATCTATCAGTATGGATTTATGTCTATATATCTATCTATTGTTTCCAAGCGAAAAGAGACTCGGAGAATCGGAGAGAGTTGTCTTACTCTTTTGTGTTCAAATCTACAGGTCAACAGAGGCAAACCAATCTTATGCCTCCCCCCTACCCACCTCAGCCTCTCAGCACTTGTTTAGCTAGGTAGAATTAGCAGGGTAAAAATGCATCAATCTATTGGTGACCTAACTCATGATTTTGTTTGGTATAATATAAATATGAAATAAAGTATAGTGTGGGTGAAAAAAATCATTTATTTTCTCGAGAGAAATCGCAAACACCTGTTTTCAGCCTTGACAATCATTGTGTGATGAGGAAGCGGGTAAAAAGTGATATGGTCATATAACATATATTTTCCTTTAATGGTGGAATTTCCTGGTGTTAGAACTCTGCCAACGTTAAAACCTCAACTAGTTTCTCCTGATAAAAGCTTCTTCTGGCTGACATTTTTATTGCAGATTTCAGCATTAAACATGGTCTGAACTACTTTATTAGAACGTCCTTTTCTTTTTGTTTGTTATGTTAGGGTAATACTTTAATTTTAGGCCACGTTTGAATGTTTACTGTTCACAGTGAGCGTTAATATGTGTGCGAAAACAGGCGGATGAACCTGTAGCACAAGTCACACCACCAATCTACCTGCTGTCTGTGCTGACAGGGAGATGTCCCGCCCTCATAGCTCAAACTCTGATCTTATTGGTCAGCGATTTGAGCGAGTGACAGTCGTGTGGAGCACCTGGTAGTCAGTCATCGGTGGGGTTTTCAATGGAGCAGCGTAAAGTGAACCTATTGCACAGTAATGCGGACGAAGAAGAGGAAAAACGAGGGGAATAGTCCCTTTTTCTGAAAGAGTCCTTTGGGCCGGGGTTTCGTGGGTTTTTACGGTATCACTTCACAAGAATATCGATTTCAAAGCCTGGCGGAACAAGGCATTGCTGACTTGGAAGCAGTCTCGGACAGGAAATTTTCCTAACTACCAACACATTCCCAGCCCCAGCAGTAGTCTGGAATAGTCTTCTGAAACGAATATGTATGTTCTGTATGCTAACCTTCATTAGCCAACGGCGCTCCAGTTTGGAACAGACTCGCTATGGTGGACTCCCCTAGCATGAAGAAGACTTTCTTGGTCCCCGACATAAAGCCGTTGGATTTGTATGACTGCACTAAAGCAAAAATATGCGCAAGTGTCGGTTGGCTCTTGGCAAAGTCCTACGACAACGCAGGTAGGTTGTGGTTGAGACTATAGGCCTGGTGGTTTATGTGTTATTTTGACTGGTCATTGAAGAACTCTGCCCTTTTGTTGTCCAGCAATATGTTTGTATCCCGTTCAGTAGACATGGATGACAGGCAAATAGTGTGTGTGTGTGTATGTGTCTGAGTGTGTGTGTGTGTGTGTGTGTGTGGCTCAGCGATTCTCACCACAAAAGGGGGACCAAATACGGTTTGCATTTTTGACACATGTCAATTGTTCTCTCTCTAGGTAGACATGTGCCACAGGAACAGGCCTCCTCCCTAGGCACGACCAGGATAAGCAATTTAGTTGTATTTTTAGCCGACAGGCTTCAATCCAGGATATGCTTTTAATCCGGTTTCACAGGCATGACAAATGCAGCGTCGATGAAATTTATATCTAGCCCTCAATCTCTGTATTGTCAGTCCTCAATAGCCAATGTGAAGACCACTTTCTCACGCCATTCATTATCAAAATGAAATGAATTCAATGAATGCCATCGCAATTCATATTAGGGTTCCGCCTGATATCCTTAGTCAACAGACCGCGAGAGTGATTCGAGAGAGACCACCCCCATGATGTCAAAACCACCCCCTAAAGAAAATGATTGACTAGCACAAAACGTTACAAGTTGAAACCATCCTAAAGCATAGTTTGCCAAAGGTTTTTCTTGAGACAAATTTGGAAATCAATGGTGGAAGCACCGTCTTCTTTGTCCTGAACTATTTGGTCAAGATAGTTCAGGACATCTAAGGTAAAGATAATAGTTTATCAAAAAAAAAAGGCGTCATGACATCCCCTTTTCCGTTTCATTTTAATATTACCCTGTACAGTGTACTATAGGGTAAGGTTTTCCAAGCAGTCCTAGGTACGGTTACTAAAATGAAAAAACTAACAGTGAAACATTTTCATTTCTATTATGTATATCTTTCAAGGTTTTAATGTAAGCGTCAGTTTTTAATGTAACACTGTTTCACTTGAACATCATTAAGTTTTGCTAGGCAGGCCTTGGTCACATGACTACCCAACCTCTGCGCTGATGTGCTCTGTTAAGCACCTCTGTCACTATTCTCTCTGGTCAAAGTCTGACTTCATGCAAAACAAAAGGAAAATGAGCACCAAAATTGTATTGATTTGTAGTTTTTGTATTAATTAATTCAGCGGCAAACTGATTAGAGTCCTGCATGTCAAGATGACATCGTTCAGTCCTTTCCCAAAAACTCAGCTATGCCAAACAACAGATAGCGAAGCACGTGCTGGAGCTCTTCCAGGTCACTTAAACAAAGGACAACAATAGTTGACCTTTATAATCTCTGAGTCGTTAGTACAGAATGGACCTTCACAAGGACGACACAATCTCAGGTCTCTACGTAACTTCTTCCAACAGGCCCATAATAAGGGTTTTTCACGTAGCTTTTGCAATTTTATCACCACGTACAACGCTAGATTTTAATGAAGTTATTTGATGTATGTCCCTTTCAAAGGTTGTAGTATGTGCATAGCACATAGCGCTCTCAAGTGGACATTGGTGGTATTTTGTAGCCAAAATCCAATTTCTAAGCACATTTTCGGTACATTGGCTATCCATCTGTGCCAAATGTAGAGTCCTCGTGGTCCTATCCCAGAAAAAACGGTGTACACTAACACTACACTAATGTACTTTGTGGTAAGTTGATTCAGTAATCATTAAATAGTTTTTGAGCAGATTCATTGATTTTTTTTTTTTTTCATGATGTATCTATAATATTATCCCCTCTAGAAATATTGGTATTTTTTGTGTTTAAAAAAAATTACTCAAACATAGTAATAGGTACAATTTTACTGACACGGAACATTAATGATTTAGGTGTTACCTGTTGATAGACACCAAGGTTTTGCAAATATACCTGATAGTTATATAGCTATTTTAATTTATTTAGGTATGTCATTCAGTCAAGGGTTGGCTTAAAATAACCAAGAACCAGAATTAATAAATTATGAAGTTACACTGTAGCTTCTATAAAGGCTACATTAAAAAACTAAACCAGAAAAAAATTATATTGTTAAGCATGGGACCATAAAATAAATCCATGTAAAATAATGATGATTTAAAAGCATCTAATAGGTTTTTACGTATACCTATGTTTGGATGGTGTTTCATGGTAAGAAGCTAGGAGAGCAAAGGCACATATATAGGGTGTTTGTTTTAGACAAATACCCTAAAAGATTATGACCTTCATTGCCACCATAACTGCACTCATATAGTTTAAGGTTATACTATCCAAAATAATTATCTTAAATCATTAAATCATTAACACATTGAAACATTATACCTACACAATGTCAAATTATCTTAATGCTTAAGAAAACAGCAGCAGCACCTGCTTTCATTCTTTCCGGGAGTGTTCTTTAACCTGTTTGTTCAGCCAAGTACCATGTTTGGAGTTAAACAATAACACTGTTAAGACCAAGCATAGAATATCATTCCTTTCTTTAATACCTAGTATAATACCTATGGGGGTTAATAAAAGTAATAGATGTAAAGATTGGCATTTTTTGACAGAAACAGTCCTACATTTAACATTATGAAGTCCTATGCATTTAGGATAACTGAGGAACCTAAGGTAAAAGTAATTTAAAAATAAAATTCAGGGAGGATAGTAAAATATTTTCAACATAACCCTTTCCTAAATTTGCACAGTTTATACAGCATATAATTCCTCTTTTTTTTATTTGAGTATATTGGACCTTCAGAAAGTAATCCACGGTAGCAATGGCATCATAATCACTTTCAAAATGGAGACGCCTGACCTAAATCTTCATCTAAAGCAGCGGTTCCTAAGGGTGGGGAACGCCTCACTGGTGGTGAGTGTTGGGCTCGGTCACGTCTGGAAAAGCCCACGTTGGGATCAGTGATCAATCAGTCAACTACTACTGTATGGTAGTAGGAGAGGTTTTCTGTAATTAAAGACACCAGGTCCCGAGTTCAGTGCAGGGGCAGTCACAGGAATATTTAATGGGGTAGCCAGGGCACAGGGGGGACAAAAATATGAGTAGAAGTGGCCACAAAGTTGCTGATAGTATTTGTTCACTTCCTGCTGAATTTTTTTATACGAGTTGATAATGTATTAGTAATTAATTAAAACACAGTAATAACCACATTTCATTAAAACGCATGTTAAAAAATTGCAACAAAAAAAAGGATGTTTGTCAGTCTTAAATTATTTCAAAACCTTTATCATATAGTCCGCTAATATTAACCACTGAAACCATAAAGGACCCTTATTTGAGCTAATTCTTAAGTTAATGCTATTACATAGTCAGATATTGTATGTAAACCACTAAACATAAGTAAATAGATATGTATTCATTCTTGATGTTATCTGATACAAATTGATAATGCAATTGATCTTTATTTTTTTATATTATTTTCTATACTGTCTTATTTGAGATTGTTGCATTATTTAGACCTCGATGTTATATCAAATACATTTTAAACTTTGCCAATTTTATTACCACTTGTCGGGGTGAAAATGTCCTCCCCTCCAAAGGGGGAATTGACAGACAAAGTTTGAGAACCACTTATCTAGAGTGAGAAGTAGAGTACTCCATATTCAGATAACATGATGAATAACTATGTAAAGTGAGAAATGCTTTATTTACATAGACACTATTATTATGAGTTTACAAAGTGATGAGTGGGAGAAAAAAAATTGCAACACAATTAAAGCACATAACATAATGAAATGGTTACCTAACACAGTGCATAATACAAATGGCCGGGTATAACATGCAGCTTTATTGGTCATCAGTTTCTTTGGTACTCTGTCCTGATTTTTTACTAAACCAAACCACGTACCTGCATATTTCAAAACGTGTGTTTCTTTGCCATGGTAGCTCCACCCAGCGACAAAGCTCCTTGTGGATCATGCTTGAATACTATTGGACCAATTACTTATTGTCATCCAATGATTTGTGTCTTTTGAGTAAACAAGAAACAAGGACCTAAAGAGGATGTTGTGTACAGTGTTTGCTCAAGAACTAGTTTTTCTCCTTTCCAGACGGGGAGATCCCCTTTGATATATCTGTATATGGTCTGTATATCAAAGATACACAGACCAGTGTAAGCAAAAAAAAGGTTTACAAATATCTGATTGGGATTGCTGTCTAGCATGAGGACACTATTGCAAAGCCATATCCTTGTCCTTACCTAGACAAATGTATAGAGCACCTTATGTCACTGATATTTAATATTGTTTGTTTCTCAGGCGCTCAGTGCTGAGAAACAGCACCGAGTGACGGTGTTACCACACAGTCTACAGGATATGCTTCTGTGTTTGCTGGACCTTTAATTCAATTAATAGATGCACTATCATGTCATACTAGAGTTCTGTCTGTGATGTGTTACAGGATATACAGGTCTGTTGGGGAAGTCATATTTATGGTAAGCAGACATGTGGAGATGGGAAACCCTCATGTATTCGAAGGGATTTTTTTTTTCCTTCTGAAGACTGCTAGAAGTTGGTTCCTTTCAAATATAAAAGCATAGTTAATTTGCCTACATGTTTATCTCTCAGTCTTGGCAATTATCCAATGGAATGGAACAGGCGATGGTCGAAAAAGTTAATTGATAGTTAAAGGTATTTATTGTACCATCTGATAAATGCATCGTAGGAGGTTTTACTGTTTCTTTCATGGTAAACTGCAAATGTATATAAGTGTTCATAGTCTATAGTGTTTATGCTGGCATTTGTATTTTACTCAGAACTAGCTAGAAGTTGAGAACACATTCAATCAAAATAGTACTTTCTTTGTTCTCAAAAGGAAATTGCTGAATCATCTGTTATTGAGTCCTTTTCAACACATAAAATAATGAATGAATGTTATTGTCTATGAGTTGGCCCTATAAAAACAACCTGTTTGGTATGAAACCTGCCTTCCACCCAACATGAGCTGGGTCTCCTACATCTAGATTTGCTAATTACAGGCCCATTTCCAAACTCCCATTCCTGGAAAAAGTAGTTGCTGCCCACCTCCTGGACCACCTCAAATACAACAACCTGGCTCACTGACACTGATTTGAATGGCCTAAAAAATGAAGAGTGTCTAGTTGAAACCTTTCAGTCTGGTTTCCGCTCTGCCCACATCACAGAAACAACTCTGCTTAGAGTCACAAATGACCTAAGGATGGCAGCAGATGCTGGTTCACCTTCCCTCTTGTTTCTCCTTGATTTGTCTGCTGCCTTTGACACAGTTGACCATGGAATACTCCTACACCGCCTACATTACACCGTTGGACTCAATGCCACCGCCCTAAACTGCTTTCAATCTTACTTCACCGACAGAACAGACTTTTTGATAGGGCAAGAATGCTGACCAGGGGGTGGAAGAGTCGCCTTCGAGTTCTGGTCATATGCTTAGCTTTACAGTCCTGCATATTGAAGTTCCAATGTCTAATTATGGAATGTGTGTTGTGCTCATGAAGTGTTCCTGTACGAGCCTTGTCAAATCTAGCAGGTATTACAAGATGTTGTGCCATATTAATTTAGAACTTACTTAACTCACTGTTACTGTGACATTATTGAAATCGAATATTGATTGTTCCACTGAAATCTAAAGTGAGAAGGGATAGTAAGGGTAGGGGGTCTTTCTTAACTATTTTTACCCAAATTAGCATTTAGCTTAAATAGTGACTAATTGCATCTAATATTCTTTTCTTTGTTGATTACTGTCTGACCTGTGTAACATGACCAACAGGCAAGCTGGATCAGTTGAGCTGAAGTACTGTTATCAGAAATCAGATAGTGCTGGTGTGTACATATGTTAGCTCAAATAGCCGAACTGGCCACAGTCTTGAAGGCAAAACTACAACGATCCACAACATTTCTTTTCTGTGTATCCTATTTTGCGCTTATACGTATTGTGCAAACCGGCTTATCTCTGAAACTGTTTCTTTTAGGTTGATGAAAATATTAACAATATGACTGCTATATAGTAAAGCTCAGTATGGTTTCCTCCTATTCCAGAAGGGTAGTGAACAGGTCTAGCCATAGCACAGGGCACCTGCAGTTAGAATTTAAGTCACAGTCTTTGTTAAATTATCTAAAGTTGATTGCAAATGCTAGCATTTGCCATTCTCTTAAGCAATCTCCCTGCTCACCCACTATGAGAATATCTTACTCACACCAGTAGATAAGATCTGGCCCCTTGAACTTTGTAGGTGGCTGATAGGTTAATGCTCCAATTTATGCAAACACATGAGTTTGTGTTCCTAACTAGATATTTCCCTAGAGGTATATGATGTCACTGTTATGTTGGCATCACATTCGTTTTTGTTTTGGCTCAGTTTTTCTTCAGGTGTCCACTTTGATACTCCTGGACATTTTATTGCCTACTGCTCCTTTAAGGGTGCTCTTCTCCTATGCTTGTTGTCGTTTCTTTGTGATTTGCAAACTCGTAATTTTCAGAAATTTTTTTAAGAATCTGCAAGCTCATATTTGTTATCCATTTCCGTGACATAGGGTACATATAAGCACTTAATGGCCATACTGTCTCATAGGCAATTCATTTTCATATCAATCTCTCTGATGCTACTTAGTTATGACATTTGCATCCTGCTTTACCCTCTGGGAATTTATTTTCGGTTTAACAGGAATGAAAGGGAAAGCCAATTCCCCTTTTAGTCTAAGTGTAACTGCTCGCGGTTTATATGATTAAAGTGAGCCACATAGTTTTGTTTCACAGGAGCATATTAACATCAAAATGGACTGTATAATGTGACTGACAGCATTTTCTTTCCATAGTCATCAATGAGAGAGTGAGAGACAGATAGAAAGGAGATCAGTGTCTGACCTCTGTAGCTGGGCGTTTTGTTGTCTGAAATCTGTGGCTCCATTTCATGACTTTATAATGATACGCCATACTAACACCTCCCTTGAATTATCCCTTAGGCAGGACTTAGACATGCATAAGTTTATTTTTTCACTGCTTTTGCAGGTTTTTTTTCAGCCTGTCAACTTTTTCCCCCTGAAGGCTCTTTTAACAGAGAGAGTTTGCTGCTGGTTTTGTTTCGGTAAAGGCAAGCCATTTACACATAGTGTTTTGTGTTACAAAAACACGGTATGTGAAACAATTATTGGCAGCTTTATTTAAAAAAAAAAGAAAGGGAAAAAAAGTAGAAGCAAAATGCGATGTAGAACATGTCTTTATTGTCCATATCCAGAAAATGTATTATACAAAACTCTTAACGTTAAGTAACATTATTAAATAAATCCATTTACTCAGAAAACAAAATTTTTTCTCTTAAACACCTGTTTGCAGTTATTGGCACTCTCTGCATTTAAAATTTTGTGCAGGCCTCTTTTGCCACAATAACATCCCAGAGTCTCCAGATGTCCCGGGCCTTTAGAAGAAAGACAGCCCCACGGTATCAGAGATCCACCACCATACTCCTCAATGGTATGGGGTGCTTTTCCTTGTCTTCCTGTTTTTGCTAAGCTATACCCATTTTATACATTGTTTCCAAAAGCTCTATTTTAGTCTTGTCCAACCTATGACCTCGTTCCATCGAAATCCCGGTGGTGTCTAGCAAACTGTACTGTAGGTTCTTTAGCTTGTAAGTGGATTACAGAAGAGGGTTTTTTCTTGCCACCTTCCAAACCTGCTTTTGTTGGTGTCGTCTGATGGAGGTTAGCGAGACTCAAGATTCAAGTGACCTCTTCAATTCTCTAGATTTAATCCTTGGAGAGTCTTTTGCCTGTCAAACCATACTCACTGTGAGGGAGGTCAATTTCCTGACATGTCATCTTCCAGGCTGATTTTTGACATCTCCACTCTCATGGAACTTATATATTATTGATCTGATGAAACTTACATGTTTAGCTGTTGAGAGATTTTCTTATATACATTGCTAGATTTGTGTAGCTCTTCAAGGTGTCTTTGCACATCTTGCAAAGACACCTTTCCTTACCCATTCTCCTTTCCTTACCCATTGTGAAGAATTTTAAAGAATATTAGACCTAAACAGGAAGTCATTAATTACCACTCTAGAGGTCCTACTCAAACAGGTGAACCTAAAATATAAAATACGACTGGAAACATTCTTAATCTACCTTTTTATCTGATATTTCCCACGCATAACAATAATTCTGAAATAATAATTTATTTTAAGTTAAGAATGCAATGTTTCTTTTAATTATGTTACTTCAGCTTAAGGTTAGATTTTAATGAATGATTTTAATGTTTGTTGTCTGTACCACCTTCTGTTTGAAGACAATCAGCGCTATACGTCCTTAGTTTTAAGCGTGCTTGGGATCATAGAAAGGCGCTATATAAGTCCAATTTATTATTATTAATATTATACACTGGCTATGGGTCAACCTGCTCAAGTGAGGGGCCCTCAGTACTGACAGTAGTTGACGTACAGACACCTCAAATTTAATCAGCCCGATGAACACATCTGATGACCAGAATGTGTAAAGGATGGATATACCTAAATAGACCTGACATCTCCAAATCTCCCGCATCTGAATGTGGGATCCCTATTTGCAAACAGAAGCCTTCCTGCTCATCAACTAGAAGTGAGTGCCAGCTCTATAAGCATAATTGCCCACACGTTGGCATTATAATTGACATGATGTACAGCATGAATGGTAAAAAAAAAGAATAGCGATATCACAAATCTTTTTTTTTTTTTATTGATTTGTGCGCCCAGGACCAGCGCTCGCACCTTTACCGCTCTAGGTGAAATACAATTACGCTGCCTCTCTTACTTGTACGTACTAGAAACCAAACACAAACTCCAACTTAACACAAATAGTCTAAACTGCAACGTAAGTGTGTTCAAAGTGGGAATAATAATTGAAGTATGCATGACACAATATGCAGGTATTTTGCTGTTCAATATACAAATAACACAAGAAACAGGTTTGCATTTTAACTCCAATATACCTGGTTCAATATTGTTTGCAGCAGAGTGATGACAGCACGTACATACAGTATATACCACAAACGATCCAATATCAGCTCACCAAACTATCTTCTGCTGTATGACAGGCACATGCATGCACATGGGATATGCACAACTGCATGTAGTCAGCACCATGAAGAGAAATTAAAGCTTACCTTTCAAAATTGTACCTTTTAAAAGTTTTAACTGAATCCTCAATTTTTATTTCCTGTGCCAGTGCATGCTCTTTGGAGATATTGGCCAGTTCATTCATTCTGTGTTCTTTTTTTGTACTGAGGATTTGTTTTGTTTGCAATTAATTTCAACTTTGAAAAACTGTGTTTTCCTGAAGCAACTGAAACCGAGAGGATGAGAAGAACTCAATTTCAATAAAGCATGAGAAAAATCTGATCGTTTGTTTCCAGCTACTAGATGTATGCTCATCGGTGCCATCACAGTCAGCTCCTCAAAAGGTTCTTGTCCATCAACTTCTCTGGAGTCGTTGTGTGTCAGGGCTTTTTTAGTAAGGTGCAAGTGTTCTTTACCTTGATGGATGGAATATCCTACAACCCGCAATATATGTTACGAGGCTCCAGGAGTTGAGAAAAAGCTCTTCCACTTCATTGGTAACCGGGGCTAAGGGTCGCCTCTCTTACGTAAGCGTCACGCTTGCTAACACTCCAGGGATTGATATAACTTATATGTAAATCCCTCTGTTTCTGGAATGCTCAGTCCTTCAATATCCTATTCTTTTTATATTGGCTGCCAGATAATTTTGGTTGTTCAAAATACTGCTGTAGTCCTTCTCCTCACATAGAAACTCTTCATTTGAGGCCATTCAAATCAGTGCCAGTGAGCCAGGCTGTCTCGTGGGATCTGGGGGCGGGAGGTGGCTGCTGGTACGGCGTGATTGACAAATTTTTCAGTAATTCATTATGCTTTCAGAACGCATAGCAGTTACTCATCAATAACTTTCGGTAACTTAAAAAAAGAGAAAGAAAAACTTGAATAGCAATTGCCCTTGCCAAAGCGCGCTGTGTGAGGACACAAGAGTTTAGTAGGAAACGCAAACAAAACCAAAACCCTGGTTTTTCTATTTGTATTATTTGTTTGTATTTCTTATATATTTGCGTCTGGATGGTTGCATCTGGCGACTGGCAGGACAAAACGGGTCCCAAAATTAAAAAGTGAATCCCATGGGGACCATTTTAGTCGGCATCTGGAGCCCTGCCATGTGCATCAGTGAGCCTTGGATGCCTATGGCTTTGTCTGCAGTTCACCACTTGTTCTCCCTTAGGCCCCTTTGGTAGGCACTAAACCCTGCCGACCAAAAGCACTCAACAAGACTTGCAGTTTTGGAGATGATCTGACCCAGTTATGTAACCTTTACAATTTGGCCCTCGTCAAATTTACTCAGATACTCGTGCTTGCAAATTTTTTGTTGTTCCATCCATCCATGAACTTTGAAAAATAAGATATTTATTTGTCATGAGATAATGACTATTATTCTGACTGAAACTTTGTAGTTATCTTGTTATGGCTGATCCCTGAATGATGCCTCACGCACTTTTATAGTTGAGACCTCATTAGGTTGCCATTTTCTAATAGTTTAAGAACTTGTAAGTTTTGTTTAGATTGCTAGTTTTGACTACTGAGCCCAATATCTACTTACCGAAAATATCAAAACCAATGAAGCATCACAGAAGCTTTTCCTTTTTTCACAAATGAAGTAAATATTTGAAAAAAAGTGAAGGAACCAGTGACCGAACATATTTTAATCTGCATATGCCAGCCTTTGAGCTTATCATGCCACACTGACCTTGACACATGCCCTGCTTTAAAGTGGTTCTCCAAGCCAACTATAGAGTAACATGGCCAATATAAGCTTTGCCTGTTAAGAAAAATACTACTGAGGATTTTAAACCATTCTGAACATTGACATCTACATACAGTACATATCCAGTAAAAGATTGTTTACAAATTTGTGCAATCTGCACTGCACTAGCACCACTATTTCAGTAATATATCTGTGTCTCTATTTGTCTCTTTGCAGAGAATGTCCCAACAGAGCTACGTGACCCATTCTACTGTGACCAGTATGAGCAAGAACATATTAAACCACCAGTTGTGAATCTCCTGCAGTCCTCAGGGCTCTACTGCCGCACCTATAACCTATTAACGGGGGCCACGGAAGAAGAGGCAAAGCCCAAAGACAAAACGGCCCTGGTGCAGCTCCTGACTGAAAGAGGCATAATCCCCAAAGATCAGGACACACCAGTGACTGATGCAGATCTCCAACATAAGCCCATCAAAATGGTAACTTTATGGTTTATTCATGGGAATACTAAATGCAAAGGTGATAACCTCACACTAGTGGGGAATTCAGTAATTGTTGTGGCAGTGGACTTAAGGAGGTGTCATAATCGTTTGGGTTGGTTATGGGTGTCTATCAGCATAAGGTGTGACTATCCCCTCCTGTTGAACCAGATGCTCCACTATCCAGGAGTCTGTAGAAAGACAGACAGGGTTGAAGGGCCTTTGTTTTTGATAAAGGCAGTTTTTGTTTCTGCTTTAATCGAAGGGATTAAAGGTCTCATCCCCCCCAAACACCCTTTCAAACTGGACCACATCCCCCCCTTTGAGAGGATCAGGATGAGAGGATCCAGCTGCTGGGTCTAAGCTAGTTCTACAAGATACGACTACATTAATTTGAGGGCACGAGGCGGTAGGATCATCGCCATTTCAATAGTTGGTTCAGACCTTTTTCTGAACAGTTCTGGTGAAACGTTGTACACCCTACGGTGAGACTACTCAGGGCTGACTCTGAGTCAGATCAAGAGAAACAGGTTTTTCCTCTTAACGCTTGACAAAGGAGGTCACTCTCTAATTCTCTCTCTCTCTCTCTCTCTCTCTCTCTCTCCAGTAAATACATTGTATAGTTCTAATCTTTTTCACCTGAATATTTACGGATGATGACGTTTATTCTCAAATATGAAATCTTAATAGTCTGAAAGTGAAGGGATGATTTTTGGTTTGAGGATGCCTTTACCATGTATCTGCTTCAGCTGAACAATCACAACCCAATGTAACTCCGTTTTGGTGTATTTCTAGACAAAGCTCCCTCTATACAGAGTATTACTTTTCCACATCCACCTTGTTGCGCATGTACACATGGGCTGTTTTGGTTGAAGGCTAAGCTGGGAGTCTGCAGAGACCTCCTTTAGGAAGATGTTATGAGGTCAGAGCTGTTTGCTCTCCGACTGTTGTCTTCTGGTCACAGCAGCAGGTGTCGCATTGTTTGTGCTTTGTAGTTATCGTCTTTTGTTTCTAAAAGTTATTATCTATTCGAGTTTCAGATGTTCAGTCAATATTCATATTTTTTAGGTTGTCATCTTTAAGGTGTTTTTGGTTTAATAGTTTGTAAAAATGATTTGCTCTGATGTGATGCAGCTCACACCTGCTCACACAGGCACAAAATGTAATTTATTTTAAAAATTTAAAAAAAAAACCCCTCAAATAATTACATTTTAAAAATAATGGAATTTTATCATCATCAACAACAACAACAACACAGCACCGGCAATAATGTTGAAATGATAATGTAAATCATTTTCTTGCATGATTCTGTTGCTTGTGTGCCTCTCAGTCTTGGTTTATGATCTCAGCTGTGTATCCTAATCATAAAACTATTCCTCTTCTTCTTTCGGCTGTTCCCTTTAGAGGCCGCCACAGCGGATATTTGTTTGCATATTGCCCAGTCTTCTGCATCTTCCTCTGTCACACCAAACAACTGCATCTCCTCTCTCACCACATCCAGAAATCGCCTCTTTGGTATTACCCTTTGTCTCCGTCTTGACAGCTTCATCTCCTTCATTCTTTTATCGATATATCCGGTATCCCTCCTTTTTACGTGTCCAAACAATCTCATTTGGCTTCTCTTACATTGTCTCTAAGATGTCTAACCCTGGCTGCCCCCCCTGATGTGCTTGTTTCTAATCCTATCAATCGTCACTCCCAAAGTAAATCTTAACAGCTTCAACTCTGCCACCTCCAGCTCTGACTCCTGTCTTTTGTTCAGAGCTTCCGTCTCCAAGCCATACAGAAGGGCTGGTCTCACTACCGTCTTGTAAACCTTTCCCTTCGTAGCTACTTCAATACCTTTACCGGTATGTCATCAGTATTGTCCTCCATTCCGTTCTTCATTCACTTCAACGCTGCTTTCACTTCAACATTACTGATCCTTGGGACCTTGGGATTTACAGGTGTCACACCTTCCACCCTTCTCTCTCGCTGTAATTCACCAAAAGTACAATTTCCATCTTGCCCTCACACTTGCCTTACTTGTAAGCAGATTTACATCTCTAACCCTAACCACCTGCACAGACTTCCCTTCTTGATCTCTGCCTCGCCAATCGGTCAAGTCATTTTCTTCTTCCATGGTGTCCAATCTCTTATACAACTCATCATAGGCCTCTCGTTTAGCCTTTGCCACCTCACTCTTCGCCTTACGTCGCGTTTCTTTGTAGTCCTGCCTACTTTCTTCATCTCTCTTGCTATCCCTCTTCTTCTTTGATAACTTTTCCTGATTAAACTCTCCTCATTCCACCACCAAGTCTCCTTATTTTCTTTCCTCTGTCCAGATGAGACACTAAGCACGTTCCTACTTGTCTCCCTCAAACCATTTGCTGTGGTTGCCCAGTCATCTGGCAGTTCTTCATTACCACCCAGAGCATGTCCCGACCCCTCCCTGAAGTTCCAACCGCGGCCTTTCTTCCTCAACTTCCACCCTTTGATCTTCTGCTCTACCTTTGCTCTTTTCCTCCTCTCTATCACCAGAGTCGCCCTACATACTATCATCCTAGGCTGTGTGGCTATCTTCTCCCCTGTCAACTTCACAACCTTGCAGTCTCCAATCTTTTTCAGGTTGCATATTCTGTATAGGATGTAGTCTACCTGCGTGCTCCTACCTCCGCCCCAATATGTCACACTGTGCTCCTCCCTCTTATTGAAATATGTGTCCACCCTTTCCATTCTTTTCGCAAAATCTAACACCATTTGTCCTTCTATTTTCCTGTCCTGAATACCATACTTGCCCATTAACTCCCCATCTAATCTGTTCTCTTTTCCAACACGACCATTGAAGCCTGCTCCAACCACTTCTTTCTCCCCCCTGGGGATACTCGCCATCTCTTCATTCAATTCACTCCAGAAATTCTCTTTCTATTCCAATTCACAACCAACTTAATCATAAAACTATTATTTGGCTAATACTCTTAATGCAGAATTTACTCTTTATTGCTTTTTACGTATGAAATTTCCAGTTGCCGCCTGGTCCAACACTGAGCATGTCTGCCACTGACTGGCTCTATAGCTACAGTGTGGCAAGCAGAGAAAGTGGGTCATGCTGCAGCAGCATTAGAAGGATTGAGCATCAATGTGGGTCCTTGCCAGTAAACGGATTTTGAATAGCAGCAGCAATCAGCACTAGGACTGCTGGATAATTAAGCCTCATATACGGTATGTGTCAAACAAGAAAAACAACACAGAATTCAAATGCCAAAGAGTACAATGAGTCATGCTTGTTACTTAGAAATCAGCACTACTGCCAGTTATCTGCCAATCTTTGGCATTGTTGATGACTGGTCATTGATGGTGATGCATTACACAGCATACATCTATGCTGGTCTTTGCTTATAATTTGAATTTGGCTCATTTATTAATCCGGGGATGTAGATTTACTCTAACCCATGAAGATGCTGGCACTGGCTGTGGTTGCTGGACCATCATCAGCATGGCCGACCAATGACCTGCTTTCTGTAGAGCAACTTCATAGCTGTTGCTATTTCGTAAACGAAGGGCAAAAAATACATTTTGTGTGCTACAGTAATTCTAATTTTTCAACAAACTGTTGATTATGTGTGTGCGTGCCTGCATACACCCTACTGGTAACCGTCCTCTGATGGTGGCCCAGCCAAGATTATAGATAATCTGTCATACAGACAGAATCTCATCATCCATGATTGGATGACATGCCAGAGAAGACCACTGACTAACATGTGTCACGAGAACTGCAAACTACCTGTTAAATTTGTTGTTGGAAAATATGATCATAATTGTCCATTTCAAATCGACTGATTAATACATCACTGTTATTTAATGGAACAAGAGATGAGAACAGTTGTTCCCACAGTAAAAAAGCAGTTCATGTAGCCAGAATGCAGCTAACCCTCTTCCTGCTCCCATGTTGATTTTAGATTGACACTGACACTTTGTCTTAAATCATACTGCTGTGTCGGCAAGTTTCTGGTCAAGTGAACAACAGTCGGGAGCTTAGTTAAAAAAAGAAGTGACAGACTATCAGGAATGGTAACCATCATCTTATACTATTTGCCTAGCTTTGATGATGAAAAACGAATGTGGAGTAGCAATTGCATTATGGGCCCTTATTAAACAAGTTGTATATAAAGCTTTGTAGACTGTATTTGTTTTTGGATATATTTCACATGCATATCATTGTTTAAATGTGTTTTGAAAGAATCTATGTTGAAAATCCCTGTTGGGCCCCAGTCTTACCTGATCCCCCTGTTTTTCTACTCCCTCAGTCGGCACATGGCAGCGTTGGCGAGGGATTAAGTCATATTTCAGACATAATCAGATTTTGCACTCAGTTTAAGCTCATTTAAAAAATCCACAAGATGCCTTCAAATTGTATATTGCCTCTTGTTGACAACATTCCACAAACAGATCCTGAATAAACATTTCACGTAGATGGGCTTAATAAGGTGTTATTTTCTTACATCACGTTGAGGGGTACTCACCGAGGGGTACTCGCCGTTATTGGCTGGACGTTTTCCACCAGGCTTATGATTAGATGCATTGTGGGTCAGCTGGTTGGTTGTTATGGTGATCTGGCAGACTATGTGCTGAGTGCTCATGTGTTGCGCCAGTCTCCTCTCTCATTAGGGAGATGGGATTTAGCTTATTGAACTCCCATGGGTCTACTATGGGAAATTCACCTCTTCCTCCCCTTCTATTCTGCACTTCTTTTCTCATAATTTACCCTCCAGTCTTTCCTCAGAGTCACTACTGTATAACATATAAACATGGATGGTTACTTTAATAAGGTCTAGCACTCTTGGTTGCTAATTTCCCCAGTGTCTCATTCAACTGCAACGGTTTCTTAACTTAACATTACACTATGTTGGCAAGTGCAATACTATTTGCTTGAAACGTAACTACTGGCACAATTAAGAAGTCTTCAGAGACCCAGTCCAGTAATATTTTTTTTATATTATAATATTTTCAGTGGCTGTTTTTCTCACAGGAAAAACTTTGCAGTTCAATAGAACAGCTCAGCCATGAAAAATATCTCAAGAGTGTAGTCAACAGGACTATAACGGACAAGAAATAATTACCAAGAATTATTTTTAAAAAAAATTCTGGCAAACTAGCCTCACCACACCTTATACTTACATTAACCACGATAAAAAGGTTTGCTGAATGACATTTCTAACTTTCTATTAATGTTATTTTCTGTTCACATGGACATGTGATTTTTAAGGTTTGTATTAGAAGTGGTCTTTTTGGCCGCAGCCTTTTCACAAACTATACATTGTGGCTTCAGCAGACTTTATTATTAATATTATTATTATTATTATTAATCATTTTAATAAAATTAAAAGGCTTTGCCTTTTGATATTTAAAAATTTCGACAAATCAAATTTATTTTTTCTTGAAATCAAACTTGATTTGTATGGTGAGTCTGAAGGTTGGTCCGTAGCCGTTATCCGGAAAACTTTACCACATCTATTAACTTAAAACTCAAACAGACCATGATAAGTAGCATGTCTAGCATGTCTCTCTCTAGTATGTCTGTGTAGGTTGTGGTAGTGATAATGTCTTTTAATATAATTCATTTTTAAATTTTTGAGTTTTCCATGGAAAGATGATTTTATGGTGATTCTGAAAGTTTCTCATCTTCTCCTTTGCATACATATTCAAAACAATACAAGACAATCACACGTAACTTAAAAACTTTGTGCCTTATATTGTGCGGGTCCCTCTTTTGCTGGCAAAACAGACAGCATTGGGATGTATGTTCTGTGTGCCACCTACAAGTAACGACATTTTATTTTTTCAGCAATTTTTTTTACAATAGCTCTTTTGTGGGATTAGATAACACAGGCTAGCTTTTGCTCACTCTGAGCATCAATGAGCCTTGTACACCCATGACCCCGTTGATCTGCGTGTTGTCCCGTTTCAGACCGCTTTGGTAATTGCTAAACTTAACAAACCAGGAGCACCCAATAAGTCCTGCGGTTTTGGATGCTCTGGCCCAGTCGTCAAGCCATCGTTATTTCCATACAATTGTCCATTTTGCTGCTTACAACACATAATCATCGATGACAATGTTCATTTGCTTTCCAACACCCACTGATAGGTACCTTTGTAATGAGATAATCAATATTACACTGAATCAATATTACACTGATTTCCCCTGTCACTGGTTATTATGTAATGGCAGATTGCTGTATAGAAAACCCGATGATGTCTGACAAACCTTTGCTGAAAGCCTGCACTGCCACCTCCCAGCACTGGGTCTGCCTGGGTCAGCATTTTACATCAGAGTTTGAACGCCGGTAATTAGACTGGGCTCATACACACAGCTCAACTGCCATCAGCTCCTATCTCGAGCAACATAAGAGGTTAGAGTAGGAATGTCTGGCCTCTAAACTTGAATTTGTAAGTAGTAAAAGGGAACAGGCTCTGATTTGTACAGATTAGGCTAAAAACTTTAGCTATTAAATTGTAGATTGAAGGAGTGGTCTCATGTGAGGAATGTGTTGATGTGATCTCTCGGCCCTCTCCTTTCACCAGAACTAATTATTATAACAGAAGCTTGTTTTTGTATTGCGCGGAAAGAGGGACTCTAGAACTACTGTTGTATGGCAACTAAAAGGGATGGAGAACGAAGATGCGACAAAATGTATATAGAAGAATCATGTGTGAAATGCATTGACTAAGTTAGAACAGCTGTATAAAAAGAAAACCCTTTTATAGGGTAAGCATTTTCTTTCCAACTTTTCTACCACTGCACTATAGACATTAGTAATGAGTATGGTCCTGTATAGGCTTTCCAAAAAGCACAGGAGTAGAAATAACTTCATTAACCAGCTATTGTGATCGTCTCAATAATGGAGGCCAAAAAGAACACTGGGAAAAGGACAGATGTTCTTGAAATACTTAAAAATGAATTTGCAAGATTTCTGTATGAATTAAATGCAAATAGAAATGTTTACATATGTGAATTGTTTACAATATTGTAACAAATGGAGTTTAGACAAGTTTGGTGTAACCTCAAAGCGCAAACAGAACACAACCTCTGATGAGCTAACAGGTTTATAGAATTAAGGTGCTCTTTATGACTGAGCTGATAATGTCGCTGGAGCATTTTAATAGGCTCTAGCCATTAGAAAGAGTTCTATAAAAGCCTCTTAAGTTATAGCATATGTACTTATTGTTATCAGATTCAAATGCTTTAGTATGAATGATATGTATATGTAAGAGTGATAATGTCAATTGTTGGATTTTTGAACAAAACTCAAAGTAGATTGTGCATCAATTACATATTCTGAAAAGTACACATTTATTTCCAAAAAAAGCAGGAACTGTTTCTTAGAAAATAATGCTCATTGTTTTGCTTCCTGATTGTGTATTTACAATACTTCATTTTATCCTGTGCTGTTTGGCATGAGTCATACAGCAGTATTTTACTGTATAGCAGGGAAGGGAAACACAATGAAGAGAAGACAAATAAAGGTAAAGCAGCAGAGGAATGACAGTCCTGGAACAGATGTGTTATCATATTTCAGGTCCATTCCCTCTATAATGATTGTACAAACACAAGTCCAAAGTTCACAGGCATCTACTTCTTAGTTTATACGTGATAATAACTTGTCCCTGGTTCTGCTGACTCACAGCTGACCTCTGGGGACATCTAGCGGCTGCTGGTGGTAAACAGTTCTACCGCAGTCAGAAACGATCTCTGGGACCTGCAAGAGCACTAGAATTCCCCCAGCGCTATGATTTGAGCTGCAATTAATTGATGCTGTCTGGGCTCTCAGCCCTTTATTGTGACTAGACACACCTCTGACAGTTCCTGTTCTTTTTCCAATTTAATGCTGCAGAGTGCTCACCTGGCAGTGATCGATGCCCTTATGGCCGTGGGAGCCATGGAGACAGTGACTGCAGTGAAGTCATGTGGCTCTGCTGATCTACTGGGTGGAGCCTCAAGCTGGGAGGATGCTCTGCTTAACTGGGTTAATGTGGTAAGGAGAAAACCAAAGTGTCACAATGCTGCTTTCAAGCACAGATATCTATTTCATACAAAAGATAACAATTGTTTAGTTTTGTTTATCCTTTGTATATCTCTGTTTGTCAGTGATCCAGTGTTTATTTAGCTGCATATAAAATTATGTAACAATCTCTATTCCATCCAATGTGTTTTAGAAAAATATCAGACACATGCATACAATCTATGTGTGTTGAACACTTTGTTTTCTTGGCATGTTCACAGTTAAACCAAAAGTTGAGAGAACATAATAAAGGAGCCCAGAATGACACTCCTCAGGCCATTACAGAGCCCCAACCTGTCGAACCCTCTGTGAGTATCACATTACACAACCAGTGTCTTTCTTCTTCCAGTAACTCAATTTTATCAGAACATACACTATATTATATAAGGATTGGGCTCCCATTGCTGCACCCAACATACCAAGCATTAGGTTTACATTGTTAGTTGCACTGTCGCACCTTTAGGTCTTTCCCAATCTTTACATACATTTGTAGTATACAAATCAAGCCAAGAGTTGTTTTCTTTAAACTCATTGCTCTGTGAACAAGGTTTCTCTTGCCATTTCAAGATTATGCAATCATCTCAAACTTTTCTCTTATGTGTGTATTTCCCTTAATTCTGGTGTAATAGCTCTCCTTGTGGTCCTATCCTCCTTTATCTGTTGTCTTCTCTTATTTCTTGTCCCTCCTCCTTTCTGACAGTGTCCTACTCGTTGGTACTGGAAACTTGTTCCTGTAAGTTCCCCCCTTTTCTCTGCTCCCTCCCCCTGTTCTTCTATCCCTCCAGTATCTTCATCAAATTTAGCAGCAATTCTCTGATGGTCAGGTGTGTTTTCCCCAGTTATGTTGACGTGGGAATGCAAGTGTGGCTCAGATACTAATTTTCATAAAAGCATGTCACGGCATTAATGTCACAGGGAGGGGTGGCAAAGGCGATGTTTGTTGACACACAAGCTGTGCATGAATCGCAATCTGAACTCAAGAAGGCCTTCAAAATGCCTTGCACAACTGGTTGTTTTTGTGTGTAGTTAGCTATGAGTTTGACAGAGACAGGTTTTTTTTCACTTGGTCCCTACTGACACTTGACTTTTTGTTGATATACTGGAGTTGATTTTTCATTCCGCCTTTTCCAGTTTTTCTCGACAAAATCTCTTTTTCTGTTGTGACTACTTTACTGCTTGTGCACATGCCACCCGCTAGCATGGCTTTTTGTGTGTGTGTGTGTGTGTGTGTGTGTGTGGGTGTGTGTGTGTCTCTCTCTCTCTGTCTCTGTCTCTCTCTCTTATATATTTTTAAATATATATATTTTATATATTTTTTTTATATATATATATTTCCGGTGCATATTATCTTTAGACTATCTAACCATATAATCACATAATTAACATATGAAAATAAACAAAGTACAATTCAGGTCACACTGCAGTATTTGATTGGCTTGTTTTCTTGTTGTATTTTGTAGTTCCGATACAGAAAGGATAAAACTCAGTCCAAACAAAAGCCTATCTTTCCATTGGTGAATGAAGTCCAAGACCTGTCCAGTGGTTGCGCCATTGCCGCTGTCATACATTACTATTGCCCTGGCTTGCTAAGACTTGAAGGTACCAACAAACACTGAAACAGCAAACAGCTTTTTTTTAGCACTTATTTATATCTGTTTAAAAACGTCTTCCTGTCATTTTGAAGATGTCTGCATGAAGGATCCCATGTCTACCGCAGACAGCCTGTATAACTTGCAGTTCATCCGAGACTTCTGTGACGGTTGTCTGAAGAGCTGCTGTCTATTGGCTCTGGAGGACATAATGTATACACCAAAGGAGCTTCAGGTAAAGACATTGAAATTCTTTATCATTATTTATAACTGATTAATACAAGGGATGTACAAAATGTTATTTCATTTTTTGCATTCATCGCTTCTATGGAAGTTTTTCTAATGAAAGTTTTTAGCCTGATAACGATCATCCTATTTTATGTCATCATATTAAAATAGTTTAAGAGCTAGGACTGCAACTTACGACTATTTTGATAGTTGATTAATCGTTTCAATAATCGAAGATTAATCGATTAATCAGATAAAAAAAATTTAGAAATGAAAATAAATACGCAATTACTATATGGCTCTTATTTTCCTATAATTTTTGAATCTCCCTCTAGGTTGTTTGAGGCATATGCAAACTCAAAATAAAGATGCCATCTTTGTGTCTTGTACTAAACTTTTCTGCTTTTATAGCAGACTGTTAAACCAAACAGGTGGCTATACCAACAATGTATTTACTGAACTGTAATTTAGTCCTTTCATAGTGCATTACATCATGGCTGATACAAAAGGTAAATAAAATGTATAATTAAATAATGTGAAAAATGCAGCAGTTTCTCTAGAAACAAATCAAACATCCATGTAAATTTAGGAAAATAAAGAAGGTTAGAAAAGAAAACATTCAGTGCTTTGTGCATTCTGTAGGCAACAACTACATTAGGCTGAATCTCTTGCAAGTTGGATGGTTCCCACATTGGACACGCACACATGCAGAGTTGTGTACTCTATAGGTAGCAACAAACTTTCAGCAGTAATGTGAAACGTCTTCATGAGCAATGCAATGTGTATGATTTTTAACGGAGGGGCACATTTGTAACATGGTGTATCATCGTGATTTACTAATAGTTATTTGGTACTCTCGACGTCATTAACAATTCAGTACATTTAAAAATTCACGTTAAACCAGACATAAGCGTTAAGTACATGCCCTTTAACAATAAACTAGCTAGCTAGCTAACTAGCTTACAGAGACAATTCTTCATCGTCTACAGAGCCAATGTGACTCCAGCATTACTGACGTGCTCCAAGATGATCCAAGATGATAAAATGTATACGCCAGGACAAGCGTGCTATACATTCTATCATTTTTGCAAATCATGCAGTTTTCCTCATTTTTTGGCCGTGTTTAGGGAGAAATGGTCACACCTTGGATGTTTTCTGTCGCAATGTTGTTGTCATGCCGCTACTGTTTTACCTTCTTATTACGCGGTGTCAGAGGCAGTGTCCGATGACGTCACTGATTAACCGACTATTAAATTTGTCGACAACTAATTTCATAATCGATTATTATCGGTTATGCGGATATTTCTTTCAGCCCTAGTTAGAGCTGTGTTATAAGAGTCAAACTGCTCCTATTAAGTGCGCTAGTACTATTGGTATTTTAAAGCAAGAAAGAGCAGGCTGAAGCTGACAGTTATCCATTACTGACAATTTGTGGCATTGAAGAAATGTTTGTGGTTACATGAATGCAATTAATGGTACTGTTACAGTTTTTGCTATTCTTCTCTATGAAGATCCTGGCTTCAGGAGAAGGGAGAGAGAAATACTTTTGATTGCAATGAAAATTTTACTTAAGTCTTAATACTAAGGAATGTAGATTAGAGGACCTTATTTTTTAGCCGAAGCGTTTTGACATTGTGCAGAAATATTGGATTTGAATGGAATAGATAGATTTGTAAACAAATGTGCAGTATTCTCGTGTGATTAAGAATTTGAATGTCAACATTAGGAATTATGCTTTGAACTAGCCAGAACTTCCCGAATTTACATATTAAGTATTCACTTTTTTATTGCTGATGTCCTCTTTGTAATTTGTTCAGGTCAACTTATTGAGTTTCCTAGCAGAACTACTTTGCTGGTTTGAAGTGCGAAGGCCAGATTTCGTTCAGTCAATTGAAACAGTTGGTAAGTTTCACCAATTTTGTAGTATTGTGCAATGCCATGTGACAATAATGTTGAATACCCATTGTAAATTCATATTTGGTACATTTTTGTTTTTTGTTTTTCCAATGGATCCGCACCAGTGACACCAACTGTTTCGAGGTATGGAAACTCTTTGAATATGATTTTGCTATGGACTAGAACTTGTTTTTCATAGCAGCACTAGTTTTAACTGAAAGTTTGTATCCCTGTCTCACAGTACCTCCCCTTCCATCTTCAAGAAGCCTTTCCTTCCTATCTCCGCTCCTGCATCAGGTATGATTAAGACTTAAAGCCTGTAATCATTGCATCAAGCGGCCGTTTATTTGTTTCATTTATGTTTTCTACATTTTACAATCCGGCACATCCATGTCCCTCTGTTCCACTTTGCCTTATTGTTATATTTTACGTGGTACGATAGCCTTGTTTTGCTATTTTTATTTAAATTTTTTTTTTTACATATTCTTACAATTTATTAGATTATTGCTTGGTTTACTTGTGCATCGTGTGCATGCTTTTACATATCTTTGTGTGTCCCACTGTACTCAGGATCTTTGACTCAGTCTACCTCAATGTCTCATATAGAAGGAGTTGGAAAGACATGGAGCAAGAAACCTCACAGGTTGGACCAAAACATGCCACACCATTTGGACACCTTCATGCAAACTCATTTTTTATTGTACTAAGTATTCTTTCTTTTGTCTTTTAGACGGCCCTTGTCAGCCGTATCCTTCAGCATTCCTTTTGGCCTGGACAGTGATGTTGACATTGTTATGGGTAACCCTGTGATAACCCGCTCTGTGAGCTCAGATCAACTCCACCCAGCTGGTCAAAATATGACCCAGGCATCCTATACTCCTCCTGAAGACCGCAGCCATTTACTAAGCAAACCACCTGGCTCAAGTGGTCCACAGAGAGCTTCCTGGGCCACTCCCAGTCCCAGTATTCCAAGGCTGGCAGAGGAAAATAGTCTTGCAGCAGGCGATACAGGAGAGCTGCCTACCATTGAAGAAGCTCTTCAAATTATCCACAACGAGAGCAAGATGGAGCCACGATTACACCCCGATGGTGCTCCGGATGGCTTCTACCTGCACTCTCCTGATGATCCTGCTAGTTCTAAACATAACATGCCTATTTTGACACCCATCAGTTGCTCTGCCCCTACACGCTCAGGTATGATGCACCGGCCCACAAGAGAATCCAAGGAGACCGGTCACATCAGAAACACCTCTGAATGTTCACGAGATGATGACTCAGTTTTGAGAGATGGCAGTGTGGACTCGGATGCATCAGAAGACCTGCATATGGCTCCGCCCACTCTGGACACACCTTCTGGTGCATACTTTGCAGTCCATGGTCAAGAGGTTTCTGACAGTGGTGTTAAGATGACCAGCTTTGTGGAACGCAAAAAGAAGCAGATTATGGATTCTCCTAAAGCCAAAAAACAATCTTCTTCTCAGATTACCACATGGGTAAGAAAATCCGAAGAAAGGCCCAGCAATACCCCAAAACTCAATAATGAGATGTCTGAGCTGGAGGTTCGGCTTGGAGAAAAACGAAAGGCTATTGAAGCCCAGAAGAAACGCATTGAAGATATTTTTGCAAAGCACCGGGAAAAGTTGGGGAAGAGTGCTTTTCGACAGTTAAAGAAGGAACAACACAAGGACGAAGGTGGTGGGGAACGTGAGAAAAGCCAGGTCAGGACCTCATCCACAGAAGAAGACCTCTCTCGCTTGACACTTGAAGAAAGGCTAGCTAGAATGGAAGATGAAGAGCAACAAGAACAGGATGAATCACAAAAAGGCCTCGTGGTTGAGGATGAGGGTAATGTAAAAGAAGGATTGCAATTCCACAAACAGGTCAGTCATTCCAAAGAAAAAGCAGGCTCATCCGGAGAGAAGGATTCTGGGATACATGTTGAGAAAATGGCAGTTCCACTAGGAGACTATAACAATGCTGTATCCAAGTTGACTGCAGCTCTTAACTCCCTGCAAAGCGACATGCAGCGCATGACTGAGCAGCAAAGTGACCTGCTCAAGAAGAAAGCTATGTCACCCAACAACAAATCCTGGGAGATTCCAGCTAGCCCTAAAACTTCCACCCCATCTACTACCCCTGTGCGCCCGATGCGAGAATCCACCCGAGATTTAAATTCTGCCTCGTCCTCGCCTTCTCCATCCCGCAAAATCACAAACCACTACACTCCTTCCAAATCTCCTCATGCTCATCGTCGAGCCCAGTCTGTGCAACCTAAAAGCCCCAAACATCACCAACCCAGTCGTCCATTAGAAATTAAAGTCCCAGGCTTGTCCAGGGTCATCAATCCACCTCGAAACGTGGACTCCATCCCCCACCTTCGTCGTGTTAATCCCTGGCAATCACAAGTCCAGACTTCTTCCTCATTCTCCATTGGTGACTCTGACAATCAAGATGAGCTGCGTTCATCTGGATCCACTCCCGTCCCCACGCATTCGCTGACATCTATGGCAGCTGCTACACAGTTTGCCTGTCTTGCGTCAGATGACACCTTGTCAGATATATGCTCCATTGATGATCACAGCATCTTTAGCATGGACCTGGAGGCCAGACCCACACATGGTTCCTCAGTTAAAAAAGATGGGCTTGCAGGTGGGGGTTGCAGCTCTGGTGCCCCATCAGAGTGCTCATTTGAGAGTGATGCCCCAGCTGGTATGTTGAATGGCAAACACAGCAACCTAATAGAGATTGCACTGTCTGCTTTGCGGGGAGAAGGGGCAGAGGATGACCAAGTACGCGAGCCTTTTTCTGACTCGATGAGTGAAGGAATAGAGCCGGAAATGAAAGGAGGAGTCGGTTTCTTTTTCAAGGTAGGTGACTGATTATCATTACTTTATGTGCCATGGAGTACCGTCCTTTTTAATATAAAAATGATGTATTATTAGGATGACAAGGAGCGACCGGAAGATGAGATGGCCCAGCGAAGAGCAGCGTTACTGGAGAAGCAGCAGAAGAGAGCAGAAGAAATGAAAAGACGAAAACTTGAGCAGGAAAAAGAAAAAGAATTAAAGTGAGCCCCTTTGTTTATTGTCATACCTGCAGTGTATCCCACAGGATTCTGAGAAAACTGGGGTGGGTGAACTTCAGACATTCTAGGACGGTCCAGGGAAATATTTGTACCAATTAAAGTTAAATGCTTTGATCTGGTGCACTTTGAGAGTAAAATGAAGAGGCTAAAGCTATAATGAACTTTGTGCTCGATGAACAATTTTTTACACTAGTAGACAATCTATTCTAATCACCAACACATTGGTTGTATTAATAGGAATTGTGAAATGACAAAACGACAAACTCAAAATGCATAATAAACAGAATTTAATAAAAGTATTTGAATGGAGTAAGGTATGCATTTGGGACATCAAAGGATAAAAGCAAAGGCGGTTACCTGAGTTGAACTGGTTTATTTTTAGAAAATAAAAAATGCCTTTCTTTCTTAAAACAGTAGCATTAATTTAACTTAATTATCTTTACAAATTTACATTTCACGATGAACCAAGTCTACAAATGCTGAAAATAATTTAAATTTAGATAGACCTAGCGAGAAGACTCATCGCTAATGTCATTAGTAGGGTGGCTACGTTTATGTCAGGAAAAGGTGGAGACTTTGCAGGATTCAGTGAATTATGGCTTGCGATACAGAAAAAAATCAAAAATCACATTATTTTTGACAAAATACCTCAATCTCGATACTGTGTGGATTTAGTTGGCAGGGGCGAAAATGCAATTTCAATGTAGGGGGGACATCAATAAGGTTAATGTCTTTTAGCTTAAACATTTTCACAATTCCCTCTAATATCGATTTATTCAAGTTTCTCGCCAAATACAACATTTTACAAGATTACACATCTTGATGACTATGACTTCCAATTCTGCTTCGCCCGAAACTGGTTGTTGTTGAATAGACATTGAACGCATCATGCATATATATTTAAATGCAATATGCTGCTGACAGCCAGGTTAACGAGTTCTCCTTCCGATGTTAACAGTAAACATTTGTTTAATTTGATTTGTTCACAGTTTAGCATTATCAGAGACGCTAGTCACTTTTTAGGAATAAAATGAGAGGGTCTGGAAATTGGCACATCAAGACACTCACCTGAAACTTTAAGCCTCTCTCTGTCCCTGACTCTGTGGCTGGGCTCTTTGATGCCTTTTGTTAGTGAAAAGAAAAACCTTCTGAATGAACTTCATTCCTTTATCATAAAGATTTGATCAAATACCAGTTATTTTACTTGGCGTGGACGTAAAAAGGATCGGATATCAGAATCTCTTTCTTATAGCACCATAATGGATTAATGGAGACGGGGAGGACATGCAAACTTCACACAGAGACCGACAGAGGTGGATTCGAATCTGATACTTTCTTGCAGTGAGGCAGAAGCGAAACCCAATGCCCCCCACATAATCTCAAAAGGAAGACAAATGATTGTTCAGCTCGAGGTTTCCTCAGGGACAGACAGTAAAAATTTGTACTCTCTGTCCTAAAACCGGACGGATTGCCCCCATAGAGGAGACTGAGCGCTGACGTCATCAGCTAATGTAGACATTTTTCTGTGTGGTGCTGACCCACATCCATAATGATCACATTATGATTATGATTGTACTTCTGGATAACTGCAGTTATTAGATACTGTAAGAATAATTAAGAGAAGGAGCATGAAGGAGCAGTGGCGCAGAAAACATTGATGGTCATCTTTAATGTTGAAGTTTGAAAATATTTTTATTTCATTTTGAGATTGTGGCAGGAGAAAGCCCATGTTTAGTGAATTAAATAACTGGTCACCATTGCTTTTCTGATAAAGAAATCTAATTATGATTTTATTATTGAGTTTGGAATGTCAATGTCACACACTGGTCAAATTATCACACATAATTATCATTTACTTCCAGCAAACCCCAGTGGATGATCATCGAGGGCTGGACCAAAAAGAGTGAAGACAAACCCCAGAGCCCAGGCACGCCTCCTGCTTCTCGTACCCCACCAGCAGAGGGGACTCCACAGCGCAGAGGAGATTTCACTAGGCAAGAGTATGAGAGGAGACAGCAGCTTAAGATTATGGAGGACTTGGACAAGGTGCTGAGGCAGAAACCCAACACGGTTCGCGGTGTCAAGAAGCAAAGACCAAAGACTGTGTTTAGAGATGACTCCATGCTCTCTCATAGCCCTCTCAAGGGTTTCATGGGTAAACAGTTCAGACATATGTCTTTGTCTTTATATGCCGTCTTCCCTCACTGACATTTATTTGGTAACTTAATAGAATTTAATTGTAAGTCCTTCTTTCCCTCCTCATAGGCACCAAGCTGAACAAAGTCTACTCCCACTCAACAATGAACCTGTCCTCTATGGCTAACGACTCTGGAGCTTTGACTGTCAGGAAGTCTCCCAGGTAACCTAAACACCAGCAAGATTATAATTAAGTGGAGTAAAATGAAAAGGTAACCTCTGCATGATGGTCATCAGTTTAAATCCTTTCTTGAAATTTGTAAGTTAATTCTGCAAGCACCAATCATTTTCCTTCAAAATTTTTTTTAGTGTATCATCAATTTTTTCACATTGTGTGAATTCATGTATTTTATCGAAACGACAAGTTTTGTGGTATCTGTTAGAAGGTGCAGAGGTATATAACGTGCAGACAAAACCTCAAGAATTAGTTTATCCACTAAACGCCTTTTTCTTTTTTACGCCCTCTAGCCGTTCACACTCTCCCTCCCGGCTAATTTCACCAAGAAGATTGAGCTCTCACTATGGTGAGAGAGACTGGGAGAATGGCTCTACTCTTTCCTCCCCTGCCTCCATCCCAGAGTACACAGGTCAGTGACATGTGCCAAACTGAGACTATTAAAGTTGATCCAGTAATAAATAAAACTTGGAATAAGCAAGTATTTACAAAAACAAACAATGAAGGTAATGAGGTGCTACTGGATTTATTGTCTCTGTTCTATTTGAAATTGAACTGATACACAAAATGATTAGAAAATGATCAAATACTTGCTTATATAATATCCAAGTGACTTTGAGATTTGGGTTGTAGGTTAACATTTGAAGTGGCATTTCTTGCAGGACCAAAACTGTACAAGGAGCCTAGCTTTAAGTCTAACAAGTTCATCATCCACAATGCTATCACTCGCTGTTGCCTGGCTGGCAAGGTCAATGAACCACAGAAAAACAAGATTGTAGAGGTAAGTTATGCTGCTGTGTCAGAGTCCAACACAAAGGTCGTCACTCACTAGGCTATAAGTGATTGGGACTTCCGACGCTGCTCTTACTGTGTTTGTTTGTTCTTTTCTGTTTCTCTCTCTTCAGGAAATGGAGAAAAGTGCAGCCAACCACTTCCTCATCCTTTTCAGAGATGCTAGCTGTCAGTTCAGAGCAGTCTACACCATGAATCCTGAAACTGATGAGATGGTACGGCTCACTGGAATTGGACCAAGGATCATCCCATCTGAGATAGTGGAGTCCATTTACAAGTACAGCTCTGATCGTAAGCAGTTCACTATGATCCCGTCCAAAACAATGTCCATGAGTGTCGACGCCTTCACCATCCCTGGTCACTTTTGGCAAAAGCGGCCAGGAACTCCCAAGAAGCTTGGCACCCCTAAATAAAGATATATGCAGGCTAGGTGTTAAAATTCAGGGACCCAACTCCCAGTTTGACTTTCATTATCCTGTATTGTGGCCAGTGAGTCACTTGAGATTGCTTATTATCCAGTTAGACTAGCAGTGGACAACGTGGTTATTTAGGCTTTTGGCCAGCTGTAAACCAAGATGCCAGAACAATCAAGTCAAGTGTGCACGCCAAGAAAAGGACCAACTCACTCACTCATTCAGCCTCTTACCATGTCATTCTCTCTCTTCAGGGTCCCGGATAGAGTCTCACTAATCTAGATTGTAAAATGTAATTTGGCTGATTTTGTTAAGATGAAGATTTCTCTTTACCTTGCACACTGTCTCATCATTCCTTGCCTTACCCAGACCCTACAGTCTCTTTTTGAACTCTTGAATAAGTAAAATAGGGGAAAACCACACTGCCTTTGCCTGCATAACAGCATTGTGGGCCAGAGTAGTTAGTGCCCTTTTCAATTCTTTTCTTTTAGCTGCTTTCATTGTTCTTCCTGGGCTTACTTTCTCACTGGTCTTCTGAGATGAGTGGCTCTCCGCTCTTGTAGGAGATCCCAACTGAATATTAATTCTAGTTAATACTTCTCTCCCATGAATTTAGGATGCACAGTAACCACTCATTCCATTCAGGAGGAGATCTCGCTGGTTTCCCACAAGAGTGTAGAGAGTTGATTCCTGTTGGCTACATTGGTAATTGTTACTGCAGATTTCAATGGACTCGAACACCTAGAAGCTGCCTGTGTCCACATATGTCTTGCATACCACTGCGCTTTATCTCTCTTTAAATTGTAGACATCTGGATGTTTTTTTATACTATTTTGACCTGGTTTTTGCTGGGCAAATCGCTTAAGCCTGAAACTGATGAAATTCCTATGACATTTTTCTCTCAATTTGCTTTCTCATTTCCTTATGTTATGATTCGCAATGTTATCTAAGCATATCTTGAAAAAACAATACTGGAAAAATGAAGGAGGGCTTTATAATGTTTATAATTACTTGGATACAACTCTGTGTGAAAATGATAATCATTGCTAATTTAATATATACCGAATGCTGATTACTTTGATTTATTTTTTTGGACAGTGATTTATAAGTTGAATTTTGAAAGCTGGAAATAAGCTAGCCTGCTGCTTATTTATTTGTGAGATGTATGTTTGATATGAGAAGGATTGAATGAGAATGAATATAAATGAAGCCTTGTGTCCAGGGATTAATAAATCTTTCAGGTCAGTAGGAGTCTGCCTCTTATTTGATTCCAGGTTTATATGCCCTGGAATATAAACATTGGATTTCTTAAAGAGGGATCTATCTGAACTGTAACAACCCTCTTATTTTCCACAACGACTCTAGAGACTCCTTCATACACCACAGAGAGAATATCAAAAGTAAGCTGTTTATTTTTTTAGTGTGTCATGCTATTATGAAAAACACTTGACACTGCAAGTACTTGTCATCCGGTTGAAATCACCACTAAATCTTTGGGGAAACGGCCTCCTTCCCTCCCTTTGCAGTCCTAGGGGACAGCAGCAGCTGTCGACCACTGCAGCTGTCTTGTTCCATATCATTAACTGCCTCCAACAAATCTGTTGTTTGAATGAGAGTCCAGTACAGATGTGGAAAAAACAAACGTCATGATGCATTTAAAGTGTGGATGGAGGAGTGCTTATGGAAGTCATGGATGTTTGTATTTATGCTTTGTGAATAATAGTTTGTGGTAGTTGATCACTACATTTTGATTCTGTGCAGTTTTCCCCTAGAACCCCCCCACATCACCCACAGGTGTATTTATTTGGTTTTTCAATAGACAATAGTTTTGATGGTTAGTTTCAGGTTCAATGTATGTCTGAAATTGGTAAAGGAAATCACTAATTCATTCCATAGAAATGTCATTACATTTATTTTTTTTCCGTTGATGTCAAATCTGTGCCAGCACATTATGTATTTTCATTTCATAAATTGACTCTATTGACAATTGAACCTGACAAATAAAATTCCTTTTTAAATGATTGTAATCTAAGTTTTTCATTCCCCTGTTTGTGTCCATGTGCATGTTCACACTGTGTTTTGAATTGGTTTGAGTTGATTCAATCATGGTTTTCAGTACACATAGGCATACCCATAAAACATTTCTTTATATAATTAGTAATTTTATTTTCTGCAGTTACATATTTCTGCTTAAAAAACCTAATGGTAGTGCTTCGATCTCAAATCTGTCCGATACTGACTGAAAAAAAACCCAACATTTGAATGTTTGGCATGGTAATACTGTCATGGGGCACTTGGGAGTAAGCCTGACACAGGTTTAGTCAATATTTCCCTTAATTTCTGATCCTAGATAACATTTTTCTCCTTATGTCTGTGATTGAAGCTGTAAGAAAGCTTAAATAGCGCCTGTTTAGTATTTTGCTAAGTGAGCATATCAAACATTCACCAAAAGGGTTCGATAAGACCAGGGGTGAGGGTTAAGAATTGAGCAGCATGTTCTTAGCTGTGTTTGGTGTGCAGCATTTCAGTCAGTAGAGAGTTGCATGGCAAATCCCCCAGAAGGTGGCGCTGGTACAAATACTCCTCAACCTGCAAGCTGATGCTGCGCACTTCAGGTAGCCTCAGCAGCAGTTGGCCGAACTTGTCTGAATGTCCTGGATGACTTTGTTGTGTGTGCTCCATCAAGGCCCTGTTCACCCTCTCCTGAGTCTGCTCCACCTGCCTGCGGCTCTGCACTGACTTCACATCTAGAAGACAGGGGAGAAAGATTGTATTTCAACAGCTCAAAATACACAATTTCTAATTGCCATCATTTCATTACCCAAGATGGAAACTCAAGTTTAACACAAAGCTACTTGAGGTCTAAATCTTGTCGAGGCTCTGCTATATCATGACTGTTAAAAGGGAAGTTCACCTGGATTGAAAAGGACCAGGTGCTTAAGACAGACAAACTCATGTCTGTCTAACTGGAGTGCCCTCAGTTTGGACACCAGGTCCTGGGTCCTTGATACCAGGCTACTCAGTGTTACTCCAGCCTGAGAGATGATGGTGGCCACCTCAATCTGCAGAATGTTTGAGAGAAAATTGGCGATTAGTGTCCGAAGATGTTTTTGGTGACCGTGAGATCCAAATTTATCCAGTTAACAAACTTAACCTGTTGTCCCGTGACCAAATAGATGCAGCCCTCTTTGCCGTAGGCTACCTGTCTGCAGAGATGATCCAGGACAAGCAGCTCACTCCAACAGCTCTGCAGCAGTACCATCTGGTCATCAACCTGTGGGAACATTAAAACATGTGTCCGATCCAAACTAACGATTACAACCTTTTCCAGTTTGCTCACGGTACAGAGAAAATATCATAATTTAAGTATTACCTTGAGTTCCTTAAAAAGGACACTGTTCCTGGCCCACTCCACAAGTCCAAACAGAGTCTGGTCAGCCATTTTGCACATGATGCTGAATGTATTTAGGCAGTCATGTTTGCCACGGTTGGCCTGTTCTCTCTGCAGACTGGCAACAACTTTGGCACAGAGCTGACTCTCATCCTGCTCCCCCTCCAGAATCTGACTGAGGAAGTTTGGCGCAAGGGTGGCTGATGAGGGAGTACCCGGTGTTCTGATGGAAGCCCAAAACAGAGGGTTGGACAAACTTGTGGTTGTGCAGGGGGATGATGCTGCAGTGCTTCTTGGAGTACAGGAATTTTCTGGAGTTGTACGCACTGTGTCGTTTGAGAGAGCTGTGTAATGGCTGAGAGGCATTTCACCTTTGTCCAGGGGACATCCACAGAGGTTATAGTACAGTCCAGGGTAAGGTAGGGATGATGGAGTGAGCAACCTCTCTGTGTTCTTAGACCAGTCCAGTGGTATGGGTGCGCCCGACTGCCCAATGCCAGAGGGATGCATGTGGGACCGATGAAGATCATCAGAAGACAATAGAGAACTTGTCTCACTGCTAATTAAATGGAAGTTATTTGGAGCTGTGGGATGCCGTATTTGGCTAGTTTCCAACTTAATCCTGTAGTGGGTGGTATTTGTCTGGTGATACACTTTTTGCTGTTTCATTTGCCTGTCCCGCCGGTATAGAGGGCCAAATTTGTTCCTGCCACCTCTCATACGATCTGCTCGTACAGCTATTGACAAAATATGAGAAAGATGATCAAGGTTTTACATCGAGACTATGATCATTGATAGTATGAAGCCCTCTATTTTTAGGGCTCACATTAGCTACACAAAGCAATCATATCATATCGTACACACAAATCATATATATATTGTTTGTGTGTGTTTTTAATGGGGTCTATTTACTTCCTTTACCTTCTCTCTTCATGCCTACTGCCAAACACTTTTGGAAGCGACAGAAAGGACAACGTTTCCTCTGCGAAAGGTTCATGGGGCAGCTCTGTTGTTCTGTACAGGTGTAATTCTTGTTATTCTGTACTGAGCGTTTAAAGAAGCCCTGCAGAGGGGGGGAACATGTAATCAGTCATTCTCTGCAGATTCCAAGATAATCCTCAGTGACAATATGCATCAACAATATTTACTCGATTAGTTGGCTCTGACTATGTAATGTCACATTAAAGAACTTTATTGTCCTGTTAAAAAAAATCATAGCATCATTTGCCATGGACTGCTCAAACCCTATACCTTACCTTGCAGCTCTCACAGGTGAGCAGCCCATAATGGTATCCTGATACTTTGTCTCCACAGACTGGACAGCTCTCCTTTGAATCTGGTCGACCGTCTGGCTCTCTCTTTAACTCTGGAGCTGGAAACGACAATAGAATTTACATTGAATGTAAAATGCAATGTGTGGAATGTCGAATGCTAAAGGTGGAACCTTAGCAAAAAGCGAAAACGTGTCTTATTCACTTTTAGTCAAGCACAGAATACCAACAGTGAGATTACTTTCAACCACTGTTGGGAATATTTGCATTTGGCAGATAAGAAAACAAAAAAAGAACACAGTTGTATCAGTGTGGGAATGTCTCATGTCACTCACAACATTGTTTGTAAATGTAAATATGTGGGGAATGAATGCAGGAATACCCTCAGATTTAATGTATGAAAAGCACTGCAGACATAAATATGTCACGTAATGAGGTTTATTGCTCTGCTGGGGAAAGAAAAGGAACCCCCTGTTGCAGACAGCACCTTATCACTCTGCTTGATCTGTTTGACTGTGATCACTTATATGACCCTTACATAATCCCCAGAGATCACTGGTTGTGCCTTTTCATAGGAACCAGGTTTCAAATGAAAAATACTTTACTGTATATCATTTTTACTTTAAATTTTAGGACTAAATGTGGCTTCCCACATGGAAGGGATTAATATTATTACTGTATAAACCCATGTAGTACCTTAGCAGACACTGTTTTATTGGATTTGCTCAAAACCTCTCAGTAGGCTACGTTGATACCAAAAACTGTATGGGAGGTAATTTACGAAAACTATCTGCGTTTAAGACTCACCTTTTGATGATCCCTCCAGTGCTAACAGATCCTCTGTGTAGTTCCGAGGATGTCGGACAAGAAGCGGGGATTGCTGTTGGTGATAACCAGAAATTTCCATTCTGGTTGATGGGTCACCACAGGGTCAGTCCACTAGGCTCTTCATTGCTGCAGATACCAGGAGACCAGACGGACACTGCAAGAGAGCCACAGAGAGGCCCGCAGGAAGGCCCACAGCCCTAGTGCACCGGTGGGTGATTGAGGTCCCAAAGTGGACTTCGATCTGTGCCGAGTGTCATAAAATCTCTCCTGACTGGCACTCCTACCTGCTCAGTCAGTGAACGAGCCAACCAGCCTGTCCATGGAAGACAGTCAGATTCTCACCTGCTGGAGTCTCCAGTGTAAACGAACCATCAACTGATATGATGGAATTAAAGCGAAGATGGCATTTAATCACTATACTAATTCAAAATTCATGTTAAAGAAAGAGACTACACAAAGTCTGAGTATCATTTTGCTTGTAGATTTAGTGAGGCTGTGGCGGTGGAAAAAAAGGCAATAGAAGAAACACTCCACTATAAACAAGATACACGTCATTCATTCAGAGATTACTATAAATAAGAAGCGATTTCTGTCCAATATTTGGGTAATTTTGCTTCTGTGGAATATGAACAACATTTAAAGTTGACTATCTGAGATGATTTGGGGATCACCCTTTAGTGTAGCTGTTAGAATCTCATTCTAAATCTTAACATGGAAAGCAATCATTACCATAGATGTTATAAATGTAGAGAGTAAAGAAAGAACAGTCAGCTCTTCACTCTTGAGTAAAGCATTATTGTTCAACTTTAATAATGCATTCAAGGAAAGGAAAACCTGGACACTTGTCTTTATTCAGAAAAACATTACTCTGTCAGACAATTTTGGGGTTTTAGATAGCGAGGGACGAAAGATGGGTGTCATCGATAGATAGGAATGGTGTTCATATGATGCATTTTTTTAACCAGATACGTGATAATATTTTCCCAGACTCCTAGCCATGGTTTGATATGATAAGGTGCAGTTTAACAGCCTAAATGAATGAATCTCCCAGGTGATGTCTCCAGTGAAGTTCAAAGGTGAATGCTTATGACAGCTGGACATTATCTTCCAAATGGATTATGGAATAGATCGATGGAATTATATCCTGGATATTTTCAGCAGGCTTCCGACATTTGTTTGTAAAAGTGAAACTGTTGAAATTAAATGTTTCATAATACTGAATGCCTGTCATACATTTGTGCTCAAAAGGGTTATCTAATCCTGGAATCTATAATTTTGTATTTAATAGTGCCATCTGCTGGTATTACAGAATAATACTGTTTAAAAATGGAGTGAGACTGAGTTGTCTTTTGCAGGCCCAGTTATCGTAATAATAATAATAATAATAATACATTTAATTTATAATGCACTTTACATTTGTACACACATTGTACACACATTTGGAATTGGTCCAAAGAAGAGGCCATTGATTGGTTAAGAACAAGTGCATGAATTGAACGCAAAGTGGGAATTGGGGTGGATAATTATGAAAAATCGTCTTCCAAACAGGAGAAAGTTATCTTTGGGGCGTTCAAACAGAAGGTATTTATACACTGGTGGTGTGAGTAAGATGATGTGTGTGTGTGATCTGTGATGTGTGTTTTCTTGCCAGAGCCTTGGTACCTTTTTGTGAGTGTCTCCAAGGCCTGCAAAATATGGGTGTGTGAAGAACGGGATGTGAAGATAAGTCAAGGTGGAGACATGGGTCATGATGTTCTTGGCAAAGGAACATAAGGTATGAGAGCCAATTTGCGATTTTCACTACAGAATACAACAGAAAAGGGTTGCACGGGCTAGTGTGAAATCATTGTTTTATTCACATTCACTACATTCAAAATTTGTGCTCCCACTTGTACATTGTTACTTCAAACCTACCGCTAAAGCATCTCTTCATATGCATAGTATGCTATAAGCATGCTCAGAATATTCAGAAAGGAGAAAACTCCAACTATGGACATTGCGGCTCGCCCACAACGACATACCACACCTCATTATGCCTGCCAAACAACTTCATTGGACTGAAAGAAAGAATGCACACAAACAGACAATTTATTATACAATACATTATCAAAACTTTCTTTTTCTTTTTTTTAGCTTTCTTTGGTGTTTGGAGAAAATGATGGTGAATTTTTATTTTACCTGTTATATCCAGCAGCGTAGTGGAAGGCTTTGGTGTACTTTGCATTGACTGAGTCAAGAGCAGAGGATAGTATCTCAGCATTACTTTTATCAGAATGGGTCCAAATCCAGCCTCCATAGCTCTTCACATACACTTTCATTTCTGGCATCTCTATAATGCGCACCTGCAAGTCAGCAAGGTTCCATGATAAATGAAAAAACCATCATAGCAATATGACTATGTGTTTGTACCAGCTTGAGCTTGGGTTACCTTATCATTAGTGGATGTGGGGGGATTCTTCTGATGTTTGGATGGCAGCAGGAAACCCATTGTGTAGCTGGCCGATTGCCAAAAAAATACACCTTCTGGCACTCTCACGAGAACTGGAGATGTCATTTCAATCTGGTTTTCTGAAGAAAAATAATGAAGAAGAAGAAGCATTGCCACAAACAGAAGATACAAAATAGACAAAACAGACGGACAGAATGTTGCTCTTTTATCATTTCTATCCTAATTTAGACCAATTTGGGATCTATAAAGTATATCTAAGTCTAAGTCTATACAGAAGAGGGCCAAGTCTTAGATGGAATGGAAATACTGGATTTGTGGTCCGTACAAACCGAAGGAGTTACCAAGTTACCAAATGTTTTGAAAGACCAATGACAGCTTGTTCCAAGATTTAATAAAACATAATATATTGGATGCACATACACACACAAATTCTCATAGGTACCTTGAATGTAGTTGTACAGGCTCCTGAAAGCTTTCATTGTTGCAATTTCCATCGAGAAGGATGACACTTCAGTTACAACCCATTTAACAGACTCATAGTGACGGACCTAAAAGGAGATGAACACAATATATATATATATATATATACATTTTTATTTTTTTTCTCTCATATATGATATGTGAAAATGTTTCTCTCACCTCAAATTTTTCGTTCTTACAGGTCAGATTAAACAGCAGGCATTCTTCAGTCTCCGAGCAGATGTCTAACTCAGATGAGGGTCTTTGTAATCACAAAATTTGAAAGAAAATATAAAAGGAATATGCACTAAAATGTAAATAAGGGTTATTTTTTCACTCTGTAATTTTGGTGAAATGCAGCAGTCTATTAAAAATGGGGATTGAATTCAGGTTTCTTACCCAACCCGTGTCTCGACTGTCAGCACCAGCAGAAAGCCAACAAACCCAACAAGATAGATCCTGAGAGACACATGTTTCTTTCAACGCTAATCAAGACTTAACAAACAAAGTTGATCTTGAAGACAACAAGGACAGAAAAGTAAATAACAACTTACATTGTGGCTGACAGAGATCGGAGCATCTGCAGTGGTGTCTCGGTGGTTTGCTTATGTCTTTGACCGCTCTGAACCAAGAGACTTATTTATTCTTAATTTGGTTATGAAAGGACAACTGGACACTCCCTGAAGCCAGAACAAACAGACAAACGGACCAATTGGAAGCAGGGATAAGATAATGGGAAGAAATGTGACCCAAACAGGCATGTGTGATTTTATGCATGGGGTGTGTTGTAGTGCTCCAAAGAAGATCTGAGAAAATATTGTTTAACATTCCTGCAAAAAACAATATTTTAAAAAGCAATTGTTTGATGGGGTTAGGTTGCTAATATGTTTTTACAAACTATTATACAAATCTTAATTCTGTATTAATGTTCATAGGAGCTCATAACTGTGAACATATAGCTGACGAGCAAATCTTTTTTGAAAAACATTCAATAATTTATGTTAAATGTTATTTATTTCAGAGCTTTTATTTCATGACAGTATCCCAGATCACATGATACCTGTTTGCTTGTTTTTTTTTACTCCAGAACACCCGATTATAAGGAAATGCATTCAAACACAGGACAAAATGTCCTTACCCATTCACATGAACAATAGATATGTTTTTGTAAACAATCAGACAACAAGAACACACACAACAATTGCTGTTATTGAGATTAAGAAGCTTTATTGTGATTGGACAGAATACAGTGAGATTAGGAGTGCTACTTCAGGTCAGTGTATATGAGAACATAAGATAAAAAAAGTAAATAAAAAAAACACAAATTTTCCCTCGTATTGTGATCATAGGACCTAAAAATAAGTGTAACACTCAAATGTGTTATGGATAATGTTGCTGAAGGATTTTTTTTGTAAGCGCATTTGCATTATAGACCTGAGCCTAAAATTGATATAAATTGATGACCTCATTTGTTGTACCTTGAATCTGCTGGAGCCATTCTTCCGGTTTGGGGGAGATAGCCCCTAATGTTCCTATCACCACTGGGGCCACTCCGGCGTTGGTTAGACAGTAGCAGCTTGACAGTCTGGAACTGGAATACCCACAACTTCTTGGCTCTGTTGTTCTCAACCACTTTGGGGCTTTTAATCCATACTCTGCAGCGATGTTCCTGGAGACTATCCAGGACAGTTGCTTATGCCTCTCATTGTATGTTGTTCCACCTAGCATCTTAGGCCCTGCCACTGTGTTCTGGACTGTCTCAGGGGAAACCCTGAATGTACAGAAAAAGGATATCCCGGTCTGCTGTAGCAGACCCCATCTTCTATGGATTTGATGCTTCCTGGATTGTGGATCGATCATTCACACTTAATAAAATGTGTCACTTGACCCTTGGTGGAAACCTCTGTGCATATTGAGGAGTTTCTGTGTCTTGTCAGCAGTAGTATCTATCTCCTCCTGTGGCCAGCTTTTACTCTATTCTATTTCCAGCCGGGTATTGGATGGCTGGTAGGGCGTAATTGTTGATGCTCACCTGTTGGTGGTATTTGGCTGTGGTGGACCACCTTGCCTTGCCATCATGGTTTCCATTGGCGTGTGGGATACCCAGGTAATTGTAGTCCCGTATGTTCCCCCATCCAACATAGGTCATACGTTTTGGTGATTTGTGCAATGGCCTTCGAGTTGAATTCCAGATTTGTAGCTGATGACATCCCATATGGTTGAGAGCCAATGGTTTAAAGGTGAGCTTCCCTTATGTGGATCCTTCGTTAGCCAGTCTAGGTGAGTGTTGTTAGCAGCTCAGTCTTTTGTGCTACAACGGGATTATTGGATGTTATTAGCTTTTTTATAAAGTAGGTGTGTATCCTGTTGCTGTCCACCTAGACCCTCCAGACTAGAAAGCCAACCTCAGAATAACATAACCAAGAACATAACAGCTCGAATACTCCAATGATTAACAAGGTCTGCTAAAAATGTTGAGGGACTAGAACATATGAACTGTTGTGGATACTCATGCTGCCCAGCTCTTCATGTCTGAGATTCTCGTTTGGTGTTTGCCTGTATGATATTCACCAGCTCCTGGCATTAGAGTTGTGTGATGTTCTTTCTTCCATAAGGCCTTCCAGTATTGCTCAGTATCAGCTTTGGGTGAGTCTGTTCTTATGCTATTTTTCCCTTGCAGCTGGGAATACACTAGGTCTTTATTTTCCTCTCACCCGTTGCTCTGTGCCTCCATCCAGTAACCCAACAGTATGTTCTGGTTCCTTTACATTTGACACAGACCTTGTTAATCCACGAATCATCCGAGCCGGTGTACCCTTGGTTTTGTTTTTCAGAGATAGGCTGTGCAGCAGGGGGTCTGGCTGGGGACTATTACTGGAGCATTGTTCTGAAACAACAACCTTGGTATTAAAACGCAGTGAATAGGCCACTAAATAGGGTCAATGCAACCCGAGTATAAAACAACATTGAGTGTAAAGATTTTCCCTTCATGGCAAAGTATAAAAGAAGATATATGACACCCCTCAGACTGAAGTTGAGCTCTCACGCAAAGCTATTTTGTTAAATAAGGCACACACCGTGTTAGTTTATTTTCAGACATTTAAGGAGAAAACACTGATTTCAGTCATAATTATCTATTTCATTCAAGAAGTTGTTATCTGTGTTGAAAAGACAGGGGTTGATGAAGAGGAATCTTGTCTTCTGATCATTTGAAGAAAGGAATTAACTCGAGGAGCCTCAGTTGTATAAAGTAAATATATGGGTTTATTGCAGATCAGTTATAACAGAGAAGATCCTGGCACAATCAGGTACGAGTCTCATCGAGTCTCCCAGAATCTTTCCATTCAGATCCAGCAGGATCATTGTATGCTGACAATGTCAGCCAATCTACCGGGTCAGGCTATCTTGTCCTTCAGACAGAACACTGCACTCATCATTTGCCAGATATAACACGAGGAGAGACGTCAGAAACAAGTTGGGCTAAAACAGCGGCCTTCAATAGGCGGCCCGCATCTGTGCCGCGAGCTGCCTATCTGCGGACCCTGAGATGAACGTGTGACAGATGGGTTTACATGGACAGCCTAATTCTGATTAAATTCGGGAAAAGACGTCTAATCAGAAAGAAAAATGCTGAAGGTAAACACCCCTTTCCGAATGGAAAGAACCTTTCCGAATGACATTACCTCATTTGCAAGGAGGTAGTCCAAATCCTTTCGTAAAGCCTTTCCGATAGCCAGTCGCTGCACGTAAACGCATCGGAAAGCGTTCTGTTCGAGTTTTATCTGCGCATGCCCAACAACGTAATGCTCCGCTAAGTTTTTATTAGCGCCTCGAAGTATTATCAATACGGCAACTTCAAAACAGTACAAGTCTGCATCGGAGAGTGTATATACATTGCATCTGTGAAATAGTTTATTTGGACGGTTAGATGGGCTAAAAGGCCCTTCCACACATGCCGTCTTTGTCGTATTCTTCTTCTGGGCACTTGTTGGCGGTCAGTGCCCTACTCACCGAAGCATTATCACCACCTTATGATTGGAGTGTGGATCGTCTGCGCATGTCTGAAAACGTTTTCCGATTAGGTGAGTCGATGCATGTAAACACCGGGTCAGGAAAGATCACAAGTCATGAAAACAGACGACCGACATTGCAGTTCGGAAAGGTTTGGTCAGCACGTGTAAATGGGCTGTCATCTCCTTACCAATGATGCGCTGATAGGCGGTTACTGGGTCTCTTTGACACAAAATAGTTTTTCATTGCACTTTGATTCCTGAGGTCTTGATGTATTTGTTTACCAAAGCATTCTTTGGTGTTTTTTTTTTTTGAGTGTTTATTTGAATTTATGTCAAAATGCAAATGACATTTTATTTTAGTTTAGTATGTATTTGTTTTTGTTGTTTGAATGAAAAGGACATTTTGTTTTGATCATAACAGTATTATGGCTTGTGGCTTGACGGACTCTAATAAATGGACCTTTGACTCGTTGAAAAAAATTTCTGTGGACCTTTAAGATTTGTATTTGAGTACCCCTGGGCTAAAATATTATTTAAATTTACCTAACAAAGGCTAGCCAAATACTGCAAATTGAAAAATGTATTTTCCTGACTAAAGTCAGGAAACACTCTTCCTGTTAATAACCTGTTACTTTTTTTTCAGATGTGTAAAGAAGAAACATTTTTACGGGCTGATTTCTTTCATCACATTGTGTTTCTTACGTGTTAATCATCTGTTGCATCTCATTTTAACGTTTTTTTTTTTCAAGTAATCAATGAACCAAGCAGGTTTATCAATTGGTAGTTATGTGATAATCTGAATGAATTCAGCTGTAATGACAGGAGTGGACAATCCATGTGGGTTGAATCCAAAGCAGCTGGACTTCTGTTATGGCTTGAAGAAGTTTCACTGCTCATCCAAGAGGCTTCTTCAGTTCTGAAAACACAACACAATGATCAGATCATGAACCCGTGACGGGCAGGAAGGCAAAGCAGAAATGCATCACTCTGTCCCTATCATTCGCAAATGACTTACACTTATATTATAAGTGATTTGACAGGATAATCCCCCAGGCATGAAAAGCACGAAATTCCATCCCACATTATGTTTCAATCACGCCCACAGAACGTGAAATTGCCAAACAACGGCTCGTATTAAGCCCAAAAAGGAAAAAGCCATATGGCCTCAGAGGAAGAGTGTTAAAAGATTATTTTCGAATTAAACCGAACGTATGGGTCCATAACCAGTTAACAGGACGCTGGCCGCCATCGTTATGATTTTAGAGATAGGTTTGCCTGGAAAACTGAGACGTATCCAAGACGTATCCAAGACGTAAGTAGGGACGCAGTTACGTGGCTCTCCAGTCAGTGGGAACGTGATACATTCATACATTGAACCTATTAAGAACCGGCTCTAGTACTGGCTCGGATCCAGCATCTGGTTCTATGTTTTGGGAACTAAGTAATTGCCCCTCTGTGTGGGACATTCTCCTCTTATTCTTCACATCCCTACTGCTACCATTTCACAGGTTTATAGCCCTCATCCACCCTACGCCCAACCCCATCCCCTTCCTCACCTTATCTTCCTCAGTGTCCTTCCCTGCTGACCAGTTGAGAAGACCGCTAAATAAACTCCACTGAGGCATGTTTCACGCCCTATGGTGCCAAGGTGCTCCACCGCCCAGCACGGTGGAGTGCTTCAGCATGTCTACAACATGAGCATCAGTCCCCAGAGAGTTCCCGTGCTGTGGAAGACATCCTGCCTTGTTCCTGTACCAAAGACAGTATGCCCCAGTGGCTCTAAGGACTACCGACCGGTGGCACTGACCTCCCACATTATGAACACCCTGTACAGGCTGGGTCTGGAACAACTTTGGGCACTGGTTAGCAGCTATGCTCACCTGGACAAGCCGGCTAGCACTGTGTTAGTCTTGTTCTTTGACTTCTCCAGTGCGTTTAATATATTCTGGCTGGATCTAATGGGTGAGAAGTTGACAATGATGAAGGTGGATGCCCCCCTCGTATCCTGTATTGTTGTCTATCTGACTGGCAAGCCACAGTATGCACGCTTACAGAATGGTCAGCAAGATCGGGGTTCCGCAGGAAAGATTCCTCTCTCCCCTTCTTCTTCACCCTCTACACCACAGACTTCAACAATAGAACAGAGACTTCTGTTCTATTGTCGTCATCTTCAGAAGCTTTTCTTTTCTGACTCTTCTATAGTTGGATGTATCACCCAGGGTGAGGAGACTGAGTGCCGGGCTGTGGTAGGAGACTTTGTCAAATGGGGTGACCAGAAACGGCTCAATATGACAAATACAAAGGAGCTGGTTTTGGATCTGAGGAGGTCCAGGACATTATTGACCCCTGTTTCCATCCATGGGGTCCGTGTGGACACTGTGGAGATCTACAAATATCTCAGTGTCTACATAGACAATAAACTGGTCTGGGCGAGGAACACCGAAGCCCTTTACAAGAAGGGTCAGAGCGGACTCTATTTTCTGAGGAGGCTCGGGGCCTTCAACATCTACAGAATGCTGCTGAGGATCTTTCAGGACTCTTTGGTGGCCGGTACCATCTTGTTTGCTGTTCCTTGCTGGGGCAGTAAACTGAAGGTGGCAGACGCCAACAGACTCAGCCAACTGATCCGAAAGGCTGGTGATGTTGTTGGGGTGGAGCTGGACTCTGGTGTTTGTGTCAGAGAGGAGGATGTTGGGTAAACCACACAGAATCCTGGACAATGCTTCACGCCCCCTCCATGACGTGCTGACCCAGTCACAGAATTGGAAGCAGGAGATTCATAACTCCAAAATGCGCACAGGAGCGCCACAGGCAATCCTTCCTCCATGTGGCGATCAAAGTCTACAACTCCTCCCTCTGGTAGACACTTCGTGGACACGTTAGGTTATGTTTGGAATCAATGGACTGGTTTTGGACTCTACTTTTTAATGACCTGCAGCCCTTTATAAAGCACATTGGACACTTATTCTTATGCACATGCCTGTTTGCACTTATGTTGTATAGTAAAATAATATTAGTATTTTACTCTTATATTATTATAATATACGTTCTCACAGTCCTATATCAATCATATATTGTTATACATATATTGTTTTATATATTGTTTATTATTTATTATTCGTATTCTGTCTTCAACACATAATAGTTTTTTAAGGAGAATCTGTAGCCACCGAATTCCCCCCCAGGGATCAATAAAGTATTTCTTATTCTGATGATGCAACTGTAAGTCTGTTTGATACCCTAATGAAACATTTACAAGTCTCCAAACATTATACCAGAGTTCTTTCTCAAGAACAAAATTGGGTTTAGATTTTTAGGATTAGGTTAGTTTTGTTGATCAACTTCTTAATAATAGATATTTTTCAAACGGAGTTACAGTACAACAATTTTATTTATGCTGATGGTATTTTTAATTCAATCTTACATAAGAAAAGGAACTTTTTCCATGTTTTTTATGTTTCTCTTATAAATACATTTTGTGCATATATCTGTATCAGATGAAACTGATGAAAACAATTGTTTTTATTTAAGCCCACACGACACTGAACAGGATAATCTGTTAGGTATGAATAATTAATAAATGAAGGGATATATTATTACTGCAATCCCGTGGCTGGAGTTCAGAAGTGCAAGACGTGTTCACGACGGTCGACCGTTTATATTTATGTGTATTTACTGCCATCGCGTGGTAAAAATGAGGAACTGCAACATAACTCGAGGCACGCAATATCAATCGTTCGTGGTAAATACTCTCAAAATTCGATTCGATTCTGTTTTTCCCGTTTATCCAGGGATTAACACAATTTAAATTGTATAACAAATCTGTATTAATATTAATAAATATATAAATGCGAACTACAACACTTTAATTTTTAACATAAAATAAATAATTCACTATATTTCTTAATAAATATCAGTGAGCATCCACTGTTGCCAGTGTCTGTATTGTGAATTAAGCCTATATTTTTATCAAACCATATAAATCACCAAATAGTCTGGTATTCAAACTGACAAGTCTTCAGAAACTGAAACTCTGCTTCAATGTAAGGTTAAGGTTTAACATGCTCTTAATCACGTAATAATATGAAATTAAATAAGTAAAAATATTAAGATTATAATTTTCAATACCAATTGAGTGATTAGTGGCCATGCTTGTTATAATACACTATTTGATTAAGGTTTGTTGACCTTTCTTCACTGGCTGAAATTTTAGCAGAAGCTGTCTGTATAGGTGGCATATTGTGCCTAAACTTTGGGAAGGGTAACACACATTATACATACACATACAGGCAAAATAATAATCAAGTGTTCATTGTTCTTTAGTGGGCGCAGGATTGCTTGTAAAACGTAGGGGATTGGGGACTTTTGCTGGGATATGCCCTTGCTGTCGGGGGTGACAGCGTAGATCTAGTTAGTCATTATTTTAGCCACATATTAACCAAGATCTTATTTCAAAATGTTAAAGAAAGGGAAAGAGAACAAAGAAAAGTGAACAGAATCTGCATCCCAAAATAGATGCTCCTCAAAAGTTAATCAACATTGAACTTGACTTTAGATAAAAATGACACAGTGACATCTCTATAAGATCTACCAGGCATAAAAGTATGATCTGTACCCATACAAAATTCTTGATGGGATGATCCTGAATGTGATGGAACCGGTGCTTGTAGGTGTAATGACATAATGATGATTACAGCATACACCAGTAAATTAAACAATCCTATCTTGGGCTGTATATTGTTCAGTGCGGAATTACCAAAGCTCTGATTCTGAAAATCAAAAATCTATTATTAAACAGAGTTGCAAAGATGGTGGTCATAGTGGAGCTTTTTCTTTTCATTAGTTATGATAATGTGGACATTAACTTATAAAACATTTCCGTTTAAATATAAAACAATCACTTAATACAAGGACACAAAAGTATTTCCCTTATGCTTTTATTATAAGTACCTTATTTTACAACTTTTGACTGTAGAAAGAAAAACTGTGAAAAGTTTTTATGTACAGTGATTTTTGAACTACTTTTAAACAAGTATAGTAATTAATGATAAAAAAATATCTATGTCTTTTCTAATAACACAGGGCCAGTAAAATATCAATCGCAACTTCTGCTTCAAACAATGCTAAATGAAGTACTTTTTTTTATTTTTGTCCATTTTAGTACATAACAATCATTTTAGAAACTTCTTAATCGAATATCTACCCAGAACAAACATATTTACAAACAGAAGACGGGGGAGGTTGAAATGTACAAAACACTTAGTGCGACCTGGCAGGGAAAAACCAGTTATAGATAAAAATTAAAAACATAAAAACAGAGACTGAGTCTATAGTGAACATGATAAACAATGAATGACAGTCTATGACACAACTAGGGGCAGTGTTAACTCATTGCAAAAGTCATGGCTAGGGGTTATGGCCTACAATTCTGTCCAAAGTAATACAACATTTACTTTCTCAAGATTCTAGTATAATTAAATGACTTTGAAATGTTCACAATACGTTATGGATATTATGATCTCTATCCTACACGCCCAGGTCATGCAGAGATAGTTGGTCAAACATTAAGTTAGCCTGATGACTGGGAGCCAAATCTCCGAATTCTCTCAAAGGTTAGAGGGTGTAACACTACATAGTAGTGCTGTCCTTTAATATCCTTTAACAATCTTCTTAAGATGCAGCTCCACAGCCTCTGGGCTGGAAGCTACTGTAGATGCAATGGGAATGTAGCCATTGCATGCCATAAAACACCTCCCTGAGGAGTGACAGGGCATAAGCAGTCACAGCCCAGCAGCCTCACTCTCACACTGACCACTTTTCCACCACAGATGCTACCAGATTTAGAGGTGATCAACTGCCAAAGATAGTCCCAGAATGTTTCCATCCAGTCCATTGAAGGACTTGTTGACGACGGAAAAAAATTTCACTTCTATCTGCGTGTGTTTCATTTCCATACTGGCAAAATGTTTATCTTCCACACTTAACAGGACATGCAAAAAAGAGGAATGTTTTCAGGGAAGATTGATATAAAATAGCAGCTGACAAGCAAAGCTTAGTACATCCAAAGTTATGTTACAATAAGGTATCCATGGTTTTCACAAGTATACAGACTAGAAAAAAGAAATGGAACATACAGAAAATTAAAATATTAAAACTAATAAAGGCAGTGAGAGGCTGATCTTAAAGACAAACCAAAACTTCTTTAAGTGAATGAATACAGGCTTCAAATTTAACGCATCAGGTCTGACAATGGAACTGGGAAAAGTCAGAGACAAACCACAGGCAAAATGCAAGCATTACACATGAAACTCTGCTCTATTATTTGAAAGGTCACAAGTATATTGTGGTGTTGTATTTCCCCCACATCATCCCTTCCAGGCGGGTCACTTCAAGTGCTTCAGAGACAATGATCTACATTCTTATTCATAATACTCTCATAGAAAATAATTAATTCAACCAAATTGATGGTAATGTATTGCTACTTCTTAGCTCTTAATATGTATTTGCCAGGAATAGTTTATCATTCTTACCATCTGTTGTTTTTCAGTTCGTTAACTGGTCCGATGATGAATTATATTCCTTTACAATAATTTGCAAGTCTGTCTACATAGAAATGCAGGACATATAAAATAGGGGGGGCTGGCACATTAAGACAGAAAAAGCATTTCAGAGAGATAAAACCAATAAATTAAAATAAATGAATTCCCTTCGACATTTTCCTTTTTTTTCTCTTATCTACTTTTTGATCGGTTGTTAGTTTCCAGGAGAGCATCCCTAAGTCTTTGAAATTAAAGACTTGGTTTTCTTCATATACTTTTTTTTTAATAATAAAAAATAAGTCCATCTGTGACAGAATTACTTCATTAAATTGTCTGCTGTATTTTCAGACAACACACATTTCCCTTTTTTTCTCTGCAAAAATCAAAGCAGATGGTCTTTGTGATAAACATGGTCAATCCAAAGCCAATAAAATCTTAGAAATAGACTGACACATATAAACACAGACAAGCCCAAGAGCCAGTCCACAAATTATTTTACCCCAGGTCCCTTTTCCAAGCAGGGTCAAAACGATCTTCATGCAAACACCTGCATCTTGCCATTGACCTCTGGGATTTGAGTAATTTGGGTCTGGGCAGTGCCAGCAACTGCTGGACTGGGTGTAGAATCTGACCAATCGGAGACACAATGGGGAGAGGGGCTGGACCACGGCTCGGGAGACTCAGGGGAAGGGGTCAGGTAGGGATGCTCACTTGGCAAATGGAGATAATGCTTGGGCGTGGCATCTAGTGTGGATGAGTAGCTGTGCTGAGAGGGTGGGGTTGGGTAATCCTCCGATCCTGCAGTGCTTGCACTTGGTTGAGAGGCCAAAGGTGGGGTGGGTTGGGCTGCTGGGGTGGCTGCTTGTGGTGGCTGAGCAGTAGGCTGGGGCTGAGAGGGTTGCTGAGGCATATGCTGCTGCTGGAAGAAGGTTGATGGAGCTTGGGTGGTCTGGGGTGTTGGTGGGGTGGAGGAACCCATGCGGGCCATGCTTTGCTGGTTGGTGATGGTGTGGTTGAGGAGTTGCTGCTGCTGCTGTTGCTGCTGCTGTTGCTGCTGCTGTTGCTGCTGGTGCTCAACAATAGATGGTAGTTTCACTGGGCTAATAGTGGGTGTGGAGGTAACAGGTGTGGGCTGCAGCATGGTATTACGGTATATCTGTTGTTGGTGCATCAGCATGTTCTGCTGCTGCATGGCTGGGCTCTGGGGATGCATGCCTGCCTGGCTGCTCTGCACAAGATTCACCACTGGCTGACCACACTGAGAAGAAGCGGGCATCCGACTGTGCCAGTCAAAAGGCACACTCACAGGGCTGACCATGCCCATGTTGAGCCCCATCTGGCCTGAACTAAGCACGTAGCCATGGGCGACATCTGAAGCCATGGAGGCACGTGCCTGCAAGGACATTCCTCCAGCTCCAAGGTCATTGAGTTGAGCTAGAGACACAGCAAAGGGGCCACCGCCTTCCAACAAGCTGTTATGTACCATTGGTGTGTTTGGGACAGACATAGAGGAGTGGAAGAGCCCTGGTGACTGCATGGCCACAGGGGAAGTAGGATTAGTGATGTAGCCAGCATTGCTAGTGCCCCCACGAGGTGAGTCAAGTGAGTCGACTGGGGACAGGGTAACTGAGCTCTCCAGTAAGGCACTCTGCATGTCCAAGGTCAGCTTCTTATTGCGGGCCTTGACCGACTCCTTCAGACTGGCAGCATGTTGGCTTGCCAGGCAAGAGCCCTTGGCCCCAGGCCGGCGGTTCTTCTTGCCCTGTGGAGTGTTCTTTAAACTGGGGAGGAAGGAGCTAGGAGGGCACATGAGAGGAGACAGAGTGTGTCCCCCTGTGAGGTGGTGCCCATGCCCTCCATGGCCCTGGGGGCTCCTAACTGTATTGTACTCATCAAGAAGCTGAACAATGTCGTGGTGCATACGCTCCTGAGCAATGTCCCTTGGCAACCTGTCCATATGGTCTGTGATCTCCCTATTTGCAAAGTGTGCAAGCAGCACCCTCACAGCCTCACAGCTGCCCTCGCGGGCTGCAAGGAACAGAGGTGTCTCCTCCTGAAAAGCAAAACAGAGCAGCAAAAGTTAGATAACCATTTCTAATTAAGCAACGCTCATGCAAACGTGTGGTTATAACATGGGAAGTGGATGTCATACCTTGAGATCTTGCATATCTTTGTTTGCACCATTCTTCAGCAGGGCAATTGTTGCATCTACATTGTTAACTGCGGCAGCCCAATGCAAAGCAGATTTCCCTACAAGAGATGTCAATTGATGAGATCACACATCTGTTGTTTCAGTGTAAGATACGCATCCAGAAACTCCCTTCAGCAAAGAATTACTCACACATACCTAATTCATCAACTGCATTGACATCAGCATGACAGGTGATGAGTTCTTCTACCATGCCCTCTACAGCCAGCCGTGCTGCAAGGATCAGCGCAGTGGATCCATCATACATACGAGAGTCGAGATCTGTAGCCCGGTTTCGTATCAGAATCTGGATGAAAAGTATCGAGTTTACTGGACTTACCAACTTGAAAACATTATGGTGTGGCCAATAAACAGTATGTGTTAATTTTTGTTTACCTGAAAGACCCCCTGCGCATCTGCTGCCACGGCAGCATGTAGTGGCGTACGTCCTGCGTTGTCCTGAGCATTGGCGTCTGCCCCAGCATCCAACAGCCTCTTAGCTGCATCAGCACGGGCATAGCGGGCAGCTAGGTGGAGTGCAGTCTCGCCTGTTCTGTCTGTCTGAGCAGCAAGGGATGCTCCCTGGTATATCAGATCAGAGATGATGTTGGCCGAACATTCCTCGTTCTCCTCCTCTTCCATCACCTCAGGCTCTAAGCCACCTCCACAGAATGATGCCAGCATCAGAGGTGTAAAACCATCTGGTAAGAGATAAAAGCAGTCACAGGTGACTTTGTGTTAACACTTATGCTAAGCATTATGCCGAGATAGCAATCTTAAAATTTAGATTTCCTCACTACCAACCTGGCCCTCGGACATTAACATCCATGCAGTCGCTTTCAAACTCTCCTTGAGGTGGGGTGAGGGCCATGGTGGGGGGAACACGGATGTCTGCAGCTGCGAGGTGATGCTGTGTCCACTGCCTGCTGTCCACTGCATCTTCACTGTCTGAGAGTATACTTGGCTCCTCAACCTGAAGTCAGAGAATGAGAAAACTCATCACATTAAATGTAGGACAAACATATGTTGTAGAATTAACATCTACACTTATGCTAGTCTTTTTTGTGAACAGTAAGGACAAGTCAGAGCAAAGTAACCAAGGGACTGACCTTGAGCCGTTTAGCCTCTGGGCAGTCTGAGTCCATCCACTGGTCGCTGTGATCTCCAAGGAGAGATTCCTCCACAGTTTTGGGCATGTGTCTGAAACATATGGTAAAAAAAGTTACCCCAATGATACAAAATCATCTTTCAATTCCACAACAATTACCGATTGACTACTAAAAACAATATAGTCACAACAACATCATAAATGTTCACATCTGCACGCAAATAACTTACTTCATTCCCAAAGCATCCTGTCCCACAGGTTCCCTGCGGTTCTTGTTGCTGCTGGGTTCCTTCTTGAGGAAGAATCCCTCAGGGAACCAAAGTGTACTATGTTCTCTCTTTCTACGAGCAATCAACATGCCAATCACAAGGATGACCAGAAGGAAAAGAGAAGCTATGCCAACTAGCATTAGCTTGCCCCACTCTGGTATGGAGTCAGGTTCAATTGGTATCCTTTCACCTGTGTGATGAAGTCAAAGTTGTAATCATTCATTGGCATCTCAATATTTTAACTAGTTGATTTCATTTTATTTAAGAATCCCTACTTACCCCGAACTTCTTTGAGTGGGTAAGGGAAGCGGAGCATTTCTAAAGCTGACAAAGCTCCCAAGTACTCTGCAGCACTGTCCACCGTGGGGAAACAGTCCTCATTGCACAAACGGTTGTCCATTTCCAGGTACACTATGGAACTAGAAGAAAAGCAAAATGGTGCAAGTTTAGTGTAATGTCAGTTGTACATGACAGACCCCAGCTTTTATGCATTATGTACTCAAGACTGACCCGATGACCTCCTGTTGGGGCAGCAGCTCTCGCTTAAGGCGTGCCTCTCTGCGTGTGTATGGGCGGATCATAGCTTCCCCAGTTTGATCCAGACGAAAGCGCAGTGTAGTGCGTAGGATAACACTTAATTTCTGCAGAAAGGCTGTGCTGGTGCGCAGAAGCTCTTCTGGAGGCAATAGCACAACCAAAACCAAGACACCATCAGCAAGGACTTCTGGAACATTCACTGCACAGTCCAAGCCATCCCAGCCACACTCCACTGTGCTGCAGCCCTGGTCACATCGTCCATCAGCATAGTGGTCGATACAGTAGGTTTCATATATTGGACTGTGGAAGATAAAATCATAGGGATGAGCTAATCTTTTCTTAAATCTGTGCCAAAAATATTGAGGGAAATTGTCTTAATAGTAAAGGTAAGCTCACTTGCAAATTTGCTCCTTGCTTTTGCAGTCGAAGTTATCATACAGACAGTCAATGTTGTTGCAGGACTCATCACATTGGCTGTTGTTGAAGGCACGCATACAACGTGCACAACGAGAAAATGGTTGCACTGTTAGAGAACAGTCACCACTGTCCCAGTTACAAGGCATTATATTACATTCCTTGTCACATACGCCATCATTGGCTTTGCTATGACAGTCTGAGAAAGGGCACGTTGGTGTGGGTAGCTCCAGGGATATGCCGGTCTGGTCGCACCGTTTACCTATCCACCCACTGGGACACTGGCAATGGAAGTATGGAAAGGTGGTCTCTTCAGTGCATAAGCCTCCATTTCTGCAAGGCTGAAAGGAGCAGCCATCTTTACTGCGATGCTGACATTGGGGCCCGCCATAACCTGGCAGGCAGGTGCAACGCGCCCCCCTTGTGGTGTGCGCACAGCTACCACCATTGTAGCAGGACAGTTCCCGACAGGACATGCTTCTTTCACAATTGGGACCAGTATAACCCTGCGGATACATATCATTTTTACACATTTAATGTTAAGTGTCAAAAAAGGTAAAAAGCAATAATGCACAACTGTGCATTAAAATCAAATTAGTTGTGAATGTATACGTACTAGCTGACACGTGCAGATGTACCCCAGTGGAGAGATACTGGATACAGAACAGGCCCCTCCGTTCTGACAAGGATGTGACTCGCACACACTGAACCTGCTCTGACACCTGCGGCCTATTAACAACAAATAAATGGTAAATATCTACAGCTGGGAGAGAGTAATTTTAGACAGATAGAGTTCACAATGCGAGGCCAGGTAAAGCGTTTTTCTAACCTGTGTAGCCAGGCTTGCAAATACATTGGTAATCATTGGGCAATTGGACACAGTCAAGACTGTTGGAGGGATTGCAGGGGCTGGAGAGACATTCATTTATGTCTCCCTCACATCTTTCTCCCGTGAATCCAGGGGGACAATTGCATCGGTATCCACCCACTCTGTCCACACACGTGCCATTATTCAGGCACTTAGGAGGAGCATTGCGCAGCCTCATTGGTGACATGCAGTCATCTTCATTGATCTCACAGAGAACACCTTTAAAAAGAAATAATGTGTCAAAACTCTTATATTTGGTCCGAATATGGTGTTGAGTCATAGAAGTTCCTTTTGAAAATGTGCCTTCATACCGAGTGTGCCAGGAGGGCAGGAGCAGATGTAATGTCCCATCAGATCAATGCAAGTACCTCCATTCTGGCACGGATGAGACTGACACTCATTGATTTCAATATCACAGTTTTGCCCGGTATATCCTGGCATACACTGTAAGGAGGTGAAGATGAAAATTCAATCATGCACAAAATTGTTATGAAGCACCATGTGAATTCTGAATTTAACAATAAAAAATATAAATCAAAGGAACAGAGAAAACATATTGAATAAGTAATGGACTCACGTCACACTGGTATCCTCCCACATATCCCCTGCAGTTGGCGCCATTGTGGCAGGGTTTGTCCTCACAGTGGTCCACTTGGCTTTCACAATAACTTCCAGTGTAGTCAGAAGGACATTTACAATAGTGGCTATTACCAGTGTTTACACAGTGGCCACCATGATGGCACAGCTCATCTGTCTGGATCCCTGTTTACAACGATTTGTGAGAAATTTTCAGTAGTCAAATAAACTACAGCCCAAGAATTGAAAAGTTATCATACACATGAACATAACGAAGTACCTCTCTGGCGAGCAGCTGTTTCACAGGAGACCCTGTGGATGTCACAGTAGCGTCCAGACCAGCCATTAATACATTCACAGTTGAAGGATGAATCCTTCTGGCGACAGCGTCCTCCATTTTGGCATGGAGACGAGCGTCTGCACCGGTCAACTGGGGTCTAGGTGGATGTGAGTGAGAGATATGAAAAAAGGAATTGTGAACATTTCTTAAGCTTAACAGTTTAAAGTTTAAAAGATTTAAAGATCTTTCATGAGCATCTCAGATTATTTATGTACCTGGCAGCGGTTGCCAGTAAAGCCTTTCGGACAGGAGCAACGGAAGGACTCCAGAGCATCTTGACAGATACCTCCATTGAGGCAGGGCTGGGAATCACACTCATTGACCTCATACTGGCAATGTGAACCAGTGAAGCCTGAGCGGCAGGTACAGGAGTAGCCATTGATTTTATCTGTACACGTGCCGCCATTGAAACAAGAGCTGTCGAGATGAATATGGATTTAGCTTTTGAAGTATCAGTGGCATTGTCATACACATATGTATATATTATACAGGTTAAAATACATGAGATAGCTGTAAAGACACCCACACACTCACCTTTCAGTGCAGTCTGGGATGTTAGTTTCACAGTGGATCCCAGTAAAGCCGGGCTCACATGTGCAGGTGTATGAGTTAACATAGTCTGTGCAGGTTCCTTCATTTTTGCAGGGTGAACTCTGGCATTCATTGACCTCTAAAGCACAGCGAGGACCAGTGAAGCCTGCAAGGCAGCTACAGTGGAAGGAGTTTATGCCGTCTGTGCACGACCCTCCACTCAGGCACGGATCTGATGGCACAACAGGATGAGTACAGTAAACGTGCATAGACATGGTATTGTATTCACTGTAACTGGCAATTATAGACATTAAACAGGCTTAAGTGACCACTCACTAGGAGTGCAGTCATTGATATCTGTTTCACAGGTAAGCCCGGTGTATCCAGCTCTGCAAGAGCACAGGAAGCTTCCAGGTGTATTAGTACAGGTCCCACGGTTTTTGCAGGGGTTTGAGATGCACTCATTTACATCTATGTTGCACAACTGGCCTGAAAATACAAGGTTGGGGTCAGGGTTTAATCAAAGTCCTGTGCTCAAGTGGTAATGCATGAAGAATGTCTCTATAAGGCCTTTGGACAGATTATCCCAAAATATTCACTAAGAAGGAAAGTAAAAACATTTTCTCACCTTGCCACCCTGGTTGGCAGTTACACTGGTAGCCTAAGTAGTCTGGTGTATGTGTACAGACAGCGTGATTGGCACAAGGGTTAGGGGAACAAGGTGTGAGGACCTCAGCGCAAGTGGGTCCACTGTAGGGAAGTTCACATACACAGGTGAAACTTGCCACACCATCCACACATGTGCCTTTGTTAAGACAGGGACTGGATGAACATTCGTTGATGTTCACCTGGCAGAGGTTACCTGTAGGAAAGACAGAAAAGACATTACCATGAAATGAGTTTTGATGACTCTCCTGAGTAGTTGCACTTTCAAATTCGCCACTAGGGGGAGGTGAAGAACAGTCTTTGTGGAGAAGGGAATGGTGGAAGACATGCCAATCTTTTAAATTAAAAGATGTCAAATAAGTCTGAGAGATACTCAGTTATGAGTTCTGCTACTGCAAGTACATTATTTTATTTCTCATTATTTTATCACAATGTACTGTATGTCTATTCCTCTCTCTGAGCTGTTTCTTTCATATGGTCTATCTTCTCATTCATTCAGGTAAGGGTAACCCTATAATGCTAAAAATAAAGACAAATTCCCTTTTTTTAAAGAAGTTTAAAAAGGTTAATCTCGATTATGATTTTTTATGTTTATCACTGTAGTGGGCGCTTCTATTGTTGAGATACTATTCCATCCTCCCACCTCTGAAGCCTTGGCGACACTTGCAGCTGAAGCCATTGAGCTGGTCAATGCACGTCCCTGCATTCTGGCAGGGACTTGGCAAACAGTCATTCCTGTCCAGGTCACAGTTTTTCCCCACCCATCCAGGCTCACAGTCACAGCGGTAACTGAAAATATGGAGACGCTTTTGAGTTGTAGTTGAACAACAAAGTAACAGTGTTGTTATGACATTTAGTTTCTTGTTATGACACCTTAATTAGCCAATGGGGATGAGTAAAGCTATCTATCTATCTATCTATCTATCTATCTTAGTCACTAGACAGTGATTGTTCATACCCGTTGATGTCATCCCTGCATGAGCCATGAACACATGGGCTGCTGCCACACTCATCCACCTGAGAGTAGCAGTAAGGTGGTTTAAAGCCCTCGGGACACTGGCAGTGAAATCCATTCTCTTCATCCACACAAGTTCCTCCGTTCCTACAGGGACTAGATGCACACTCATCGATCTCCACATTACACTTGGGACCTGGTAGGAAACATAAAAGACATACCAGTTAGTGTTTTTGTCAATATCTCTAATGTGGATTTTCCCAAAATTACAGTTTTGTTATCAGAGAGTCTTACCAGTGAAGCCCGGCTTACAAACGCAGTCATAGCGATTGATGCCATCTTTGCAAATGCCAAAGTCACAAGGGTTGCTTGCACAATCATCAAAGTTGATCTCGCAGTTTGTGCCTGTGATGAAGGGTTACATTTCTTACATTAGGCCTTCTGAAAATTTTAAACATTTGAACTGAGGTAGAAAATGTGCTTCAGTCCAGAAAATGATGGTAGTTTAATTTATGTACTCTATATGAATATCTCCATTGACATTATTTGCAGACATCCGAGAATACAAACCCCACAGTTTATCTTTTTTAATATAAATGTTTTATTCAAAGGTTGGAATTAACACAGCCTCCACCCTTTTACCTGAGGTTCCATGTTGGCACTGGCAGATGTACTTGTTGACCAGATCCACACATTTACCCCCATTCTGACAGGGGTTGCTGTGGCATTCATTGAGCTGGTTCTCACAGCGGTAGCCTGTGTAGCCTGCATCACAGTTGCAGGTGTAGCTCGCAATCCCATCTATGCAGGCGCCATGGTGGCATGGATCCGGCTGGCAGTTGTTTATGTTACTCTCACAGAGTGTGCCTTCATAACCTAAGAGAAAAAGTATACATTGATATAGTTGTATAAGGACTGGTCATCTGATAAAGAAAGCCTGAATCTGCCTTTTCACATTCTATTATATGGTTTTATTCTCCTCCTTCTTTTATGATTTTCCACTGATACAATTAAGCTGGTCATTTTGACATTTAGCATAAAGCTTCCATAATTTACATGGACGGGTTATGTTTAATATGGATAGTGGTTTCCATGTCGACGTTAACTGTGGGCAAGTTAAGTGTTGGGTGAGAGTTTGTGAGCAGTGCAGTGCTGAGTGAGGCAAAGCTGTAAAGAAGGACCCTACACAGGCCTCCCAGTCCTGCTTTTGTTCTCAGTGGCGGAGGGAACAATAGACTGCACCACGTCAAACAGGGCCACTTCACTCAACAGAAGGGGCCCACAAACAGAGGGAATACCAAGCAGCTGGCAACTGAAAGAATGACGCAGGCTCCTCTGTCGGCGAAGGGCCAAATAAACAAGTTAAACATCGATGTATGCTATAGTCAAAGCAGTCGACTCATACAAGGGGCAAGTGTGACAAACTATACAGTAGCTTACTTGTTTTTAGGGATGGACTTGACTGAATGTGAAGGAATGAGAGTTAAAATGTAGCATAAGGTGAAGTGTGGGACTGGTGGTCCCCTGTGACCCCATGATCCTTGGAGCCAATGAGGGGAAGGGTGGGATTAGGGGCCTCAAGTCAATCTGCTTGGCCAGCAGACACCCGGAGAACTAGCAGGACCCCAAATTACAGAACACGTAATAAGGACTAACCACAGCTCAACAAGTGGTTAAGACTCATCGGCTCTGCTATCTGGGGAGATACTGTGAGCTGAGTACTCTCTAAAAATGGAGAACTATTAGGCACAAGAGATCTTACCTTCAGCACAGCGACACTCAAACCCATTGGGTCGGTCGTAGCATTTTGCTCCATTCTGGCAGGGTGTGCTGGCACACTCATCTCTGTCGATCTGACACATAGTGCCAGTAAACCCTGGGACATACAAACACAGAGGTGAAGGGTCATATTGAGAGTCCAGTGGAAGGGTCCACACCCAGGTCAGAGGGCAGTTTTTTCTGGCAAAGGTCTTTGAGTGAGTTACTGAAGTCTGGCTAAGGTAGGCTGTAAGGGCGTCTCGACTGGTTAAAGACGTGTGATCTGTGTACTTGGACTGTTTCTGAGATGACCACAAAAAAGAAGAAAAACAACAACAGAGCGCCCATGACCTGTATGAGTATTATCTGAAAATAAGTTACCATTGTTAACAGGTGGTTTGTAATAACTCGGCAGCAGAATGTAAATTGCTTTGGTTGCAACATGTATAAAATATCTGGAGATAATAATAATAATAATAATAATAATAATTATTATTATTATTATTAATAATTAACAAAAATAATAAACAGAAATGAAAAACTGAAAAGGCAGCTAGCAATGCGAGTAAAGTGCCAGAGATGGGGAATTGGTATATTGGTTTGACGTTACTTTATTGATTAACAGTGTCATGATGGTATGGGTGTTGGGGCTTGGGCCGAAAAAGTGGTGGCAGTGGCCTGTGTGTGTGTGCGTGCGTGCGTGTGTGTGTGTGCGTGTGTCTGTGTGTGGGGGGTTGTTGTCTCTGTTCGGGAAGCACCCCCCATACCTTCGCCTTCCTGCATATCAGCTCCACGGGCTCTATAGCTAGATTGGGGTGGTGGTGGGGGGGACGTCTATCCCAGATGTAAATTGCAGTACTGGAAAAGAATCTCATTAGCAGGACTGGGGTTCCCCACTACCGCCAAGTTGGATGAGCGAGACTGCTGTCCCTTCCACATTCCACAGAGGAGGGGGTGGGGGTCACAATAGTGTCTTTGTTCAGGCAAAACAGGAGGATAGGCAGCCTTTCGAGACTGCCTTTTAATATGAGTGGTGGCTGTAAACACCAGCAGGCAGAAGCAACAAGTTTGATCCTCCATATCTGGTTCAGGGGACATTTAAGCTTTTGCCCTCTGATGTAACTGACGCTGTTACAGAGTCTGAGACTGAAATAAAAACTTGTGATATAATTTAAAATCAGTCCAAAAAGTCTTACCTGGCTGGCAGGTGCACGTGAAGCCATTGACCATATCATGACAGATGCCATCATTCACACATGGATTACTCTCACAGTCGTCAACATCAATCTCACAGTAAGTCCCCATGTAGCCTGCGAGACAAAAGGTTCAGAAGTGGATTAAAATATCTAGCATTAACATTTGTCTTTTTTCATTTTTATTATGTACGGACATGTAAGGAGACCCATGCAACTGTTTCCCTCCCTTTATTTCAAACAAGTGGGCACATTTTCGCATTTGAGGCCTCAGACTTTCTGACACACTCTCTGCTGAACTACTGGATGGGAGAGAAGACCCAAAGAGAATCCTCAGTGTTCCCACTCGAGTGAGCTCAAATCACCATACCGTACTATCAATGGAGCATCACCTCTCCCTGGGTCAGTATCTTGTTCACTACATTCATGCTGTACATTCTACGTTATGGCTCCTTCTTTGGGGTGAATCTGAGTGTAGATCCCAGTGTCACCCCCTGGGAGAGGCTAGTGTGGAATCAGAAATAATCAGTGGCTCCCCATGAGCTTTGCCAGGCTGGCTGATGATGAGGAGGGTGATGAGGAAGAGCCCGTCTCTGGAAATGAAGGGAGAGGGGGAGAAACTATGGGAAAAGGGCTCTTTCCCTCTGTGTGTGTATGAGGGGTCCAAAGTGGAGCACAGAGGGATTCTATTGTTCCGCTCCATTCCCACCACTCTCCCACCCATTAGTATTCACAGCACAGTCCTCCCCCTAACTGCTGGCCCTCTCTCACATCCATTCCTATAGACGCGAGTCCCAGCCCTAATTTGTATAGTTCCCAAAACCCCAGGATGCATGTCGGACTGTGTGTGAGAGTTTTACTGTGGTTTTGTCAACAAATGTCCAAACCATCACTCAGTCCAAACTAATACCGTGTCCGGCTTGTACAGTGAATTCAGATTACAGCAGAGCCTCCATACTCCCCGTGTCAAAGTATTACATAACAGTCTACCCTGGTAGTCAGTATGGCAACACAATAGATAATGCCACTCTAGAAGGTCAAGTTTAAATGATCAGTTGTTTCACGCTGCTATTGGTTTTGGGCTGTCATATGAGAATTATAAAGGAATGTGTGCTATGAATTGGGAAGATACTGGAATATTTATATTACGTGGCTATAATAAAACCAAAGGAATATATAAATGAGATATTGAACAAAGGTAGCCGCAGCGTGTCGTCAAGCTCATGACCAAGGTCATAGCACAAAATTCGGTACCCTGTACATAAGTATTCTCTTTTGGGCCCAATTGCAATTTTCTATACGTTTGGCATGTCATCCTTCCATGAGTCTAGAGAGATGTAAAAGGGTTTTAGCTCAACACATTCAATCATTCATCTTTTCTCACTACATCTGAGCTTGTCTTATTAACAAGTGTGAATAAACTACTGGTTATTCATTCTTTGTCTGCAACCGCTTATGTTATGAACTATAGAAAGACACACAATGTAAAATTATCTTTGATTTTATCAGTACCTGGCATGCAGATGCAGGTAAACTCTCCAATGCGGTCCAGGCAGGTGGCATCATTCTGGCAGGGCATGGACAGGCATTCATTAATGTCGATCTCACAACGTGGACCCGCATATCCCCGACCACACTGACACTGGAAGGAGCCCTCTGTGTTGACGCATTTGCCAAAATGCTCACATGGGTTGGCACCTGCAATGTAAAAAAAGCTGTTGATGAGTATATGACACAAATGAAAGGAAAGATGCAGCAGACCGTATGAAAATGTAACTACAGTGCTGACAGCTAACTTACCAATTGAACACTCATCCATGTCTTGGTTGCAGGCCCCTCCCACAAATCCAGCAGGACAGGTGCAAATGGCACGGCCATTAAGGGGGTTGGTGTCACACACAGCGCCGTCATTGCAGGGGTTACTGACACATGCATCATCTAGGTGGCACAGCAAGCCTGAGAACACATCACAGAAAGAATACACAATCCAGTTATTAATAATTTAGCAGCCAGCGGTAAGAGGGGAACAGAGGCCATTTAATAATACCACTTACCAGTCTTTCCAACTGGGCACTCGCAGAAGAAGGATGCTACACGGTCATGGCAGGAGGCGCCATTGAAACAAACAGCTATGGCGCAGTCATCGATGTTTTCGCTGCAGTCATCTCCAGTCCAACCATTAACACAAACGCAGGTATGACCGCCGATGGTGTTAAAGCAAGTACCACCATTGTGGCAAGCATTTGGTTGCATCAGACACTCGTTGACATCCTCAGCGCAGTATTGCCCTAGTGTGAAAGAGTCATATATTGATACACAAAGACTCACCATGATATGAGTTTATGGTTAACAAGAAAAAAAAGATATGACTAAATAAAGCAGTACCTGTCCACTCAGGTGGGCACTGGCAATTGTAGGTGTTGACACCATCCACACATATTCCTCCATTCATACACTTGTGACCTGGACAGTCATCGACATTATTCTCACAGTTATGTCCCTCAAATCCTGAGGAAGATGAAGAGAGGGAGAGAGACTCATGATACACTGACAGAGTAGCCCACATAAACATTCACTGGGGTCTGTTTCACATGCTATGACTTTCTACCCATAACCTTGAGTGATATTCTACACAGGAGAGATGTGGGACAGTTTAGGCAGTAAAAAGAGTCAGTGGGTGTATGATAGTTTACATCTTCTCATGATGGTTCCCATACCATGCCAGAAACAGCCATGACCCCTGCATGCTTCAGAGGTCCACACTCCCTGCAGTGTTTGCTTGTTTTATAATCTCTCACAGTTTCAATGACTTCCTCTTTGGCAAGAGACATTTCCTGTCTACTCCCCAGTGGGAACCAGAAAGTCCATAAAGTAAATTCCTTCTGTTTTGAACAGAGTGGTGTAGAGTGACGCAGGTCGCCTCTTCAACTCTCCCACCATCCCATCTGCAGCTATTAATAGCACACAGGCAACTCATCTATGACAGAGGAATAAATCCCGGTACACACTAACTGACTACGTCATCAGGCTGGGAAAATCTGTACGTTTTAAACATCACACTGAGGGCCTGGGAAAACTCTTACTCTTACTATGGTTGTGTGTGGGTGTGCATATGTGTTCTATTAGGATGACAAGGGAGCTGCTATACCTGGTAGGCAAGCACAGTCGTAGGAATGATCACTAATCTGTCGACAAGTGCCCCCATTAAGGCACTGAGAGGGGGCACATGGAAGGGTGGACACCTCACATGTGCGTCCACTATATCCTGGTTGGCATTGGCAGCGGTAGGACCCATGGGTGTTGATGCAGAGGCCACCATTGAGGCACACGCTAGGCTTGCGGCACTCATCAATGTCGTTGCGGCAGTTCTTTCCCTGGTAGCCAGGTGGGCAGGAACAGTTGTAGTGGTTATTCCAATTGGCACAACGGGCTCCATTGGCACAAGGGCTGGTGGCACAGGCATCAATGAGGGAGCAGTCTTGGCCTGAAGATTAAATAGCAAATTGCATTCAGTTGAGATAGAAACTTTCAATATCCCATCACAGATGTGATGTGTTCTAATGAAGATAAATTGTGACAGATGTACCTCTGAACCCTCTCTGGCACACACAGGTGTATTGTGGGATACCATTGACCAGCTGGCTCTTGCAAGCAGCTCTATTTAGACATGGAGATCGATGACAGGGATCCAGGTGCTGACAGAGTGGTCCAATGAATCCAGGACGACATCTGGGGAAACAAATTTACACATGGAAGCAAACATTAGGATCTCATAGACCTGTAGATCAAAACAGGTCGCAAACTAAGTCACTCAAAGACAGAGCTGTGAGTTTCCATCTCTGGTGTAGCCCAATTCCCATCATGTTCTCAGTTTGGCAGTCAGAGCTAAACGACATCTTGGCAAGGTCTTCTGCCAGACTCATACATTGGCGAGAATAATACTTGTGGGACCTGAAATGAATTTACATTAACATAACTTACCCGATATGCACTAATCATGCAATGTACTGTTTGTGGAATAAAACACATACATACTCACAAATTGACTTTAAAATATGAACAAAGTAGGACGCAATCTTGTGTTACAAGCGTAACACTGCCCACTCTGTTCTTTCCAGATGGAAATCCTCAGTTTCTCCGTGTCAGTTAACATTCCTGCACTCTTACAGTTTTTCCACACCTCAGCTCTTGTTTCTGTTCTCATATATGAATAAGAACACACCCAGAAACATCCGTTTGGAAACCTACAAAGTGCCAAAATGTACTGCCATGAGAAAAATGAGGACTACATTACACATTAGCTAAATATGAGAAACAGCTGTGATATTTGAATGGAATATTCAAATATTACATATCCTTCCAGTAACTATGCAGTACCAGTAATGTATATTCAGTAAATGGTGAAACTCTAATTGCCTCTCTGTAAAACAAGATTTTTATGTTTCCTAGTTGTCAATCTTAAGTGTATCCGACAACACAAATATACCCATAGTTTTTGGCAAAATTACCTTCATATGTCAATATTGCTTGACTCATGTCCTATTTATGCATAACAAGACGTTGTGAATATCTTCATGCTTCAAGTCTATGTTTGTAGTTCTACACCTTTATATACAGCGATGGTGTGCAGGACTCTGAGTTTTCCCCTGACAAACATGCAATACTGTACACAAACTAAGCGCTACAATCAACAATTGTATTTACTATCAATTAACTCGCTGGTTAGTTTCATGATTGATAGTTTAGTGTATGAAGTGTCAAAAATAGTGAAAAACACTCATAAATCTGTCAAAGCCAAAAGTGGTTTGCTCAGATACCCCAGATTACTATGAGGAATTATCAAAAATAAAAGTACTAAATTGTCACATGAATGATGTTTGAAAAAACAAAATTTTCCTTGAAATCTGAATGCAATGATAAATCAATGATCAAAATAGTTTTAGCTATTAACCGTTACCTCAATAAATTGGGGCCTCTTTGATGTGAAACCATTGTTTTTAGACACAGATGGTGTCTCTCTGCAAAACTCTAAGGGAGTGTAGACATGGTTTGGACTTCCTAATGGGTCCAGTAAGATCTGGTAACTCTACACTTGCAGTGGACCTCATGGCTGCTTAGATGTTTCCTTTTCAAAACAGGCTGTTTGATACTGTCAACAGGGCAGTGACAGCCGGGTTTTTGGCTTTGGCTTCATTGGTGAAGAACCCCTGGCAGGGATCAACAATGGATTTTCATCTGTTTCCTTTTACAGGAGTACAACCACAAAATTTGTGTTAGTTCTTATACTTCTCTGTTCCGTGTTGTTGCCCCTTTAAGCTATGACTAATATAGATCAGGAAAATGCTTTGTCCTGGCAAGGAGGGAATAGTTCAAGGTGTGGCTAGGATGAACCAATGTGTCTGTGTTTTCATGGAAATTGCCACAACGATCAATTCCCATGCAAAATTTCCCTTAAGACTTCACATACAGCAGTAGGGCATAGAAACATACCAAGAACTTTGGATTTCCCCTTACAACCCCCTCCTCTCATGTGAGAGGTCAGATATCAGAGGTCCCTGATCCAATTGTCATGATAATGTCACTCAGGTTGCAGTGATTGGGGTGGGGCTGCTCTACAACCAAGAATGTCTATAAAAAGGTCGAATTGATGGAGAGGTTGATGAAGAGGAGGAAAGAGTAGTCTGGTCAAAAAAGAATGTCCCGTCATATTTCCTGTAATCCTTCGTCTCCCGCTCTGAAAACACTGCACTCACCCCGAATGCGCAATCCGTGTTGCCCTAGTAACCTCGCAGACGAACAAGCAAGTCTGACACCCTACCAGTCACCCCTTACCAACCCCCATCCTGGCCCCAGTGGCTATTTGTCATGGCTTGGCTGGGTTTATTTAGAGGCAAATTAACCAAGTCTGGAATCTTGGGTGTCACTAAAAAATGAATCACAAAAGTGGCACAAAGGCGGCTTTGAGAGGACCGAGGAAAAAAGTTGGTCATAGAGCTAAAAAACAGAACATATGCTGACAGTAGATTTCTTCGAGAGCTACTCTGCACCATGGGATTTGACTGCTGATGAAAGCCAACGAGCTGCAGTCTCAATACGATGTTTGAAAAATTAAATGCACTGGCCGTAAATTTGTTAAAACATGTACAATGCACACACAGACTGTGGACACCCCTACCGCGCAGTCGCTCTGTAGATGTATTCAGATGTAGTCCATTATTTATCATGACAAAATCCACGTCAAGTGAACCCCAGTTGATTCTTTTGTATTAATTGTACATGTACGTATGTGTGTGTGTGTGTGTGTGTAAGAATGACAATAGCAGTTATGTCTGATAAGTTATAAGATAAGATAAGATAATTATTTGTCTTCTCTCGTGAATGCACACTGAACCGAGCAGCAAAAACACACATTCTTTTGTCAAAGCCTGACTCATTGCCAACGTGTTACTCCCATAACATACAACTCAGAATGCTATCAGTGCCGAGAGTGTGAGAGACGTGTAAATTTGTCCTGGTGCACTTGAGAGTGTCCTTATCAGAGTCTTTACAACCTCATGGATTCCATTGCCTCTGGGAAAAACGGGACATGCATTGTGCCTTCTCTTGGGTCAAGCCTTATTTGTGGAGGATGTGGATAGCAGGTGGAGGCTGCGGTTGTGCAATGGGCCTCTGAGTCATATTTAGTGAGTGCCAACATATGACCTTTGAGGAAGAGAGTGCAGCAGATGAAGAGGAGGTCTTTCACTGCAGCGCAAGGATGGCCAGAGTGGATAATCTCTTCGTGTCAACAGCTGTGAGGACTTCTGACAGCTGCAGCCACGGCACCATGCATCTGTCCACATCTGTCAGTGGACTCCTGGATGTCAGGAATCTAACTCTCCTGACAGACTTGGAGCCAAAACAACGGTACTTTTTTGCTCAAAGAACAAACCAAGTATCCAAAAGACATGCACACAAGACATTGGCTGAACAAGAGATGTGGTCATCACCTGACCATCACCTTCACCAAACACATGCATCAATAGTTTTCTCTTCACACAATATCAAGCACCACTGCAACAAAGCAAACACATGCAACAATCACTGCACGCCCAAACACAAAGGGTAGAAACTTACAACCAGCCTCAGCCTCAGAGGAACTGTAGCAGTGTGAACCCATAGGGGAGAAGATTGACAAGAAAATACATTTAAATGCAGGGAGAAACTGTTGACAGTTATGTGACATTTAATAAAGAGAAGTTTTAAGTGGAAATGGCCCTATAAAACATTTTTTGAATTTAAAATACGACATTCGAGCAGTGTTCTTGGATTTGTAATTTGTTCTGCATGAAGACCCTTCAGATTCTGTGATTTATGGCAGTGACTTCTGTCACCAATACTCATGTAACACAATCCCAGTTTTCCTGCTTTCTGGGTCACTGCAGGGTAACCTGAGCTCATCCTCTCCTACAATAGCAACTACTCTGCCAGAGGTGAAAGGTTGACTCACCTGTGAACAAAGAGTCTGTAATCTTTGACACGGTTCAAACACACAGTCATGCTCCAGAAAGCAACAAGTATAGAGAACTCGTCCTCTTTCAGACGTTATTTCCTATGACATATGGAACGCAAGAGCAACAACAACAGAAGTTCATCTTTTAGACCAGGACAAGATTTAATCTTCTACATTTAATGCAGGAGCTTAACTGCATTTTATAAATTATTTTGAGACCAAGTTTGTGATCCAGAAATATAAATTTTTGGGGAAAATCTTGCAACACTGCTTTTCTCTCACAGCACGGAGCTCAGCTTGCAGGAGCCAGCACTTCCCCTTTTAAGCAAGCCCATACTGACAACACACTGCCAAGAGGAGCCCATCCACATCCCCCCTCCTTCAAACAGCCTCTTCTGCTTTGCGCTTCTCGGCTTGGCTCTCCCTTTCTCAGCAAAGAGCCAGATTGGGGGTTGGGGAGTGTTTTGTGGCCCAAATAAAAGAGCTCAAGTAGTCAGAACTCCTTTGTATGAGAGTGCTGAGGGGGGGCACTGACCCAAACAGCTAGTCTTTCAGGCCTGGGCTTAGTTACATGGACCAACAGGCCAGAGCTGTAGCCTGGCAACAGTGACCCATGGTGAGAGAGAGTTGAGGGAAAGGGGGTGTTTGGAGACAGGGTATCATAAGGACAGTTGCTGCACTTCAAAAGACGGATCCCCCATATATGCAGGTAACACTAAGTTCCACGTGGGAGCAATTCAGTCAAGTAATTAGGTATCATGTCTAGAAGGATAAGCACGGCAATATTTAAAGTGCAAAGTTTGTTTCAACATTTTTTTCTAGAGACATATAGGAGGTTTTGAAATCTCCAGAGGGAGGTTTCCGGAACAACCCTCGAGCATGAATATTAAACATGTGAATAAAACGAAATTTAACTTTCTCTAGAAAAAAGCAGTGAAGCATCATCCAGTGCATCCTTCTCACCTCTGATAGCCTGTTAATCCTTTCATTTACATTTATTTACATATCAGAATATTCATCCAAAATCCGGGGGGGATTGGTGCATTTTAAGAAAATACGCTCTTGATAAGGACAGGACAAGAACCAACAATTTCTTATACTTTTAGGTTATATGCAATATGAGATAATTTGCCTCAAGTCAAGTGTGAACCAATTTTTGAAGAATACCCACTGACATTTTTCAGATAGCCGTAAATTTGCACATGACCACATTGCATGAAACTCAGAGTTGAGGTCTTTCAAAGCATTCTCCACTGAATGTAACCACAAAAACCCCACCCATCCAACTAAACTGAACCAGATTTTACAGAACTTGGAAGTGACCCCCATCGCCAACTTTAAATGAGTAGGCCTTAACATTACAAATATATAAATAAATAAAAAATCCTACTGGCATGTATAGCCATGCTTTTTTTCACTAAGCATTTCTTTGAATCTGAAAAACACTAAAATAATGTTGACAAAAACTGTTTGACTGAGACCAGCAAAGACTTTAACATGGTCACAGCCCTGAAAGAACAGGATTTGTTTATAGTGCACCGGGAAAGGTTCTCAGTGATAAGCTAGAGAATGCTGGGAACAGCCGGAGAATGTCTATTACTGGCTGCCATTATCTGCAGCTGTCACCCTAAGAACTACTTGATATCTTGAATTAAGTTGGCCAGTCATAGCTAATTAAACATTTTTATAAAACTAAACGAAATTACGAATATGCAATGGTTGTGTTTATTCCCATTTGGTAAGGTATGAAGAACACAAAATCTCTGACAACTGGGAAATGTAAACATTGGCAAAACGCTGCCTGGTTGTTTGTGGAGACTGTGCTTAGTGGAGAAGTGAAAACCTTTTCCTGAACCATTTAATAAAGGACCCATCCCTTCCTCTTTGAAAGGAGAGGGAGAAACAAGGGAAAGTTTTCTGGCAGACCCCAGTTATTTCAATCAGGCCTGTCTGAACGTTTCTTCATAAATTACCATCTCTAGGATAAAAACAAACAGCAAAGGGAAGAGATTTAGAAGGTTAACTTTTAAACGTTTTTTTAGAACGTTTCTGTTCATTCTTTCATTGAGTCAAGGAGAAATGATAGAATACAAGCAAACTGGACTCGTTTTTCTGGATAAGTGTGTAATGCGTAACTGAGGTTATACTACAGTCAGGTGTTGAGAATGGATGATGGAATAAAATTTATAATTAGGAACGTTGAGAAGCCTGGACTGGTGGATAGAGTAGGCAGATTTAGTTCCTCAGATAAAACTTGATACGTTTTCAAGAGAGGACAGAATGCACAGCTTTCTACTATTTGGCCTTAGAACAACATCTCACAATTTTCAGTCTTGACCCAGAAAGAATTCACACCAAACCCAAATATTCTATCTTCTACTATATATGACCACTGTTCTCTTTTGTTTGTTTTTTTAAACTTCTAGATGTGCAATGCATCACTTTTCATGATACAAATATGGCTCTATCTACCTGTGAGGATTTGATAAGTGATGAGGCCCTACAAGAATCAAGGAAGTCCAGACAAACATCAAATTTTCAGTGGGATTGGACTGACATAATTGTTTAAGACATTCCTGATGCGGCTACCTGGATGAATGGATGACAGGAATGGACAATAACCTGAAAGCACTAGAGGTAAGAGAGAGATATCAAGGCATTCCTTTCTAATCCAGCCTATAGATGCCAAAAAAAACACTGAACCTGTGGTGCTCTGAACTAAACTAACAAGGCCGTATTCCTAAAAAATCCAATTTTCCTCTGTATTGACTAAAGTGACTTGAAAGCACGCATGAACTACATAGAAAAGTTCGAGCCTACCCTCAATTGAGAAAATGGTATCACCTTTATTGAAAAAATGTTAAACAAAATATTTCCACTATCATTAAAGAAATTTCCAGTTTTTGCTTTGACTCAAATTATTTGTGAAAGTGAAATAAAGCAGGCAGATACAAACCTTTTAACTGAGAAACTACACCTGACGGCAATTTGGAGGTCTTTTTCCTATCAAAGTCTAAGATGTTTTCCTTCATTATGTACGAAATGGCTGGGAGTTGCTACTGGGTCATGACAAAACATTGACAATTTATATGCTACCTCTGCTACTGAGGCCAAGGGCAAAGCATTCATAAAAGGAAGAGGACCACTGTATCCATCCTTGGGCCTCACACAGCAGCTAACATTCATTTCCTTTCCGTGTAGAAGATCGCGGAGGAAAGAGTTATTCTTAATCTATGATCTGCCACTGTGATGAGAGCCAGAGCCAGAAGATGAGCCCTAGGAGCTCGGACAACATGCAGTGAAAGAATGAATCCGCTTGTCACTGCACTGTTAGAGAGGCGACATGTGCTGGAGGGACTGTGAGCTACCAGCTTCATTCCTCCACGAGCTTGTCTCTCACAGTATGGGGGCGGCTGACTGCTCAATGGCAGCACCTGGCCCTATGCTTACCCTTTGTCAAGAGCTGACTTCACTGGATTACCATCACAACATCCACCAGCTGTCCTCTACACCGCCCAACACACCCTTACCCCACCCACGCCCCCTCCCCCTTTCCCAACTTCACTTCACTCATTCTCTACCCCCAAACCAATCCCTCCAGCTGGATCCTCTCTGATGACACTCACTCAATCAGCCTAATTATCTCTCCTCTGGCCACTTTACTGTAGCCCTCTGTGGCCGGCCAGCACATTCTGCACACAGGGTGGAGCAGAAAGGCCAAAGGCTCCTTCCTGACTGCACACCTACATGGCTGTACTCCCTGTGACACGATCAGCCCTTCATTGTCAAGTTCACATCGAAATCATAAAAATACTATGTCGAAATATTTTATCTATCAAAAAGAATACATTTTGAGGAGTTTCACCTTCAATTAAATATTAAGTTGTATTTCTAAATGTTTGCCATGTTGAATAGTACTATTTAGAATTTATAATTGCACTCACCAGAAAAGACTTGTCAGCAGAGCCACAGCTGGTGAGTAGCTGAAGCTCTGCAGCGGATGTGCAGAACTTTAAATTTCACTTATGTTGCATGTGTTTGCGGTCCTACAAAAAATGAACCGCTTCACAAAGAGGATTTGCTAATACAACACAGTAATGTATGAGGCACTGTTGTAAAGTAGCAAGTGCTGAAGTTTCTGCCACATCCAGACAGCTCCAAACAGCATTTAAAAAGCATTGTCAGATTTTGAAAGTCAGTGTTTTATCAATTTACAGCAATATTTATGAACTTAGCCACAGTACTCTTTTTAGGAAATAGGTGTTAAATAAAATATCTAAATATTAAATATTAATATAAATGTTCAATCTAAATGTGAATGATACATCTAAATGTAAATTTTAAATCAAAATATTAAATCTAAGTCTAAATGAATATGTTGAAATGTAAATATAACATCTAAATCTAAACGTTTAACCGAAGCTGGATAAAGAAAACCATTTTTGAGTGAATGTTGTTTCTACCCGAATAACCAAAAAAACATTTAACCTTACCGAACGGTTGAACAACAAACCAAGGATGTTGAAAATGACTCGGTAAAGTTCAATGTTTTCTTGGTTCTTCAGATAGACATTCTCAAACATGGCCGACAAAAACTTCTGTCTTGCTACAAAAACCCCAACCCCCAGTCTGTGATGTCAGTGCTCCCCGAGTTTAACCCGGCGAGCATTTGTTTGCTCTTAAACACCTGTTTTTAGAGCGATGTACTCCTTTCTTTTTTCTTTTGTAATATTTGTAAATTATTTCTTTATTCTTTTCTTTGTATTATTCATTTTTCTCCTATTTGAATGTGTTAAATGTCACTGTATCTGCTGTGATCAGGGAATAAAGTTTGGTAAAATGAAAAAAAGTGACGCTTTAGGTTGCTCCTAAACATCTGATTATGGGGCCAGGGCAACTTTTTCTATGGTGTCAATGCTAAGAATCATTTCCAGGTTAGGGACAGGACCAGAACACGCTTAGACCTGCCGATCAAAATGGGGCTCTGCTAAACATAGAAACAATGATTTCTACATCGAACTTTTATTTTGGTACTTCCACTGAAGTCAGTGTAAATTTGCATTTTAACCAAATATTTAGTTTTGTTGTAAACATTTAGGTTCAACATTTAAATTTAACATTTAGATATCATTTTTACATTTAAATTTAGCATTTAGACTTAAAATTTATATTTAATATTTTGACATTCTTTTAAACATTTATTTCCTAGAAAGTTAAATATGACTACCTTCACAAATATTGCTGTAGATGTGATTTAAAGAAATGACTATAACATTTTTTCACTGATTTTAAAACATTGTTTGGAGCTAAATATGGCAACAAAAAAAAGTTGCTGTTAAAATCAGAGTGCGCTACTTTACAAATGGTGCCCGATAGTAAGTCAATCTTCTCTACTAAACTTATATTACCCAAATTAAATAAACAATGTTTCTCACAGACCATTTCAATCACATGGATACTGAGCCCAAAACAACATTACGCATATCAGACTGCTGGTCATCAGAAAGTAGTGGATTTCCACAGAAGACCCTGATTGATAGTTAGACGTCTGCCACTGACACAGCCATAACACTTTTGTGTAAATCATCTTTAATAAACTTTGTGTAGCTGTTTTGTAATTACTGCATTACCAAGTAATCTGACCATCAGTTGAAGCTGTCAAAAGTTGGCACCTGGGTTGGGAACATGGTCATTGAGCAAGGTTAGATGGCTCACCCTCAAGATCATAAACTGATCTTTACTGGGTCACTGAAACAGGTGAAATTGGTACCAGCAAGTTTGCCACCTGAACAGGTTACTCAGGATTATTACTCTAATCCCGTAACAGCTATTCTGGCAAAATGGAGAACAGACCTGAGATTTCTTGCTTTTTTTTAGTGCAGTGCGGTATCATGTATGAGTTTCAAAAATTCATACATGATACCAAATAATATATTGGTATCTGGGACAATAACAATGGTAGTTGCCATACACAAAGTATTGCTGTCACTTGAGCAGCTACTTGCCATAAGAAAACAAAAAAAAACAAAGTGCATGCAAAACATGCACAGAGCAATTTGTGGGTATTTTTGGAACATTGGTGTTTTATAGAAATGTTGTTTTCTACTTGTTGTCTGAATTCCTTTCAAATACCAAAACATGGATCTGTGTCTACATTCTCTTATTGCCTTTTTTCTCTGTGGTGGAATCATTTTCCCGTGGCCTTTCTTCTCTCTCTCTCTCTCTCTCTCTCTCTCTCTCTCTCTCTCTCTCTCTCTCTCTCTTTATGCCTTGTTCTGATGGTGCAATGTTACAGACAGGTATCTGGTAGAAGAAAGGATCTTTTCTGCAGCTTTGGATCTCCAGTTTCTGTAGGATCCCAGGGGAATGGGTGGGGAGCCTCCAATACTCACCTCTGACTAGTCTGACCACTCTCATGTGGCCATTCTCTGCTCCACTGCACTGCACAACTCTGCTGTTGGACTCTTTCTATATTGTGTTTTATAAACTTTGATGGTCCCTTCCTTTGGGCATGCCATTTTTTCATCAGTTGGCATTAAGGTTTTTCTTGGCGATTACCCACCTAAACCTTAACGCCAACAGATAGACAGCAAATAGGTATACATAAATCAAAGACAGCTGAATTGATTTGATGACATATAAAATGGAGTTTAGAGTATCCTTTAGGCTAAGGATCAAGTACCAGGCATGAGTGGTGTCACAAATAAATGACTTTCTATTGAAAAAGATATGGCGGCTAAAAATTATTCATTTACTCACTAAATGACACTCACCCATCTTGGCTTGAGCTAATGGTTAAAAAGCTGCATGTGGCACCGCACAGGCAATTGGGTTACACATTGGCTAGCATGTGTAGACTGCTCCAGACACAATAGTGACACTAAGAATTTGTAAGTAAAAATTTCCAATAACAATCATATATGAAGACAATTTCTGGCTTATTTGCTTTTAAGAACTACTTCCGTGGCCATGGCTCAACTTTGTACCTTGTAGTGCTGTAAACTGCACACAACCAATAAAATCTACAATAAAATAATAAATTCTTGTTTTTGGAGGGAAGTTGTTGGAAACGGAGGTGTTCTTGTTCTATCAATGACTGTATATCATCAATCTGAAACCCTGAGGCATGTTTCCTCAGCTATAGCTTTTTTTTTCTTCAAAGGGACAAATGACCCCTGGGTAAAACACTGTAGGCTATTTAACTAGGGCATTGTTATGAGTTATTGCCATACAACCCCCTTACCAAATTGGAAAACAAAAGCCTTATCACTGCCAGAAGATGTGAGGGCTCAAAAAAGTTCAGAGCTGGCAGGAATCAAAGAAGAGTAATCCAAACAGGTTTTCAAAAGGCGGATTTTGAAAGCTTAAACTAACCGCCTGATGCTAGTAGTGACCTGAACATCAGGAAAATTACCACACATAGTGGAGAGTAATGGAAAAACAAAGAACAAAAACTGAATCTATGATTCAGACAAGACTCTAACAGGTGCAATAGATGAGTGTGGCTGCCAAACATGTTGAAGCGCGTTGATGCTTAGTCCTAATCAATTAGTTCTACATCCCAGACTGTCAGTAGTGCAGTGGTGGAGTGCAGGACATACAGATGGAATATTTAGTTTATTTTAGACTGATTACCCTAAATGGAAAGTGATTATTCTAGTTAACGTCAATTTACATCAGTTTACACTCAAAGCCCACACTTTCTGTTTGAACCCATTTCAATAGCTGAGACTGAGCAGGACAAAACCCAGCAAAGAGGCTTAGAAGAAAAGAAACTCTGGTCCACAGTTCTTATCACGATACATCTTTACACATGTTCCACTTACATGCATCCAGAGGATGAATCTAAGCATGTCCCTCCATTTTCACATGGTCTGTTTTTATCCAGGCAACGGAACCCTGTGGAAATGTGAGAAATTAGTGAGATTCAGCTGAGAAAGGGATGCAATCTTCTCAAACCTAAGCATGTAGTCCACTCATTGGAGAAATAAATCACAGCAAAACTATATATAAGCGATCATAATATTGCCACTGGAATATAAGAATAGGAAATTACTGTAAACATGGTTATGCTCAAACTGATCTTTGCTCACCATTTAATGCCCTTTTAACATCATCATACAGATTCCTTTCTAGGCTTTTGTCCCTTGAAGACAAACCGGCAAGTTTGAGGTTTCCTTTGCCGAAGCACGTTCACTTTTCTGTTCTCTTGATAAACATAGTAAGACTTAACAGACTTAACTTTATTATACCTTCGATTGCTCACTGCTACTATGGAAAATATATTCACTTTTTTCGGAAGGTCTCTCTTCAGAAACGGATTGGGGGCTTCGAGCGATTACTCCCAAAATTAGTTTTTAAGCTAATTTCCACCAGCATTAAACAATAAAACATCTAAAAGTTGAAGCCCAAGCGCTTCAAAATACAAAAAGTTCTGATGTGGGGGAAGCAATTTCTACTCATTAGACTGTGTAAACATGGGGACAGTGGCATCAAGATACTCCAACAGAAGAAAACCAGCCAACGTAGAAGATTTATGATGCAAAAAATATATATTTCCACTGATAAATGTTTCTTTCCACAAAAACAGTGGCCATTGTATATTTTGAAACGCGATGCTTGATAAACGTCTGTTACAATCATATCTGTTGCGATTCAATTACCCTTAAAAAGACTTGGTAGATTATATCAAATCAAAGTAACGAATAATTTAAAAAAAAACTCATAGAGAAAAATACTCAAAACACAAACATAACAGCTGTAATTTGAGCTCAATATTAAAAAAGAATTTCCCAGCTTGTATTTGGTTAATGGTTGTCCAGACATGTCCAGCCTGCTTGAGGACGTCCGAGCCACACATGCCGTTAGAATTAATGTATTAGACCATACCTTCACAAAAAGATATCAACGATAAAAGTGACAGAATAATCCATGGAATATTCCCTTCCATTTCGGTGGAAAAGTTTCCAGTGTTTCAAGTTGGTCTTTTAGTAGAAATACATCCTTCAAAAAAGTTCACATAAATTCAAAGGCTCCAAAAGCGATGGATTTGTTTTTTTCATAAAGTCAGCCGGAAAGCGTAGCTCCCAGTCCGGATTATCCTCCGCTGCTCGGCCACGGCTGCTGAGATTCTCGGTTAACCTCCTGAAAGTTTTGAAAAACTTATCCTCCAGGATTTCTCCCATTGTCTGGTATTACTCCGCCTCTCTCTCTCTCTCTCTCTCTCTCTCTCTCTCTCTCTCTCTCTCTCTCTCTCTCTCTCTCTCTCTCTCTCCTCTCTCTCTCTCTCTCTCTCTCTCTCTCTCTCTCTCTCTCTCTCTCTCTCTCTCTCTCTCTCTCTCTCACACACACACTCACACACACACAGCGACCCCTCCCTCCCTGAAGAGATAGTCAGCGTGAAGAGTTTCCCAGCATTGGGCCCATTACTTTCAGACAGCACCGCTCCAACCACACGGACAGAATGCAGGCAGGAAACTGTTGCTATGTTATGTCCAACTATAAGCCAGGCATCAATTTAAATTATATCTAAAAATCTGGCCACAACATCATAAATTAGTTGTGATTCACCAAAAATGGAGTACCAGTTGTCTGGATGAATGAATCGTTCAGCACGTCTCTGAGTGAACATGTTCTGACTGTGGCAATACTTTAAAGATGAAAAACTATATTTTAAGGACTTTGTGGAAATGGAAATCTGGAGCCTAAAATTATCCCCATGATTGTGACATTAGTTTTAATATGTTTGTTGAGTTATTTCTGCTTGGGCGCTATTAAAGGAGAGTTTTTCCTTGTTTAGCCTTGGATTTGTTTTCCGCGGACACCATTTAGCTAACAACGGAATTTTTGGTTATTTTGCCTTCTAAAAATGTCAAGCGTTTATATGTCAATGTTTTGAAAACAATCCTTGTTCAAATGGATCTACAAAACGACTGAAAATGGTGAAGCATGTTTGCAGCGCAAGTACTCGGTGGTGTAGTATTTCAACAGAAACATTACAGAAGATAATTGTATACCCATTTGCATGATCATCTCCATTACTCGTAGAATTCTAAGAACAAAAGACAATAGTCAAACATTGTTTTCTATACCTGGGAGTTTTTTTTGAAAATAGTTCTAAGGTAAACGGCTCTGACTTGACTCAACCTTACATTAAGGTCTGTAAGAAGGCAAAGTAAGAATAATGCACACTACATTCATTTTGCAAGATGTAGATATTCACTTGTGTGTCATCAGCATAAAGCGGTAATCGATCTGGTGATGGTTAATAATGTTTCCATGTGGGAGCATAAACCCTCAGTACAGTATACTGTAATTAAACAAAATCCATTAAATCCAAGGAGTCTCTGATTCATGACACCCAAGGAGGAGAACAAAGAAGTCTAAAATGTTCTTGTCCACCATGTTGAAGGCTGCACTAACATCAAAGAAGGGGGCAAAAAACACTGTAAGCATCAACTACATTTTCAGAAAGGTTATTGAGGTTAGCATGGCTACTACTTGTTTTATGAAATAAACAAGTAGATAATTCAACATTATTTTCTCCAAAAAAGACCACTAAGTAAAGCTTAGAAACGGGTCTGTAATTATTCACCTCCGACTTGTGACATTATCTCAAATAATAAAATTAAAGGTACTCAGAAAAGGAGATCTCGAAGAGCTTGGATTTTATTTGGTCTGTGCAATAGCCACCATATCGCCGACAAGTCTTAATTTATCAATCGAGATTTCTTAAAAAGGTCATCCACAGAGCCAAGATTAATGGAGGAGTGTTATTAACCCGATTTGAAACCATGTCAGTAACTTCATTAATAATGTTATAATTCATCCCAGGACAGTCATTATGTAGTCTCAACCTGTTGTGCTTTTATAACCATTGCTAAATATTATAATTGCCGAAAAAACTGGTCAAATTAATGAAGAAAATACTGGGGACCCCACCTTAAAAGCACTCATTTTGTCAACTAGAGTTTAAAAGGTTGAAGTTAAGAGGAGAATATTCTAATTGCCAAAGCATTTAAATTCAGCTAGGATCCAGGGAAAAAATGAACCATGCGCATAATGTGAAGTAACTAAGCAACGTTATTTATTTATAAAAATAACTTCTGTATTGCTCTTGACTGGAATGTTTCCATTCCTGTGCAAGCTTTCTTTGTAGGAATCTTTACATTTGATGAATAGTGCATGAGAGAGTGAATTGTATAGCATATAGCATATAGAGCAGGGATTCATGTTATTCCCACGGCCCAAGCATTGAGCTGCAATCCTGCTATCTCAGCCTGCACCTCCTCAGTCTGTGGCAGTGGACTTATTTCCTGCAGTCAGTGTATAGTGCCTTGGTTGTCCTGCTGCACGGAGCGGAGCGGGTCGCTTACAGAGACAATAGTCCTGATTTGAATCATAAAAGAAGTCCGGCATTATGACACAGTTTCTCTCTGCAGGGGAGGGCAGTACACTAATGTTCAAGCCCAGTGCCCCAACACCGTCATCTCCCCCTCTCCATCACACTACTGTTGGTTCTGGTCTTGAATAAATTACAAGCAAGGGTCGGGCCATGAATGCGGTCAACTGGTTTGGACTGATGTTCGTTAGTGCATATGACATCGTCTATAGGGGTCAGTCAAAAGAGCTTGTAAGGCTCACAACACCTGCTTAATTTGGAACCGACTGTGTGATGAAAGTTGGCAGTGTAAAGTTTTTCTATAGCTGTATTCAGCCTTCTCTGCAAATTCTATTTCTCAGTGGTTTTATCTTCACGAGCGTGTTCCATTTCTGTAACATTTTCAATCCTCTGCAAATCTCACCAAGGCAGGTCTTTGTAATGCCGTATTGTGCCAAAGATCACACATTTGCATCTGTATTTGTGAGAACTGGACAGAGATGGCGAGAAAAAGATGTTAAAGAGTATGTAACCAGTATGCATTACAGGTCGGTCTCTTGTGTTTTCATCGGATTTTGAAATATGTCTTTCACCCTCTGGGGATGTTGCGGATGCACTCCCAGCTTACTCTGGCAGGTGCTTGCTATATTTTGACTGGCTTCCAGTTGGACAAGGTCCCAAGGAGAGATTTCTCAGACTGTGCGGGCACAGCCAGTTGTATTTACGATACGTTTCTGTCTAGTCAAATGCCTCATGTGCCACATTCCACTGAAAAAATTCAAGGCCTTGACCATTCCATGGAAAAAAGCTGCTGCCTTCTTCAGCTCTAAAATGTTTTCATAATAAAAATATCAGATATCAAGGCGGCAATTAATTTACAGACTATTGATATAAAACCCCTGGTAAAATTGTTATTTGATATATTATCATAATCAGTATTATAGATCAGTTTATACAAGTATCATCCTCTTCATTTAAAAAGCACAAAATAAACATAATCATTTCCACTTTCCCCAATCCCCTGCAAGTTATCCCCCTATTTGAAGTCCTCAAATGAAATTTTACTTACGTGCTCAGTATTTTTTGTAAGAAAGCTTGCCCTAGTGAGTAAAATATGAACTATTAGAGTAAAACTGTGAGGTATACAAGGTAGATGTCCTTGAGACGATAAATATGCACCAAATTTGGAATGAATCGGTTCAATGGTTGAGAAATGATCGCCTGAAACTTTTTGGAGATAAAGCTCCCCCTGTTGTCAGAAATGTATAACCGACATTTCCCAAAATCAACCCAGATCTTGCAATAAGTTCTAACGGGGTGCAAATTGTGAGAATAATGCATGAAATAGTTTTTGTGTTATTGCATAAACACAAAAGATCTGAGGCGTATATGGACGCGACGGCGGCAGCGATGAAGATCCCACAGTATTCCCAACTTTTTGGGGATATTATGAGAAAATTTAATTCCTCGCTGACCAATTTGCATTATTGGAAGTGGCTGAATTAGTCCTTCCTCTTGGAAATGTTATTTTTCCTCGACAGTTTCTGAAATGAAAGAAAACCCTTAATAGCAGTAACAATACTTTAGCTTTTCTGGACATGTTGTTGATGTCTCTTAATTGTAATTTTAACCATCATGCTACATGTTTTTTTTGTTATTTCTCCTGTCCCGTGTTCTCTCACTCTTTACACTCACAAAGAACAGAAGTAATAAATCAACTGTTTTGTTTGGATTGCGGAGAAAGTGTGAGAGTGGAAGACCGGGCGATAAAGGTCTCGCGCAGGACTCAGGGGGAATCTCCAGTCACACAAAGATGCGACAGGCCAGGATTTACAATTCTGCTCTCAGTTGGAGAGCAGTTCTCCTCTTTGAACAGTATTTTTTTAAATTTATATCTTGCTCATAGCTAAATGGGAGGAAATAGCAGGACCTAATTTAAGTGGAAATCTCTGTTTACCCGTTTATTATGGAAGCTACCCTTCTAGCACCACCTTTTTAGTTTTGTATACCCAGCTGTACAAATTACACTGTAATTCTCAGCTTTAAGCATTTGATACCTTGGAATAACATGCACTATTGTGACGCACATTACTAGCAGAAAGGCTTTTATCCAGAACCGCATGTGAATGATACCTTACGTTTGCAGTGTCTCTTGTGAAAGTTGACCAAAGGCTGTTATGTGAAGACCACCCATGGCTGAGAGACAGAAAAGGGGCATACTCATGCCGTTACGATCCTCCTTAATGTAGCTTTGCTTTGAGCTCACATAGAACAGCATGTAAATTTGGACCACGGTCATATTTTGCTGAAAATGTTTCTGTTTGTTCAGTTGATTAATGTCTAACTTAGATGATATATTTGAATGTTGAAATTTTGAATGTTGAAAGTGTCTGATTGCTGTATCGCGGCTCTTTCCTTCCGTGATCAGAGGCCTTTCAGTGCTAGCATGCTTCATGTGACAGGGGTGCTAACAGGCAGTGTTTGTGGACACAGTGGACGCAATGACTTTACCACCCTGGCCAGACTGATTTATATGGGAAATGCCCTGAGTGCACCCACAGAGAGTGTGGAAAGGATTAGTAGCCCCTCTGCATAACTGGTCATGGCCAATCAGCGGCTGAGAACCCCTACAGACAGATGTCGAGGTCATTTGCGGCACAGTGTTCAGGTTGATGGCTCGGATTGTTGTCTTTATTGATTCTCCATAATTGTGTAATGACTTATCATTCAGGGTTTGTGGGCGGGCACTACAACTTCAAGTGTAGTAGGCCAATGATGTTGGAGGAGATGGTGGGCACACTTCTGATGTTGCTGTGTGTGATTGAGGGACCGTTTACATGACAACGGTTTTCACATAAAAAGGTGAAGTTTTGTTGCTGTTGGGCCTTTCAATTACATGCAAACTTAATCTTCGTTGTATGAAAAGTCCCAGAGTTAAATCTTTTGAAAGCGCGACTGTTTCCATGTTCGTGTAAAATTGTCAAATTGCAACTCTTGGGAACACGGTTACGTCACAGCACTTGGAGTGTGGCTGTTAAGACCCAGCCTAATAGCCACTCTTGGAAAAATCTCATTTTGTTTATGCTGCAGTCTCTGTTGAGTTTATTAACCCTCCTCCAGAAACCTTCCAGAGGTTCCCCATTGCTACTGTGAAAAGCGGAAATAAACTGACCTTCCAGGTCAGTCTTCCTCAATGGTGTTGATTTTGTAAAGCTACACTTCAACCACTGGCCGGGCACAAGTGCTTATGGATCAGTGTTTACGGGGATCGTTTTCACAATGTTGTTGTCTGAATGCTGAACTTTTTTAAAAAGGCAAAGAAAAAACTTTACAGCACTTGTGTTAACGTTGCCTGAGATCCAAGAGACTGTTATGTCCATGTGCACACAGCACACACAACTGCATCTGCCAGTGATGAGATAACTCATTGATTCTGGAAAACGTCGACTTGCACCACCTCTGCTTTTCCCAGCATCTAAATTCATGTGCTTTATATGCAATGTGTTTTCACTCTGTGGTGAAAACACATTGCAATTCTATTTTGTCCTCATTGTTATCGTGCAATCAAGTCAAAAGGTTCATATCTTTTGAGGGAGTGGTCAGTCAAGTTTGAGAAACAAGCAAAAGTATCTACATTTTGATCAATTTCTGGAAATCCCACCTCCTTGCTTGAGGCCTCCCTCCAAAGCAACTATTCTGAAACCCATTAACACAATGCCCGATTGACGACACTGACCATCCAGCAGTTGAAGGTGGCCAGATTCACAATTTTGAACAAGCTTTCTTACTCTTTTTGTCTTCTAAATAAAACTAAATCCCGTAAACAGGTATAGAAACTAACACATAAAATACCTATCACATATTAACCTCATTCTGAATAGTTTACCTGATCTGCCAGATACTGATCACCGTTGTGGTTGTGCCCGCTGCCAATGGGGTGTGTAAATTGACAGATATTGAGGAACTTCCTCCCCTGCAGTTGTGAATTAGCATGCAAAGGAGGTCTCACTTACAAGTAAAGACGCACATCAGAATGAACATAAACAAGAAGATGCTGCGAATCTAGCCTGCTGGTACTAAGAAATATTTTTGGCAAAGCATTTGATGTATTTGATTTATACATTTTCATGACTGTGATTTTCTTGTTTGCTTTATTTACAGTTATCCTACTTGATTTTATTTATTTGATTCGATTGTGCTTCCCCGCGGCCCTGAATGATAATTTCATTATCTCGTAAACTAGGCAGAGAGGTTTCTTCTTTAGCAGTGGGTGTATTTTATGTAGCGTATGAGTCATTTACTCTTTTCCTTTCACCTACTTTCTGCCCCACACACACACAGACACACACACAAACGCACACACACTCACACACACACAAATACACATACACAGACACGGTGGGGCTTTTTGCTTTAGGTAAACACGTGAGAATGATGGATCTCTCTTTGGATTGTGGGAAAAAGTGTTTTACTTCCACACAAGATCTCTAAATGACTGTTAAATCCTGTATGTGTACTCAAGTCTTATTTGTGGAGTTAGAGGGCAGGAGAAGAAAGGAAACATACTTTTAACTATGGACCTGTTTGGTTTTCAGAACTTATTTGCCCCAGAAAAGATTGAGACAAGACAAATAGATTGTATGAAATTAGAAATAATAATATAGCTCTCACAGGACCCTCAATGATGAATCATGTAATTCTAATCAATGATGATCAAGAGTCATTTATGTTCCCTTTGAGATATAAATGTAGAAATGTGAGACTCGGTGGTCAGTCTAGAAGCTTGTGCTTCTAGCAGAGGGTGCAATATACCTCTCTGAGCAGGAGGGTATCGCAGACAGAGCTGGAGACTGGGCAGCTGGAGGAATTCAATAAAGCTATGACTCTGTTTCCGTGTGAAATAGCTACTTAAGACCACTGTGAACAGCTGCCGGACAGTCCCCCCCCCCCCCCCCCCCCCCACCCTCTCGCCCCCACCCCCTCCTCTTCTCTTCCTCATTTGGGCAGTAAATCTAGATGGAAAACGGAGGTGTTGGGGACTTGGTGAAAGGGATCCAGGGAGGATCCTGGGGTTTAGTGCAAAAGGTCAGGTCGGTGTTAGCAGACCTGGGAGCCGATACCCAAAGATGACCTGACACACACGCTTTAGGCCGGGCTTTTGACGGCTCTAGACCCTCAACTTTATTCATGAGATTAACTGAACTGGTGTAAGCAAGAGGGCACTGGCAGCCTTATGCTACAAGAGGGCTTATTTTATGAAATGACAGAGAGTCACCTAAGCCATTTTTCAAAACCATTTTCAATTCCATGTAATCTGACAAATAAGGCAGGGCAAAAGCTAACTTTGGTTTGCCCCCAGAATTATTGTAGTGACTTCATGGACATTTCCAAATGGCTAATGCTGCACTAAAAATGTAAAATATAAAACATACTGAGAAAAATGAGCGAATTATAACTGCAAACTCCCTCTCCCCAGCAACTGCGATCCCACATTTGCCTCTGAAAACTCGGGGTGAAAGACAGAGGGGTCCCAAGCTCTCTGTTCATTCTCTGTCCCCCCTGAGTCAATTGTTGGGAAGCATGGTGTCAACCCTGCGCCATCAATCACCCCCTTTCAGATGAGGCCAGACAAGGCGGGGACCCGCCCCCCAGGACAGGGGGGTGGAAGTTCTCATGCCCTCCCCGCCTCCTGAAGCACCATAGTGCTACAGACTGGAGTCCGACAGCTGGTCTGGCCATTAGGGGTAGGCTGAGACCTGAGGGCCCCTGCACAGCAGCAACAGCTGCCAGCCCAATGCCCCTAGCCTCCCCAACAACATAGTTTTTTAAAATCTTCTTTAGAATGACCATTTATTGCCATTCCTCTGCTTTCCTTCACTAAGATGGCCAACAACAGATTACAAAAAAATTATCTCACTTGAGCACAATGTACTGTTTGTGCTAAATGTGTCTGCAATTTTCCATGGCACATGGATTTGCACAAATTATTTATTCAAGCTTGTCTAGAGATTATGTACTTTTGCTCTCAGTAGGTGGCTGAGTTTTGGTTGTCCTGATGCCATATTTCAGTGCTCTTATCAGAGCTGAAGATGATGAAGGCCTTATCTGATGGGACAGGATTGTTCATCTGCTGATGCACGAAAATTACACCTTTAATAATTCTTTAATAAAGTACTTTATCCGGAAAACAGAAAAAAATTGCTTTATTTAGAATCCTGAAAATAATTTTTTGACCAATGCGACCTCCAAAAGCATGAGATTGAGAGATGTAGTCACTGTAGTGTGTTTCTGAGTGCCTGTTAGAAAAAAGCATTTGAAGGGATTTCGTTGAAATATTGAAGAAAGTTGGGTTCTGTGAAGGAGAACAGGTGATTCATTTTTAAAGCTTACCTTTTTTCAACATGTCATCACGACCTGTTATGCCAAATAAAGGCAGAGTAATGCATTTTGTGTTGCCCAAGGAGGATTTACTTTGTGGAAGTACCTTCTGTATTGTGTGTTTATTTGTCTCTTTGTTACTATCATCAAGTGTCTGTTACTGGTCATCAGAAGCTGAAAACTACATAGCAGACACTCAGCGAACGGTGGTGATTTGGGTAAAACCTTGTGTGTTTACATTTTTTTTATTGTCAAATACTTTTGAAAATGAAAAGTTTTGTAAAATGCATTTTAAGTCAACATGACATTAACAGCTTTTTCCTCACATGTTGTTTAGATTGTTGATAGAGATCCAACTAAAACCAAACTGGAAGATAAACTGATGTCATAGATGTCTAAGTGTTTGATTATTTGATGTTATTTGTTGTGAAAGTTTCTTCAGCAAAGTTCACTAATTTTTATTCAACAACGGAACCAACGTAAGGTATTATTTACAAGACTGTAACTTTATTTACATCACAAACAAGCCTGTGTCCGTGATTTCAGTGTGAGGTTTCGTTAGAAGATTGCTGTTTGTAAATGAACTTTGATTAGGATAAATGCGTCAGTGTGCTGCATGAGTGAATGTTTGTGATCCAGTTAGTCAGAGAAAGAGACAGGAGTATTTGAGTAGATTACGACACACTGCCTCAGGGTTCTTGTTACTCCTGCACTACTGGTGCCTGAACATTTCCCACACTTACACACTGAGGTGAGAGACTGCACCCGCAGCCCCACCTGTAACTCTACGTGTCCCAGCAGAGCCAGGATGTTCCTCAAGAAAAGAACAGGGAACAACACTAAAGCTTGTGTGCAATCAAAAGGGCTAGAGAGTAACAATGCCAGCCGATCCATAAGGTATAATTACTACGAAAGCAACCAAGAATGGGATTAACTGTGCCATGCCTACCCCCCTGTGCTCCATCCACACATGTGCATTCGTTCGAAGGAATACTTTCTGCAACAATCCCTTGATATTCTTGTATCCTAAATCACGTCATATTAGGAATGCACGATGCATTATATCGCTAAAAGCCGATTTAGTTTTTATTGTGAAATTTGTTATCAGCCTGCATGAATAGGTCTGTTGATAGAACTTTTGACAGAGTGCTATAGTTTATTTTATTTTTGTTTAATGATATCCATTAAACATATTAGACATAAAAAATGTTAATACTGCATGGATTAGTAATTATTGGCTATATTGTTCTCCGTCATAGACGTGGGAAACAACACTATAATATAAAGGTCTCACTGTAAATAAGCCTAAAAATGCATTTAGTTGTCGGTGTGTCTTACCAAGTTGTCTTCACTGGTTTGTGATGCATTTTTCTATGATATTAAGGCTTTTTTAGATAAACAGTGGCCATTTGTGATCTTCGGAATGAAATCTTGCCAAATTGCCAACCTTGTCCAATATGAGGCGGAATCCTTGACGAAATTAACAGGCCTACTCGCTCGATTGGCCAGGCAGTAGTGTCTCATGGCTAAACCTGCAATGGACGGTTCGGGTCCTTTTGTTGGAGACCATTTGAGCATTGTAAGATTACATATGTGGTTATTACCCCCACTATTCTTCTCTTCATCACACTAGATGGGTTGTGGAAAGCAGTGTCAGAGCTAGATCCCTGCAGCTGTTGCACCTCATTCAAAAGTGTCTCATGATACTCTGTGGTCAGTCCAGGAGCTGAATGCAAGGACACATCATGAAAGAGGTGTGAATTTTGGAAATGGTAGATTTTTTGGACACAAAAAGAACCATGGATAGAACCTTCATAGGCTTTGAATAGCCTGGAGGCACACTTGAGAGATAAGGAAGACAGTAATGGAATAAGACAGTGTGGAACTAGAGTGAAGAGTTTTGGGTAGATATGACTTAAGTGTCTTGTGCATAAGGGCTAACGAACCTGTTTAAAAAAGGAAACCATCAAGTGATATTTACCACTTTGTTTTATAGTTCATGCACAATACATAATCTGTGGTAAAAACTCCCCTCAAAGTAAACCTCTTTATAAGTATCTTCTCCCGCAGGGACTTCTTGGCCTCTCTTACTGAGAAACACTACTGAATGGATTTTTTTATATGCAGACGACATTCATTTTATTGCTTGAATTAATACATTTTTCATACATTGCAATCAAACATCTGTCATGGTGATTTTAAGTCATGCTTACAGAAATCCTTATACTTTTATCATTATTCATTTAAGATATGGGTCACATAGGTCAAGCAAACAGTAGTCCTTTTCAGGAAGTCTTGACTGTAGTGCAGAGAGGATGGGAGGGGGCGGCGGACAGCGGCCAGCATTCCATACCACACCACCCAGGGGCAGAACAGGGGGGATGGGCTTAAAGTAATTCCACTTTTATTAAAGTTATTGTGGAAAAACAACATTTTAGTTAACTGCAGAACGAGGGGAAAAAATCAGCGAGACGGCTGGATGAAACCTCTCTCTCTTCATTCAGAAGCTGGTTTCTCTTAGCTTCCAAGAACATGCCTTTTTTTCAATTCCTTCCCATCGGCCCTTTCTGCCTCCCTCTTCTCAAACAGCTGCCATCACTACTCAGCCCACTCCTTTAATCTATCTTCCTTCGTTCCATCCCACCCATCCTCTCGCCCCCACTCTATCATTCTGTTGTTCCTCCATTTCCTCTCTCATGGCCTTACAATCTCTGTTCATCCACCTCATGCACCCTTCTCAACTGAGAGACCCACAGATTCTGCTGTGGAATCCTTGTGATGCTCCTTCCTCACTCTCTATCGTGTCTTGTGTTTCTGTGTGTGTCCTTCAGCTTTAGGTGAAGTTTTTGTTCCTGGGTGGATCCCGGGCTGTGTAGTGCTAATCTCTCTTTAAAGTCCACTACACCCTTAGGGAGGCCAGCTTTATTGTTTGGGCAATTTTACAACCATGCCTCAGGCTAAACTGACCCTAGTGACCTGGTCGCTGTCTCCACAGCAAATAATGAAGGACATGTGATAATGCATGAGAGAGGAGGTTTCACCTCAGCATGGAGCACCTATCACGTCTATGATAGATGCCGTCAACCTGTCACTTATAACTGACACGTTCAATTCATTTGTCCCTGCTGTTAAATTAAATTAGTCTTAAAACATCAATCACCAGCAGCATGCACCTTGGTACTTCTACGCCAGCAGGTGCATCTTAAGGAATGTTAAGAATAGACAGGAATGCATGATGATATATACGGAGCACTGGATTAACCGGCATTCTCGCAAAACTTTGACTTAGCTGCAGCCATCTTCCCAGGACTCTGTAGGGAAAGGCGGACAATCCAGTCATTCCTGGATCCTGATGTGTCCTTTCTTACTCTCTAATTTGAGAGCAGCTGTCAGGCTCTGCAAATCTTCAACCATCAAAGCTGGGTAAGGATGTTGTGCTGGGGTGTCTGAGGACCACCATCCCCTACTAAACTTTCCACTGTTATGGCACTGACTCTTAACAGAACACCTGTTGAAGGTTGGAGGGAGTCTTGATTAAAGGGTAGGTGACGGTCATTGCTTGACCGAGCAGTAAAAACAGAAAAACCCTTTTGGCACTTCTAACCACTAAGACCTTCTCATTCCGCACTTTTTCTACAATTTTGTCTTAGTATAATCCAAAATACTGAGCTCTTTTCTAATATTTGAGGATCTTGTACTCCCACAGTTTTTCACACTTACTCTGGATGGTATTTAATGTAAAAATTAGGAAGATGATTGGGTGAAAAAGAGAGAAATCTGCCAAGTTTTGTTTGTTTTGGAAATTTTATGGGGAACCAGGCACATGAAAACTGTATTGGCAGATATGTCAGCCTTATATTTTTGCCAAACCAAACTTAAAGGTCCAGATAGCATTAACAGTGAACCATGGTGAAGTTCTCACAAACAGCTGGAGCTTCTTTGTAGTTCTCAAACTGGAACGCAAAGACTACTGCTGTTTGGATTTGGACTGAAGCAGACCCCCTGCTGCTTTCAGGAAAAGAACCTTCATGCACTCACCTGTTGCTTCATTCAATCATATTCTGTGACTCACAGCAAAGAGTGAGGAAAGAGCCATGGCATCCTGCCAACTGAATAAAATATAAATATATGAGCAGAGTTTAATCGATGTAAACAGCGTCATGTAAAATCATGTTATGAAGCAAGTGATTGCAGATATGGCCTGAGTTTCCAGCTGTGTGGTGAACTCCCTATTCCAGATATGGTCCACTCTGTTCTGCACTAACCCATAATTACAAAATTGGCTCGGTCATGGGATGTAATTGCTAGAATTCGTTCTCTTTCAAGCTAGTATATAGCGGTTAACACAGAGACATGGGCTTCTTTCTGCTAAGCAACAGATATTGATTGTGTATTTCCCTCATATAGACGACTAGCCATCCTGAGGCTTTCTGTGACCTGCACTCCCATGGAAGTGCTGTTTCAACAGTTTGTTGTGATTCCCTTGTCTCTGCAAGCTCCTGTAGGACAAACAGAGAGGAGGAAACACTGAATCCCCACATCATTATAATAAGAGCAGCCTCAGGGGCACAAGGAAGAAAGGGGTTGATACAATCACAGTGGGTCTTGAGGAATAGAAGTTGAGGGGGTTGCAAATAAAAAGAGAAATAGTCAGCCCACACCCTCATATACTGCATGGTGAATTTCTCTCAGTCACATGGGGTCCGCTCTTTTTGAGGTTTTACATGAATTGGAGTCAGGGCCCAGACTGTTTGGAGCTCCTCTGAAACTTGAGTCCTCGGTTAAAATCTCATTCCTTGGACCATGCTGATCAACTTTAAAGGCTCCAGGGATGGTATGTAGGAATGATCTGGATAAGATAAAGCAGAGGGAGTTAATTCTCAAACACAGCGAACATAAATTGCATAGAAGTACTGAACATAATTTCTGAATCTGTTATGTTTCGACTTAAAAACTGATGACATTCATACAACACATCTCAGGGTGACCATCTCAGAAATGATGAATGTGGTGCACTTTGTCAATTGGCACCCATTCTGATAGTCATGAGAGAGACAACATTGAAAACAAGATGTTGTCAAGTCCTCAGGAATTCTTTCATTTCCTTAAAGTCAGAAAGACCCTCTTGTTATAGCCCTGAAGGGGCCTGGACGCCTAATACCTGGATTTCCTTTTCAGTACAGGACTTGCAAAATACATGAGGTTGCAAGATGAAAAATACCATACTGGTGTGTCTTCCTTTTACAAGCATAAATGATACGCATTAATGTTTTCTATTTGAGGAGTGATCTTGAAGTGTATAACATAAAGTTAAAGCTGGTCGTAATGCTGCCAAATTGAGTTTTCAGGTGTTGATTTACGTGACATCTGGGAGGGGAGAGGTTGGTCCTTCTGACTGTAACAGTTGAGTGAAAGCTTTGAACAGGTGGGGTCTCTTTGTTGCACACTCTGGATTTTCCGTTATTTTGTTGTTCTGCCTTCTCGACACACATGTGGCTCACACAAGAATTTTACCCCTGCTTTAACAAGGCTTAAACCTGTTTCATCTCTGTCTTGTGATGGGGGCTTGGGCCTGAACAGTGGCACGTTCAAAGCAGCAAGAACTCCTTGAGTGTCAGGCTCTCGGGGCATACAATCCTCCTGATGACAGAAACATATGCTCTGTATGTGCCAATGGTTGGCTTTATGACTCAGAAAGACTCAAGCTGGCATCGTACATATTCCCTGATTACCACCACGCACTGCTGAAACGTTCCTTTCCTTTCCTCTGGTTGCTCTGATGTTTCAGCGAACAAGGGGGTCCACTTTCAGCCCTGCTCGTCGACAAACAGAGACCAGCTGTCTTTATTTGTTTATCTTGCTGTATGACTGGTGTGGGAAAAGCCTCTCTCTATGGTTTGGATCGATGAGGGAGAGATAAGAGGGCTCGGTGGCCTTGGTTGAGAATGCATGAAACCCCTTTCTTTATTTGAGAACATCCTCCCTGTGTTTTCTAGGTTTTGCATGGGAGCAGTAGTAAGTTCACTCTGTGAATTTCTCTCTATGCTGCAAGATATTGGGCTGCATTTTAGGGCTTGCAGACAAATAGGCCAAAATGGCAATATTCCTCTTACATAGACAACTTTTTACCAATTAAAGCACGGGGGAAGTTGTGTGTCAGTTTAATATGAACAGTTATTCAGATGCAGTTTCATTTAAGCCATCTCCAAACAAACAGATATGGTTATGTGACGTTTAAAGCTGCTGCAAAACTACTGCAATAAAAAACAAAAAACAGTTTAGAGTATTTTTATGTTGTTATAAAAAACAATATAATCATAGTTAGAAAATCCAGAATAATGTATACAATTAATACTTTTTCAATCTCTTGGCTTCAGATGAACACTTCCAAAAACACAATCATCAGGTTGCTAGGAGAAGGAAGAAACAAGTAAGCTACTTCACAATAATTCTCATCACTGGTTAAAGCACATTTGCAATGCAGAATCTTACTGGTAGTTGATGAAAATCAACCTAGACTACGGAAATATCTGAAATCTAGAATGTATTATTTACCCGCCATATTTAGATGAGATATTAAGACACTTTGTGCAGTCAGCCATTTTGTCCCCTTTTCTGATAGATTTGTACACACCACAAGAATTCTGGAATTTTTGAATGACCTTGTGTTTTTTAATCTTTCCCATCAATGCTGGTGCTCAGCGTGGGAATCAAGGGCAGAGATAGGACAATGTGGGAAAATAGCAACTGCCTGTCAGTCAAATACAAAATATTTAGAGGCTCAGATAGGGACCACACTCTAGAATCTTCTTCTTTTTCCCCGTAGTAGTAAAACTTCTGTTCAGTACATGTCTCAGCCTTGAGTGCTTATGATTGACTGGGAACACAACTGTAGATCTAAGTTATGGCAGTAACCTGATCTTTCATGCACATCTTTCACCTCTTTGCATCCTGATCATTATCTCTTGCGTATAATCATGCTCTCAAAAACATAAACATTTCGTTGCCTAAAGCTTTCGTTTGGGGACACCACTGTGTTTCTCAAACAGTTTTTCAGAAGATCCATTTTCACCATAACTACCCAATTCACTATAGGCTTTATAATTGTAAAAAGTTTTAATTTGTGCATGGATTAATGTTCTAAGAAGATGTATCATCTTCACTGCATTCTTCTGGATCTCCAGACATCCCTCTCCCCAGCAACACTCTCCAGCTCATCCCGGGGGAACCCGAGGTGTTCCCAGGCCAGATGAGAGAATACAAAACCTGCATTACTGCGGATGACGCACAGATGGATGGATGGACGCAGATGTCCATCTCACAGTCCATTTTCCCGTCATTCGAGTTGAGTTACAACAAAGATATTTATCACAATGCACAAATTCATTGTATGCACACGTTATTGAAAACATAAATACATTTAAATAATTCATAAATGAGAATAAATCATCATTTTTGGCAGATTGTATAAGCTCATCTATTTCATTTCTTTTCAGTAAAAGAGCACAGATATTGAATATTTGATAAATGGGGCAGAAATTGTGTTTAATAGGATATAACAGGCTCTACATTCTTCCTCTTCCCAGTAAAACAAAATACTTTCCCCCACTTTATGAAGTAGACAAAATAAGCGTTTTTTTTTTCCTTCTATGATGACAGAGTGGCAGTGTAATAGATTAATAACAAATGGTAATTGATTCAAAAGGACATATATAAGTCTGAAGACTTTGGAATAAATTCAGCAAATATATTTGGTGACTCAAATGAAATCTTGTGTGGCCCACATGTTGGTCCTGACCCAGTCTTTGGGAATAACTGTTTTAGCTGACTTCAAACACACATACATATATACTGTATATATAATTTACAATATGCTATATTTCTACCAATATAAAAAAATCAACAAACAGATCAGGAGCAAGAACAATAGTTGTTAGATTGAGTATTGCCATCAAAAGCTCTGAAGCCAAATGACTATAAAACACCATGTGATGAATGCCTTAAGAGTGGGAGAAGAAATCTGTCTGAAAGTTTTTTCGAATGAATCCAAATACAAACACATTGAGATAATTACGTCATAAAAATGATACCTGCACAATGTGTTTGTTGGCTTCTTATAGGGCCTTTCCTTGCACCAATTGAGGCAGCCCTGTGTGTGGTCTGACTGGTTCCTGTCTTTGTGCAATGGGCAGCTCTCTGACAATTCAGAAGGCAGTCTCACACAGCCTCTGAGGAACAGAGAGAAAAGAAGAAGATGTCCAATAAACAAGGACTGTTTGATCCAGCCAATACGCAGCAGCCTGCCAAGATCATTTTGTCTGAGAGAGTAGACCACGGCTGTCACACAGATGGGCATCTACCCACTGCGTCTCACTGCTGACGTTCTTCATTCACATGCAGCATACTTGGAGAGAGAGAGAGGGAGGTAGGAAGAAAGAGAGAGAGAGAAGAAAGAGAGAGAGAGAGAGAGAGAGAGAGAGAGAGAGAGAGAGAGAGAGAGAGAGAGAGAGAGAGAGAGAGAGAGATGTGGCCTGAAAACTGTAAAGTATAGTAAAAAGGCAAATAAGATATCTTCATGTGCATTGCTCCACTGTACTAATGTAAATGTTTGTCTCTATTGGTTTTAAATCAATGGTTGCTTGAGGCTGATGTTCCACATGCAGGTGATTAGGGGGTGGTGTTTTCTGAGCTGTTCTGCATGGTTTCCATCTTTCTGTGATTGACAGAATATACAGCTGCTGGGGATACACACAAAGAATCCCAGTGCAAATCATTGTGAAATGTATAAAGAGAGAGGGCCCATCCAGTAAAGTCGACACAGCTGATAAGTGGAACCAGAATATGTGTACCATTGCTCTTCAGACAGCCATAGCCTTTAAATACAGCACTTTGTTATAAAGTTGAGAAATTTAGTTGTTTTATAAGCAACGGGATCCAAGCTTTCAAGGAGAGACTATTTCTATCAATGCTGGCCAACAAACAAACAGTTTCTTAATACTGATGTCAAAAACACAGAACAAATTGCAGCAATTGAAGAACTATGAAACGTCTCAGTGTTTGTTTTCCTTACTAATAACAGACATGAGTGACATTAATGTCCAATTTCAATAATCAAAGTTATAATCATGTAAGCCTCAACATATCACTGTGCTGCCAGTGGTTTAAGGACAGTGTGGAAACGCTGAGAAGCCGTTTTCCTCTGCACTGACTGGGCCGTCTTTCACAACCTGAAACCCGATGAGGCAACAGAATCTATAATGGATTACATTAACTCTGCATGGACATCGTTGTTCTCAAAAGAGACGTCCTAATCTTTCCCAACAACAAGTCATATCACCAGAGAAGTCAAGACTGCATCAACAAAAAGCAACTGGCTTTCAGAAGTAATAACCACGGTGTGGGTGTGGCCATTGCCCAAAGAGAGATTCATTTCCTCCTGACAATCGCCAGGGAGAATCACTCAGCTACATTATAGCGTTTGTGCTACTTGGACAATAAAAAACTCTGGGAAGCTTGAAAAGCATGAGAAACGTGACAGGAAACAGTTTGTCTCTCTATATGACCAGGGCAGAGCGGACAAACTAAATTACTTTCTTAACATATATTGTGTCCAAATACAAGATTTCTCAAAAGAAAACGCTGAAACCAAAATAAATAAATAATATTTGACCCCAGAGAAGGGAGGCCTTTGACCCTGCAATCATTGGTAACGGTGCTACGAATACCAAAGAATCCACAAAACAATAACCTGAGATGGATAATCTGTGTGCTACGATGGCTCCGACTTCACTTTCTACGCAGAATGAGACTGGTCAGTTTTGGTACCAAGATCCGGGCCATATTCTACAACACTGTTATTGAAAGGGCATGTCTGCTTTATTTGAGACCCTCACAGCCAAGACTGACCAAACAGGTTTAAAACAGGGAAAAGTGGGAATGAACACACCTCTCTGAAAAACATCTATGAAAAACCTCTCATACATTCTTCACCAAGAATACAAACTGTTACCACAGGTAGATATTACATAGAACCAAAGCACAAAAGCCACCGCTTCGATCTGTCCTTCCTCACAACTTCCATTTCATTATAAAACAAACAGCTTAGTCCTGACTCCTGACAACGATTTTTTATCGTAAACGTTGTTTCAGGTTCCTGTTGCTGTCCTGAAAGCATTTTTCATCATGTTTCATTATGTGAAGTACATAAAGAACATTATTCTTATTCCTCTGAGGTCAACCCCCTCTTCTCTGGACCAAGCACTGTACCTGGGTGGAGGTACCTGCAGCCGCCAAACCCCTCTGGAAAACCCTACCCAAACACATCCGAGACTGCACTTTCCCCTCAATGTTTAAACCCCTACTCAAAACTCACTCGTTCAAATGTGCTTTTAATGTCTAATCAGTGCTCTGTAATCTGTTATGTGTTGCTGTCATTAAAGCTGTTTATTCTTGTATTGTGATTCTTTTTTTGATATGCTTTCTGTGCCTGCTAGGCATCTTTGAGTATTTTTATTATTATTATTATTATTATTATTATTATTATTATTAGTAGTAGTAGTAGTAGTAGTAGTAGTAGTAGTAGTAGTAGTAGTAATAGTAGTAGTAGTAGTAGTAGTAGTAGTAGTAGTAGTAGTAGTAGTAGTAGTAGTAGTAGTAGTAGTAGTAGTAGTAGTAGTAGTAGTAGTAGTAGTAGTAGTAGTAGTAGTAGTAATAGTAGTAGTAGTAGTAGTAGTAGTAGTAGTAGTAGTAGTAGTAGTAGTAGTAGTAGTAGTAGTAGTAGTAGTAGTATTGTTATGGCTCTTACACATTTCACAAATGTCAGGTCACCCTTGAGAGAATGTTGAATGTTCTTCTTCTGGCCTATTATATTTATATTAGCACAGATGCACTATTCATCTTGGTACATCCCACAGGTGGGATCTTTTGCAACCTAATGCTTTGTCGATATTGTCTGTTATTTCATTTTTTTTACTTTTGTATATTTTGTGGTACTATACCAGTGTCCACTTGTAATTGCTCATCAATGTGTGACTGCACAACAATACAGTTGATCTTCTTCCGTCTTCTTTTAATGTTTTTTGTCCTTTTTTTTTTACTTCAAAATAGTGTGCACTTATTAGTGTCACCTCAACTGACCCTAAGGCATGCACCCAATAACTTTCAGCAAACCTCTTCCGTTTCACAGAGAAGGATAGCCAAGACTTAAAAATACTTCAGTGAAGTTCATGATATACCCCTGGAGCCAGAGCTGAGCTATGGTTATCTTCATGAAATACCATTTATTTTTTAGCGATGAAGTTGTAAGATGGGTTTTGTTTGGGTTGGATCCCAGTATGCCTCTCTAGATAGGCTCGAACACAAGACTTCCCCCATCAGGTGCAAGCAGCATAATTATTTCCCACAGTCGAGGCCCAGGGAGCAATCGCTAGATATCTGACACTAATCACCCATTAAAAGTATAATGCTGTGTTGAGCCGGTGGAGAGGGAGCGACAGGGGCAGCTGCTTCCACCGTGTCCAATTGAGAGATTCTCAGAATAAGTTCAAAACTTCTCTAAAAGACTGAAGAAATTTTTTTTCTACCTTTACAATGCTGCATCACTCATTTATTGTCAAAACTTAAGTAAATGATACTGAACAAATACAATTGAAGAAAAGAACAGAGGAAGGCATTACCCATAAAGGATTTCTGGATGAAATAAATCTCTTATAGGAAGAGTGTATTGTCAGTCATTCAAAAAATGACATGGAAAATTGGAACATAAGGATGATCCTCAGGTCAAAGCTTGTTGTTGTGTTGTATTGGTCCAGCATTGGTCTTGTTCCGTTCCAATCTTTCACTTCTGATCCTGTAGGCACAAACTCCTTTGGGAGCCTCTTGGAAGCCTGATGTTATGCAGACCTCTGCTTTGGTCACAGATCAGTTTTGATTTTAATAACATGTCAATGACAGTACCACTCTACTGGCGTTTGCAAGATGGGATCATTGTTAAGTCAAAGTTTTAATGCAACACCTGTCAGGGCTCAACTCGGTACCAGGATTCTGCAGGACCCTGCCTATGCAGCTGTGGATACACATCTTAACCTCAGCCAAATAAAAAGACCAGGGTACACTCTATCCCTACTGACTGGCTTCATATCCGTCACCCCACAAAACTGCAAGCTCCGTTACTTCCGTCCGACCTCATCAGGCCTGTAATGGAATTTTATGGAATATATCTGTGGTAATATAGTGGGTCCAGGAATGTAACTTGTTTAAAAACATTTGGTTTCCTAACAGTCTTATTGCATTGGAGTGTGAAACTGTGCAGATTGACCCTTTCCATTCTATCTGCTGCACATCTGCCTGCTAAAAAGTAAATCTATGAATGCCTAATATGTTTAACTATAACTTTCCCAAATTATTAACTCAACCTGAATATCTTCATTAGTTTTCAAGGTTTCTTGTTGTCTTAATTTCATTACATCCAGTACAAAGAAGACGACTAAGTAAAGGAAAAATAGAAAGAAAGAAATATAAAAAAAGGGAAAACTTCTAAATCAGAAATTTGACAAGGTCTTTGGGGACTAAATGTTTTACTCAGTCAGTCTAAATTACTATTGTAAACATCTGGGTTAAGCGCCCACACAAAACATCCAACCATTTTTTATTCCTCTTGAATGGAAAAATGCATGGAGGCCCCTTGCACCTCTCTCTCTGAACTTTGGTCTCTTGAGATAGGGAATATTAAGAGGCTAATGTGACTAGAGGGCTCCAGGCAGTCCTTGCAAGGCTGCCTGCTTGTGAATGTCCATTAATAGCTAGATTGGTCCAAATAAGCAAAGGAAGTAAGAGCTGCACTTTCCCACAGTACCGTAGGAGGCCACCATGACTTCCCCTTTATAGTCCATGACTGCATGGAAACTGCTCTCCCACTAAAGCTCACGGAGTGGGTGGACCGGTGGGCCGTGGAAGCCCAGATAACACAACTTGACCAACATTGAATCTGATTAGCTAACTTGAAACCAATAATACATGCTGATAGTGGCAGCACTGGACAGAGTCATGGAAAGACTTGATGCATCAGTATGAAAAACAGACTTCCACACCATGAGAACTTTATAGCTAAATAGTCCATTTTTGGGGGGAATACGAAAAGTGGATTTGTTCTTAATGAAGTAGATGGTGTATTTTTTTCCCACACTGAAAATATATTTTACCTCGGGGTTATCAGTTTAAAAAACAATTAAATAAGCTTAAAATTAAGGGGTCTTGTCGGCTTTATTTGTTCGTATTATTGGAAGATTGAGCCCAGTCCAGTACTATTTATTCCTGAATGGAGCACCGATAACTCACTGAACTGCACTTTCTGCTTCACGTTACTAAATCTGTTGGCCACCTGTTACCACCCAGTTGTATCCAAGTTTGCTCTTAAAGTCTGCATAACCTCCATATCAGTCCAACTCATGTCTCCTGCTGTATGTATGTGAGTGACAGAAAGGAACAGAGTCTTTACGGAGGATTTACTGTGAAATTAACATGTTGTTTTGATGCTCTTCGTTGTGATGCTTTTTGGCCACAAACCGCTTCGGATGGATTGTATTTCAGCCATTTTTTAGAAAGTAATATGCAGAATGGATTAATATCTGTAGTGTCAATGGTCAGCTGTCACAAATGTCGACTATGCGTGTTTAAAGTTGAGTTTTAAGGATATACTGTATATGATCTCTCCTCATCCAAATTCTATACATGATCTCTTTCTGTTTTCAAAGTCATAGTATTACTAACTTCAGAATAGAGAAGAGAGTCATTTTTGTTGTGTTTTCATGTTTTCTTCGAGTTAAGATCGTAAAGAAAGCAAAATGGTTGCAGGTGAAGTGAGCCAGCTCTTTCTAATAAGTTTGGAGGGCACAGCTGTGTCGCAAGGACTCCACAGTTATCATCTAGCTGGCTCAGGCTCTGAGAACCAACGCAAAAGGCTAAGATGTACTTTACACTATTACAAGCCAGTGGTCTCTCATTTTCTCTCATTTTCTTTCAAGCCCACTTCTCTGCCCCTCTTCTTCTATTCGACACACACAACAGCACAGTGAGATCACACCAAATTCCACTAAATTTCAGACTTAGCCCCCTGGTTTAACTATAATCTGTGGTTCTGTTGCCGGCCTTCTTCCAGCATTTACAACGTCATGTGGTTCAGAATTCCCACATTACAGAGAACTGCATGTGGTGTGGGCTGCATGTTCCGTTTCCTGTAGATTAATGTTGTATGCCTCTCTCTTTACAGCGACAGGCTGAATCAATATAATGTAAATAAGCATTCCTAACTTTCAGCAAACCTATGGCCCCCGAAAACCAAAGGCCTCCCTCAGATGAAAGTGAGAGAATTCCACCAGGAGATCTAAACTTCTCTCTCTCACAGAACTCCAGCTTGCTTTCCCACAGGCGCCCCAGGCTCAATGACTTTGACTTCCCACATTTAAGAGTGTCTAAAAAAAGCATCCTCAAATTGCTGCCATAAGTTGTCTTTCTTTTCCTCTGCCTACACATATGCCGACACAATATGTATGGGGGTATTAAACACTGGAAAAATTGAAGTCTCAAGTGAAAGAAAAGAGTGATATTTCTCTTTCACTTGTCATTCCTTGCAAAACGTTGAGGTAAGCCAGCAATGTTGTTTTGTGGGATGCTTACTGAGTTGGAGCTTCTAGTGAGAAAACAAAGGGCCTGGGCAGCCATGAAGACGTGTAAAAAAAAAAGAGAGAGACTTGGAGTAGGACCCTTCTAACTAACAGCTCAAGGTCGGAGGTCTCTTCCTGAGGATAGTCTCACTCATCTGCAGAGAAATAGTTTCACTAAGTGAAATCCCTTCCTGTCAGTGTTTACAAGATTCTAAGAACTTGGGCAAGAGTGTGGCACAACGACAGAGTGGACACCCAAATTCGTCGAAGATGCTTGTGATACAGAACTCAGAAACAGTAAATACAATCTAGCCCGTATTGTATACATAATTATTCTTACCCTGAAAATGCACTTCTTTCAATCGCCACATTTTCTTGACAAAATTGTCTTCAGTACGAGCTTTATATTGCTTAGGATTGATGGTGTGGTATGGAACCTGATCTCTGTGAGATAGTCCGACAGTTTATCCTTCAAACTCATCCCAGCAGAGAGAGAGATAGACACAGGGAGAGAGAGTGAGATAGGTGTGTTATTGTTGCATTTTCAGCAAAACTATGTGGGCCCATTCATGGTGCCTCTCTGATAACGTTGACATCAGAAGGACGGCACCACAACTGCAGTCTTATCTGGCTCACCATGTAGTAGGCCCCCATCAGGGTTCAAGGAAGTGTGTAAAGCTTTAATGCAATAAGGGCCAGGGTCAGACCAGGAAGCAAACTACGCGTCCCTAGTAGTCATTACAGAATGAAGGAAGAGATGGAGGAAGAGGAGGTGGAGGTGGAGGAAAACGTCATGGTCAACAGCAAGGCTGGTGAACAGCTGCATAGGTCCTGGTAGTCTGACAGATTCTGATAAATAATATGGTGTGCTGGAATATACACATACTGCAGCACTGATAGGATACAAATTATCCTAGAAATATAAAGTCCTACTGCAGATTTAAACCCCAAGTAGGTGCCATAGAAGGTCAGGACTTGTTTGACCAAATATATCAGTGATATAATAGTTTTGCATTTTCAAAAGGAGTATACTCTTGTCATATGATGATGATTTTGGGTACGTTTAGCAAATGATTCATACTTTTGGATAACATTACCCATTTGTACATTTTTAAGCAGTCTTGCTTTTATTACTTAAGGGCAACCCATAAGTAGGACTTTTTATAATAATGTTAAAAAAAATTAAACATGACTTCCCTGTAATCTCTAGATGTCAATCCACTCTACATCTCTTCAAATGCACCCTTGGATAGTATATTTTTTATCATGTGGTAACTTCTGAAACTCACAAAAGCATTCTCTGCTGTGAGAAAGTGAGCTGGTCAATGAACATTTATGTTTACTAGTCCCCTTGGAAATATTTCGTCTGAGCTTGTAGTTACAGCAGATCTGTCACCATTACAAAAGCAGTCCTTCACGCACCACTGCTGCTTAAAGCCCCTCAACTCATTTGGCTGAGTGGTTTAAAAAAACACAAATCCACAACGGCTTTGGTCCAATAGAAATATTTAATAAAGTCTGTCATTGTCCATAACTCACAAACCAAACGGCCCTTATTAGCCTTTTCATCATTCTACCTACAGAGATAAATGTACTGCCACTTTAACACAAGCTGTCTGTTGAAGACATAGGGGTCCATAAGAGGAAAGAAAATTGATGAGGTATGGAGCAGATCCCTTGTTGTTCTTGCAGATTTACATGTTTATTTACAGCTGAAAGTCCCTTGAAAAATTCTAATAGTTAGAAAATCATCTGAGAACAGCAAAGATGGGTTTTCTTCTTGTTTGAAAGACTGATGGAGCTGTAGGTAAAAGTAAAGTTATCATCTGGACATGTGGAGTCGCAAAGTTCCAAATTTAAGTGCTCTTGCAGCCTGAAAATGATAGCTGACATGTCAAAAGCAATGAATTACAAAAATAGAAGTGTGTTTTGTTGGGACTGTGCACTGCTCTTATGTGTTTTTGTCTCATGCTGTATAAATGTGTATAAATTTGTGTCACAACTGCAATCGGAGGGCAAAAAAAGTCTGAACAGAAACTCTGTTTATAACCCAGCACTTAACATTCTGCATCGGGGTTGTGAGAGAGTTTCTTTCCCCAGGGTTTCTCCCACGCTATCTTACCCCTTCCCCTCCTCCATATATAAGAAAAACCCTGAATCCCATGTAGCTTTACATCCAGCCTCAAGCCGTTCAGAGCAAGAAATTCTCTTCGGTCTCTTACAAGTATTAGGCTCAATAGTGTTGCAAAACAAACACACCTTTCGCAATAGGACACAGATATGAAAGTTGACTCAGTGCTTTGGAGTAGAGTTTAAAGAGTGTCAAATGCAATGATTGCTCAGACTACAGTCCCACACTTAGGCATGCAGTCACAATCACACCCCTCCTTCTTCTTTATTCCCTGACTTTAAAGCCAGAAACAACAACAGACATCCCTCTCTTGGGCTTCATTAGATGGAAAACATAAAAGATAAATAAATGAACTAACCTCAAAATTGTTGTGCTTGCGTGGGAGAGTTCAAAATGCCCCAAAATAGTCTTTCATTAGGCCAGAGGAATGAGGGTCTGCATCGTTTCCCCATACAAGGTCCTGTTCTCTGTACCCAATTCCCTGCTGAACTCCTTCGCCACACTCACCACAGCGACCAGTCTGCTGCCACAGGGACCAGACTGTTGTGGCTTCTGCACATTTTCTCACTGCTTTTGTTCTGTGACATACCCTTTTGTGTGTGCAATCACTTCAATGCACACTCAGCCTCATTTATGAGGGCGCCTTTTCTTCAGATCTCCCAGAGTGTGCATCTGTATCCAATGGATATATCCTCATGTTCCACTGGATGAAGTGGCTCACTCATATATATCCAATTCCAATAGTAGACTGATTGTGATGAACCACATCCCTTCTTTCCCATATCCACATGCTGTAGGGCAACATGCAACATGCATCATGCAACATGCAACATGCAACAGGCAATATGCACTTACATAAAACCAAGGGAGTCGCATGTGGTGAATCAAATAAATAGCCACAAGTTGCACAGGCAGCAGTTTTTTTTTTAAACTTTTTTGTAATTAGCGGAGAATAACAATCAGAGAAGTAATTAGATTCTGCAAAAAAAAACTTTAAAGTGGGCGTCAGACACTCATACAAGATAGACCTAAAGACAATAGAATGACTCACTGACAAATAAATAAACATTGACCGAGTCCAGATATCCTTTGTTTCGTCAGTTCAGTCTTGTTGTGGTGCCGTTGCACCCACCCACATTGTGTCTGCACGCACTTCTGAGGCTTGCCTCGCATTTTTTATTTGCATTAGGGTATAGCTTGTATTTATGTGTGTATTTGTGTGTATATGTGAGCAGGCATGCATGTCTATACAGAGTTGTGTCGGTCAGTAATTCAATATTTTCATTGTGTCAATGCCGTCGCAAACATCATCAAACAACTGTGATTGCGGTGTTTATTCATCACTGGCCAAAGGAAAAAGGATCCAAGTGACACAAAAGCATTCAGCCAGAGCCAACTGAAATTCTTGTCTGGCTCAGAGAGTCAGTAGGGATAATCCTGTGTTCCTAGAGCCTCTGACCTCAAGATATTTAGTAGTGTTGGCACGTCGCTGGAGCTGTCAGCCCAGGATCTATGAGAGATCTGTGTTTAATTTACAAAAGCAGATCATGCCAGAATACGGAGAGAGTGAGGGAGTGAGAGAGAGAGCGAGAGAGAGAGAGAGAGAGAGAGAGAGAGAGAGAGAGAGAGAGAAAGAGGGCTTTTGTATGAATGCTGCACATTTCACACTGATTTAACATCCAATTTCTGAACACCTATAAAGAATGATGAGGCTGAGAGATGTATGTGAGCCTACTACAGGTGTCTGCTGTGGAAAGAGTTGTGCAAGTGATTGTGTGTTTTGTTATGTATGTGGAAAAGTGGGTGCTGCTACTGTGAATTAAGTTAATAATAATAATAATAATAATAATACATTTAATTTGTCAATTGTCAGTGTTTGTCTGCGGATTACTCTGCCATAGGCCTTGGCCCACAAATGCTTCGACTGTGAGATCAACTAATCTCAAACAACTATAGAACCCAATTATGAAAAGTTGCCCATTTCAAAACCAACCAGAGCCCACAAGACAGCACAACTAATTCTCACTTGATGGTTTCTTTGTAGAAATTGTTGTTCTACTCAGTTCCACAGATTGTGTGTCCAGACTTGTGCAAGGGGTGTGTAGCGCTGGCAGTTGGGGGATGAACGTGACAGGTAACGGCGATTTCTCTCAGGTTTTTCTGGTTCTTCCAATGAATGGTACAGTCAAGCTGAGGCCTGTCCTCTTCCTTCCAGCCTGGGAACCAGAGCAGTGATGCCGGCTCGCCTAAAGACCTGCCTGCTCTTCCTGGGATCCGTTCCCATCCCACTCATCTGTTTATTATTTTCCTGTGAGGGTTTGTGTTGTAAGAGGAGAAAGGGGGTGGGGTATGGAGGTCAAGATGGTGGGAATAATCTTCTATGTTTCCTCAACAATAGTTTTGGAGACTGCTATGAAGTTTTAATCTGAACACATTTTAAATACATTGGTATAGGGATTGAGAAACACATGTTCTTTGTAGAAGGTTTTGGTCAAGAGCTGGCACTGTTCGTTTAATATTATGCCCTTTATTCTATTGGGCTGGGACTTTGAGGCAAGTCATTTTGACCAATGGTTTTGGTTACATGATGTTAGCCACAACACATAAGAGGACCCTCACCACCAGAACAGTGAAAGCGAAAAAAAATCGTAATAAAGCACAAGCAAACACACTGTGCATAAAAGTCATTCATGAATAACCCAGCCTACACCAAGTCATCCTTGAACAATAGCAATTTGACTGGAATTTTGATCAAAGTTTCAGCCGATCCAGTAGATTCTTTAGAGGTATGACACTGAGTCAATATAAGCTGTGTGACTACCTGTGTAGCCCGTCTTTCCAACTACAGCCCTGGGGCATCCGAATAGAAGTGCAACATCAGCAGTGGGTTTTCTGTGCTACAGAGAGTGGGCATTGGGTACATCTGACCGCTGACCTTCACACAGCCTCAGGAGGAGTAGCCTTTTTGTTGAGAAAGAGAAGACCCTATTGCCAGTCCCATATGAGTTTCTCAAACACACATTCCAATGAATGATTTTCCCACCATATACCAAACACATAATTCTGTTGTTTCCTAGCAAAAATCCAATGGCGTGGGAGATCACATGTGTTGGGTCCTGCCCAGCATTCATGGCAGTCTCGACTCTCAGCAAATGACACAGTTGGGCCATTCTCTACAGGTCGGAGGAAATATTGAGAGGGCCTCAATTGGCGAGAAAGGTCTGGACTTGCTGGCATAAATCTTTTAGCTTGGATTTTAACAAAAAAATATTTTCTTCTTATCTTTTTTTATGTCCTGCAAGTACTCATATGCGTCCTTTCTGAATGATTTGTGAACCATCTCCACTGAAATCTAATAATTATATCCCTGACTTTCTGGGGATTTAATGGAATCATCGTATCCGCCGCAAATCCTTCAAAAACTATTTCATGGATTGTTTTCAAATGTTGTACACACATAGACCTTAGTGCCAGGAAGAACTGGATTTAACTGATTTTGGGAAAATGTTGGTTGTATATTACCAAAACTATAGGGGAGCTTTATATCTTAAAGTGTTCGGGCCATAAATGATCAATCGCTGGTCCAATTTAGTCAAGAGTTGGTGCATAAGAATGTACTTGAGGAGATCTATCATGAATATATCATGTTTTGACTATGGGGCATTTTTGAATGAAAACACACTTTTTCAGACATAACTTCTTAATCAATTGTCCGATTTAGTCCAAATTTGGTACATATGATTCAACTCAAGAGATGTGTCTTGCTAATGTCATAATTTCCCTCCAGTAGTTCATATATATATATTTATATATATATTTTTTTTAATTACTGTGGACCTAAGTTCATATTTAGTTTGAGAAGTTCATTCAGGGGGATTGCTTGCAAAACTCAACGGGTGTAGTTTCAATCTGTGAATTCATCACAAAAAAATTTCTTTGAATCTCAAACGCGAATAATTTGATTAATGTAACTTTTTCAACATATTAAAAATGTTTTGGTTTGCAATCCCGATCCAATCTTTTCATCATTGGGACACAATTTTTGAAAATAAATATTTCCAAGCTAAATATTTCCATGTACTGCCATAACAATGAGGAGGTCTTTCTTCTGCCCCCAAAACACCTCTTCGATGCACACTATTTGTCCTGAAACCGATCTGTCAGAACTGCCATTACCTTAATACCAATACCAATACAATTATGTTATGACTGACAGGTCTATAGCTATTCAAATCATCAAAAATCCTTGTTATCTTAAAGCACACTTGACTTGCTCCAAAGGCACAGCCATGTGCATCACCATCAAATGTTTACATTTAAATGCAGATATAAAGTCAGCAGCATGTGTTAGGGGCTAATTGAAACATGAGAAATTAAATATTTGGTTATACGTGGTTGGCATATACAGATTGCTGACTATAAATGACCAGGACCAGAAACGTAAGGGAGCATGCTGGAGAGGACAGGAGATGAGGAATCAAAAAACATCAAATATAATTAAATCAGATAAGACAGAGATTGAAGAAAAGAGGGAAATTTCAGCGGTTAGACTCTTTGGGGGGATTGTGATTGGAGGATTGCAGCTACATACGTTCTAACAGTGAAAAGACATTGTCTTTGTATTTGAAATGACATTTACATGCGGCAGATGTCATTTTTGAATGATGTGATTGAACCGACCTAAAAAAAATAGTCTAAAAAAATGACATTTAGAATTACAATTTGGAAATAACAGAAAGTTGCTTGTAAATTTACTTCCATTAGTGTGTATTTGGTACACATGTTTCAGATAACATTGATTAAGTCTCACTTTTCAGATTTAGTGTGTAAGAATTTGTTACATTAAATATATTGTTATTTATTTGGTATGTAAGTTTTCTTATTCACTGAAATATTTTCCCTCATCTTGAGTCTTTAGCAGTGCTTGGACATACACGATGGTTGAATTAAGTTTGGATCTTGTTATGTCAGGACCTTGTGTTTACCAGGAATCAACCGCATGTCCTTTCCCTGTGGGTTTACATTTCAACACCTTCCCTCTTGCAACTGAGAGCAGGCATTGCCCAGTCAATCTGGTGGATTGTAAGTTTGTATTTTACTCAACTACGCTACATCTTGAAGGACTTGTTATTTACTTTTATTTTCATATATCTGCCTTTTGTTTCCACTTTATAATTTGTGAATAAATATTATATTTTGTAGTTTGCCACATTTATTTTGTGATCTTTGACACAAGTTACTTTTTTGATCGCATGCTGCATTAGAGCTAGTAAGTATTGCACTGTTAATACGTTCATGTTAATATATGTATAATTTACTTTTGATTTAGATATTTATGTACATTCATTATCCGAATCTTTTTTTGGGTAATTTTACTCAAACTCTATTCGAATAGGTGACATTGACCAAAGGATATTTCAAAATGATGTCAAGTGTGACATTTGGGTATTTTTAGTATAGTGTTTTCAATTGCATGCCCCGCAAAAAAAGGCTTTTAGGGAGATGGGATCAAAAAAAAAAAAAATGGGGATGAATTAATTGAGATGGGGGAAAACAGAGCTAAATTTGGAGTGCTTGTAAATAAGGGACAGAAACTGGGGAAGAGATGGAAGGTTAAAGGGATGGCAGCCAAACGACAGGCGTGTTTGTGTTCTGATAAGGTTGGGCCAAATGAAGGCAGCTCACCAATGGAGATAAACAACAAAGACATCTCTTCACTGGGGACGAATCTATGAACATCTCTTCACGGTCAGTAGAGGGAAGGATTCCTTTGTTTTGACGAACCACGAAAAAAACCCCAGCCTTTAGGGAACAATGAATGCAGAACGAAGCTTACGTTGGTCTGCACTTGAATGACACAAATGATCAAAATGTGTGCTGTTAAAATGTGTGTTGTTTTCAGTAGGAATGAAATAATTAATAAAAACACTATTTATTATTCCTTATATTAAAAATATAAGTTAAAGCTATGTTATGATTCGGTTTTTGTGGACTAAACTTTTAACTATCTATACACTCTCATCCTGGCTGCCAATATTATGATGCACTCAAGCTGAATAAACAATGATGTGGCCCCTTTTGGGTAAGGCAGGCTTCCTGGCAAGGGCGTGCCCTCGCCGTGCCTGCTTGGGTTCTCATCTTTATGGATGACGACAGTGAATACATCAGATCCGTGGTAGTGCTGATGGGTTGTGGGTTTTCTCTCTGGCAGGAAAAGAGACTGGGAGAGAGCCAGGGTTGCCATGCAAGGACAAACTTCAATAGTAATAAGCTCTCTCTATCACACAAAGACTTACTGTCTCTGTCACTTTGTATATGTATTTGTCTATATACTATATACTATATACCTACCAACACTGTACAACACATAAAGTAAGAACAACTTAAAATTTCAAGGTAACCTATACAGCACTAGATATTTGAGGAATACTGAAACTCAAATGTTTTGAAGAAAATTTCCTAAAGTTAAGCCAACTCGTTTTTGTTTTATTAAGATTATCTTTTTTTTAATATCTCTAAAAACTTACAGTTTTGAGCAGTTTTGAATTTTACTTAGGAAGAATTCCAACAATAAAAGTCAGGCCTGGTAATTGTTCATTGTTCAGATAATTTAGCTTTCATATGAAAAAACAATATTTGAGTTTTACATAAATGGACTCCACCTATTCAGTAAATTTCTAGTCCACTCAGCCACACAAAGAACTATTCAACACAAGCCAGTTTTCACGCCCCTTTCATACAGTGCTGGCTCACTAATGGAGCTGTTATCAGGAGCAAATTAGAGTTCAGTATCTTGTTTAAGGACACTAAACACGTAAATCGACAGTTCTAGCTCCTGAGCCACAGCTACATAAATATAATATATGTTTTAACAACCTTCGAAGAAGGTGTTCATTGACATAAATTCAGATTCCTGAAACTTTATTTGAGAACACGTTCATATTACTGTATGTTCTATAAGTCAAGGGATGTTAAACATGATGTTCAACATCAACCAAATACACAAATGAAAACTTTAACTCAGAACCAGCTGACTGTCAGAACACCAGCTAATAGATTACTACCCGACAGCTATCCATTCAAATCACGTACTAGATTAGGGTTTTCCCAAACATTAAGCACTGTGCTAACAGTCACAGAAATTACAACTCATCTGTTAGTCATGGATGTGACATTTTACTTCACGATGAACAGGAAGATGGCTCGCTGTGGGAAAAGTGGATGTGGTAGATGACGGTCCCTGCAGAAAGGCTCAGTAGACCCCATTCTTGGACCAAGCATGCACAGAGACATTGGCCTGAATTCAACAAGAGTCTACTCGGGTCCAACTGCTATTAATTAAATAAAGAAAGAGCAACTCATTTGATATTTTTTAGAATTCATTAAATATTTTATTTGCTCAGTTTACATATTAAATGATTAAATTAAAAATATTAATTAATTTATTAATATCATATTTTCACGTTTACATTCGCCCTGTACCCTTCATACCTACCGATCAGCTAGGCCTACGCTGTTGTTCCCGACACCAAGGGTATAGCCATGAAAAGCCCACAATTGTGCAAGTAATCCCTGTGATTAAATTCCTCAAATTAAATGAATTATGTCAGAAAAATAGTGTTTATCCAAAAAAAAAAAAAAAAGAAAGCCCCCTAAAATATGGACCATGAGACTTAACTACAATATATAAAATATAGATCTCTAGGACGCGATTTATATGCACCAAGGTTGGACATAGTCGGACCAAGGGTTGGGAAACTATGTCCGAAAAACAGTAAAAAATAAATAGTTCAGTAAAATATGAACTATTAGAGTAAAATATGGCATATAAAAGATAAATCTCCTCGAGCCAAATTTGGATTAATAGGGACCAAAGGTTGAGAAATGATGGGATGAAGTCTTTTGGAGATAAAGCTCCCCCTAGTGTCTGAAATATGCAACCGACCTTTCCCAACATTACTCCAATTCTTCCTCACACTAATGTCTTTGGGGGATGTGTGAAATTGATACATGAAATATTATCATTAAACATAATATAACATAAATGCTGTGTGGTGGTTTCAGGGAAGTAATAATATGCTTCAGAGTTTTCTGTCTTTGTATGACCTAAGCACATCTGCACACAGTATAGACCTAGTACCACCAGAGTAAGGGAAAAACACAGCCATTCTTTGGAAACAAATTAGTAAGGATTATCATCCCTCAATTGAAAATATTCCCTCCTTGATTTTAATAAAAACCAGAAACCAAAGAATTATTTCTTCAGTAAAATAGAGATACATATACGTCTCCACATTACATTCCCAGACATCTAATTCCAAAAGTTAAAGGGAAACACAATTGTTCCATAGAGGTCAGACCACTAAGGATTGATGTTATGTTAGCGGAACAAATATGGGTGTACAGAATGATGATGTTTGTGCTGTGTTTGTTCTCATATCTAGTAATTGGTTTTATTTTTCCTATCGGACTTTATACTCTTTGAATTTGCTTGTCTACAAAAAGGATTTTCAAGTTTCAAGCAAAATCTGTGCACTGACATCAGTGGCTTTGCTGTCAGACTCCTTTTGTGGAATAGAATACCATATCTTACCTCATTGAACTAAAAAAAAGAAAAAAGAAAATCCTCAGGAGATTCATGTTACACCAGCTCACATTACAACACGTATAAGCCCGGCACAGTCAACCATTATCCCCTTGTTTGAGAATTATAATGCCTGTACACAGATTGAACCCTTTAATTAGAGTTTTACGATCATTGGAACTTGTTCTTTTGAGAGAGTAAACCCAGCAGAACAAAACAATATGCTAGTGGGAAAAGTGAGTCTCAGTCGGGAAATTCCTGCAGTTTATGCATTGTTTATGTTGTTGAAGAGCAGAAGTGAATGTGCACAATGCTTAAGTTGTAATGGTGACAATAGCAAGTCTGTTTCTGTAAAGCATTGGTATGACTGGCCAGCTCGAGCCAAGATTCTTTTGATTTACGTCCTGACCTCAGAACAATCCTGAATAGCCTTCCAAACAGGCATCTATACTCAGAACTAGAGATGATGACCGCCCCCTCCTCCTTAGTGCGAATAAACAAGTGACCCACGTTGGGTCCGTGAGAGGTCACTGCACAGCGGAGTTATGGAGATGGACTGAGGACATGGCAGACAGGCAGTGGGCCTCAGAGAGACAGAGCAACTGAGATGGACGAAGAAAAGCAATGGATAGAGAGGGTGGGAGAAGGAGAGATAAATGTTGTATGTTTGTTTCTCCCCTGTGGATTTTTTTTTTTTTTGCACTAATGGACCAGGCTGCCCCAGGGCAACTCCTGTTTTGGTCACATAGAGATTGATAGCTCCCTCCAGACTCCAGATCAACTCTATGGACAGTGATATGTCCCACGTTTATAGAGTGCCCCTTACAGTCACGTTTAATTGTAGCAGCATGTGACTGATATGTACATTTTTTTCTTTAAACATATTTTTAATTAATCATAGAGAAGTTGTGGTTAATATTATAGAATACAAATATAACATTATTCAGAATTATTCAGCACTGACTATTGGTAGTAAGACAAGTAATAACAGATATAGACAAGTCAATCCCGATGATCCATCCTGACCTGGGATCAGGCTGAGGCACCCTGTCTAGACATTGTCTCCACTTAATGCCAGCATATCAAAGCATCTGGATTCAGTTTCTTCAACATTTCCTCTGTTTTTTTCTCTCCCATTCCCCTTTCTGACATCTGCAGCTCAATTTAGTATCTAATCTTTGACTGCCCCGTCTATCTCATCACTCTCTGAATAGAGCTCAGGTGTACTTCTCTGGCCATTATTGATTGTTAAATAAAAGTAAACGACAATGGTTAGATAAGCCCTCTTTCTTAATGAGACTATAGTTTCCATTAACTCCTGTGTTCATTCAATAAGTAAGCAGGTCTTTCATTCAGGCCTGGGCACCCCAGTTCTCATCTGCCCAAATGCGGCACACTACCCCTTGCCCTTAGCCTTCAGGACCCTAAATTGGGTCTTGGCATCCCCCTCAACATTCAGGACTCCACCCCCAACCTCCTTGGATCCTCTTCCCCATCACCCCCCCGCGTACACACCCATTTGATTGTGATTGACAGTGTCTTTGTTCCATTGTGTGTAGCTGTCGCCTCTGATGAAGACACATACTCAGAACCGAGGCCCTGAGCATATTTAAACTGCACAGGTCTGCAACTTGTTGCACTGTCCTATGATGATGAGCTCTGCTCTTTCACTCTTGGTGAGTGTGACCAGTCTGGACAAAGCTGGGCATGACTGGATGGGATGGCACAAGGTGGGTGCAGACTGGACACACTATGGCTATGTTATCCGGGCCAGACTGCAGGTCTCAGTTTTGACCAGGGGGTCTCGGCCCAATGGGTGAAGGGGGCCAGCTGGAGAGGGAGGCTCGGAGCTGCAAAATGTGTCTGAGCAGTCTGTCATTGGGGTTCCCCCCTCCTCAGGGATGGGAACCAGGTCACATTCTCTCACACGGCACAAAGCAGGGTGTGTGTGCGAGAGGGATGGGGGTTCAAGGCAGGGGTTTTGATGGGGAACAGGCCATGACCTCTTTATATCCATCAACAGATCACTAACTTGGCCCATGGAGATGCTCCTACAACACATTCCCCCACATACACATGCTAATGACTGTGCACCGATATGCACACTCACAAACATGCAAATGCAAAAACAAGTACATGGTCTACAAAGGGTATTATGTGCATCGTTCCCCAAATACGGTGCCAACAGCTTGAGGTCTCCGTTAGATGGGCTGCTGTGATTACAAGCAAACTTTCAATACTGCTTACAATGAAGGAGTTTTCATTTCTCCAAATTTACCTTTTAAAGATACAAATACGAATTGATGTTGACTTGTGCATTATTGAAACATATTGCAACAAATCAAACAAACTGAAAACATATGTGCCTTTCAAAAAATTCCCATAATACCAGTGTTGGAAAATGTATGATAAAATTCTGAAGAGTTACGTGTTTACAAGCCATTGAGGACAAGATCCACTTCTCTGTAGCTCCCACTTTGCTGATGATCATTTAGAATCCACATATCAGCGGCCAGGGGGAAAAGAAAACTATGAACTACTGCCCCCCTCAGGAAGACCTTGGAATGTTATCTGTCCATAAGGTAAAAGGACACACTCAAACGCATCTTTGGATAGATTCTCTTTATTTCTACATCAACATGCTAAATCAAACACATCATACGGAACCCATTCAAGACATTCAATTTGATAAAAGTTTAAAAACATGATTTAACAGCAGTTATGACCATGAGAACACTATCTTAAGGCAAACACGAATTAAAGGGAACACAATAAAAGCAGATATATTCTCTGTTTCTCTCAAACATGGTAAAACTCTTATGGGCCTGAGTGTATAGTTATTCATTCTATTAATTATATAATTATTATTTCTTTATGGTCCTCTTGTTGTTTTCTGCAACCAAGTTCACTTTAGTGTTTTCTTACGGTCCATGGGGCTCATAGCTCCTCTGGTCAGTTTCTCTCATCAAACAATGTCTGATACATCGCTCTGCTTTACATGTATGATAGTACAATGTGTGTTGCTCTCTGACTCTGTTTATATATGTTTCTCTGTTGTGAGTACATGAGGTCAACCAGTACACATCTCTGTGACAAACTTGTGCAACTGTGCATATTGTCTGGCAAAGCTTATCATGATAGTGCCTTTTAACTAAAAGGCACATCCCAATATCAGGGTTACTGGCTCTACTCTACCTGCTTAGCCCAAAACCTCAGGAAGAGGCAGTAGGAACTGGGTGAGGTCGACAAACTGGGAGGGTGAGACCATAGGGCAAGATTGGACAACCTCGTCAGTTAGGTGAAATGGTGCGTCTTCGCAGGCAACTACACGTCAGGCACTTGAGGATGCTCATGGTGAAGTGCATGAGTGGCCCAAAATTGAAGAGCAGGTTGTAGAAAGTGTTGACAGACAGGCCACCAGTCTCATCTGCATATTTCAAGGCCACAATGGGTGTGTAGAGGCTGTTGGTCAGATTCCTAAAGCGAGGATTGCTTGACTCAATAACCTTTTTAGTGCACTGCAGGTATGAAAAGGAAAAGAAAAGTTTTGACTGATTTATGTAACCTGGTTGTTTGTACCAGTAACTGAACAAAGAAACATACGATTGAATCGTAGTATACCCAATTACTTACCTTTGCAATGTCCTCTGCCGTCTGGCCCATGGCTTCAAATATATCTATGGATGATGGCAGGTAAACATCTTTAAAATAGCGAACTGTGTCAGGATCTACTCCTGGAAACTCCATCTTTGCCACATCCTCCATCATCTTTGTCTCAAACTCAGTGTGAACTGGGCCAGGTTCAATCATGGACAACCTTTTGAGAGACAGAGGAGGATAGGCTTGTGAGACGGCATGTACTGGACAAAGTGAAGACAGATGTGAAGGAAGAACACAGGAACGAGGGTAATCTACCGGATATTGAACTTCATCAGTTGCACGGCCATACTCTCACAGAAACCCTCCATGGCGAACTTTGAGGCAGTGTAAACGTCATTGAACACCACACCTAAATCAACAGAAGAGAGATATTAAAGGCCCGGACTGCCATCAACAGCAAGCATGACTCTAATAATTAGACATAAATCCCGCTTGTGATTGACAACTTTCCAGATAATCTTTAACTTGTTCTGGGAAACTCCACCCATAGGGCACTTAAAGAAAACCCTCTAAAGATAATTAGCAACTGCTTGTTATTTGACTACTGTCAGCTCAGCCGTGTAAGACAGTGTAAAAAAAAAAAGTATAGTCTTTTACTGGGTGAAATTTTTTAGCATGGTATTATTCACTGACTGAATATATCCTAACAATCTATTAATTACAGCTCCGTGTCAGCTTTTGACGATTGAAATAGAAAAAAAAAGTATTTCAAATTATTATGTTTTTGAAAATCTTAGTATAGTTTTAGTTACAGTTTTGTAAATTTGGTAAAAACAATAATTCTGGAAAGTGCTCCTTTCATCAACTACTAAGCCTGTAAGGGCTGTATGTATATTGCATGCTTTCTATGCTAAAACATGCATTGCACATTTATAGATTTTACTCGGTATTGTTCAATAGACAGATATCATACCTTGAAGACCCATGACACTGCTCATGACAACGATGTGTCCTGAACGCCTCTTCTTCATGTCCGGCATGACTTCTTTGATCATGCGGACGACGCCAAAGAAGTTGGTCTCAAACACTCGTTTCATCTCTTCAATGCTGATGCTTTCCACAGGTCCAAGCAAGCCCACACCTGCATTGTTGACTGACAGGAAACAAGCAGAAACGTGATACACTGCTTCTATCAGCAACGCTGCAATAATAACAACCCTTGAAGGGTTAAGATACTGTTCAGTCAATAACAAGTTGTACCTCGATTGTTTGCATGGTTCTCTTACCCTCACAGAGCAGGACTTTTTTTGATATATAACATGGTAACAATGGTATTACTTGATACTGCCACCAGATATCAGTGTGTGACCAAAATAGAGATGCGATGTAATACCCTCCATGTTGAAGGCCCTCTGAGTATTGAGCAATAAAGTGAAGGGAAAGGGAATTTTGTAGTAACAGTAAAATAAAGGCAAGTTCTTCAGAAAAAGCTTTGAGAAAAAAACTCAAAGTCGACTATTCATGAGATATTAATCTAGCAACATATGATATTTTGTCTCTGTGGCAGACAAATCCACCTGTGCTGAATACACTCTTTGCATTGAGTAGGAACAACTATAGCAATGGACATCGGTATAGTTATGTATTTTTAGTTTTCATTCCTGCACACGATTGTTGAAAATTGAATAACTCTATACAGCGCATGAGTCACTTTAGGTTATTTATGAAACAATTTGTGAGCTCTTATTTAATAGATAATAAAATGAAAACAGTGATATACATATCTTCATACACACAGAGTAGAAAGATTGAAGAATGGCTGTTCATAACAGCTGGGCGAGGGATCATTTGTGGATGCGGGCAGAGATGTAAGTGTGTCCCACTCACTCAGGATATCAATATGACGGTCCTTGACATTGTTGATGCACTGCTTTACAGACTCGTCGCTGCAGACGTCTAACGGAAGCAGCATCAGGGTCTTGCCATATGCATCTCCTGCTGCCTCCACAAGCCTGTCCTTTTTCTTCAGGTCTCGCATTGTGGCGATGACTGGTGGGGAGAGATGGAGAAACAGAAAATGACAATGATTTATCAGACGACTTCAGTGAGAGTGATTGCTCTCCGGGAGGATAGATGCCACTCTCAGCTAACAAACTAGGGTAAGAGGTTATATCCAGGCGGGGACGGCCGATCTGAACCACATGGCAAATGCTGCCAGTCTCCTGGCTGCTGGGAGCGAGAGTGAGAAGGAGACCCAGTTGAATCCTCTGGGCTGCCGGACCCCTCCATTTACATCTTAACACATAATGAGTCTTCATGTCTGCCTTGATGGAGAGACTTGATGCTACGTAGCTTTTTTATTGTTCAAAATAATGTATGTCAAGTATGGTCGTCCATTTGTCAAAACACAGTAACAACTTACATGCAAATCCCTCTCCAGACGTCTCTGATGCAGACACTCTTTTGAGATGAAAAGGGCTTTTTCTACACAAACAGTAAACTTTTTTTTTATTATATTAAATTGATTCAAAGAGATGGCCCTAAAAACCCCTAAATCTTACACACTATTCTTCAACTGAAATGGAACCCTGAAGAACACTGTGATTGTTTTATATAGGTAAAAGCAAAAACTCCTTCACCCACTGTCAAGTTGATGAAGTGATGCACAGGAGCAGGGAGAGAGAGTTTCTTGTGATGGCTCTGCTTGTTAGTTTACAGAACACAGAATTGATTCCCTCTGAACTTTACACCCTGGGTAACATTAACCTACAAACAGCGCATGAATCTATCATGGTCAGTGACAGCAGCAATCCGGCCAATGTTAACTTCTTCCATTGTGTGCATTGTATAATCACTGAGCTGATTGACGTTATCTAGTAGAGAAAAAAAAGACAGCTATTGCAAATGGAAATCAGGATCCGCAAACAACCTATTACTCACACACTGATGTGAATATACCCATTGTCCCTGACAGATTAAGGGAAACCTCAGCTATTCTATTCTATTCTAGCTTTAAAAAAAGATTATGGATTTGATGAGTGAGGTTAAAAGAGGAGTCACTGATCTCACATTGCATAACTGGTAGAAGAGGTATAGGATCCGGGGTGTAACTTGCAGTAGTTAAATACTGCAACAATGTGTCTATAAATAAATTAAGTACTCATTAAACCTAATCTTATGATTTGAGATCAGCGTGACGCAAAAAAGAGATTTTCGTGCGGTTTGAGAAGTGAACAAGAGATCCATTGTTCATCTGGCCCCTGCAGGAATTATTCGTGGACTGCTTAAGCATTCTTGAATCAACTACAAGTCTTGCACACACAAAAGACTTTTTGGGGGTTTTCATGTAGTTTTCATGCATTTGGTGCGTTTTACAGCAACACATTTTAATTTGCAATGTGACAATTAACCCCTGTTGGATTTCCTTAAGACCTTGAATAAAGGACATACCTACTTCAACATTAAAATGTGATCTTGTTAAAAGCAGATACGTGAAATAAAACTATTCAAACAAATTTGATCAAGCAGACAAGCACTTTAGTTTACAGATGTATTTTGTGGTAATATATCCCACCATGTCCCGATGCCCCCCTGTTCCTACAGTGGCATAGTACAACAATAACAACAGGGATCACTGAATTTAGCTAAAATTAGATAAATTACAGCAGAATGCAGTATATGGGTTCATGGTTAAGTCACTGACAGTCCGCATGTACCATAATTCTGCTTTACAGTCTCATCTAACACTGGGATCCTATAACAGCAAACCTTAACAACGTGGAGTGGGAGTGGGAAGAAGGTAGGCTAATGTAATTCTGACTGAGTCTCCAATGGAGCCGTTCCATGACATGGTTATGACTCTCCAATTGCTTCTGTGGCATTAAAGATGCCTGGGAAGCAGGAGAGGAGACGCACAGACCCACAGTGTCAAAGTGGGCCAGCCTAACTCCAGCATGCACCAATGAAGACTTCAAACAAGGCCCTTGCTTGAGAGTGAACCCTCGCTTGTACAGGTCTCAAACTTTGCCCCCCTTTCAACACTCGTTCCAGTGAGGGAACTATGGGCACATTAGACACGGCACTAAACCGGAGCAGGCGGTCTACAATTCACAGCGATAAAAGAGGGCTTTGTGCGGGAGAAGTCAGTTGAAAGAGAACTGACAAGACTGCTTTTAGAATTCCGCCTGGAAAGCGGCATCCTTGCGAAGCCCGACCCTGCATTCTGCACGTTCAGATGATAATAGTCGAAGCAGAAGGGCTACACAGTCCAAGTCCACACAAAAGGACATGGATCTGAAATCATTATGGTACTCGATCGCAGCTGACACGACACTAAGTCACTTATTTGTGCAGAGGCGGAAAGTTGCGCATGAAGCTCGGGCGAACTTTGAGCGTGAAGGAAGCGTGGTGTAAGAGCACAGCTCTGCGTGGTGTAGGAGCACAGCTCTGCGTGGTAAACACGGACTGCGCATTCAAAAGAAGCACACTACTGCACATTTGCTTCTTACACGTCCCACCAAATAAAACAATGAAGAATAAAGCGCATTTACCATGGTAACGGTTCTTTTCATCTTTGGCCAGTGTGACGGCGATTCGTAACCCGATCCCAGAGGAACAGCCGGTGATCAGCACAACTTTCTGCCAGCTGTTCGCCATGATGTGTCCGGGTATATGCTGTGTTTTGGAGCTGTGTCTCTCTGCTGTCGAGGGAGCTACCGATCACCGGGCTTTTAAGAACTAAAAGCCGATCATGCAGTCACCACCGCCATGTGAGCGTCTGATGCAGTCACATGTTCAATAAAATCACTAACGAAAAAAAAGACGTGGCACAACAAACACCTCCTTCACACAGGATTTTCGCCTTGAAATGTGCCGCCTGGCCCGAAAATCAACTTAATTCCCTTTAACTGTGTGTGGCCGTGTATGCGCGCACGTGCGTGTCGTGAAAGGGGCAGTGCTTATTTAATTTCTGAACCCGTGACCCCAACAGTAAGTAACATCATTTAATGTAGTTGTGTTTTAAGATTCGCAGTTTTCACAAAACACTCTGGACATTATGGGTCAGTGTAATATCACAGTTGATATTCTCGACAGGATTTGTGGTTTTAGGCTACCAAGATATATATTGTGATATTATACCCTACTTTATATACGATTTTAGTTATTTTAATCAATCATTAATCAATTACATGCAAATAAATTAAGAAATGAACTCAAGAACAACAAGCTTACGTTTTGTAGGCGCAGCGGCTAATTATTATTATTATTGTTATTTGCTGTTGCCCATTTCTCAAAGGCAAACCGTGGTCATGGTGGGAAGTTGATCCTATGTAATTGTGTTTTATGCTCCATATAGATTAATATGGATTTCTGATGACCAGGGATCAACTATATTTGGCTGGGTTTCTGGCTGTATTAGATTTATTTTTACCTAAGTCCTCTAACGCTTATACTGATTATTGCAGGATGTGTTAATGGAAATTTTATATGCTGGATTGTGCTTCCATCTAGTGGTAGACCAAGGGCCACTCTTAAATTAAACTTAAATGCATGCCAAATAATAACTATATCACTGTAGTGCAACTTTTAACAAAATAGGAAATTTGTCAAGGACAGGCTGGGTTAACAGTTTGGTTTGTGAACAATGCAATTAGAAGGGTCTAAGGTGACAAGATGAGTCTAATCTTGATGGATGTTGTAAGAGGTAAAAGTACCTATGATAACATCTCAAACTAGGCTCTTCTCTTCACATGGAAGACCATAGTACAAGAGTCAGAAAGTGACTGTCAATGTTTTCCAAGATTTGTCTTACTATCACTAATACTAATCCTCATAACCTCCTGACAGTGATGATCCAAAGAGCTTTATTAGTGAGTGAATGATTTGTTGAAAAAAAAAAATGTATGTCTTGCTAAGTCACAGGCTTTGCATCTGCAATTATCAGATGTAGATTTTTCATGAATTAAATCACAACAGCTGGTTCCTGGTTCAGATTTTGAATGTGGCACTTTAGATTTAATTGGGATTATGACGTTTGTCTTTCTCAGCTCAGATTCCTTTTGTTTGTCGTTGGAAAGACCTTATCAGGATTAGGCTGCACAGTGCCACATTTAACAGTGGATTAGTTAACACAATAATTAGCCTGTTTATGCTATAAAGTACATTGGTTTTATACGACTTTATCTTTATTGTACAGCTCATGAAGCCTGATTATGTATTCAGTTAATGCAACTCAAACATGAGTCATCCGTTCACTAATAATTCTTTAACACACAATGATGCATTCCCCCCTCCCCCCGCTTTAATTCTGGTACTCGGTAAACCCCTTGACCACTTCCTCATTTTAACATGGTAACATAGTGTGAAGCATGAGGGGCACTACAACCATTAGGTGAAAAGAGAGGACAAGCACTCTTACAGACACACACTCACACACACACAAACACACACATACACAGACACACACCCACACGCACATTCACAGACACACAGACAGATCACACAGGGTTTCTTAAGTTTTCCTTCTTGTCTGCTTGGACTTACGGCAAACAGGGGCTACTGGTCTCCGTAGTCAAGAACAATTATTAATTTCCATCTTAACTTTGAAAATAGAGATTATCCCAGTGGAAGGACATATTTTAACAATGAGTAGACTTATGATGTGCTCAATCACGGGTCTGCCTCAAATCAGTTAAGCTTTGCTGTGACAAAGAATCAACCTCTAACATGTGATGCATACAGAGCTCAACATTTTAGAAGAGTACATAAAAAAACCTTTTTATTGACGTCGTACCATCAGTGTTTCTGATAAACCCCTTATCATGCAGACATCAGAGAGCAGACTGTCAGCTCACAGAGTCCCAATTTCCTCTCTCTCCCCCTCTCTCTCTCTCTCTCTCTCTCTCTCTTTCTCTCTCTCTCTCAAAAAGCTTATGCCTGCATATTGAGAAATTCCCTGAGCTATGACCCACTTATCTCACGGGAAAGCAGAAATTTATTATTCAGTAAAAGTACTATTTGCGTTGTCAGATAAAGCACCTTTGAATTTGAGGTGACAGTGTGCCACATACCATGCAGACATTTTTCTATTCATATTTTACAGCATTTCGTATTTTCTACATTTGGCAGACCGTGTTTACCTTGCCCTAACTTACAATTTAATGACACGCAGAAAAGGCACAAAAACATGATCAAGATCTTAAGAAAAAAATATTAATTTTTTAAAAATATAAATTAATCATAAAAGTATGTGTTTGTGTCTGAACACTATTCATTTGAATGCAAGAATTCACTAATGGATGTAACTTTTTAAAATTGTATGGCTGGTCAGCATGTGGTGGTGTTAACAAATGTCATTATCAACAATCGACAGTAATGGAAAAACAAAAGTGAATCCCTAACCCCGACCAGCTGACCTTTTGGACAAAATAATGAATAACCAGATTTACCTCTAGAATAGGGACTCGGGAGCGTTTTGTCTTTATCAAATCAATATTTTCCACATGAAAATTGTTGTTACTGCAGATGGCGAAGTCCTCTAGTATGATAGTAGAAGGGTGGGAATAGGCTAATAGACTGAAGTTAGGGCGATACTGGTATGTTCTTCTTTGTGCCTCCAGAGACGGTGGAAAGGTGTGTATGGATATGAGGAGGGATATTTTTCCTTTGTGTCATTTCTGTGGAATTTCAGAAGGTTGCGTCGCTAAAACACAAAAGGGGAGATGAAAGAGACTGAGGAGAGGGAAAGCAAGCCCGTGCATGCTTTTCCTTGCCATTCACTTTCTGTGCCTTTAATGTCTTTTTGTAAACTGTGTTCGCTTCTTCACCTCAACCTTTCCCCCTTCCACATGCTCTAATGCACCGCTCAACCAGCAGCGTGCAATCATGTTCCCAATAACTGTCCTCAGAAATTTTACATGTTCTTCTTCCTGCCTCTAAGCAAACCCGGCCAAAATCATCTGTTATCCCTCAACTGGACTTCAAATGAATCTCACCATTACCTTAAAACATACCATTATTCTTAAGTAGTCAGTGTTCTGAAGCCATTCCAGAAAGCTTTATAAAGCTGATGTTTGTTGTCACCTTCGATGATTAAAGGTGGAATTTGTGATTAGGTTATGGGGCAGAGAAAAACACTGGCTGATGTTACTGGAAGGATAGGGGACTCTGGATATTACAAAGGGTCTGGAGCACTGGAATGTTTGCCACAGCTCAGGATTGGGGCTTTCTGCTCTTTTGTGCCCTGTCTGTAGAGGAGGTGTGGAATTCAAAATTCTTGAGAATAAAAGTGAGGAGGGGAAAGAGTAGCTGGGGGTCGGTGCGTGAGAGGGAGATAAAGAGAGGGTGGTAAGAAATGAGCCGAGAAAGCGTTCTAAGAGTTCTGTACTACAGGGAAAGTTCTAAAAAGAAAATCCCTGAAGGGAAGTTAAAAGTATTGCAGCAGCAGCAGACCACTCACAATGAACCCTTCACAGAGCGTGCTTTCAGGGTAATGACACACTGCAGCTCACTGTGTGACGTTTCTGAGCGACAGCTAATGGCATTCTTAGAGCATTCATAGAGATACAGCACAGCGTTTCATGCTATTCACACACTCTCTGGAATATTCCAGTTGCATCATTCAAACAGTGACATTTAGATCGAATTCAATGAGCATGAGATAGTTGATTCACATATCAAGGAGAAGATCTGTGGCACAAATTAACTTAATAGAAACACCTTGGGACATAACAGCCATTATGCATTATGCAATGCATAGTTTAGCAATAAAAACGAAAACAAAGTCAAATAACTGCACAGTACCAGTTACATTTTGATTTTAAGGGAACAAATTACACTCATGCAATCCTTAAGTAGTTTCCAATTTGGCTACTGTAGTACCATTGTACAAACAAATCATCTCCATACTCTAAAAGTCTCCATGTATTACCAATATCAGATATAGCAGATATTATAGGCTTATTGGAAAAAACTTTTCACTGAAATTATTGGGAAGGTTTTGCATGTGTCATGGAGGAATCCATACAATTTGGAAAGCCTCAGTCTGGATAATGGGCAGAATTTCATTTCACTTTATTTACACATAAACGATTAAACATATTTTCATTAAAACCTGGCAAGTTAGGCTAATTACATGAAATATTACAGTTTAATAAAAAATGCTGTTTCATTTTTTCGAGGATATGTTTGCTGTCTGTTGTAGATTATTTGAGGGAAAGTTTGAAATATGGTAGTCAGAACTGAAATTCAAGCATTTTCAAAACAGGTGGAATTACAAATAAATGCGAATGGAATGGTATTCGCTGTCAGAGTTAAAGAGTTAAAGATTTACTTAGATTGCCCCTTCAAATTCCAGTTTTGAACCTGAATGTTGTCTATTAGGGTTTTTTGTGCTGCAAAGTAACAGTGAAGAGGTGGATTCCCCAGCAAGATAACCTTCAGTGTGGTTGTTGGGTGGGTTTATTTAGTCTATTTGTTTGAACACTTCATTTAACAGACGTGGTCCTTAACTGTTAATTAGCCCAGTCTAGCAACATCCCTAAATATTATAATTATCACCAGACTGGCGGTTCCTCTTAGTGACACAGAGCAGCAGGCAAACTATTATCATGTCGTTTTGTGATCACGTCCTTGATTTGGTAACCTAATCACAGCAGGGAGTGGCAACAGACTTGAATAAGAAATTTATGTCCCTTCTCAACTTTGGTCTGGTCTTGATCCTAACATGGAATTAACCAGCTCTCTTTCAAATTTGAAAAAACAGTGAGTGGTGAAAAAAAAATTGGTCGGTCCATCTCATCGTATCTGATATGTTCGCTCCGCTCCTTTGCAGGTAACCCAGGGTTCCTGTTCCAATGGATTGTTATCAAGAAGTGTTTTGGTGAAAGCCCATATGCAAGAACACTTTTATTCTGATTTATGGAGATAAAATGATCAAGAGTCACTGAGTGGCACATTCACATTTTCAGGGCTTTTTAACCTGCTTTCTTAAAAAAAAAAACATTTTCGTATCATGAAATAAAATGTTCATTGGCCCAGAAAACTGTAGGTGTCTATGTTTATCCTTTGTAGCTTAAGGAGTTTTGATTTTCTTTTTTCATGTTGGACAAAATTCTGCATTAAAGACCAAATTTCTCAGTGACACCATATGGGTTTGGTGTCCATGAAGCATGTGTGCAGAAACAGGTGTGCTGCTGCTGTGTACAGAAATCGCTGTGTGTGTTCAGAACCATTCATAATTCTGATAGAAATGGTGAAATAAAGTGATAAAAGATTGGCTGTCAGGGTCCAAAATACATGCAACCCACAAACCAAGATATGCCACAATCCACAGACTATTTTATATCTTCTTATCTATATTATCTTAATATAATATGTCATTAAATGGCAACAGAAGCACCTTAGGCAGCAACATTATAGGATCTGAACTTAATATGTAAGACGTCTCTTTCATAAATACTACATAAAATATGACATTTTTATTTTTATTTTTAATTTTTTTGGCATGCTGAACGAGTTAGCCGCCCTGCCAGTTAGCCCTATTGTATCGTTCTGGCATGCTCTTCAACACAGGTAGCAGACCGCGGAGTCAGAGTCAAGTGAAAGCCCGTTTAAAGGCCTCTAATCCAAGCTCATCTTCAGGAGGTTTCAGTTAATGCCACAATGCTTACAATGACAGATTGCATCACTTCCATCCCTTCAGTGGATAAACGTTAACAAAAGCCTGCAGTCGTTTATGAGCACAGAATGACCTGCAGAGGGAGAGAGAGGGATACTTCAGCATGTGCCTTTTAAGCCGACTTTTCAAATAAATAAATGAATAGGTAGAGGGGCTGAAACTAACTCTTCACCCAAAAACCCAATACGGAAGCCCAGAGTGTCACTTAGTATATTGGCATTTCCACACGTTGCAATTGTTAACAATTTGTCCATATCCAAATTGCTCTGATGGTTTCTGTCAAAGTATAATAAAAATTGAGACACCAACAGTATGAAGGGATATAATAGTCCACAAATGTGAAAAATCATATTCTTTACCTAATTTATTGCCGTATCTTCACCATTTTCCTTCATGATTATCAGAGTGATGTATGTGACCCCTTCTCAGTTGATGAAAGTTCACAATCTACTGAGATATAGATAATTGGGACTTTTATTGTTTTTTTTCTGTGCTTCTGCTGGGTTTTCTCCCTTATTAAATTGTTGTGCATGAATTAAGTGGGATTTGAACATTAGGAGAAAGGTACATAGTACATTCTGTGGAAATATTTCTCACCCAGACCTCAGTCTATCCACTGGAGTCTTTGCAACTATCTGCTAAAAGCAGTCAGGAATGTGGGCCTGACTCAGTTTGGCTAAGCTGCTACTGAGAGGGGAGATGGTGGGAGATCAGGGCGCCCGTTGTTTGCCTACTGGATCATCATCAACCCAGTCCCGTTGTCTGGCTGACACTGTTGAATCACATTCTCTCTATCAGTCTCTCTTTCTAATCACTCCTCTATTTATACTCTTTAATATTTTAGATGGAAATATTATCTTTCATAGATTTTTATTTTCTACTGTTGCTGCACCTGTGTGTGAATCATATATATATATATATATATATATATATATATATATATATATATATTTATATATATATATATATATTGTAGTTTGATATATATATATTTTTATATATGATGAATGTCAAATAATTAGTTGCTCAGAGTTGGTTTGTCTTGAAATAATGTGGAACGTCGTCTTTGGTTATCAGAAATATGTTGACGACAGGTTTATCTCTCCATATCTGTGGTTTGAGATTCCATCTTTCCATGGAGAAATTGTAGTTTGATCGTTGAGTGGTTGCAGGCATTTCAGCTTAAAGTTACTTTACAAAGGCCCATTTTAGCATAGACATCGCCTTCTTGAGTCATTTTTCTGAATAGATAAAACCTCCGCAGCTCCTGTGTTAGAGGATGTCTCATGTGAATACCAATTGTCCTGGAATTAATTAGGCTTGTGTCAGGATTATATTCAGCCTTCACAGATAATTAACACTGTACAAGTCTCTGCAGGTGATCGTGACAGCTGTCCCTGGTAGTATGTAGAGGTAGGTGTCTTCACACTTCCATACAAACTCAGTTCATGATATGGAAAATAATTTTGTTCAATACAAGAAGAAAAAACACTCATCTGACACTGATCTATCTGTTTTATGGGCCAAAAACAAGAAATAATCTTTATAGTCTGGTGGATTTTTTAAGATTATGAGAAGAGGGCTAAAGGAGGTGGGTGTGCTTCTTAAATTTTGGGCCATGAAATTAAACTTATTTTAGTTTTTAAACATGGTTTAGGCAGGAAAGCCTGGACCTGAACTGGCATTCGACGGTATGTTCCCTGAGGTGATCCAGCCTGCAGCCTCACAGCGGTCAGTTTTCGGCCTGAACAAGGATCGGATCAAACCTGTAGCCATTCGGCGCCAAGAAAACACTAATGGAGGAGATAACCTGTCAACATCAGAAAGAAACCCTATGAACAGTCAAACGCTTTGTAATGTTGAGGCATGTTTACCTTGTGCAGGGTGCAAGTACAAATACACCCTAATTCTAACCAGAGCTCAAGTCATCGCTGTCAGGTGAAGTTTAGAGTCAGAGCAGCCCAAATAAGAGGACACAATTAATTGTTTTTTTTGGCATCATTATGTCATGGGCCCAAGCTTAAAACAGCTCCACTTGAGTTTCAGTGTATAAAATAGTAAACCAAACTAAAACATTTCACTGTGAATTTACAGAAGTCCGTTTCTACCAACTGCAAAGAACTGTGTTGTTGTACCGTTTCTTAATGTACTTTAGACATAGAGTTCATATCTTTAATGGCAATGAAAGATTGTCACTAAGATGCTAAATTGAGCGTCCTTAAATATTATGACTGAATCATAAAAGTGCTTTACACAAGCCAACGTTCACCTATTCATCTCACAGAGGTTAGAGTGCAAGCCAAGGCGTCATGTCTCTGCGGGAGCAGAGGAAAGTGAGAGCAGTGAGATAGTTATAACAATAGTAATGTAATTATTAAATAGTAAAAACAATTTGACACTTTTGGGGAGAATAAGGACAGAGGCACAGAGAAAAACTATGCTGATGTGGATGGAGCACAAGATGTATCATAGCAGAATGACATGAAAATAGTTTTAATTTGTCTAAAAATACTTAACTAAGCAAAATGAAAGGACCAGGTATACGATTCACAACACCAGGGCCAGAACAAAGCATGCATGAAATTTAAGGTTTAAAGTCTGTCCATTATACATATTATAAAACATTTTATTTGCGCACAAGTAGAGAGATGGTATAATACTAAACATATGCAGCATGCTACTTTGTGCAGGGGCACCATAAAAATCTCTGGAGATGATTCTATCCATATAGTTTAGGACAGCAGGATTGCAGTGGGCTTGTTTAATTTCAGATTAGAGTTCCCATATTTTTCTTGCTTCTTCCCATTGAAGGTCTTGCGTTTTACAATGAAGTTTACAGTGCTGTAAATGAAAGCATTTATGAAGGAATCGTGTCTTAATTCTACTATATGCTTTAAAGTTTACAGCATGTCACTCTATGATAATGCAGTATATGTTATTTTAAATTTGGAGCAACGCTTTACGGTGTAGTCTGAGCTGGTTTCATGTGCAAAACCAGGAAGAGTATGAGGTAAAAGTTCTACGTAACTTTTGTGAGTACTGACTACATATTTGGGGATGTAAGTTGGAGTATTCTGTAGGCGCAGCGCTCGTACATGCGTCCAAGGACACAACCCATGGGAGGGAAGCAGGAGACGGAGGAGGAGAGCAGAGGGAGGGTGAGAGGGAGTAATTGAATGAGAGGGACAGACAGAAACTTAGAGGAGCCATCACAACTAAATATTCCTCAACGATCAACTCTGTGGAACTACAGGAAGCTCCTCTCCCTTTCCCCGCGCATGGCCGCTGGTCTCCTGCAAACATAACTTCTCTTTCTCGCTAAAGTTTTGCTGAAGGAGCTGGAGGAGGGCTTTGCATGGCAAAGATGGACCATTTCACACGCAGGAGAATACCGCTATTTCTTTGCATTTTGCTTCACTTGACGACCACCCACGCAGGTAAATATCTAGTCAAACGCCTGTAATTGAATAATAAAAATATAAGAATGAGTACAAATGCCCAGGGTAACGTGCTCTGATGCACTTTCTTCCTTTATCTAAGTTTCATTTATAACTTAGCCCCCAGCCAACACTAAATTATTATTTCAAAAATGGTCACTTAAGGCTTTTCTGTGTAAAAGTTTTAGTGATGATGACTGCTGTCCCACTGAGCAGCTGTAGGCCAGGATTAAAAGTGAAATAACTTTTAAAGAAGCTGTTTCAGAGTTGTGCAGAGAGGCAATCACGTCTACTATTTTTTATACACTACACACGGTTATTAAATATTCATCGCAAAAATTGCACCTTCTGATTTGTTCAGACCTGAAAATTGAAGGCATGTCATTGAATATGTCAGGTGAGCTGAGAGGGTTTACAGCGACCTCAGGAGATGTATGATGTCATATTTGAGTTTGCTTGTGACCAGTGTCGGTTTGCTGTGAAATGGTTTAACGTAGGCTTGAGAAAGAGGTGAATGGCTGAACAGTGAGTAGATTAAAATTCCTGTCATGGATGTGTTTAATGTGCCCTCTGCTCACAGGTCTTAAGTGAACGCGCTTAGCACTAATACTCTCAGTTATTATTATTATTCTGCACACATCAATATTTTACAAGTGATATTGCAGGCTACTAAGAGTCACATTGCACAGATCTGTAACAGTCAACCAATCTGATTATGCATCGTAGAGGTGATTTGCTCTTTTATCCATTATGCAACTGTCAGAAATTCACATTTCCTTCCTTGACAGCTTATGCATGCATTCTTTTTCATTTGGGCTGCTGCTGTCACCCTTAGAAGGCTCCATGCCTTGTGGCCATGTCTTGAGTACCTTCAGTCAACAGACCATTTTTTCGCAGGTGCTGCTGTTTAGAAACACCCTGATGGAGCTACATGCCCCAACAGCTGGACGTAACCCTGTGGCTTCCGGAAGTGCTTAAAATTGGCCATTATTTTCATTGGTGGCTTCCCCCGATGTACTTACTTTTATGTCTGGTATGATTTATTGGAATTCACTGGTTGAGATTTAGCACTGGCAAGAGGAAGTGAGCCGACAGACAAAGTCAAGACACCTAGTGGCTGTCCCTTACGGTCTAACCAGGGCCTGAGAGGCGAGAGGCTCAGATGATGAAAGAGCACATGAGATCTGTGGTGGTCCTGATATCACAGTGTGAGTCCCTGAGTGAGTGTGTGTGTGTCTGTGTGCGTGTGTGGGTATATTACACTGCAATAAGGTTTTATCAGAAAGGTGCAAGAAGTTTTGTGCTCAACTTTTCTTTTCCTTCCTTTTTTGTTCCTTCCAGTCTGGGAATTGTTTGTTTTCATGTTATATGTTTCTTTTCCCTCATTTACATAATATTATACTCTGGTAAACACCATGACTCATCCTTGACTGGTTCTAAGGACGGAAATCGTGCGTTCAGCCCCCTCCCTGCATCCACTTTGATCCAGCCTCCTCACCAATCCTGCACCGAACTCTCAAAGGAAGACAGCAAACCTTTTTTGCTTTTGATCCAGCTACAAATTGAAGGCAAATGAAAACAAATAAAATAGACAAATGGATTCGGCGAAATTGACACTCAAACACGGGTCATTTCACGCCTGTTCCGGCAGTTACTGTTTTTTATTTTTGTGCGTGTTTTTTTTTTTCTGATGGAAACGTCAGGGATGCTGATGTCGGTCCCAAGTTGCTGAAGCCACAAGCGTGACGTCAAATGACTTCCCAGAGAGTTTGATGAGGAAAACTGCTATAAATGACAGGAGTCTGAAATTTATAGAAATACTGCTATATAAGCATGTCGTGATGCTATAGGGTAAAGCATAGCACTCAACACACATCTGGCTTACAGAAACCCAGCCACTCCCTTCTTCTTTCCAACCAGCGGGTGCTTCAAGAGGCTTTACCTGAGATAAGCAGGAGATACTTTCAGGAGAACTGCAGTGAGCATGCAGCAGAGGAGCTGACTTCTTACCCTTGTCCCCTTCCATGTCACATGCCCCTCGACGTGTAGAAGAAGTTATGCCCCCACACAAACATGTGCATTCCTACCAAAGACTCCTGAAAACAGTATGCAACCTGCAGGGACATTATGACCTGGCTTTTATTCCAAATCTTCTGAACCTGACAATTGTCCCTTTCCATTGACCGTAAACTCCTAGTGCGTGGCGGAATTTACCAGCTCAATCAGACCCACAACTTGTTGTGAGTCTCAGTCTCTCAGAAGTACACAGGAGCAGAACTTCTTAAGGAGAATGTGTATATACATGTCTCACAGTTTTGTTCTTTGATTTTGATGGTTCTGGTGTTATACTCCATAATAGATGTCTCAATGTTGTGATGTCTGAGAGACTAAATGACAGCTTGGGTTTAAAGCTTCAATGGGCTTGGTCATGTGTGCACTTGCATGTTTGTATCTCGGTAATCCTCGGTGCCTAAGGTGTGTGTCCTGTAGATGCATGAGAAATGATGCGTGTGCTCCTGCCTTTAGATTTTTTTTGTTTGGGTTTTAAGTTGAATTTTCATGAGGATCTGATATCCTCAGAGGTGTATAACAATATGTATTTCAACATGAGCATATTTTAAACCTCGTAAAGGGAGTTTAGCTGTCAGAAACAGGGTAAGGCGAGGTTAAAGGCCAGTATTAGACATGCAGTGGAGATTATGTTTTGGAACAGATGTACTGTAGTAAAAGATCTTCCACAGAAATATAGAAGTAAAAAAGGGGTTTTCCGTCTGTGTTTGAGTGCAGTGCCTGCCCAGTACAGGGCCTTGAAAGACAGGTGTTTTCTCAATGGGCCAAGCAGCACTTTTGCCTGCCAACCCGTCTTCCTGTGAATAAACATGAGAAGCAGAAACTGTGATGATTGAAAAATGTGTTGTTTATATGAGCTGGAAGGAAATGTGTAACCCAGATTCCACTAGAATTTTGCAGTCTCAACACCAGGAGTTAAACCCACTGTGACCAGTTGGTTCATCATCAGGACAAGGCCACTGACCCATATTCAGCATAGCAACTTTAACAAACTAAAGACACTTGCAAGATCATTATGAAACTCGATGGGAGCATTTGGCATATGACAGGGAAGAGCCTGTTAAATTTTAAGGTGGATTCGATTCATGTGCCAGAACCAGGAACTTTATTTCCCTTTCTTTAAGATTGTGAAACAGAACTTTTTTCAAAATGTTCTGTCTAAATTGACGTTACATTAAATGCGAAAGAATATGACAAGGAAAATAGATTCAAATCTGGAGTTAATATGGATAAAGTGGTGGGCACACAGTTTTTTGTACATTTTGAAAAAATAAATAAGAATAATTATCCTGTATTTGTCAATTACATAAAATTTACTTAAAAGATAACAATAAAACTCGGTCTTAGATCTTGGCATGTGCCATGGAATACACCAATTCATTTTTGGCATTGATTCTGCAGAAACCCGCCTTGTAATATTGCTTTTGAAAAAATATTTAACTTATAATGATAATACAGATGCAGGGGTTGGTTGTTTGAAGAGTCATATGATGATATTCAAACAGTCATGGGATTATTTCCCTCAGCTGACACACTACTACTACAGTCTAGTTTTTAATATTTGAATAATAAATGATTGCCCTCAAAATTGAAAGCATTTAGAAAAGTAAAAATTCAAAAATTAGTGAAGATATATTTTCATGTCAAAAAGAGCAACACTCAGATTTAAACTTATTGGCAAAAACATGAAAACAACCTGCTTCATACTGTGATTGTCCCCTTTTTGCCACTGTCTGCGAAGCGTATCATGGTGTGTTCTTAAACCTCTATATCAGGTCCAGCACCTGGAGATGCATCGACCCAGTCATCAATTTGGCAATTTGGCACTTGTCAAAGTTATGCAAATACTATTGACAAAAATAGTCATCCATACAGCCAGTGATTTGATATGCTCCTAATCTGTCAGTGGTTCCTCAAAGTATATGCCGTCACAAAGCAGTCTTTGGACAGTAAAGACCTCTGCCTGTTTCCATCATCTGACATGACAATACATTTTCAAGCAAAAGAACAAAATAACAAACAGATCCAAAATATCCAGACATTCAGAGACCTTTGCTGACCGGGCCAGAGTTACAGAGAGCTGTTATTTCCTTCTATTTATCTATCCTTTGGTCTAAAAAGTGTGACTGATTACAGGGCATAATTCTGTGTTAGCGCTGCTGACTCACAGCAAGAAGGTACCGGGTACGAATCCACCTCGGCCGGCCTTTCTGTGTGGAGTTTAATAATAATAAATAATAATACATTTCATTTATAATGCACTTGCATGTTCTCCCTGTGTCTGTGTGGGTTCTCTCCGGGAACTCCGGCCTACTCCCACAGTCCAAAAACAGGCAATATAGGTGAATTGGTAACACTAAAATGCCCTTAAATTTCTATTTGTTCGGACACATTGGGTTTTATCTCTCTCTGCCTTATAATGTTCCCGCCCACATTTATTCAGGCACTGTATCCGTCTCCAGTGTTTCAGGATTTGAATATTTGAATTAGAATATATATTTTACAGATTATCACATCTGACATATTTTCCAAATAACTGTGCTCTGAAAAATGTAGAGAGTATAATTTCAATACTTAGATTTTTAAAAGGGCGAAGAATTAAATTTAAATGAAAACACAATTGTCTGCAGATACAATCTACATAAAGTACATCTCAGCACTAAATAAACATGTATTGTCATTAGTATTGTCATGATTGATCTAACAGGGCATCCGGTAGGGTGCATACCTTCACTAAAGTAAAGTAGTCTTGTTTGCCTGATATGTGGAGTTATTCTTTCACCTGTTCACACAGACGTAGGATCAAACACACAGCTTACACATGGAATGTAGCAAATAAAATTAAAAAAATTGTAATATTCTCGTATTTAATTTGAACAGTTTAAAAGGTTGTTCTTGTGTATGTGTCACACCTGCAATTGTTTTCTTTAAATTGTGATTTTGCATGCAAACCTTCCTGTAAGTGGTCTGTGTGTCTGTGTTTTTAACTGTGTATATTATTATTATTTCTTATATACCAAATAGACTTAAAACTTCTTGCTTCACTTTTTTAGACAGAACACTTGGCTGTAGATTCAAATGCTCAGACATTTGCATGTTGTTTATGAGAATCCTCGGGCCCTTTAAGAAACAATAATCACTTAAGTTTGAACGGATATTAACATATGTTGTTCCACAAAGTCATTTATGTAGCAGCTTTTGACCTGCCTGTCATGTTTTAGGTTTTCTGAAGTTTGCTCAATATTAACAGAAAATAAAGAAATAACAACAACAAAGACAACAATTATAATAAACATAATAATAATAACAACCATAATAATACCTGTATTTTTTTAATACATATTAAAAAAAAGTATAGTATAAGCAGGTAAACATAGACATAGTACAGTAATGTGTGAATAAAAGAGTACGGCAGAAAGAATTAAAATGGGGATGAAACCTAAAACCCTGGATGATTAAATGTAAAGTGCATTATAAATTAAATATATTATTATTATTATTATTAAAACATTAAATACAACATGAGAATAAAATGTAAAAACAACAGGTCTGTTAAAGACAGACATGCAAGACTTAAGTACAACATCAAAAATAAAGCCTAACCCTAGAATTTAGATTCACATTGGTATCGTTTTTATACAGTGATCAAAAAAAAAATCAATGTTTTACCAATAGCTTTGTTCTACAGGATCTCAGTAACATTTTAGGATACATCAAAATTTGACAGTTCAGTGAATCTCAGTAACAAGCGTGTAGCGTTATAATTTTATTTTTAATTTTTATTATAAGTTATCACACAGTAGAAACATTTCTGTGAACCTGATGAAGTTTGACATGCTGGATCACAGGATATGGTGTATAACTTGATCCAGATCACTTATTTGTGGTAACTGGAACGGGAATGTCATGGTGTCATTGTTTTCCAGTCATTGTACGCGTTGTGCCTGAAGAAGCCACAATTTGGCCCCAATTCCACAATGACACAGAATTATCAGAAAAATTGTTGATCGACATGAAAAACTAACGTATTGTTTCTTGGGCCATATCCTGCCATTCCTGAAGTTTTTCATAGAAATCCAGAGAGAGATTGACAGACCAGACCAGACAGACAGACAAGAACAGATAGACAGACAGACCAATCGGACAGACAGACAGACAAGACAAGACAAGACAGACAGACCAGGCAGAAAGACAGACAGACAGACAAGAACAGATAGACAGACAGACCAATCGGACAGACAGACAGACAAGACAAGACAGACAGACCAGGCAGAAAGACAGACAGACAGACAAGAACAGATAAACAGACAGACCAATCGGACAGACAGACAGACAAGACAAGACAGACAGACCAGGCAGAAAGACAGACAGACAGACAAGAACAGATAAACAGACAGACCAATCGGACAGACAGACAGACAAGACAAGACAAGACAGACAAGACAAGACAAGACAAGACAAGACAAGACAGACAGACCAGACCAGACAGACAGACAAAAACAGATAGACAGACAGACCAATCGGACAGACAGACAGACAGACAAGACAAGACAGACAGACCAGGCAGAAAGACAGACAGACAGACAAGAACAGATAGACAGACAGACCAATCGGACAGACAGACAGACAGACAAGACAAGACAGACAGACCAGGCAGAAAGACAGACAGACAGACAAGAACAGATAGACAGACAGACCAATCGGACAGACAGACAGACAGACAAGACAAGACAGACAAACCAGGCAGAAAGACAGACAGACAGGCAGACGAGACCAGACAGACAGACCAAATCTGGCAAAAGCATGAGTTCGCTGGTGGACATAATTAGATGCATGAACTTCCACCAAACAGTCATTCAAAGATCCAATGTCATTGCATTGTTTCTCTCAGGTTTTGTTCCAAAATATTATGGGAAACTTTTATTTTGTTTTGGCATGATTTCTCTTTAGAATTCTGTAGTTCAAAGGCACAATCATTTCTGGCCGTGCAGTATTGTGTGTGTTTGTGTTTGTGTGTGTGAGAGAGAGAGGGGTTTTTCCAGGCTGAGCTGGGAGTGTAGGGGGTATGCGTCATGAAGAATCTCCTCAGAGACATTTGGTTTAGAACAACAGAGAAGATATTATGTCCATGTATGACTGAAGAATCAGCTAGGCACAACGAGACTGTGTCAAGTGTCACACAGCTAGAAGAAGAAGATACACAGATGTGAAGTGTTCAGTGGGATTTCCGGTGGAAAGAGATTGATCTGTGTGGTGGATAACACGGCTCCATTCGTTTAGGAATAATCCAGACTTGGTTTTCTCAGAGAATAGAACATATTAACAAGAAAAAGAGGGTGTCTTATCTAGAAACCCTCCGCTTGATTCTCTGTGTAATTATGTCCTTGCACATTAATCCCATGCTGCGGCCTATAGTTTGTTTAAGCAATAACTGTTTTCCAAAAATTGCTAGATGTTTTGTGGCTGGATATTTTGTCTCCTTCCCATGTACTTTGACCTGCATGTGTGATCTTAAAATTCTCAGAGAGCACAGTCCTCAGAGATTGTCCGCTGCTATTTGAGATATTTTTGAGTCATACCATTAATTTGCGGGGACAGGAGGCTGGACTGGCAACATGTTCTGCCATGCTGGAAAGCTGTTGAAAATGTTAATCTAATCTATCCACTCTCACTTACTTTCTCTTGAAGCTATATAATATGACAGGTGAGATGAAAACATCATCATTTCACAGCCCAAAGGAAGAGCGACCACAGACATGCAGTGCTTCAGGACAGGTTAAAGAGGCAAACATCAGCTCAACTGAAGGTGACACGAATGGATCCAAATAGAGAATACATAACTGCCTTCTGTTGTATGGAATCACACTTCATTTGGCTGACTTGTCCTGGACATGGGTTTTCCTCTTGATGCCAGAGTCAGAGGTGGAGGAATTGAAATGGAGGAATAACATGCTGCAGGAATTATTCTATATTGTATGTGGCTCATTCTTAAAGTCCTTTAACCTTTAATGTTGGTACCGCAGCACTGCACAACAAGTTTTTGCAACCGCCTTTGAATCAGCTCGCCAAACAAATCCCATAACAGTTTATTTTTCACTGTTGGTTGTGGGATGCCATTTATTCCTATCATATTTAACTGACAGATCAATGTTAATGCTCAGTCATTCACTCCAGAAATTCGTTTTGCTTGTCTCAGTTTTTCTCTCTTTGGCATTGTTGAAAATGTTCCCTGCTTTCTGTAGTCTTAACGGTGTCAAAGGTCAATAGTGTCTCGTCACTCTGTAGCTTGAACAGTTACTCATAGTGATTACGTTTGAGTTGAAGTTCTTCTACTGAAAAGGTACTAGTGTTTGTATTTTATATTGTGGCATGTTGACACATTGGTCAGCCAAGTTTCCTCACAGCAAGATCGTTCCAGGCTCAGTTGCTACAATTTAAAACATTAGACTATTCCAAAATCCTTAACCCATAACCTCTCCTCCTTTTTATCTATGAATATAAATGAGAGACATGGAGAAAAATTAAAAGAGGGGAAAAAAGAGTGAGAGATTTTCACCTTCGACTTAAAGACTTTGAACGATCTTTGAGCTTTGCTCCCCCAAAAGGAAATTGATTTTTAGTAAGGAATCAAACGAGGACCCAACAGAGCTACGAAGACTTCTATTGATATCGGAAAAAGACAGAGACTCTAATCTCAATCCAATTAAATACAAATATTAAGGATTAGAACCCAGACATTTTGCAAATTGCAAAAGCAAACAGTCTTGAAAAATCAAGTGTTTTGACGGAAATTAAGCCGCTTCCTTTTTTCATGAAGACTGAGCCTTGGGCTGCAAGGATGAAAGAGATTGTAATTTGACATGGGTATGCTTTTGGCTTCTGAAGTGGCTGCCTGATGAGGGCATTCAAGGATGGGACCGTATGCGCCAATCACATGAGTTCTCTGGTGCTTGATCAGTGAGAAGTGGAGCGCCCATTGGGAGAGGCTGAGTAGTAGATTCATAAGCATATCTTAAAAACGCATCTTTGTGTGGTAGTACGCATTCTTATTTTGTATGAACCATTCGATATGGTTTTTATTTCTTGCCTGTGCCAAGATTTGGAGGACATCATGTTTGTTTTTTTAATGGGTGGATCTTTACTTAAAGAAGAGTTCATTAATAGTGAATCTACGCACAAATGCAGATTCTGGATCAGTTCTTAATTTTCTTCAACATTGCACGATGTTCCCTCATCAAATTAATTTCTCTACAACATCAAAAAGTATAAAATAATATATAAAATACATATCAAAATTTTAATTCTCAGACATATAGAACACATTTTATTCCACCTCTTTACCCCAATGGGCAGTTGGGTCCAGATGTGGGAGATAAAGTCAAGTAATGAAGAGAGCTAGAGATATGGTACTGCCTCCAAAATGATGCTGATGCAGATCCAGAAAGATTTAAAAGGATTTAAAGGATTAAATGATCCGCCATTAAGTATTTTCTGCTGTTAAATAACTTATGAACTATTGATGATAAGCATATGATTTTGAGGCTCATGGATAGGTATTTATCGCCAAAAATGGTGTTACATAATTTCGCTTGAGGCACATCTGAGAAAGTAATGTTATCATGACGCCGTCATCATAGCGTCTGCTGTGCTCAGGGTGCGGGGATATAATTCAGAATCTTCTGAAGGTGACATAAAGTGTTTAGCCATGAGAATCACCAAAGGCTATAGCTTTGACACCAAACTTTTGAAACTTTTTTTATGATCGTTTTGGTTTATTGACAGAGGCGGTGATAAATATACTAATATTATGATTATTATTCAAGCCAGGATTATTGATAGTTTCTTTAAGTAAATATCATAAAGGTCCCTATCAGGCCAAAATACAAAAAAATGAAAAATCAATGAGAATCTATCTTAAAAATTGGCCTAAAAATAGGGGGCACTTGTGAGATACTTAGAGAATAAACGTGTTATTGAAACCAATATCAGTGTCATCTTTTCTTGTTCTAAGTGTGGCACATTCCAAAGTCAATAGATATGTAATTCTTTGACATTTAGATCTTGGTTCCCAGTCATTACTGCATGAATAGATTTGAGAATTTTACCAAATGACTGTTGTAGATGAACATTTTTGTTGCATCTTGCTCATATAATGTTTCTGTTATTAGAGGCTGGAGGCATTTAATTACATCATTTTCTTTATGACCCATAACATAAATTCAAGCATAAATTTAAAATTGAAGCTTCCAGTTCCGTAATACCTTCAGATCTGCACCTGATGTTTTCCATTATTGGAATGTAGCTGTAATTCCGAGCTTAACCTATTTACAGCCCTGTTGCCATGCTGGAGGACTGAAAGGGTGGGCTCTCAAAGCTGCTTGGAATAATCGGCCTCTGCTTTGCAAATAAATAATGCCATAAATTGTAATGCAGTATTTTCTGGGAGCAGTCTCTGGCCAACAGTAAGCCCTCTCACCATGTTTAATTAAGAAAGAGAATAAAAAGGGAACTCAGTATGAGCGGAAAGAGCTAAAGGAGGTAATTTGAGTCCAGGATCTTCTTTACAGATGCCTGGAATGCTAAGTGCTGAGTCGCTCAGAACAGGCTCTCTCTAGCAGCTGGTGGGGGACTGCACACTGAACTCTGATCTGACTAATGCTCTCGACAGTGCTTTATCAACAGAACTTCTAATATCATGACTAGCAGACTGCAAATAAAGCACAGGCACATTATAATGAAAGGGACAACACTTGGAGAAATCTCATTTCTACAGGAGCAACAGTCTCCATGCTGTTTGCAAGTAAACAAAATATAATTCTAACATTCAGTACAGGTTCCATATTTTATCAATAGGTTACATTGGTATTCCTGTTTGTTGCAGGAACTTATTTCAAGGGCATTCATTAGATTATTATCAATTATCTTGATCGATATATCTTTATTGTGCCAATCAAGTGCTTGAATGGCTTTTAATGGGATGCAGACATAAAGTTGGTCTCTGTTCCACGCTGAACGATAAGCAGCTGTCAGGTGTGCTGCAGTAGGATTATGGGAGAGGCTTTGTACTACCCTTATCCTGTAATAACAACTATAGAAGCTCGGCCACCTGCTCAGAAGAGCTCATCTCTTCCGACTCCTAGGAAGCAGGAAGCCTCCATACTAAAACACCAGCTTCATTAAACCCTGCTCTTCAGGGCTGTGACAACTGCCACTTAACACAGCTAGACAACAAAGTGCTGTCACACTGGCACGGTTTAAGTGTTAGACTGACATGAGGAAAAGCCTTTGCCATGAGTTCCTCCTTTTCATAAGTTTTTTTGAAATAGTTTTCATTGAACTGTTGCACAGGGAAAGCCCCATATTGCCTGAATGGAAACCATGAAAACAATATGTCATTTGAAAGATGATTGACTTAAAAAAGGGAAAGACATCAAATTCATCATATTTCTGTCATCTGCTCATTGTTATGTGCAGATGTCTCATATTTGTCTTTTATTCAATTTGCAGCTGATCCTATTGATGTCCTTCGAGTGCTGGAGCTGTCAGAGAACATGGAGGGAGTGTCCTTGGAGGCTGGGCTCTGCATCGGCAGAAATGGCACGGAGGAGGCGGACCTGGCGTACAGGATAGACAAAAATATCCAACTCAGTGCTCCCACGAAACAGCTTTTCCCTGGTAGTAGACTTTCTAATATTCTAGACCACATACAGCAAAGCCACCAGCCACACACTGCAGTGACATACTTAAGGATTTCCATCTTTGTGAAAGTCTTTTTAGTGACCTTAGGAAATCTCAATTTGAACTCACTGTCTTCGACCTTTAGAGTGCTCACTGCTCTCATGGGGAATATTTCTCATCATTATCGTCTTCATTCACGTCTCACTGGCAGCGGGTGGTGCCTAGAATTTATAAAATTTTCTACTTCCTGCTGTGCTCTCGCTTGTCTGTCTTAATCATCTCCTCTCCTCTCCACTCCTTTCCTCCCCTTCCCTCAGATTCCCCATTTCCTGAGAATTTCTCCCTGATGGCGACAGTACGAGCTAAAAAGGGCTCCCGGTTCTTCCTCATCTCAATGTATGATGACCATGGGGTGCAGCAGCTGGGGATGGAAGTGGGCCGCTCGCCTGTCTTCCTGTATGAGGATCAGTCTGGGAATCCCACACCAGAACTGTACCCAATCTTCAAAAACATCAACCTGGCTGATGGAAAGTGAGTAGTTTGGAGGGTTTATGATTTCTTATTTAGAGCCGATATTATTGAAAGGCCTGACCTCATTACTACAATCTCACAACAGAAAATAATAAATATGAACTGTGCATATTAAACTTTCTCAAGAAATCTGAAGGATCTGAAGGATGCTTTTTGTGGTTTTATTCATGTGCCTCACACAGTGGGCTTGACCTTGAGTGACCTCAAACTGAATAAGTTTTCTTCAGTCTCCAATTGACATTTTTTGGACGTTTTTGTGTGAAACAACTCTTTGCTCAGCCGATACTTCAGGGAAACACTCTCAACCTTAGACCTTAAATACTCTCGCTTCTAAATTGTCACGCCATCACCCTCCAGGACTCAAATCTCTGTAAATTATACCATACCTTTACTCTTTCAGCTGGCATAGGATAGCCTATAGCGTGCAGGACAAGTCTGTCACTCTCTACTTGGACTGTCAGAAGGTAGAGACCCTGGATCTGCTGCGAGGAGATAACGCCCTGGTTAGCACAGAGGGCGTTACTGTGTTTGGGACTCGGCTGCTGGATGCCGGTGTATTTGAGGTAGGACACTATCAATGCACTGGAGCTTCTGAAAGCCTATAATCGAATGTTTTCCTTTGGCATCGTTCTCCCCTTTTCAAAACATGTATTGTTTTCTTTTTCATTGCCATTCATTTGACTGGTGTTGCTGAGGTTTAAAAACAAAAAACAAATTTGAATATGTCGCGTGTTTTGGCCTTTAATCTGCATTTCATATTGAGTAAGACAAAATATGTGAATGAAAATTTTTTTTTAATTAATACTCGCTTACTTATATCACAAGGTTGGGTCGGATGTCGTAATGTTGGAAGGTTGTTTTTTTTACTTTGTGACCATTTCTTTCTTTCTTTAATTTGCATTAATTTGTCAGCCTCTTAACCAGATGTGTTTGTTTTTATGCATGCTGCTCATGGCTAAAATATTTCCATACCCTGTTTACAACTGATATGGATTCTGATTATTTGTTTGCATTGGATATAATTGGCATGCAACACCATTGGCAAGGCTTTGCTCATACCCACCATGTTTTGAATTAATGTCCGGATCCTAAAAACTGAGTACATTACCATATAAATGATCTACAGTGGGACAATATATACACTGCTGTGTTTATGAAACTGTAGGCATCCACAGAAATTGAATTTTGTGCATTATTGGGGGATCCCCACGCCACCTCTAGACCTACCAAAGAAAATACTTACATGGTCAAGGGTATGGGGTGAAAAGGGATTTCTTGTCAATCAATTCTCTGGGTTGAAAACAGTGCAGAGCAAGAGAGTTCTTTGAGAGGGAGGGTGCTGGTCAGGCATGCACAGGCTCTTCATTTCCAGTGTAAAGCTGAGAAATAATAAATTCTCTTCACTTTTGGTTTTGTCAGTATAGATTTGTAGGCTAGATGATCTGATGGTGTTGATGAAAGTAACTACACATTCAAATTCTGCCGGCATCTTACATCCTGGCTCCAACATAGCGCTTGTAAACACAAGAGCGTTCAGAGCATGCGTACCTCTGCCAAACAAATCTATGAATCCTGCTCTACTTCTGCCTCTGATTGGCTTGACTTAACAGTTAATAATGTGACCACAGGAGGATTTGTAAACAAATAACATATTCTGTCCAAGGATCCAAATCTAACCGTTTGCTTCACTCCTTTCCACAAAAATTTCATTGAAATACATGCTAATGTTTTTGCTATCCTGGTCACTCACCCACACAGCCAACAGCCGCGCACACTACACACTATACAACCCTTGTAGAGGTTTGGCCAAGTAGTGGAAAGTAGATTCCAACCGAAATGACACACAGGGTGAAAAACAGCTCTTAAGCCATGTATAAAGATGTCTTTAATGTAGAAAAGATGTAAGTAATCAGTCGTGACCATCTGCAGTCAGAGTCGGACCATAGATTTCACTGGAACTTTGTCAGTCTGAAGCACATTCAAGATCTTTTATCGAAGTCCATTTTCATGTCTGTGTTGTAGATTTTAGTGGCTAATGAGTGTGAGGTGTGTGTGCTGTAGCGTAACCTCAATAATGCCGTCCGGCGGTGCTTCTGCAGCCATCAGAAGATGGTCCGCAAAACATCAGCACATGTAAAAACAAGCAGGGTTTCACAGACTCTCTGTCAAGTGTTTTCATACAAATATCATGATGTAAATCCTAAAAGAAAAGTCCAGAATCATTGGATTTATCCTCAGAGCTGGATACTGGATCCAAAGATTGAACTCTTCAGTCTTGCTTGGTGCATACACCAAAATAGTTATATGTTATATTCAATAAAATGAATGACATAAAGAGTCATATTTGACTGTTTGAGCTGTCCTGTCCAACCATGTGTCTATTCACCCATGGTTGTGTGACGGAAAAATACATTTTAAAGTTAAAAATAACACGTTTAAGTGTTCAGTACCTCTTCAAAAAATATGTGTGTGTTCATCATCATGTGGCTATGCATGTTGTTTTTGTGAAGTATTCAGTAACAGGAGGTGTAGAGATATACTCATAATGCAACACCAAATTGTATCTGCCTGAAATTGTCAAAAGGCTGTGAAAAATGTTGGAACATATAATTTACGATTCCTATTTTTCTCTACAATAGACTTTTTTTTTTTTTATGTAAGTCCTTCCTGAGAAAAAATCCCACTCCTCTTGCATTGCCATTCCCAATGGGGCTCAACTCTAAACCCCTCGCCCACTGCATGTAATAGGGATAAGATCAACCACTTTCCCCTTCCATGTCCTCTGGGCTCTGGGTCAGTTCAGCAACTCGGCAGAGAAAGAAAGAAAAGATAGACAAGCGCTATAAGTTACTGAATTTATGTCTTCCCAGCCGTCTCTCGCTTGCGATCTACGAAAGAAATACTGTCAATCTTTAAGAGTGTAAAGAACGGGGAGGAGAGGGTGGCTTGTTATAACTCCTTATTGGCCTAATAGACAGAAACCGTAGCCTTTTTCACTTTCACCAGGAGAAAACCAGATGTTCTCGACACTGACAACACCCACTGCCTTCGGGTTTAGTGTTTGTAGTCAATTACCACTTTCTGAACCTTCCCCACATATTAACTTTGCCCTGACTTAACCTCAGTTGCCCCTCCAATTATGCTGTTTCTAAACCGGTCCAATCCTATTCTTCCTTTACATATACTGACTAAGCATTTCATACAAAGAACAAACAAACAGAGAAGTTATTCTAGGTGCAGGTATTTCTATTTTAAACTTTTGCATTCCTATGAACACACTTATGTGCCATTATCTATTATGGGACGTCATGAGAGTCATGATAATGATGATGATATCATGATCATATGGTTATATGATCCCCATGTTAGTGGTGAATACCGCTGTTTTCTAAATTATCTGTCGACCAGGTCCATCTTTAAATCCAACCAATGGATTCTTTGTCATTGTGGCCAGGGGATTCGAAGTATGCACTTTATTCCACAGTTAGGTTTGAGAGCATGGTGCATCAGTCTGGTACACTGCCAATGAGGGTGGTACTAAGGGAAGAGGGATCAAGTAGGCTGGCCTCTGGGCCTCTGTTCCCAGGCCTTGGTTCTGTGGAGGAGGTCAGTTTTCCGGTCCAGTTGTCTCAGCGTGGGAGCTCAGCGTGGGAGCATGGGGACTATGGTCAGCTTCTAATCTCTCTATTGCTTCCATATTTTCTACAAAACTTTGGTGTTCAACCTCAACACTCTTGCTGCATTTGCGCTAAAGCAAACAAAATTTTGCTCTGCCTTTGTTTCGCCATCATGCGACTACTTAGATAGGACAAGCCCAGTATTTCTTTTTCAGGAAATTTAGATCTGTCTCATCATCTAATCAGCACTAGGTTATGTTTTTTGGCTCACTGTTATAGGCATGTTTTAACCCTAATTTGTCAAGCATATCATTAAAGAAAAGCTAAAATTCAATGCTTAGCAACTCGATTATTCTAACAAACAAATTGGAGAAGCACATTAAACCGTTTTAGGTCTGTAGTATTTTCCCTCACTAATGACTTATGTCTAATGTTGTTCAGATGTTTTTGATTAGCCCTGAACATCTGTTGTACTTCAACCATGTGCGGACCATCAGATATACTGTTTCATTATGGTGAGCTAGATTGTTATAAACTTGCAGTTGTTCGTTGAACCGCACAGGAATTGCCTTGGAGAAGAACACAAGTTATTTGTTACAGACTGAGATCTGATTAAGGCCCAACAACCCATCAGATACAATCTATTTAAGATTATCTAAGATTTGATTATATTATATTAAGTCACTGCTGCCTCACTCTTTCTCTCCATCTCTAACTTTTTACTATCTGTTATTATTACTTAATAAAGTGTAATAATTTATTTGATCGACACTGGAAAATCAGGAAGAAAAAGTGGATAACAGCTTTAATATTTAGATATTAATAAAGAATAAATAAATAGGTTTACAGTGTTGTCGATGGTCATCATATTGGCGTCCTGATATGTTATTTTAGCAGTATTAGAGTATATATGACGTGGTTCTGGGAAACTGGGGCGATTTGTTGAATTATTTTACTAGCTATAGTTACTACAATAGCAAGTAGCTAATGTGACTTGACTTACAAAAAAATGACTGCCCATTTGCTGGTGATAACTTTTCACCTGCACTATGTTTCCATTGGTCCATCAATAATATCATTTTAATCATTTTAAATATTGTGTGATTAGGCTGCCTTGAATTATTTTGAAATTGTCTCAAAAATAGCACTGAAGCTCTCAGTAAATATCAATATCAATTCATTTCTATTATATATTATTTTTTATTTATGATTCAGCTTATAAAATGTGGATAATAATGACAAATTTCTTACCAACATCTATTTGAGCAAGAAATGTTATTTAGCGGTATGAAATAAATAAGCAATTGTTTACCTTTGTGCTTGGTATTTTACTTTCGTAATTCATCTGACAATTAATCAACTGATTATGTCAGCAAAATAAAAAAGCATTATGTCATAATATGACAGGAAGAGAAGGCAAGAGTGATACTGAGTGTGAGTACATTAGAGCTAAGAGGGGCTCAGGCCGTTGAGTGCCACAGAGTCCAGCAGTGCTGTCTCTGTGCATGTTTGTATATACACACTGTCTATGCCTCTAGGGCAGCAGTAGAAGAGAAGGTTCCTGCTGGTTGGTGAAAGGGGACTGTTTGTTTGGTGTAGGTAATCAAGCCCCTCCTGGAGTCATGGGAACAGACCAAAGTAACAGTCACTTTTAAATACCATTAATGACAATTTGATGATGCTACTTTATTTCACTTTACCTTGGTATGCATCCAATTTCATTGTTGTGTCTGTGTTTTTTTTGGAGGATTATTATAGAGACTAACTGTTAACTGTGCATTTATTTCTATATAACTCTGCTTATCCTGTATGCCCAGCATTGCGATGTGACAGCTGTTTGTGTTCCTGGTTTATTTCAGGGGGATATTCAGCAACTACTGATCCTGGAGGATCCAGAAGCTGCTGCCAGCTACTGTGAACACTCCATACCAGACTGTGATTCTGCTTTGCTCCATAAAAACCAAGCCCTCAACCTGCAGGAGGTCAGTATTGCCACCAACACGTGGCAAAACCCCCCAAAACAAAGCAAACTTGTTTGCAGTTTTAACAGTCCATGTTGTGCAGCTTTAGGTCACGTCATCTGACTGTGGAGACATAGTTCGCATTTTCACATTACACAGTAGCTCAGACATTTTTATTGATTCTTATTTAGTGTTTGTGGTTTATATATTTTCTAACACATTATCAGGTTCATCTGACTGCCATAGTGCTAGCTTCACAGCCAGCAAGTAAATGGAAGATAAGCATGCCTGTTAATATATATATCTGTCTGTATATCGTATGATTTGAAATCAGACAACCGCCCCGGCCCGAACTGGGACTCATTAGTGCAAATCTACTGCGAGTGTCCCAAAGGAGACTTGAGAGATTAAGACAGAATGGGCCTTCAGTCAAAGCCGGAGTGTCCTCCTTCTGATGCCGCCAGCAGTGGAGAATTCCAAAAATCAGAAGAGGTGTTACTTTGGCAAAGGAAACACACGTACAGAGAGCCAGAAGCAGATAACTCAAAAAATGATAAAATGTTCCCCCCTTCCTCCTGGCATGCATAAAAATTGAATGATGATATGAATTACTATGTAATTCTTGGGTGGTGTGTGAAAGATAGAGATAAGGAGCCAGGGGAGTAGAGGCTGAGATATGAGGGGATGTGTGTGTGCATGGCTGGGCTTCAAGAATGTTTTACTGTATGTCAAAATTTTGGACAAACCTCCCCATTAAATGTGAATTAAATGTGAAGGTGTGTCCAAACTGGTACTATATACGTCACATGCAGGCCCTCATATATACAATCACCCTTGTGAGTGTATGTGGGTCTCCAGGTACACGTTGTCACTGATTACAAACTCTGGAGTTGCATGAATGGTAAAATTAGATTAAGTTAATAGTCATCCAGCTGACTGCTGAGCAATGAGCTCTGGATGCACATTTCCACATCTGTCACCCCACTGACCTAGTTCTCATAATTTTCTCTCACACACTGTTTTTGTTTAAAAGTGGATGTAAACCATGTCTCAAGGACTTCACAGACTGGGCTTGCTGCATCATTTTCAGACATCTTAAGTTTCATTGACATGCAGAAGTCTGCAGTCTGGAGATTGAAGGAACCCATATTTTGTTACTCGTCAGAGCACACGTAGAATTAGCACCTCTGTATAGATCATAGACAGGAGGACCCATGACCTCCCAAGCAAATATGCCATCTGCTTAAGCAAAGAGGAAACTATTTTGTTTATCCAATCTTATTTGATGTTAGTCTTAGGTTTTTACAAGTTCAGTAAGAGTCACTGAAGGCATCTGACCCTGAAGTAGTCAATTGAGCTATATACAATGCTTAAATCTCTGTCTATTTTCTTAATCATATTTTCATTCACATTGTTTGCTTTTTTCTCCTTCTTCCAATTGTGCCATCTTCTGACTGCCATTTTTTCATAAAAGAATCCCCAACTTGGGTTTGACTCCTCAATGGAAAGCAATCAGCCAGAAGAGCTAAAGAAGCATTCTAACAACAATAGGAAAGACAAGACCAACAAAAAGAAGAGGGACAAGGGCTCTGAAAGCAAAGGCAAAGGCAAACGCAAAGGCAAAGGCAAGGGCAAGGGCAAGAAGGGATCCAGAAAGAAAAAACACCAAGAGGAGGGTCTTGACGATGGCTTTCTGAGACTTTCAACAACTACGCCTGTGTATCGATCACAAGAATCCTTTCAACCAACAGAGATGTCAGAAAGGAAGAACACCTTACAAACTGTCATGCCAAAGAAAGTCTTGGACCAAACCCTTGGGGAGATGCCCACACATGAACCTGGCTCAACACATGAATCTCCTACTGTGGTGCCCAGTGTATTGCCTGAATTTATGGTTCCTGAGGAGGTAGAGAAGTTTACCTGTAGATGTTCCCAACCCATCGACCTCCTGCCCTTTCACACCAAACACTGCCTTATTAACTCGTAACCGTAGAAAGCACCTCTTCCCTTCCCTAGTCCATTTCCACAACCACTAACCAGCAGCATCTTAATCAACACCTCCTTTGCATCCCTCCCAGAGAGCCCAGAGAATGCATCTGAAATGATACAGCTTTGATGATTGTAGAGCTATAAAGTCAAAATGACTGCATATCATGCAAAAAGAGGAATTTTTCTTTGTGTCTCCATGCGTATGTTCATACTCACAGCTGTTGAAGTCTTTTTTCTATGTAAGCCTGATTTAGTCCATCAACTAATTGCACTCTTAACTTGCACATCTGTATCCTGGATAATCATCACCTTTCCTTAAAATCCACCTGTTTGATAACATTCATATCGTACTGCACCATGTTGTGTCACATTCTTTAAAGCACTGGGTGTTATCGCAGAAAACGCAGTGTCCACTTGTCATCTTTGCTATCACTCATTTAAGTATGTTGGCTTGCAGGAGAGTAAGTCTTTGACAAAGCCAGTGTTGGAGGAGTATGGAGATGACCTTTACAGAGATGTCTATGAGGATCTCTCAGTTTCCCTGGTTACAGTGGGCCCAAATGTTACTGAATATGAGGTAGGTTAAAAGCAAATATAAGAAATGTGTTCAATCACTAAGATCTTATTTTGGTATTCACTCGACCTGTCACTAATGCAGCAACAGACACTAATGAGGTTTTTCATTGCTCAACAGATTCTTGAATATGAAGATTACAAGAATTACACGGAGTCAGAGTTTGAAGAGTATGAAATATATGAAGATGGCTTTGGCTTTGCAGAGCGGGATAGAGCAGAGACATGGAATGGAGAGGTACATCTTAAAGTAAATGTATATATCAAGTGAGTCGCAAGATTTGTAACAACCCTCATATATTCATCTGCTTGTCCTCAGACTGGCGTAGGAGGGGAGAAAGGCCAGAAGGGAGAGCCAGCTGTTCTTGAACCAGTGAGATGCCAGAGGCATTCAGTGAATAGTCTTGTAGCTGTGAGAAATTGAATTAGTCATTCACTCCTAATGTACATTTAATTTTATCTGTGCTTGTTCCAGGGTTCATTAGGAATGGGACTCCCAGGCCTACCAGGACCAGAGGTACGCCCATTCATTGCCTGAAATGAGTAGAAAGTGGAAAATCTGATGGTATTCCTGTAATTGTACAGGATGTGGCATAATGTAACAAACAGGAGATGTCCAGATGTTATGAGAAATGCTTTGGATTTTAGCCACCAGAATGCAACTGTGTGGTGTTTTCGGAAAAGGAAACAGGGTTTTTAGGAGGGAATATCCCTCCACCACAATACATCGCACTTTATGAAAGAGTTTCTGACATTTTGTCTATGAACACATAATATAATATCTTTAAAGCTTTTTTACCAAGCAGATTTATTACCAAGCAGATTTATTACCAAGCGGATTACACAAATCCGATTATCACAATTGCATATAATCGAGCATTTGGATGATTTTGTGGAAAACAAATCCACAGACTTGCAACTTTTTTTCAGTTTGTTTGAATAATTTTCATTACAGGGGCTTACTGGCCCAGCTGGACCAACAGGTCCTCCGGGACCAAGGGGAGATCCTGGCGAATTGGTGAGTGTGGCTTAGGATGGACATGGACCCATTGGATTAGTCTGACCCCATTAACTCTTTTTTTTATTGAAACATGTCCATGGGATCACAATGTTCTGAATAAGTCCTGAACTGAACTGGACTTAAGGGACGGATGTTGACTCACACATGTTGACCTGATTTTCCTCTGTGTGTGTATGTGTGTCTGTGTGCTTTGCTACGTGACAGTACTTAATTGCCATGCAGATTCCCACTGCTTAAAACCACCTTTATTCATTATACATACTTAAAGTAGATATGCAAACTCAAGCACTCATCACGTACAGAACCTTATAAAAATCTTATTTTCCTGAGATGAAATCTGCAACCATGCCGCAATGATGGATATAATTTCATCTTGCATTGATATCAATAGATGAGATAAATAGATGGATGAATTATGTTTGCTCTAAAAAACGGAACCTGGAAATTAAAATCTTCTTACTTACTTCATCAAAATTGACTTCTATAACTGTTTGAACAGTGTAGACATATATAAATGGAAAGTACAATACTTAAATTAACTCATGATGACTAAACAACAAAACATATGTAGGAAGTATGAGTTACAACACGTGATGAAATTGTATCTTTAAAAGGACCAACAGCCTCCAGGTCATCTTGTATGACTTCAGAGTTGGCGTGGAGAAACTTTGTTCATGCTGCAGCATGAACTGTTTGGCATTCTGTCTACCTGATTGATACACAAATTAGATTGCCTTCAAGGCTTTATGTAATAACTGTGGGGACATCTTGTAGACATGTAGAAAATCCTAAATGTGCTCGAGGGAATATTAGACCCCACATAGAAAAAAATCTGAAAAAATCTGGAAAACATCTATTTGAATATATAATATGTATAGCATTCATAATCAGTGTTTTTCATTTGGTGCATTTTTGGTCACCTCGTCCTTATCTGTAAAATCCCTGCCTGTGTCAGGTCAGATAAATGTTTTTTTGTAGTCGTGGTAATTTTGACAATGAAGCCAACACTCCCATGAACCCATGCTATCTTAATGACAAAACTTTACATTAAATAGCTCGTTAAAATAGATATTAACGGGGTTTAAACAAAATATAACCTTTGCCTCTTGTGCCTGGGACAAGAGGCAAAGGTTGTTTTTACTGTGATTACATTACATGGCTGCCTTTCTCTGTATTTAAACCCCTGCTTCCACCTTTGGCTCTCTGCACTCATATCTTCCCACTCCTCTCTTCTCAGGGTCCCCCAGGTCGACCAGGTCTTGCTGGATCAGATGGTATTCCAGGTCCTCCAGGAACCCTGTTGATGCTACCAGTAAGATCTTATGGCTCACTCATGCTTGCTCATGCACACAAAACCCACACTCTTGAGTATTCAGAACCATTCCAGTGTGAAGCACTGGCATGGCCACAAGGGGGGGCTCTGTGATTGAACTTACATTTAGGGAATTCTGTAGTGCGGACTAATTCCCCTTTTTCAATGCTCCCAGTTCCAGTATGGAGGTGATTCCCAGAAAGGACCATCGGTATCTCACCAGGAAGCACAAGCACAGGCTATCCTGCAACAGGCCCAGGTAAACGTCACAGAAACCTGTACTTTGGCATCTTTGTGCCACTTAAGAATAATAAAATAGTGAGCTTTTAATTTTATACATTTTCATTATATATTAGAAGTCATACTCACTACACATGAACTTTAATTTGTCTTTTTCTTACAGCTGTCACTGAAAGGACCATCAGGTCCACTAGGTCTTACAGGGAGACCAGGTCCAGCGGTAAGGCCCTCCACTAACCTTGCCAAACTTTGCATCATACTTCAACAACTTATGCCCTTTTTCATTTCATATTCTGTTTGACCGGATACGAGCTCTATCTCTCCTTCCCATTACATCCCTATCATTATTCATTCTCATCCTGTTCAAACTGATTGCTGAATCACTGCAGGGTTGCAAAAAAATGAACAGATTTGTAATGATTTGCTCATATTTATCAATTTATTTATTTGACTCTAAATTGTATTTTAGAGTTTAATGACGATTTGAATAACATAAGTGCATCATGTCATGCTTTTTTATATACTATGCAGGGTCTTCCAGGTACAGATGGCCCCAAGGGAGACAGAGGAGACAGTGGCCCTCCGGTAAGACCAGACATCCTTTTTTACCACAGTACTGGTGTCATGTGACTTTTTGTTTTCGTTTTTCATTTTATATCAGACCCTCGGTCCATTTTAATTACTTTGCACCCTTACCTTATAGGGAACACATGGATTGCCAGGTCCTCCAGGTATTAATGGGAGGCCAGGAAAGAGGGTGAGATTGCAGGCTTTCACATTGAAAATCTCTGTAAATGCATCTTACTTTAAAAGCTTCTTGCGCCCTGATGTGCTACAAAGAGACGTGCTACAAAGAGACGTGCTACAAAGAGATGTGCTACAAAGAGATGTGCTACAAAGAGATGTGCTACAAAGAGGACCCTCTCCTAACGTGATTATGTGTCTATTAGGGGCGTGCAGGAATGGACGGAGGTCGCGGAATTCCGGGTGAAACAGGTTCTAAGGTAAGTCTGAGACGTCACTGAACTTGCAGTAGTGATCACAACTAACTGAGCAGCACCAGGGACTCACAAAATGTTTTGTTATAGAAATCTATTTATGTCTTAACTGCATATTTGTGTACTAATTGGGGTGATAGTAATATGAATGCTTCATAACCAATTGTTAAATCATCTTCTTTATCTTTGGTGTTCTTCTTCCATTTACTCGGTTTCTTTTTTCCATGAGCATAGTAATATTATAGGGGTAGCGGAAGTCATGTGCGATAACAAATGTCCAATTGTGATTTTAAGGCTTTTGGTTTCCAGCCGTCCACAGCACGCTTTAAGTATTGACAATGAGGCAACTCATTACCTAACAGCTGCAGGAAGAACTCGGTTAATAAATCAGTCTCCCTTGATGCTGGGTCTGACTGAACAGTACAGTCTTTCTCAGTCAAAGCTGAGTTTTAGCAGACCTATAGCTAATCTAACACCCCACATTCCCGTAATATATACTCAGAGCAGATGGGAGCCTCTGCCACGGGAGACTATCAGTGCAGCACTGCAATTTTATACACATTACCATTTGTGAGTGTGTTTCAGGCTTTAATGCACTTGCTTCTCTATTACTTTTCAGGGTGACAGGGGTTTTGACGGCCTGCCAGGTCTCCCTGGAAACAAGGGACACAGAGTGAGTTAAATGTCACTATCACTGTGTTTAATCATTCACATGCCAGCGCTCCTGCATGTAACACAAAATATGCACATTCTAATCTTGATATTTGCTTTGATAATGTATAATGGTAATTTCACCTAACTAATTCATTATAGTAACATATGACTTTTAGATATAACAAAGTGATGCAATGTGCTACTACCAGGATTCTGGGAGCCGTCCGTATATGTATTGGTATTCCGTTTTTCATTTCAGAAATTAATTTAAAAAAAGGGACCGAAATGAAATAAAAGTTTTCACTTTTGTTTTCTGTGACTGGATGTGGTCGTTTACTGGCGAACCAATGAGGGTTGTGCTATTAGAGATCGCGACGTATAGGAAATACATTAGCCGCTCTGAAATCAGGTTAATCTTGAATATACTCGCAAATGCACACACCGACCAGCGTTAACATTACAACCTGTCACTGGCTCATTAAATATTCAAGGAAGCCTAAACCTAACCCGAAACGGTAAAAGATGGCAATCATATTGCGATGGTCCATGTCACCATACGGCATCATGAGAAATGTTCAAGTGCAGTCTGGAGTCCCCTCTAACTGGGATATTTATAAATCATAAACCACTGATATCTCATCATCTCCATGATTGGTCATGCAGTACGTGTGTCGGTAGCTGCTGTCAGTCTGCAGATAGACCAGAACACAAATCATCGTTCAGCTATGAGGGACTGCAGCAAATTCGAGTTATTATTAAGGGACATCTGCATATATTTTGAGAATGACATCAGTTTCCATCTTTGAATATTGAACAACAATCAACCACAACATTAGAACCACTAACTGGTGTTAATGTTGTGGCTGGTGGGTGTCAGCGGTTAGAAACTCGATTTCCGGTCTGTTGACGTATTTCGTGTATTGAAAATAAAGACCTGAGAAAGTGATGCAGACAAGACCAGTAAGAAGACTTTAGAATCCACTCCTAACTTTTTCATATTGCTCTGAAATAAACCCCTGCTGTTTAGGAATAAAGGGAATAAAGACTGACAGCGCTAAATGTGAGGCTGTCGTTCCCTGTTAATGACCGAATCCTGTCTAAGAAAACTAAAAACCAAACCACCTTGTTTTGTTTTATTTTTTCATAATGAAATTAGAAAATCATTTTTCACATTTCTCTCATCCATTTTTGTTCTTGAAAAGGAAACATGCCTTGTTTTTTATTTCTTGTATCTCAAAACGAAAAACTCAAATTACCGCTCATCTTTCTTTTTTCAATATTCATCTTTGAAACGAAAAAACAAAATACCAAAACATACACGGACCTGGGAAATTTATTACATTCTCTAGAGTAATATGACAAATCAGCCTCATTATCTGAAGTTGAAGATTTGGTTTAAAACATCAAAGTATGTTGTGTTCTACGTGATGTTCCTAAGTGTGTATGGAGATCTGCATGTTAGGATGTGTTTACAGTCTGATTCTATTAAAACAAAGTCGAAACAAACGATTGGTCTGTCCGTGCAGTTCATGAGTATGAGAACTGCCACCTGAACATTGATGCACGGCAAACAAACAAACCAAGACCCCCAACACCTAATATTATTGAACACCACTGCGATTGGACAAACTTGCAGTAAAAAGTATTTTTTGTTCTGATAATGTAGAATTTACCCTCACTACTAATTCTTATTCTTGAGTACAATGTACAAAATGCTGTGTGATCTATAACTCATTAATTTATGCAGATAATAATTGATCCTATTATTTTCAAACAAATCTAAATAGGAATATGTAATAATGAACGTGTTGACAGTAACTTGTTCAACACAAATCATATTTCTCTATAATCTGCACTAAAAAGAACATGCTTTATGCTGCTATGCTCCAAACAGAACTATTCTAAGTATATTTAGGCTTGTGACTAATGCTTTTATCTTGTAGGGGGACCGAGGAAAGCCTGGTCCTCAAGGGCCTGTTGGAGAGCCTGGAGAAAAGGTAAGTGCCAGCAGACAACACATCTTGCAGCAGGAGTTGGCTTCCTTTTTTTTCACCATCATGCAATGTCAAAAGAGAAAACCTTTTTATTTATTTATTTTCTATTTTATTTTAGCTTTTCAAATATTGCAAAACAGAAATCAACAGTCAACAAAAGAGAATAAAAAAGAGAGAAACATATTGTATACATACACGTGTATACGTACAGATACCTACACCTATTTACAGATACACATGCACACAAAATAATTGTAACATATTGGTGGTTGCAGTGTTATGGACTTCAAATACAGTAAAAAGAACAAGAGACTTATCCCAGAGTTAGGAGATACAGCAGCAATTGAGACCCTACAGCACTCGGTGCCCTAAAATGAAGCCCACATACCTTTGAAATCCACACTATGACCTTCCTCGATAAGGACGTATCCTCTCCATCATCTCCTGAAGCCATCTCTTAAAACCTGGCAGAGAATTGAGTAAAATTAAATTTTTTGCTGCCTCCATTGTAGCCTTGAGAAGCTATCTTTTATGAGATAGGAGGTTCCTTGAGAAGAGATAAACCTTTTTAGACCAGTTAATAAATTATCAAAATAATTTAAATGTTAAAACACCACAGACAACCCAAATGAGGCTTTTCTGAAATATAATAACAAACTCCCGACTTGGCAGCAAGGTGGCGCAGTGGTTAGCGCTGCTGTCTCACAGCAAGAAGGTACTGAGTACGAATCCACCTCTGCCAGCCTTTCTGTGCGGAGTTTGATTGTTCTCCCCGTGTCAACGTGGGTTCTGTCCAGGAACTCTGGCTTCCTCCCACAGTCCAAAAACATGCAATACAGATTAATTCGTGACACTAAAATCGCCTGACTGGGTGGTTGTATGTCTCTATGTCAGCCCTGTAATGAACTAGCGACTTGGCCTGGGTTTACCCTGCCTCTCGCCCATGTCAGCTGGGATAAGCCAAAGCCCCCTCGACCCTGAACAGGATAAGCGGTTGATAATTAACTCCAGACTTTTTTTATGTCAGAAGTTTGCATCCCATCCCCTCTTTATCTAATTTATTTCATTCATTCATTATCCGTAACCTTTTATCTTGTTCAAACTCACGGAGGCTGGAGCCTATCCCAGCTGACATGCAGAGAGAGACAGTTAAGTCTCTAATACTCTGTTTGTCTCTAAGGGCTGACACACTTAGAGACAAACAACCATTCACTCTCAATTTTACTTCTAACGGCAGTTTAAAGACGCAAGTTAGTCGTAGTTAATGTTTTTGGACTGTGGGAGGAAACCTGAGAAACCAGAAGAATCAAGGAAGACACGGTTAGAACATAGAAACTCAACGCAGAAAACCAGGGAGAGGTGGATTCCAACTGTGGTATAAACCATTCTTTATAATACGTGCAGTTTGATCTAGCAGCAGATGATCATTATATCCGAGCGTTTCTCAGCCCTCGTTGAAAGACCAGCCAATTACCTTTTATTTGGAATTAATACCTATTTCTCTTCAAAGTGGGAAAGATCCAACTTGTGAGAAACACAAGGAGATAACAAGAGGAACGAGGATGAAAAGACAGGCAGTAACATTGGAAAGCATTGTCGGGTGTGTGTTCCATGCGCCGCCAGGCAGCCCGGACCCTAAAGAGTACAACGAACCCAACAGATCAGTGATATTAAATATACCACCAACCAAATACTGGATCAGCCCCCACTGGTGGCCTCAATCATCAATGAAGATTGGGTCATGGCTCAGGAAGCATCCGGACCAGCGTTGCTGGAGTGCACAGGCATTCCAACAATGGCACGAGACAGAAAAGGGTCAAAAGCTCAACCCACTCAAATGGCCCCGCATGGGTACCATGACACGAAGTGAAGGAGTCAGGGGATGAGAATGGTGGGGACAAGGGAGCCCAAGCACCCAGCCAGAGACAGTGTAGCCGTTCACCACCATCACCGTATGATGCATTATATGTTAGATGGAAGCTTTATCAAGGTAGTATCAGTCCACGCAGGCAGGCAGGTGAAGTTTAGAAAATGGTTTATTAGTCTTTGCTCAAAGACAGTTGAACCTTATCCGTCAGGTGGAAAATTTCCCTAATGAGCCATTTTCACAGATTATGTCTGCTGAGGATATAAATGTCTCCACGCCTCAGGCTGACGTAGAGTGCTGGATGAGATTTATCTGTTGAAAATGTTTCTGTCTTTATTATTTTAGGGATCTGGCGGACAAGTGGGGCCAAGAGGGCAACCAGGTGAACCTGTGAGTAACCTGCCAACTCATAATGCACACACATATCACAGCATCACAAGCACAAGGGAAACAATGGAGAACTCTAAAAACTGGGAAGCTCAAACTGCATTAATGAAGTTAAATGGCCACAGTGTTCAGCCTAGCTTTAAGAGAGAAAAGGTCACTGGGAAGATATGTGCAGCCTGAACAGAAATATAAGATATCCACTGACATAGCATGTGATGTATATTATGGCAAAGGCAGTGATTAAGAAGTTGTTATTTTTCTGAGTATCTCTGCCGCGAACACAGGTTGATTGGTTATGACTCAATTTCCATCTTCCTCCCAGTTGGTGAGATCGGCTCATAGCAGGGTACTATCCCCCCAAATGGATCACCCAGTGCAGGAAGAAATTGAGTGCCATAAGATATGTTAGGGAAAGCTGCGTTAAAGCTACAAAGATACAGGGGAGGAGATGAGAAGGCTGTTTTATGTATGTGAGAGTGGGAGAGCAATAGGAAAGGTGAGACTGAAATTTGGTGAAAGAGATAAGAGAGATGGCGAGGGGGATGTAAGGCAGCCGGAGATGGAAGGGATAAAATCCTGGCTCGAATGATTATATTTCCATATCAATCACTTCCCAGGAGATCACAGATGTGGCTATGGAACAGGTGGCTTGGCCAGCCTACAAAGATGGAGGCTGACAAAAACAGAACACACATCCAAACACCCTCAAACACAGGCTTGTGCAGTCTCCCTGACTAACCACACACACACAAATATGATTTATGACTTAGTATTCCACACTCACTCCATCTTGTCATGATTGCAGGTTCGCTGCTGACTATTTACTATGTTTTGTCTCCAGGGTTCTCGTGGTCTTATCGGGCCGAGGGGGCCATCTGGCACACCTGGCCAACCGGTAAGTCTCCTTGATTCAAGAAAGAGAGCTATTTAGTCTCGTAAAGTCTACAAAAGGTTGTCTAGTTTACTGAATAATCAATATACCGCTGAGTATAAACAGGGAAGCAATTGAACATTGTCTCTTGTTTCCATCGAATTTTGACCTTTCGTCAATTATTGTCTGACATGTTATTGTGCATTTCTATCAGGGCATTGGTGGAACTGATGGAGTACAAGGGCCAAAGGGTAACATGGTCAGTCCTATCACCTACATAAACACATTATTGAATCCGAATAAAAATACCATTATATACCACTAAAGACTAAAATGGATGTAAGCATGGCCAGTGCTCGGGTACAGTTTTATATAAGTGGTAAATTGGATTGTCTTACCTCTTAATGAACCTATTTAACAGATTATGTGGAGGGAGACTGTGTGACTATTGTTGTTTTTTGTTATCAGGGTCCAGCTGGAGAGATAGGGTCCCCAGGTCAACAGGGAAATCCAGGTTTACAGGTACAGCAGGAAAACTGCTCATACGCCGTAGACCCAATCCTATTATCATTCATCCTCCAATGATATTCATGTTAAAACTAATTGGCTATTGGATTGGATTAAAAAAATCGAATTGAAAATCAAATAGAACTTATTCAGAATAAAATGCTATCATTTCATTATATTTCTAAAATGTATGCATATATTCAGTTTACCAGCGTGTCAACAATCAATCCAGCCTCCTGGCTCAAACAGGAAAAACTGTATATGGTCCATGCCATGCACACCCTACCATATGCACACGTATACACTGACTCAACGCTAAGTCTTCTCCTAGTCCTGTGATATTTAACCTGATTGATGCTTTGATCTGGTCTAGGGGTTGCCCGGACCTCAGGGTCCAATTGGAGTTCCAGGAGGGAAGGTACATAACAAGTCTTTCACTTAATTTCAGAATTATAGCTGTGACCTTGTGACACTGTCATCACATACCCAGGGGGAGATGGTTGAGCTGGAGAGTATGATCCAACCACTTCTGGCTTCCATTTAGATAAGCCTGGCTAGACAAGAAATCAATACACAAGAAAAGTATACATGAATAACAGATATTAGCGATGGCCTCATCATCTTGAGGCCAAACTCTTAACATAAATAAAAAGTGGATGTAATCATGATGAAATATGTTTGGTAGAGGAGCAGCAAGGTCAGCAATATGGTGTCTGTAGCATAAGTTGAAGTGTTCTATTATAGCCGAAGCTTCTACGCTGTCTCCTTATCCTCTCTGTCATTTACAGGGTCCACAGGGGAAGCAAGGCATGATGGGACTGTCAGGCAATGATGGCCCTACCGTAAGTGTAGACAAAGAAATGCATAAACGCATGCATCAGCATAGCAGATATACAATACTGTATGCCATATAATTCAATTACATCGTCGCACATAAAGTGCCCATGCAAAATGTACTGCTATTACTCCATTAATGAACTCAGTGTGCGATTTACAGGATAACTGTATCTATTTCTGTATACAAATAATAACTTTGCTACATTAAGCTATCTATACATTTTGGAACCAGATAATTTAATTTTTTTCTGGATTGGCAGTATCTTTTTCAGCACTTTGTGCTGCTGTAAATCCTTTGTGGGATGGGACAACAAAGGCTAGCCACGCAAATCATTGAGCTTTGATTGCCCATGATCCTTTACTGGTAACCACACCACCATGACTTAGGTAGGCATAAAACCACCGTAGACTCTGACAAGATCTGTTTTTTTGGAGAAGCTCTGTCCCAGTAGATTAGCTATGATAGTTTGTCCCTTGTCAAAGTCGCTAAGGTCCTTCTGATTGCCTATCTTTCCAGATTTCAACACACCAACATGAAGGACACTATGTTGACTTGCTGCCAAGTGTATCCTACTTACTGATAGGTGCTGCCAACAAGTTGCTGGTTTAAAGTTATTGCTGACAAAATTTAAACAATACACTATATGCAGGATAAGATAATCCCTATAACAATTAAGCCATTTTTTATTATCCAAAGATATATACACCTATATGGCTAAGGCTTTACCAAATAAACCTCACATCAAGGTTAACAAACATTTAAGCATACTAGTATGTACTGTATAGCAAGAGGTCAGTACACGTAAAGTAGCCAACTTACACAGGTGGTTGAATCTCTATAAATAATCTAAAATATAATTTATCAAATTTTAAAACATTTGCAGCTTCTATACTAATTTGTGTTAATTGGTCATTTTTGTGCTTGCCTATTTCAGGGTCACCCAGGAAGAGAGGGCCCCGCAGGGGAGAAAGGCATGGCGGTGGGTAATTGTATACCTGTGGCTTGATTGCTGCAACAAGATTTGAGAAATGCAAACTGTTTCATGCCAACCATTGTAACTGTGCTCTCACTCACATTAGATTGCAATTCTTACACTCATGATTATTATCAACGTGTTCTGATCATAACTTATTTAGCATTCGCTAATTTCAGTCAATAGCATTTGCTTATTAATGATAAAGGATAGGCAACTAACTAAGAAATAATTTTTTCTAGCCATGGTTTGCTAAGATTGAAAGAAACTGTTTCTTTTATAGGGTTTACCAGGTGCTCAGGGACCCGCTGGCTACCCAGGTATCCGTGGAGTCAAGGTGAAAAATAAATAAATTTTGATCGCATGTAAAGTATTCATTCCACTAAGATGTTTATTTCCATTCAGGATTAATTTTCTGTGTGATGTGTGTCTAACTGTGATGGACAAGCTTTTTGAGTCTATGACTAATAGGTGACAGGTGGAAGTTAAGCAATTCTCAAGTCTCAGTTCTCAAGGGGGCCGTTGACAACAGAGTGGGGAAAATTTGACATATAGGAGAAATATCGGTCAGATAGGGCAGAGCTGTTTTGTTAGGTGTGGAGCAGTCCATCTTGGCTGACCTTTAAAACTGCGTGATGAAAGTCAAATTTTGGTGAAATTATAGTCTGCCTCTGCTGATTAAGAGAGCAATTTTAGGCAAAAAGAGAATCACTACGTAATTAAGATGGGATATGTGTAACAATAGATACATTTTTCTTTAAGGATTCGTGTTAATTGAATGATTGTGCCCTACTTTTACCAAAGGGAGCAGATGGAGTAAGGGGTCTAAAGGGGGGCAAAGGAGAAAAGGTGAGTGAAACAAAGAGTGAGTCATTATTTTGGTGCTTGTTGTCTAACTGTGGACTGTGACTGGAAGGACACTTGATGAATTGAATTTTAATGATGTGATTTATCATGCAATGGCTTTCATTAGACATCATTTCTCCAAAACGCATCATAGGGAGAAGACGGCTTCCCCGGGTTTAAAGGAGACATGGGCATCAAGGGGGACAGGGTGAGAGTGGCACAATTCTCACAATTTATTCTCAGATTATCGAGTGGAGATGAAACAGTAATTTCCTTTCCTGACTTAAGGGTGATAATGGAGCTTCTGGCACCCGGGGAGAGGATGGACCAGAGGGTTTCAAGGGTCAAATAGGACTACTGGGAGATCAGGGAGCACTTGGGATAGCTGGCGAGAAGGTAGGACACACTGAGAAGGATAGAAAGATGAAATAGGCTATCAAATTGTTAAAAAATACTTGTTTTTCTTAAAGCTTATTTTCTAAGTTAATTATCACCCATCAAAACCTTATTAGGTTTGTCTGAAAATCATTGAAATTCTTAACATAAGGAGTTTAATGACCTTTTGTAGACCCATTTAATCTGTTTATCATCTCAAATTATTTTCATTAATTTAGAAATATCCACCAGTATGGACACAGGCAATAGTTAATAGTAGATATTATAAGATTTCACACTTTTCATCTCAATATTTCTCTGATAATTGCTTCTTCTCTATATTCTAGGGTAAAATTGGCGTGCCAGGATTGCCAGGATATCCAGGAAGACAAGGTTCTAAGGTAATTAAGCAGTGATGAGCCGTTATGATCAGTTAATGTGTCCTCTGGGTCTATGCTGCTTTAACCAGAAAGAGATATGCCTGTGGCTAGTCTGTTTCCTGTCTGATTAAACATAAAGGATGATTAATGGCTTATTAAAAAGGATATTTTATTAATAGTTCATTATCGGCATCAATTATTACATGTTGATGAATGGTTTATTTAAGGCTGTGTTAGGCTCATGGATCAGACATGCTTTAATTTGATACAGTAGTTAATTATAAGTTAATGAGACTTTACGGGCAATCTGTAATTAGTGTAAGGCTGGGGCTGATTAACCTTTGCATGTGTCCCCAGGGATCACTTGGCTTCCCTGGTATGGCTGGGGTCCCAGGAGAGAAAGGTCGAAGGGTGAGGACTCTGCTGACATTCTGACTGCTCCAGATTATGCAATGGTTTTATAAAGCAGGAATAACTGTGTGGAATTTTTTTAATAATCTCCACAATACAGGGTCCAGCTGGTCAGCTGGGTTCTGGGGGTCAAAGAGGGCCTAATGTGAGTATATTTATCCGTGACATACTTTCCACAGTGTTTACTTCATGAAGAAGTTTACCACAATTTGTGAAGGGTACACTGTTTCCACATCATCACATATTCTTCGTCTTACACCCCCAGATGTTTAATGATTGAGATATTAATGTGCTTATCAGACTTGTTTGTTTTCAATAGGGAGCCCGAGGGGGAAGAGGAGCAAAGGGGCCTACTGGAAAGCCTGGAGAGAAGGTGAGCTTCAGATGACACAAACACAATTCCTAGAATAAATTAATACGTATCACCCACATAATGTTATGCTCACATAAAGACACACCTGTCTGTCTCATGAAGTATGAATGAATGGACTGAACAAGCTGGAAATGGTTGTCGCTATTCACTGCTAGAAGACAGGCAACCTGGTGCAGTGAGAAACTGCTATCTGGCAGTGGATACTTCAGTTCACACTCACACCCTCAAAGACCATTTTGGGGAAGCTAATGATTTGATTGTAGTGGTAGAAACTAAAACTGTGTGTGTTTCCCAAATTTTTGTGTTTATACTGTATAAGGACTGTGGTTTTATTGTTTTCTGCCTTCTGTCAACTTGTAGGGTTCCGCTGGACAAGATGGTCCTCCAGGATCCCCTGGAGAACTGGTAATCTTTTTAATACTGTTTATTGCATAAAAAAAGGTAATGTATTACATTTAATGAGATTGCTATTACATGTGGTTTCATATATCAGTGTAAACCAAACTCTGGGACAGCATTGTTACAATCTTTATTATTTTTTTCTAGGGTCCTCAAGGGCCACAGGGAAGACAAGGTGAACCGGGACTCAAAGGGCCTAATGTGAGTGGTCTATATCATGTTTGCCCCTTGATTATATGTTGTTCTTTTTCACTACTTGCCACATTTTATGAACACCTTTGATAGTGGTTTGTTTATTACATAATTTCCCTTGTAGGGACCACCTGGAAAAGACGGCTTACCTGGTCATCCCGGCCAGAGAGGGGAATCAGTGAGTCCTTTAATGTCAATAATTCTGCATAGACTTTTCCAATTCTAAAATCTAAAATGTTTTGGAATTGGTCCTCTGCAACAAAATAGGCTGCAATGACTGCAAGATGATCGTATTGACAAACAAGAGTGAAAAATAGATTAAAAGAAATTTAAAAAAGTCACAATAAAAAGTTCCTGGCAACAAAACATTATTAAGATGTTGCCCACTGAGATACGTCTTTGCTGTTTAAAACAAAGATTTGTTTCTTTCAAAGTGTAATAGCTTTTTTTTTAGTCAATTCAAAGCCACAAAATTAATTTTACCCATCATAACATATGAGTTTCTGCAACTGCCTTCTTTACTCAAGCTCCATTGTTTTACTTTGGTGTTTTTAAAGCATAGCTGTCAAACATGCTTCATGCTTATCAGTTAATTTAGACGCCAGAATATGTGAAAAGGGATTTAAGTAAACCAGAATTACCATTTACCAGAAAGTTAAGGGTAAACATCCAGTGTGCTGTATTTTTTAATACAACAAAAGATTTTGACTAAAGCATTGAATTACTGAATTCAATGTAAAGTTAAGAACCTTATAGTTTACTGAATTTAGTAAAACAACTAGCCTGGTGCGCAGCTCTCAGAAGAGAATCTTAAATGATGGTCATCAGGCTAACTTGTGCTTTCCTTCAGGGCTTCCAAGGCAAGAATGGACCTCCAGGTCCTCCAGGTGTTGTTGGACCACAGGTAAGAGGACCAGCAAAAGTAGTGGATTTTTAAGATAGCAGCTGTTAATTCAGGTACTATATTGACAGTAAAGTTATGTGATGTGTGCTGTTAAATGCATTTTCAAGGGCAAATCTGGTGAGACAGGGCCAACTGGTGATAGAGGACACCCAGGTTCACCAGGGCCACCAGGTGAACTTGGTTTACCAGGAGCTGCTGGAAAGGAGGGTGCTAAGGTGGGTGGTTTTCATCATAATTTCATGACTTCTAACCTGCAAGACCATAACTCCACCTATGAGGTTATGTTTTTGCTGGTATTTCACCTTTTGTTTATTCGTAAATAACAGAGGGAACATCACAGTCCAGTGCATTATGGCTCATAAAAGACGGATGTTCCCTCTCGGTTTGACTTGCTTTTATTTAAGGCTGCCTAAGGGCCTGCTGTCTAGAAGCTATTTGCTTAATATACAAGCATATATGTGTGCACGTTTGGTTTCCAGGGAGACCCAGGTCCTCAAGGAGCACCAGGGAAAAGTGGACCTACTGGTCTCCAAGGCTTCAGAGGGAGCCGTGGGACACCTGGTCTAATGGTAACACAAAATTATATTAATCTCCGATCTCTTTGCTTCAATCATTTTAAAGTTAAACATAAAAATTGCTTTAAAACTTGAAACTTTAAGAACATGCTTCTCAACCAAAAGGGAACCAAATCTATTTGTATTTTACTGTGTTTACTCCTGACAAAAATTTTATAACTGTTGTGGTTTTCCAGGGTCCTGCAGGCCTTAAAGGAGGAGAGGGTCTACCTGGTGTTGCAGGAGCTATTGTGAGTCAGATCTTGTTCCATTCTATCCATCTAATCCCCTGCTCTCTGTGCAACCGTTATGTTATGAACATGTGAAGCAGAAGGCTGTTTCCATGGTGATCAGTGATCGTGACCACCAAATTGAATCAAAGAGTTAATCATGTACACTCACCTCAACTCTCTATCTTTTCCCATTTTCAGGGTGCCACTGGAGAGAGGGGCCCTGCTGGGCCAGCTGGAGCTATTGGCCAGCCAGGACGGCCTGGTGGTGTGGGACCTGCTGGCCCAATGGGAGAGAAAGGCGAGCCGGTAAGCTTTGGAACATTTCCTATTTTGATTAATAGATAAAATTGTCGATGAGCACATTGTGTACCATCATTTCCAACCATTGGGTCATAAAAGTTTTGTGCTCGTATTTTGGAATGCGTTATAATGAGAAAGAAGACAGAGAGAGACAATGAGGGGGGAATATGTGAATATTATCAAACTTCTTGGGTTCGAATGGGTTTCCTGGTATTATAATTGAATGAATTTGTCATGCTACAATATCATGATGATAAGTATTGTAGCACTTGCTAGACAAGCATCGCGTTCTCATCTGTTCTATAGGGAGACAAGGGGCATGTGGGGCCAGCTGGGAATGATGGGGAACAGGGACCTGTTGGGTTGCCAGGGGCTGCTGGTCCTCCTGGGCCTCCAGGAGAGGATGGAGACAAGGTAATTACCATGGAAAAGTCAGCATTGGCTTTGGCACCACTGCAAAGTTCTTACTTGCTTGATTGATTGATGTACTTAGTTGTTTGCATGTGTGTGTTCACATGTGTGCATTTGTCTCTTCAGGGAGAGACAGGAGGACCAGGCCAGAAAGGCAGCAAAGGAGACAAAGGAGAAGCTGTGAGTATGGATAGTATGTGAATAGTCTTAGAATCACTACAGGAACTCGCATCACCAGACATCAGAGGATAAACTGGTGTAATCAAGGCAATCACTGTGACTGTGAGCTTGAATTGTTGACTGTCTGTACGTGTTGGTCCTGTGATTAACTAGTGATTCGTCCAGAGTGCCTCTCGCACTCTCAGCTTGGATATATTCCAGCCTCCGCAACCTTGAAATGGATAAGTCGTTATGGAGAAGAAGAAAGAAGACATCATTTATTGATCATATACAGCCATACACAGTACAATATAGGCAAATTATTTCTCTGCATTTTACCCATTCCTGAGGGAGCAGCGGGCAGCCCCTTTGAAGCGCCCTGGGAACTTGGGTTTCAGGGTCTTGTTCAGGGACCCTACGACAAGTAGACCCTGGTGGGAATCGAACCGGCTGCTCCATCTCCATCGACTACGCTACAGCTGCTCGGTCGATATTAATGAATGAATAAATAAATGAATGTTATAACAGCTTGCCATGCCAGTGTAGAAAACAGATGTGGTTTTCATTATGCTCTTTGACAATGATTGTGTATTCAACTGCCTCCCGGATTCTCTAGGGACCTCTAGGACCTATTGGAAGACAAGGACCAGTGGGCCAGTCAGGACCACCAGTATGTGACAGTGCACATAATCCTATATATAAAAAAACATTTTTTTAATAAAGTGGTTTAGCTTACACAGGGTTCACATGACTGAACTGTTTACATATATTTCAGGGTTCAGATGGTGAGCCAGGTCCTCGTGGTTACCATGGCATTTATGGGGCAAAAGGAGATGAGGGTTATAGAGGCTTTAAAGGGGCATCTGGGCCTTCTGGACTTCAGGTAAAATACCAAACACATTTTAGCTTTTTCACTGTTTGCTTTCGCATTTTTACTTTAGTTTATATCATGCCTTTCATGCCTGAGTCTGTGATGATCACCATATCGGTATTTCTAGGGCATGCCAGGACCAGCAGGGGAGAAAGGAGAGAGTGGGCACGTTGGGTCAATAGTGAGTAATGCTCAGCCGTCTCAGTATATACAGCACTCAACTGAAGTCCACTGCTTTGGTCCAGTATCAGTCTCAAGAGTGTGTTCAGCACCACTTTTCAGACATCTTGCACTTGTCTTCATGATTACTAGGACTTTGACAAATCTTGGTGTTGATATTGGATATCACCTTGACTTTTAGACACTTCTCAAAAGCTATTTAATATGTTTCTCCTCTTTTCTTGAATTTTTTTTTATGTCAAAATCAATTGGATTATATATATATATTGTCAAGCTGGCACCCCAATTAGGATCCACAAGCACGACTAATACAACGTCTGGTGAATAAACTCTTTACTCGTAAACAATAACCGAGGGAGCAGGCAAAAATACAAGGTTTCTTACAAGCAGAGGTCAGAACCATGGAACACTAGGAATTACGCTGGATAGGTTGGCACAATGGAACAACACGATCTGGCACAGGTGGGAAGGGGAGCACAGCTTAAATACACTGACGCAGAGTCTTAACAGGACGCAGGTTTTAACAATCAAGGGTGGAGAAGCAATCAGGAAACCATATGACAACAAACCTAATTACAAGGCATGACATATATTCCTTAATTCATTAATAACATAAGCAATTATTATTATTTAACTATGAATGTTGAGAGTGAAGTGCTTTTTTAAGTACCATAGATGTAAAATGGTAATGCAAAGACACTGTTTGATACGTTTGGTTACTGAAATGTCTTGCTTGTGCCAGGTGAAAGCACTATGAGGCAATTAATGCATGTGATGTAAAAAAAGAGATAGTTATATTTACCAAAGAAGAAAAACATAATTTCTTTTATTTTGAAAAAATTATGTGACGCGCTGAAGATGGCAAAAGTAGGAATGGACAGTAAACAGACCCTACATCGACTTTAATATTTTATACATCCAGCTACACACATATTATACCATTTATTTTGCTCAAAGCTATACACGTAGATAGTTATATGTGTAATAATCACTTACCATCAGCATTCATATGAGAGAAATACTATACACAAGAAAGGGTGAGAAACATATAATCTTTTTGGAACAAACAAAAGAAGGAGCAAGCCGTTGTTAATGACTGACGAACACAGAGAAGAACGCCGACGTTTTCAGATGCCATCTGATCTGGCGTTTCCCAGCTTATTTGAGCTTGGCTTCAGTTTATAGCACTGATGGCAATGGTCCTCAATACTACACAGTTCCTTATGAAGTATATGTGATAAATGTTTCATTTCCATTGCGATAATCTTCACAAGCCTTGACAAAATAATAAATATCCCTCATTAGCTCTACTAAGATGGTTGGCGGTTCATGCAGTCTAGTCATATCTAGTCATGTTAGTGTGAACTTTAACATACAGTACAGTAAAAAGTGTCTACTGCTTGTCTTTTTTTTTTCCAACTGTCTGCTCTCAACTGTCTGCTCAACTGTCTGATATACTATCCGTTATAATTAGGGTGAAAACAACGAAAACATTATAAAAATTCAAAACCTGCATATAAGAAGAAAAGGGAAAAGAAAAACAATAAGACATAGTGACACAAAGGAGAAAGGGGAGCAATTTAGTAGAGAGAGGAAGCGTGGTACTGATTGTGAGCAGGAAGACGCTGTGACAGCTTCTAATCAGGTTAGCCTCAGCCGCTGCTGTCTAATAAGCATCCTCCTTTGTGACAGTCATCTCACAATGCTGTCAACCATGAACACACGCTCAGCAGGAATCTCTGTAGCCGTCTTCTCAACAGCCAGATTAGGGTTGAGCGAGAAAGAATGGAGAAGGCAGTTGCTGAAAAGTCATTGGGGAAGTTTCATTCATTTGTGAGTTTCGTGGATCACAGAACTCTCATCTCTAATGCTCAAGTTTCTCTCCGCCAGAAGCATATAGGTTTTCTCTAGTCCCACACAGTCTCTCTATGGGCAGATTCTCTGACTGTCTCCGAGTATTTACAAGACAACTGTCCCTCCAAGACTTCAGAACGATTCAGAACACAGCTCAACATCTCCTCAACTGAAACTGACGCCGAAGACAGTATTAATTGCTTGGCACTCTCTTGAACTTCACAGAAAAGTCAAATCCCATGCCGGCAGTGTGGCTGAGAGAGTATTGTCTCAGAGGCTATAAGTTTCTGAATAATCAAAGAGAACAAGGAGGTTGGGAAAGGTCTGGGGGGATGTCAGAACCCGTGTCATATTGAGGTTAATAACCTGTCTGGACTTCTTCATCATGTCAATACAATAATGATCATAGATACTTGGTCCATCGCATAAGCAATTCACCATTTGCCAACTTTCATTTAATTTGAGAGGCAACAGCCAAGCCCCAGCTCTTATTCAGTTTACACCAGACGCAGTTTGTGTTTCTCAGTCTGCTTTAATCAAGCATCTTGTCTTTATTGCACTGAGATTCTAAAGAAAACATTTCACTACACTCTCCACAGGGCCCCCCAGGACAGCACGGCCCACGAGGCCCTCAAGGATCTATTGGGGCAGAGGTAGGGTGCAACATGACTTTTAATATATCTGTGAATATCCTTTTTATATTCGTTGAAAGAATAGATAAACCTGCACAATTATTTAAATTTGGTAATGCCAATCTTCACAATCAGCATTGTCAAATACAATTCATCCAATCAGATAGCATGATTTCTCTCTGTAATTATTTTTGTTGAATTTATTTTTCTTCTATTCATATTCCATATTTCCCTAATTCAACTGGACATGACATGATTTCTGTATGAATATTCACACAGGGGACAAAATATATCTTACTTGTATTTGTATTCAATACACTGTATAATCTAAATTTCAAAATTTGAACAAAAGCTTATCCTAGTGCAAAACAGACGCTTACTATTTTTCAGTCCCTCATTTCTTCCATTACAGTCTCTTTGAAAAATTCTTCACGATGACACACCACTGGTCTTGTAATTTGAATTATTAAATAGCATTAGGATATATTCCCTGTGAGGAAGTTATATTTACTTCTCTATAAATCATTTAGAAGTATTAGACTATCATCCCTAAGAGGCAGTTATATTTACTTCGAGTAATGGCCATCTCTCCACAGCCTCACACAGTCAATTATTTAACAGGGAGCCTCCAGAAATGTATATAAGCCATGCTACTGCTTCGTCACAAGTCTCATGGAAATACTGTTGTGCAGAAATGGTTGCGTTCATGAATTAATTGATAAATAAATAGAATAGCAGACTAGAGCAAAATAGCGTGGAATGTCACGGAATGGCATGTTGTCAGCAGAAGCTCAACAGTAGTCCCTAGCTGAACTCAGCTCTCAAGCTTTCATGTTTGTGCATTCTACCAGAGACATGCATTTAAGCACAATACACTCACAATACACTCACAAGCAAAAAATCATTGAGAGGAGGGAAACACAATACACCCAAACACTTTCCACAGAGCAAAACCTGACACTCAATATCTTTCTTCGTGTTGTGATTATTCTGGTCCAGGTTCATCATTGCTCCAGTTTAACTGCTGGCAAAAAATGACATCAAGTAGTTGATTTTAAAAATGAATTTAATATTTCAAACTTGTCAAAGTTTAACGATATTTTGGTTTGAATTGCTCTCATGATTCCTGCAACAGGGAGCTTCTGGAACGCTTGGTGGCGTTGGTCAACCTGGACTCACTGGGGAGAAGGTCAGCATTTCCCAGGAACAACTACAAAGCTTGTAGCTGTTCGGACACAGCAGACAGATTGTGGTACAAGTGTATTGGCTTATTTTCCAGTGTGTGTGTTTCCTTTTCTTTTACTCACTATACCATCTGTTCCAGGGTGAGGATGGAGAGGCTGGAGACCCTGGGCCAGCAGGAGAGACTGGAATTACTGTGAGTCGTGTTGTCTCTGTGTCTCCATCTGCTGTTACTCAACCGAATTCTATCTTCACTCAAATATTGTCATTTAAAATGCTGTTGTCCCAGGGTGCTAAAGGTGATGTGGGAGAGAAAGGTGACTCTGGCCTTCCTGGTACAGCTGGGACTCCAGGGCCAAGAGGAACACCAGGGGAGGACGGACCCAAAGGCAACCTTGTGAGTGTTGCTGTGGATCAGTGACTTTTTCTTGCTCTGGTCAAATCAGTTGTTGTCAACCATATGATGTTTTTTAACTTGCTGTTTTTTTTTTTCTTTTAGGGCCCTATTGGATTACCTGGGGATTCAGGAGCCCCTGGAGAGCCTGGTGTCCCTGTGGGTATTATTTTCTATTTTTGTTTTATCTTTTGACAATATTGTATTGTTTGATCATATTTCTTCTATTATCTGTATCAATACAGGGAGTAGACGGTGGAACAGGTCCTAAAGGAGACTCTGGAGAACCTGGAAAAGCCGTAAGAAAACGTTTATTTCTTTATTCTCTGTGCAAATTCCAAGTAGCACCAGCATCTCTCAAATAGTTTGAAAAAGTCTATATTCTCTATGATATATTAAGGCTTTACTTATTGATAATAATGACTAGGCATCTCAGCATTAATGTAAATGGATTGGAATGTTATTCTGCCTTAAATTTTAAGGGACCACTAGGAGCCTCTGGAGAACCAGGTCCTACTGGACCTCCAGGAAGAAGAGTGAGTTTTGAACGTTTTTCTATGGTTGTTTGTGAATCTGTTGTTTAATATGAGCTTTTGCAATTAACTAAAGTTTGTACCATCATTGCATTTCTCAATGCTAGGGTCATGTAGGTACTGCAGGAAAAGAAGGGAAGCAAGGTTTGAAGGGAGCCAAGGTAAGAACTGTAACTTGCACTGGCCTTTGTGGTGGATGCTCTTAAGCCCTTTTGATCCATTTTACTCCAAATGCCTTACACTTTACGTTTGTTCCTCTGTTCTGTAGGGGGGAATAGGAACCCAGGGCCCAGCGGGGAAGACAGGCCCAGTTGGACCACAAGGGCAGGAAGGGAGGCCAGGTCCAGAAGGTCTTCAAGGCATTCCAGGTCCTGCGGTCAGTACACAGTCTGTCTGAAGTAACGTCATTAAAAAAAACATCCTGACATTTTTTAACGTGGTTGTTGGTTGTTGTGTTGAATCCATGTTTTGGCACAACAACATAAGATGATCAATTAATTCATTCTTCATCAATTCTTGTTCTAGGGTGAGCAAGGGTTAAATGGTCTACCAGGAGAAAGTGGACCACCAGGACCAATCGTAAGATCTTTTTTGCAACATTTGTAACAATAAGTTATGTTCTGAATACAGCAGTAACATTTTTCTCAAGCACTAGCTAACTATTGCAACTGACAATATTTATAGGGTCCACCAGGACTTCAAGGATTAAAAGGGGACCCTGGAAGCAAAGGAGATAAAGTGAGTGTTAAGGCTAAGAGTAAGAAACCCTATCTACCTGTGTAAATGGTGGTGGTGATGAAGCAAGTGTCTTCTGCAGGGTCATGGTGGGTTGATCGGTTTAATTGGCCCCCCAGGAGAACCTGGTGAGAAGGGGGACAGAGGTCTTCCGGGGAGTCATGGTGCCTTAGGTCCTAAAGGAGATGAGGTACATATCTAATCTATAATATGATACCGTAACATGATGAAGTTCTGTTCACTAACAAAACATGCCTGTGCTTTTATTTAGGGTACAGCCGGCCAACCCGGTCCCACTGGCCCACCAGGCACATATGGACTCTCAGTAAGTGACATTCAGCGCCCTTCAGAATTATTGTCACTCTTTAAAACAACTAAGCAAAAAGAGATGCATAAAATATTTTTATTGTCAATTCAATTTATTCACAAACATCTACTCAAGTATCATTATTTAAAAGAAACATTTGATTCTTTATATTGTACAAAGATGTGATCCTAAAAACGTGTGGCGCAATTATTGGCGTACTCATATTATTGGGGCAGAGTCTCCTTCTCTAGTGTGTGATGAGGTTTTACAATACATCAAGAAGATCTAACACCATTCCTCCATATAAAAACTCTTCAATTCCTTGATATTCTGAGGTCAGCACTTCTGGCTCTCCTCTGTAGCACATTCCACAGAGGTTCTGTGGGGTTTAGGTCAAGTTACCAGGATGGCCGTGGCAATACCTTTATTTTGTGATCTCTGAAACATTCTTGGGTTGATATTGAGGGGTGCTTCAGTTCATTATCTTGCTTATCAAATTAAAGTTTCCTGACAAAGGCTTTTAGGTTTTCATCCAAGATCTACTGATATTTATGTTATCTTTTTTAACAAGATATCCAGGGCCCACAGCATCAGTTATCCACTAACAACTGCTCTATGACTTTCTTTGTTGCTACGCCAGGCCCATCTTTGAATTTTGTTGCCAAAAAGCTCTATTTTGGTCTAATCTGCCCCACGACTTTGTTCCAATAAAAGTTCCAGTGGTAATTGGCAAACTACAAGTGCTTTAGTTTGTCAGTTTGACAGAAGCCTTTTTTGTTATTACCCTTCCAAACAGCTTGTGTTGGTGTAGGTTCCATCTGACGACCGTTAGGGAGACTTTCTGACCCCAAGATTCAACTGACCGCTGCAATTCTCTAGCTGGAACCCTTGAAGTGTCTTTTACCAGTCGAACGACCCTCCTCACATTGTGTGTGGTCTGTTTGGGGACATGTCCTCTTCCAGGTTGACTTTTAACATCACCTGTCTCTTTAAAATAACTGGGTAATGATATAACTGTTGACATTTTGCGTTATAAATGTTTGGAGATTTTCATTGCCAGCTCTGTGCAGCTCTACAAATTATCTTTTTGAGAATGCCAAAGTGATTTAGGCTGTGTCACCTTATATTTATACCCCATTAAAATACGAACTCATTGTTTACCACTTCAGAGGTCCTACTCAACCTAAAAACATAAAACAAGACTGGAAATATGCTTCAGGGGCGCCAACAATTGAGGCACACACTTATTAGAAACATTTATTATTATTTTATTCTATTGCTTGAGTAAAAGGTTTGGATTTATGTTTAATAATTTCAATTGAAGATCATGGGTTAAAATGGTAAAAACATTTTATTGCATCTCATTTTTCTCTTTTAAATGGTGTCATTAATTCTAGAGGCCACTGTATATGATCTACAAATACATTTTCTTAAAACCATTGATTATTTCTTTGTTGGACCCACAATATTAGATGAATGTCAACAATGGCAGCTTTTACCTCTACTCTCCCAGTTAATGATGTTAATATATGTACTATCCAATTACATTACATTCATTTGTAGGATTTTACTCTGGATCCTATATGTCACTGACAGTTTTTGGCACTGATTTATAAGTGGAGAGAACTCTAAGAATTATGCTCATAGATGTACATGAAAAGTTAATATCGTTCCCATCTTTGGTAGAAGTCAAAGATGACATTACCCTCCCTTAAAGTAGTCTGGAAACCTGATAATGCATTACGGTAATAAATGTTTAGAAACAAAAATTATATAAAAGCTGAATATCAAAAATCGTCAACAATATACCAATACAGGAGTTGGAAATTTTCGTTGATAAGTAGCCCATATGTAGTTAATACCTGTGGACAAATGCATTCTTATCCTTAAGACTAGTACTTTCCATTGGGGCATACAGTAATGTTATAATTTAATCATATTATTATCTTTGCTTCTCATTAATAAAAGTACTTGTTATGTTTTAATCTACTTGAGTAATTTGACAGTTTTATAAATTGAAATTGCTTTTATCATTTTATAACTTACTTATTTTTTCCTCTCCACTCTTAGGGTGCAGCAGGTGAGAAAGGATCAAAGGGAGAAATGGTGAGTTCAGCAACATTTTTTATTTATAATATATATTTGTTACTCGTCGTGTGACAGGAAATCATCTTGGTCAGCAGCTGTTGTCCATATATGTTGGAAAATTAGGATTTTTTTGGTTTAAATGAACCATGCTTTATAATCATATTGCTCTGCTTCTGTCCTTGGAGCCAATTGCTGTTGTAAAGCCATGCTTGCCTAGAGTGTGATTTTTCCATTGGGCCTTTTTAATAGGATTTGGTTCTGATGTCTGTTGTTAGAAAAATTGCTATAGTCTGTTTCTGACCACAGAGTGCTGACACACACAACTGGATAGTAGCCATAGCTACCTAGATAACACTGGGGCTCAGCCAAATGTGTGTTTCCAGGTTAGACATCATTGACACAGAGTTTGTCCTCTTTCATTCTCCAGGGTGCCATTGGTCCCAGAGGAGATCCAGGTCTTGCTGGCTCCCCAGGATCCCCAGTGAGTAAAGACATTGACCGCAGCATGGTTTTCTCACATTCAGCTCACATTCAGCTTTACCTTTTTCCTTTCCATTCCACCTCTTATTCACTTTTATGTGCTACCAGGGACCTCCTGCAACATTTGTTGAGCCCCTGCCTATCAGGGAAGACAAGCGCAAGAGACGGAGGCACTCTAATAGGGAAGAAGCAACTCGATCCAGCAAGGATGACTTGGCTATTGAGGAGTTCCTCCTCGGCGATCAGCCGCTGGAGGATGCTGAAGGAATGGAGGAAGTCTTTGCCACATTATCTTCCATGAAAACAGAAGTGGAGATGATGAGGAGGCCTCTGGGAACTTTTGAGAGCCCTGCACGGACCTGCAAAGAGCTCATGATGGTTCAACCCGACTATAAAGATGGTTAGCTCAGACATAGCTTCATAATTGTGGCCTGTTTCCCCACCATCCATTTTCATCTAATAAAAATAGTCCAGGAAAAACCAGAAACATTCAAATATGAACAAATGCTGATTTATAGTTTCACCTTCTGCAGGTTATTATTCTGTTACCCTAGATATGTTCATTATGTAAGCATTTTGTGCTTGATCGATGTCCTTGTGTTCTGTTTAGGAGACTTCTGGATTGATCCTAACCAGGGTTGTCACAAAGACTCCATCAAGGTCTACTGTAACTTCACAGCTGATGGAGAGACATGTCTCTACCCTGACAAAAAGATTGAGATGGTAAGTCTCCAATCTCTTGCTGTCATCCTTCACTGAAATTACCTTGTCATATCACATTATTCCCTGTATCCTCTGATCCAAAAATTGTACTTTGCTCACTCCCTCTCTATCTTCCTATATTTAGGTGAAATTAGCAGCATGGAACAAAGAGAAGCCAGGGAGCTGGTACAGCCAATTCAGGAAAGGCAAGCAGGTAAAGAATTTTTTTTTATTAACAAATATATAACATCACTCTCTGCTCATCGTAATTGAAATTCCTGTCAATGCACATTCAGGCATGTATCTCCCTTAGATTTGTAAGCGTGTGTATGTTTGTGATCATTCCTGTGCACATGGCAGCATGTTAATGTTTCTTATTTACATGTAAGTCCACCCATCGTATAATTCTGTATTCATTTTATTCTAGCAATTACAATAACGGCATTGCCAGCAGTTCATTTCCGTAATCAGGATGACTCGCACACCGCCAATAGCAGCTACAACTCATTGACTTGCATTCAGGGCAGCACTTTCAGATCACTTGCTTTTTATTTGCTCCTGATAAACAGAGAGTTGCTAGTGCAATAACAGTTTTCACAGAATCCCTAACCCTTTCTTTCATTCCTTAATTTCTTTACTAACTATAACTCCACCATGCTTATGTAAACCTCATAGACGTGTTTTTCCCGCATCTTTATATTAGAGAAAATAGCCTGAAAGTGTGTGAATTTTTTGATGTCAACCTATTATAGGATAATGCTGATATAGTACACATACGTTTTGTCTGCCATTGGAATACATCATTATTATATGTATATTTTATGCCACCCAGTTCTCCTACAATGACAGAGATGGGAACCCTTTACATGTAGTTCAACTTACCTTCCTGAAACTACTGAGTGCAACGGCCAAACAGGACTTCACCTACACCTGTCAGAACTCTGCAGGCTGGTTTGACAGCACCTCCCACTCCTATCAGCATGCCCTCCGCTTCCGTGGCAGCAACGATGAGGAGCTAATACAAGCCAAAAGCCCCTTCATCACTGCAGTGCATGATGGATGCAAGGTCAGTGAAGGGATATGGCAAGGGAAGAGCTGAATTGGCTTAGGTGAAAGTAATACTAATAATCTAATAATAATCGTTCCTTTATTTATCACCTTACACAGTACATACATACAGTATAACATTGTGAAATTTATCTCTGACTTTTAACCATCACCGAGGGAGCAGCGGGCAGCACCTGTGAAGCGCCCTGGAGCTGAGGCTCTGGGTCTTGCTCAAGGACCAACAGCATGTTGTGTCAGGGGCTGGGCTCAAACCCTGGTCTCCCGGTTGAGGAACGACTGCTCTACCCACTGAAATAAAGCCACCCCAAATATGTTTGTTTGCTTGCTAATGTGTTTATCAAATGCATTCTTGTAATAAGCTGGTGCTTGATTTAATAAATGGGTATTATTCAACTGACTGACGAGAATGTGAATCGAGGCCGGAGAGAGCGGAGAGGGCAAAAGCAGTTAGATAAAATAAACCAAGCATATTCTAATAATGGCTTTCATTTTTCTTTTTCAGATCCGGAAAGGTCAGGAAAGGACTGTTATAGAGATTAATTCCCCGTCCGCAGAGCTGCTCCCTATTATTGATGTGGCTCCAACAGACTTTGGCCACAGTAACCAGAAGTTTGGATTCGAAGTTGGACGAGTATGCTTCACAAGTTAACATTTTGCTGACAGAAGAAGACACAAGAAAAACAAGAAAGAAAAAGGCAAACATGAAACTGGACTTTTACCACAGCCCCAAACAATATTTATTACACTATGTTCCTGTATGTAGTGGTTTTGTGGTACATTATTTAAGATTTTCAGAGGCCATGTGCTATGGGATTACCAAACTGAGACAAATGGCAAAGAAGAGGATATGCAACAGTGGGAACAAAGCACATTTACCAAAGGGAAATATTCCAATTAGATATATTTCATTTTAAGTGTTTTTTCCCTCTCAGTGTGTGCTGTCTCCTTTTAAATTATGAGGACACCACTTGATGATGACCACTCATACACAAGACAGATCTTGTAGATGATAGAAAAGAAGCAGGCTCTCATTTTGCAGTATGGGTTATTAAGTGGGACATTTCAGATCGTGGAGGAACTAGTTGCTACTTAATGTTTTACAAAGACTGCAGCTGAATATATCGTACATGTAGTCATTCTCATTTGTATGCTCAGATTTCCCTAAAATGGCAGTTGCATTGCAACTGTGAACTAGCCTAGCATATTAATTAAAGCAACCGGTTAATTTCTGTGTACAGGAATGATAAATTGTCCTTTTTACCCTTCAACTGCAGTTTCCTCACTGAATTACCTTGATTAGTATTCAATAAGCATATCTAGTTATTGAACCCAACACTTCCTTGAATGGATAAGGTTGTTTCCTCTATTGGACTGCTTCCCGCCATGTGCTTGATAAAAAGCTTTTTGAGCCTGTGTCCTTGCCGAGGACTAAAGTACTGTATGTGACTGACTAACATTCCTCCTACTGTGGTATATGTAGACTATAACATACCTCAGAAACCGGTTTTGGAATATTTCTGTGTGGAAATTTAGAACATTCTGATTAAAATGTTCTCGAGTCTGAACTGCAGTTCTTTATATCAAGAGGCATGTTTCTGCCCTACTAATATTTTCTTTTCACTGTCCTGTTGAAATTCAACAGGTTTTTTTAAAGTTCAGTTATGGACTGTTCACAGCAATAGGGTTGATAACTTAAAAGGGAAAATCCACTCCTAAGCCAAAATAGGTTAATAAATCCACCTTCAGTACACACTGATCTGCCATAACATCATAACCACTGATAGGTTAAGAATAGTATTGATTGTTTGACACCTGCGAGTGTATGGGATATATTTTGCAGCAAGTGAACATATTGCTCTTAAATGGTTGTGTAACAGGAAACTTTGGAAGCCTGTGCATCAGAGCAATTTAAACAACGGCCAAATGGTGATGGCTAGATGACTGGGTCATAGCATCCCCAAACCTGCAGGACCTTGGTGTTCCCTGTCTGTAGTAGATAGCACATACCCAAGTGGTTTAAGGAAGGCAACAGGATAATGGGCACCCAAGGCTCATTGATGAAACAGCGTAAAGAGGGCCAGCCCATGTTGTCTGATCCCACAGAGGAGCTACTGTAGCACTATTTATTGAATACGTTAGATAGACAGAGTATCACAGAGCTGTTTTGGTGGCAAAATGAAGACCTACACAATATTAGGCAAGCAGGTGATTTTAATGTTATGGTGGATCACTGTATGTGTAAAATAGAAATTACAGTCTCAAGTCTGGTGATAATAAAGCTATTGGGTAAAATTTGAAGAATTTGATCCATTGTACCCAGTAGTGATGTGAATCAGACGTTATTATTACATAATGAAAGCTTCGCGGAGGACAAACTCCTTACAATAAAAGGGCATGCTAATATAGTGCCATGACATTCCGTTAGTCACTGTCTGTGGAGCAGCTCCAGGTTTGGATTTTAGATGAGATCATTGTTACAATATCTTTTTGTCAGCTTAAACAGCCACTTCATCAAATTAACAAATAGAGCTGTGAAATATCACCAAATGACATGCATATGTGAATTCTATTTTACTGTTGATTTTCCCTTTAGCAAATTACATTTGTCAATGCTTTGTCTACCCTCCCCAAATGAACCAGATTGAGCTTCCAGTATGTGTAATTCGCACTTTTGGCTGTTCTATTTCTTTCATAGTATTTCAGCATTCCAGTTAGTAACTCCACTCCTTCAGTTCCATATTGTGCTGCATTTCCTGTATATAGTGTTTATTGTACTAATTTTATATACTGTACAGTTATTCAGAGGACTTGATAAGCAGTACCCTGTTGCCTGGATGAAAGACAAATGTATTTGTCGAAAAGTAATGTGCAAATAAATTCAAAAAAAAAAAAAATCATTATTTCCTTTTGTTTTTTTATTTTCCCAGATCCAGGTGAGTTTGAATAATTTACCATGAGATCATGTGGCTCTAATGTGTAGTCAAAAGCAATTCTTTATGATGAAGAAGCTCTGCAGCCTTCTCTCAAAAAAGCATTCAATCAGCCATCCTCCACAGCCAACGTAATCAACTCTGATTTGCTCACCAGTGCATTTATTTCAATTAGGCCTATTTCAGTCTTGAGGAGGGAAGGTGAAAGAGACCAAGACGATGGAATGATAGAATCACCAATGTGAGAACAATACGTGAGAGGGAATAACAATTGTGGCTGTGGAGAATTAGTCTGTTTGGAGGAGTAGCAAGAGCACAGATGACTGAAGAAATTAGATAATATTTCAATGGCTAATTGTTTTAAACTACCTCTCTGTTTACAAAACCTGTTTCACATCAAATGCTGCTTTTCTGACGGCCTTACTTATCTCTGTTGCAGCAGCTGACAAATAATAATTACTTTTTGCTCAATTCACACAGACTCAGCAGAGTACACACACACTCTCGCTCTACAGCCGATTCTCTTGCACATATTAAAGAAAAAGGCACTCATCCCCTTTGGGGCCCATTGTTCAAGGTTAGCGAAAATGGCAGAATAAAGGTTACCATTTTATTTTTTTCTACTTTCTACTCTCTTCCACTCAATTGAATTTTAACCCAACTAAGCTATTGACCAAGAATGGCCTTCTTTTCCTTCTATCCCAGAATAATGATCAAGTAAAAGAGCATTTCCACAGCACTATGCCCTTTTTATTTTTTTCTTCTGCTAAGAGCTGCGCCTTTGTTATCACAGATAGTATTGCTGAAGTGTTATTCAGTTATTATCTCTGTGGAAAGCACAAATTCTTATAATAGATTAATGTACAACAACTAGAGCACCACTTTGCCATGTCTGCACAATCCTGCCTTTATTTTTCCTGCCCTTGGAAAATATTTGCAGTTTGTAGCAGTATTGGAGAAAATAATTTAAGAGTAATCTGTATTATTTATTTTTTTAATCTAGGCCTATACCAAAATAAAAAAGTTTTATTTCTGGTCCATATGCTTAACCTCCTCTCTCATCGAACTCCTTACATCCTGTCCTTATATCCTTTTTTCATGATCCTACAAAGAAACGATAAAAAAAAAAAAAAATACGTACCAACAAAAACAAAAAAGAAAAAAAGAACAGTAACCTACTTGGCAAAAGAAAAAACCCTCAGAATTTAGTTGTCAAATATGACAATCATATGGAAACCATCAAAAGGGCGACGCTCCATTGCGCAGAGATGAACCAGCAAAAGATGAAGGATTACAAAAATCCCAATGCAATCAAATCCTCGAGAGAAAATGTTTTATTTTACTGCTCACTGAAAAACACCTACTAATTATGTACATACACTGTGACATAAAATGCAGATAAAACTATCCAGGAACATTAAATTGTTTTTGAAATTCTTCCTTTCAGACATCCCTAGTCTGTTGCAAGTTATGATTTCCTCAAAACTAAAAAAATATGGGATTTCATCTAAGAGGAGGAGGTGACATGGGAAAACTGTCTGAGTAGTTATTTGGCAAAATATAAGGAGCCAACAAACATGCTGCATATAAATTGTTCTTTTCAACAACAATGCTTTGCTCCACTTCCATTATTTTGTGATTCATTCCTTTCTAAAAAGAAATAGAAAAAAGAAGCTATTATCCAATCAGATAGCTGTGAATCTTGAATTTCATATCAGAGGATATGAATAAATATGTATATATAAAGGCAGGATTGTGCAGACATGGCAAAGTTGTGCTCTAGTTGTTGTACATTAATCTATTATAAGAATTTGTGCTTTCCACAGAGATAATAACTGAATAACACTTCAGCAATACTATCTGTGATAACAAAGGCTCAGCTCTTAGCAGAAGAAAAAAATAAAAAGGGCATAGTGCTGTGGAAATGCTCTTGGTCAATAGCTTAGTTGGGTTAAAATTCAATCGAGTGGAAGAGAGAAGAAAGTAGAAAAATGAATAAATATGTAAAAGACAGCAACTTGCAAAAGTTGTTTTTAATCATCTAAATTCAAAAGATGCTTCACTGTGTTATTTAGCTGGACCATGATCATTGGAAAAAACAAACCCTTTAGTCTTTTGTCTTTTAATTTGTCGTATCTCTCCTGCTGGATCTAGAGGCTGACACCCCGAGCCAGATGTTTTCGATGTCATCTGCAAACAATATGTATGCTAGATGCAGAGTACCTACATGTTCCTCGTTCATATGTGAAAATGTGAGATGTACTCTCAAACCACAGCTTGAACAACCTCAGTGCTATTCTATCTGACTCCTACACGCTGGCCACAATGTTAAGAAAAGTAATGTCAAAATGTTTTAAGTCACTTAATTGCAGATGAATTATATTCATTATCTTTGTCGTATTTTAATGTTTTGTGAAAATACATTTTAGAAATGCCAATTTTAAAACCATAGGTGAAAAATAATTGTTAATGTAACCATAAATGTTGAAAATCTGAGTATTAGATTCAAATGTTGAGTCTAAATATTAAATCTTGCTAAAATGTAAATTGAAACAGTCAGTTAGCAGAGATGAAATAAAAGCCCAACAAAGAGAGTCAGCACTATATGACCTGATTACTGTGTTGACCCCTCCCTCCTCTTACAGTGGTACGCTCCACTGTTACGGTCACTTCCCTGAAATGCTTTTCTCTTTCTGTCAACATGTTCAGCAGTTCAACAGTCGCTTGAAATACTCAAGGGAATACTCAAGGGAACTTTGGAATATTCTCAGAGTTAGAATTTCAGCAAAAATCAACATAACATTGAAATTTCAACATGTCATTTAATATTCTGTATTAACAGGCCAAAGTGACCGGTAGTATTAATTTACACATTAACTAAAGCAAAAATCATACGAATGTCATAAATATTGCTCAATAGAAGTGACTTACTTCTTACTCTGTAACATGCTCTGCTGCTGTAATATTGCAATTTCCCCATTGTGGGACTAATAAAGGCTATCTATCTATCTATCTATCTATCTATCTATCTATCTATCTCCAAAAGTTGTACACTGCTTTTCAAATATTGTTTGGAGCAAATAGAGGTAGAATGTTCCTGTTTACTTTAGCATTCACTCGAGCTGTGGGTCTTTAGTTGGCACAAAGAGCTGTTTTAGGAGTACATTAGTGGGACCAACGGAGTTGCTGAATATCAAGCAAGTTATTCTAACATTGTCTCTTACTCCCTTTCACGAACTCTATTGTTCCTCTACATCTCAGACTCATTATTCTGGAGTAAAAGACATTAGAGTTAACAATTTTAGTTGATTTCATAGCTGTTTGCTAGAATGCTCAGTCTTCCCCTTTAGTTTTTTCCTGTATTCAGCTTGTAAGGGAATAACATGAATAACTAGGATCAGAGCTGTTCAGATTAAAATTCACAACTGACCATAGACTCGAAACCTCTGCACATGCACCGGACACACAGCCTTAATTCGCTATCTGCTGAAAATAAAGAGAGGGCGAGCGAGAGAGAAAGAGAGAGAGAGCATACAAATGACAGAGAGAGAGAGAGAGAGAGAGAGAGAGAGAGAGAGAGAGAGAGAGAGAGAGAGAGAGAGAGAGAGAGAGAGAGAGAAAATCTTTCACTGGACAGACCTGTGTGCTATCTTGTGAATCCTTAATCCAGTTTAGCATGAACTTTTGTTTAGGAATTCAAAGCAGATAGTGCTAATAAGAAATATAACTCTGATCAGGGAAACAGGAGGAAAATCAACAGCGGATCTGTATTGGGTTTTGTGTGTAAGACAGTGAGTAAGAAAAAATGAAGGGGGGAGAAAGAGAGAGAGAGAGAGAGAGGTAAATGGGTGACCCCATCACTCAATAAAGATGATTTTTACCGTGAAATCAGATGAAGTGGTGAAGTGTGACAGAGTTTGAGAGAATCAATTGTGAGACTACTACTAAGAAGACCTAAGTTTAAAATCCAAAAACTAAGCTTTTACCTTCATGTTAATCATTCTTCCTGCTTTGTCTGCCGTCTTTCATGCAAAAAAATCTTCCCTTCACCACCGTCACCCATTTTCCCCTTGCTCTCCCTCTCCTTCCCAGCTTCTTTCCACTCCTCTGGTTCTGTGAATATAATCAATGCACCATGTCCTGTATCAGCACTGACACAGTTATTATTCTATCAATGAGAATCAGATGCTGCAGAATTTCATTGGCACCTGGACACCTTTCATAAATCTTTAAGGCAGAGGTGAACTGGACAAAACAAATACAATGCTCCCTATCCCTCTTGTGTATTAAGTAAAAAATGTCATGCTCTTCAATAATTCAGAATTAACCTGCGACATAAAGCAATAGTCTGAAACTATTGGGGAAATTTCTGCAATTTCCCCATTGTGGGACTAATAAAGGTTTATCTTATCTTGGTTTATCTTATCCTCAAATTCTTCCTTCACTCACTGGTTTTTTAACGGCTGTCTTTTTTCGCCAACTCTGATTCACTCATTCAGACTTGGGTTTCTCTTTTTACATGCTGTATCCTGTAAAATCACAAACAACGGCGTAGGAGACCCATTTTTAGCTCCCTCACAGCCTACCACAGTGAAGAGAGCTGGTGACTTTATGACTTGGTTCTTTGGTGTCTATCTTCTGGTACTGAGTAAATCAGACAGTTGGTAAAGTTGTAGTTCCAAGCCTGTTTATGGAATGGCATTGATTTATTCCTGAAAATTAACTGTCAGAACAATGTCTACTAACTTTGGTATTCTCTAAAATTTGACAACTCAAAATTAGAATAATCCTTTAATGTCCTCACCAAGAAAAAAATACTATAGAAAAATTAATTCTTAGCATATTTCAAGTCATCGTGGCATTTATTAATTTAATAACTAAGATACTCCAAATTTAACATAAAGTGACAAATAGTTTGGTCAACCATGTTTTTAACAGTAAAAAATCTGATTATTAAAATTATTTCATTATTTCATGGAAAATAGTCAACTTTAATGAGATTAGTTCAACAATTTGATGAAGAATATTTGAAGAAATCTATTTGACCCTTATTAGACTCTTCTTTTTGTTGTATCAAGTTACATAATTCTCTTTAGTAAGTCCTCACATACTTTAATATGCCATAAAATACTACTTATGGAATAGGACTTTCTCTATATCCATGGTAAATGCCTCCTCCTCGGTGGCACCTTTAAACTTTGGTGTTCTCAGGGCTCCATCATTGGCCCCATAGTCTTTAGCATAAACATGCTGCCACTGGGTTATATTATTTACAGGTTCAGTCAAGTGGCAGCAGATTTTTCAATCAGAAATAGTGACTCAAATGTGCCTAAATAAATAGTTGAGCAGGACATTAAAGGGATAAACCTCGGAGATTATTGAATAAATGCGATATAGTTAACTAATATCAAGGCAGAGAGAGAGCATGCCTATTTTAACATATAGAGACTATGGTTTAGAAAAATATTTCTGCTGATGCTTCATTTTCCCTGACTATTCCACATAGAGTTCAGCAAGAAGCAAGGCTTTAGTTGAACCCCGTTCACTGCCTTTTTTCCTCTAAGACACATCAAACATCCATTTTTAGTCCTACATGCATACCAGTTTCATTATCAGATGAAAGTGCAGCGATGTTCTGATTGAAAGCTTTGTTGTCTGAATAAACCTACTCTGTTTAAGATACAAATAAGCTGCCTCAATTAGAATTCCACTGAAGACGAATGCTCCTCTGATGTGGTGTCTGTTGTATGTGTGTGTGTTTTTAAAAATATTTACACATGCAAAGTATTAGAGAGATGTTGTACAGTTTCCTACATGTGCTGATATGTGTGCCTGGGCTGCCGCAGTGCTAATGAGAGACTGGGGGTTTCAGAGTTTGAGGTGCCGGTGCTTTGAGAGAGAGGTGAGTGACAGGGCTCATGAATAGTGATGGCCAACAGCTGCTCATTAACCAAGAGAGTGTCTGTCAGCAAGCAGAGTGGATCAGCAGCCCGTCCCCTATATGTGCATAGACAACCACAGAAACACAAATTCAAACTCGCATGAATATGCCTACATACACACAAGAGCATGCAGATGTGCAGAGAACCATTTCATAGAGAGAGAGAGAGAGAGAGAGAGCTCATATTTCCTTGTTCTGGTTCCTCTGTGCCTTCCGGCTTTGAGGCCAATCCTCTCTTTTCCCCTAACAGCATTAGCAAAGAGTTCATAGCACCTATGCTCATTCTACGCCCACTGGTGCGAGCTCCTCGCTGAATATAGATACACCTGCCACATATAAAATCTGAATGTTGCCCAGAGGGCAAAGGTCCAAAAGAGTAAGGCTGGGGTAGTATAGATGTATTAATTTATAACACTTCTTAGGTGGTTTCAACTTTTATTAAATAAACAACCAATACCAATTGAGTTCTAGTTCAAATATCTCCATCAGATTTAGATAAAGTTAAAGTTTGAGGGTGACTCATACTTTTAACTCCAGTGTTTGTTTCATCACTTTTATAAACGTGTCATGCTGCATTTTGAAATAATTCTAAATGGTTTTGGAATTGCATACAGATAGAAGAAAAAAGGCTGAAATACTATGTTGTTTGCATCGTCATAGAGCCAGAATTGACGAATGTCACCGCCATTTAAGTTGCAAGATTCCGATTTGACAGAAATGGAGATCTCTTGGAAGAAAAAAGACTTTCCTCTCACACATTTGTGCGAGAGGAAAGTCACAATCACTATGTCACGCTTGCATTGGTTATCTCATCACCATCAGCTGCTTTCTTTAGATATGACTCTTCCTCCATCCATCTAGTTCTTGCTTGCCGCTGGTTCACACGCTCTCCACCTGCCCACCTTTGCCTGGTTCTTGCAGAGCCATCAGCCTCATCATTCATCAGCCTCAGCAGAGTCATCAGCCACCACCACCAGCATCTAGACTCCAAAGCCGGGATATTTTATGCCACTGTTCAGAGCAGAGTCCCCTCGATCTCAATTTCCCCAAAGAATCTTAGCGCCACAGACTTGATTTGTTGCAACCCTTATCATACGTCACTGGTTGCAACAAATCATTCATCTTCTCTTTATGCTCCGTCTTATCTGATTGAATGTTGATTGCTGAATGACTGCAAATAACAATAACATCTCCATCACGGACTGTTATGTAGCATAAAGAATTGGAACGTATACATTTCAAATGGCAAATCATCCTTCAGGAGAGGAGACAAGAAACCATGAACACCCTCCAGGTCCTGCCCTATCTGAAGCAATGACACTATAGCTAGATATTAAATGCACATTTAATGTCAGAGTTGTTTGTTGTGATGAGGCCTTTTTACTGGATTAACTCTGTTGCAAGGCTAAAAAGACCTAATGCAATGTACTAGACCTTTATGATATGTATTGATTCCTTTGGCCCAAAATCAGACCCACATACGACTTTAAGTTGATCAAATTTGAACTACACCACTGGAATAATGGCATTCATAACTAAATTTGATTGTGAGAGAAAAGTTTGAATTATGAGAAATGAATATAGACAGGTTTATTTGTCACATGCACAGTAATACAGGTACGATGCGCATTGAAATGCATTGAGTGCCTTTCCAGGTAAACACAAAACGATAAGACAAAACATTAACATTAAACAACAGTGCAATGGTTGATCAGGTGCTCATGTGCAGGTGAAAATGTAGGGACGGGCGGGGGGTAAGCTTCCATCTTGGCCTCCTCCGCGGTGTGTTATTACTGTGCAACCTGATGTTGTTTACCGCTCTCCGCAGTTTGCTTTAAAATTTATTTTGATAATTGCAATTGATTCATAATATTAAATTTCTTTTAAAAAAAAAGAAGTAAATATTAAAATTAATTGGTTCCTGACAATTCCCAAAAACCCCAAATAATCACATTATATTTTTTGTGCTCCCTTTTTGTTTCCCCATATTTGATTATATAGTTTGGGATGAAGCACAACAATACACTGGGAAGGCGTGTCCACTCCATGCTTTTACTACTTAATCACATTATATTGTCAGGAAAAATGGAAAACTCCAACCTGAAATGACTAAACACTAAATTATAAAGTCATGAAACTAACCATAGCATGCTGTCAAATGTTGCTTGTTATAATGGGGAGGAGGCTGCAGGAATTATTGCTGGAAAGAGAAGAAATGCATCGAAACTTCATCCCTACGTTTCGTTCTCTCATTTTTACATTTTTTCTTAAAGCGCGCAACTAAGTAAATTTGTCTTTAGCTTCACAAATTGTAGTTTTCCCTTACTGTAATATTGACCCTTGATTACATTTAGATAGATAGATAGATAGATAGCCTTTATTAGTCCCACAATGGGGAAATTGCAATGTTACAGCAGCAGAGCATGTTACAGAGTAAGAATAACATCGTGTGTGTTTGACAGTTACAGTCTGTACCGCAGAATTACTAGAAACCCTCGTCTAGCAACAAAGTTTCTTCAGAAGTTTTTCACGTCTTTCAGTTACATTATTGTCTTATACGTCTCCATATCAAGTAGCGGTCAAGAAGGCCTCCAGCCAGCTAGGGCTACAACGAATACTCAACGTTATCGACAAAAATCCATTATGAAATTAATTGTCGACCAATTTAATAGTCGATTAGTCGGTGACGACATCGGATACTGCGTCTGATACCACGGAATAAGAAGGTAAAACCGTAGCGTCATGGCAACACCATCGCCACAGAAAACATCCAAGGTGTGGGAGCATTTCTCCCTCAACAGGGCCAAAAATGTTGTTAACAACAAGCTGGCTGAATGTTAAAGGGCATGTACTTAACGCTTCTCTTGGGTTTAACGTGAACTTTGAAATGTAGTGAATTGTACATGATGTAGAGTGTATCAAATAACTATTATTAAATCACGATGACACTCTTTATGTTACACATGCACACATTGCATATGCTCATGGAGACGTTTCACATTACTGCTGAAAGTGTGTTGCTGCCTGCCGAGTGCACACCTCTGCGTGTGTGCGTGTCCAATGTGGGAACCATCCAACTTACAAACGATTGAGCCTAATATAGTTGTTGACTACAAAATGCACAAAGCACTGACTGTTTTCTTTTCTACCCTTGTTTATTTTCCTAAATTTACATAGATGTTTGATTTCACTCCAGAGAAAGTGCTGCATTTTAAAAATGATTTATTAATACATTTTAGTTACCTTTTGTATCAGCATTAATGTAATGCACTATGAAAGGACTAAATAACAGTTCAGTAAATACATTGTTGGTATAGCCACCTTTTTGGTTTAACAGTCTGTAATAAAAGCAGTAAAGTTTACTGAAAGACATTTTGGAAAGAAGAATTTATCTGAATTGTTTTCATTGTTAGTTTGCATATGCCTAAAACAACCTAAAGCTAGATTCAAACGCTGATAGCAAAATAAGAGCCATTTAGTTATTTTGTATTTAGTTTTAGTTTTAGTTAACCTTTAATTAACCAGGAAATTTTTTTTTAGCGATTAACCGATCCATTATTGAAAATTAATCGACTACAAAAATAGTCGTTTCAGCCCTACTGCCAGCCTAAGAGTCTACTTAACAAACGTAACAAAGCTGACGCATACAGCTGTTGAGTCTCCACTTTGGCTGGACGCTTCCACTGAATGGAAAGGCATGGATTAATAACACTAGTATTTAATTGGATTTAACATCCTTCACCAAATCTAGAAAACTGATCTCCAGATAGTCCAAATTAATCAATATTTACTTTCTATCACCATTGCCATTTTCCAAGTATCTAAATTGACCCTTTTCTTCATATATATACAAACACCTTCCATACTTTCTGCATTGCTATTGATTCAAATATATATTTTACTATTTGCATTATCGTTTATTCATATTTACCCTGCATGAATGGTCAAATAAATGTATATCTTATATAACACATTTGAGCCTGTCTGTTCCTTAATGAAGAGTAGATGAAGATCACTGTTAATGTGAATTCATGAATTTCAGATATTTAACTGACTATTTTCATCAATTACAGAATTGTATTGATCCAAATTGATATTTCCTGGATTCTGGGTTTTCTCTTAAAGCCACATTTCACGAAATTCAGAGAAAGGATAACAATGTGTTGGTCTGCTATAGAAGGCAATGCATCCAGCAGCACCTGAAGGCAAAAGCTTCTGATGGAATGCTCTTTTTGTTTGTTATTGATTGGGAGAGAAGCATCCACCGTGTAATTGTAGACTCATTTGATCGCAAATAAACCATGCTGTCCTACACGAGGGAAGGAGCAGGATGTGCTCAAGCTGGAAACACCTTCATTACACCAAAAACACACACAAGAAAACGTATGTATTCTGTTTGACACTGCCATGCACACACACACTCGGATTTGCTCACTCCTTTCAAATTATATTGCCCTCCCTCCACCGGTCTATCTTTTTCCCTCCAATCTCACTCTGTGTCTTATCCTCAATCATACTCAACTAACAACTATACACACTGTGTACACACACAATCATATAAACACATCCACTCTCTCATCCTACCTTGGAATGGGCTTGGGATTGATTCTTGTCACACTAGAATGGGTCAAAATGAGCAGTTAGTCTTGAACAGGCAAAGGTGTCAAATAATACAGATATGATGATCAGAGGAATAATTGAAGAAAGTGTTTTATATGTAAAAACAGAGGAAGATGGAGTTGAATAGAATCTCAGAGAAAATGAGGAGAGAGCTTTGCCCAGGAGATCGACTCACAATGCCTTAGCCTTGTTTGAAGAAAATTGAGGATAATTAGAGTGGCCAGTGGCTTACAATGGTACAAAACTGCTCCGCCTCCCTATCCCTTTATCTGTCCTTCATTCACTCTCTCTCCCTCCATTTTGCCCTCTTTTCTTTGGATCTCTCACTCAGTTGTCAGTCTGTGTTCGTATACTCCCTTGTCCCTGGTTTCTCTCTGTGTCTCTTGCTCTCTCTTTGTTCTGGCTTTCATCCCATCCATTGCTTTTCCATTTTATACTCACCATGCCTCACTTTGTGTCAGTCTGTCTCTCTCTTTGTCCTTGTCTCCTTCCATCCTTTTCCCCTTCCCCCAGCAGTTGCAGATCCAGATGAGTGGAGTTGATCAGATATTCCAGACAAATATGGACAGAACTGACAGGCATAAATCTTTGTATTTTGAAGTACCCATACTTCATTCTTCAGATTCCTTGTAGTGAAAAAGCGAAGCTCTGGAACCAGAGCCTGAAATCCTTATCTTCTACCTCGAGTTTGCCACATATCTTACTTTACTTTACTTAGTGTCAACCTCGGCCTCTGCTGGCTTTGCAACTTTTTCTTCCTGGGCCTTTCATCCTAAGTCAACCCAATATGTGTTGATATTACAGCGTCTGTAAAAACCCTCCATGTATTAGCATTGTCCTTCCACAGCTTGAGTGCTGACAGCTTTTCAAAGGAACTGCTCCACAGGAGAGTCGTGAGCATACGCCTGGTCTGATCCACTTGCCTTACACCACATTTGTGTTACATAGTGGCTAGTGTATTGGCATGACAACATAGTAAAAATGGCTCTGTCCCCTCTTAATGACACAATCCATTGTCACCAGATAAAGATTAGACAGGCAGTTACTTGGCATATAAAACTACACAACCCCAACCTAACAATTTGCAAACAAAATAAGAAATAAAGCTTTGCAATTACTGCCATCCTTTTTATTGCTTAATTTCCAAATCCACACAGCTGTGACTGTCAACTTAAACTAAGATTACCTTTGACTAATATACAGAAAGTCAATATTGTTCAGAAATGAAAATCATTAAAAAATCAATTGACATGCTCCATAATCACAGAGAGGATCCCTGATGCCACTCACAATTATTTGTCTCACTGTGTGTGGCCGCAAACCGACAGGCAGCACAAATACATTTCCACACTTTGCTCTGTCGTTGCAATCTCTCTCCACCTGACTTTATACAGATGACTTGTCCTCCGTCTCCCTCTCTCAAGTCCCTGGGTATTGATTTGGACCATACTGGAGTGAACAGGCACAAAATAAATTGGAGACACCAGCCATGAACAGCTCTCTCACTCACACTAACATGATAGGAAGGATAATAGTCTGCCAGACCTGAAAAAGAGGTCATGTATTTCTCAGGGAAATGTCATACAAATGACCTTGTTTATTACCTTATCCATAAGTCTGTCTTCAATGAAATCTGCAGTCTGTCTTCAGTGAATTTTAATGTTTTTAGATTTAAAAAAAAGTGTTATTGCATATAAAGCAGAATCCACCATCATTATCATTTTCTTTGAAAGGTTTATAGCTCTTACAGGAATCCATCTGTGGAAAAATTCATCATCAGAACTGAAGTAAAATGACATAGAACCGCGTACATTACATAAGGGTGTATGGCGTCCGATCAGATGTGCAACGTCAAACAAAATAATTTCAGCAGGTGCATACCTGTTTTCACTCTGCTTAGGATTATTGAAGCTCACAGCTTCAATCTCATCCACAAGGACCATAACAGATCACATCACACTACACCTTTATCAATCAAGCAAAAATTCACTGAAATGCAATCAGAAACCAATCTGACAGATTGTCACACTCCACTATGTACAGTGAAATACTGCTATCTGCGCAAACACATGCAGCATAAGGCATCTGCACATACAACGGGGTAAATAACTGCTGGTATCTCTGGTCAGGAGCGGTAGTGTAAGGCTTCCCCTCAGATTTTAAGAGCCCTATCTGTATCAGGAACAGCAAACTGAAAAAACTATTTGCTTTGTCACACAGAGACATGCTTGACTACACTGAATAATTGCAGCTCTAGAAAGAGCTGTTTTCCTTTTATCTAATGAAGGCCTTCAGGAGAGAGAGCATAAGTGTATGTGTGTTTTGTACGTGTGCATGCATGAATAGGTGTGATATGAAATATACGTGGCTCAGGACTTCAGGATGTACATACATACAGTAGGAACAGGCCCGGCCCCTACCAATTTGGCGCCCTAGGCAAGATTTTAGTTGGCGCCCCCTTTGCATTGCAATAAATTCCACTGCTGGTGTACATACTCACAAGAAACTGAATAGTTTTATCAAGGACATTCTTTTATTTAAAGAAAGCCATTGCCCAATCAAAATACTTAGAACGAATTAGAAAGAGATACAAAAAAATATGAAATTAATATATGAAATACATTATAAATAACCTACATAAGGTATAAGATTTAAATACCCACAAAATAAAAAGTGTAAACAAGTGACATAAAATAAATTATAAATACAATATAAATAAGGCACTGCACAAAATAAGATATGAAAGAAACCAGTATTGAAAAAAACTCCCCGTCATGGCCTTTGCTCCATCAGTACAGATACCAACACATTGTGTTCACATAAATCCATTTGATTTCACATTGGTGTCCAGCATTTGTTGCAGTTGTCTTTTGTTTACAGAGGTTTACAGTAGAGCATGTCCTCCTTTATTGTCTGTTCAGGAATGTACTGCACATGCACCAGGACATTAGCCGGGCCGGCTACATCTGTTGACTCATCCAGCTGTAGTGTGTAAAATTCACTGGCTCGTATACGAGGTAGTAGCTGTTTTAAAACATCCTCAGCCATGTCAATTATGCGCCGAGAAACAGTGTTGTTTGATGAAGGCATGGTCTGTATAGTTTTTTGGCCTTTTCACCCAGCATTGTCCCAAACTAACCCTCCATGGCAGTAGGCAGAATCAAGACCTCCACAATAGTGTGTGGCTTGCTGGTTTTAGCCACTCGGTAACTCACAAAGTAAGATGCCTGTAGCCCGCTCCTGATAACGGTGTCCGTCTCCCAGATGCAAGTCTTACTGGTAAAAAGTCCTCTCAATTGTCCCTCAAAAAACTCTGGTAGCTTATTTTTCAGATGAGCATGTTTTGTTTTAAATGTCTGCACAACAGTGAAGGTTTTGTTGAGTTCTGAGACATTACTTTTGCACATATAACACTGGCCGAGTAAATCCACAAGAACTAACCAGTGTGAACCCCAAAGCCATGTAGCTCTCATCATCTTTGCACCTTTTTGACTAGGTTGTTTCTCTTTCTGAGGCTACATGCTTTCCCGCATCAGGACGCTCTCCCTCCGACTCCTCTCCCTCCTATCCATGGCAATGCTAGCAGCTTGGCTAACCACAAGTGCACCGCTGCTAGCAACCCCATTCAATGTAGACCTTGAAGTTGAAGAATCATTTTGAGTGTTGTCCCTGGCATGTGCATCTTCAACTGTGGGCTGATTGGTAGTCGCTGTAAAAGTTGATAGCCCTTTGGAAGGGCATTTCTTTTCTAACCACTTTTTTTCCATTATCGGTGGTCAGCCAGGTGATGGAATGAGCGGTGGCAACTCTACACAGACAAAGCCACAGGTGTCAATCAATCAGCGAGATTCTCCCGCATCTATTTTGGCTGTTTAATTAATTTGTGGAACACTAGATGTTAGCCTTTACATATCTCTAATGTTTGGCAATGCAAGAAGGCACCTCAGACTGTACGTCTATTTATATACCAGTTTCAAAATGTAATCAGGCTGTTTGGAAATCATATTTTTATTCCCATACCCCTACGTCAATTGGCATACCCCTGGGGGTAATCGTACCCCAGTTTGGGAATCACTGCTCTGAAGCATTTGTTCGCCTCTGGAACTGTAATCAAGCCATCAGCTACAGTTTTTGAATCTTTAACTTTTTAATGAGGTTGAATGTGCACAGTTCACGCTCAGTGAATCAGTTATTGTAATCACTTCTTTCTGCTTAATTATGCAAAACCATTCTCTTATCCTCCTAGTATCTCACTTTTTACTTGTTTCTTCCTCTCTCGCTCTCTCTCTCCCTCTGTTGCAGTCCCCTCTTTTTCATTTAACTGGCTCCATAAAAGCATGGCATTGCAGTAGGCTTGTGAGATATCAACCTGAGACAGCTTTGTTGCAGCTTGGAAATAAAATGATGCACAGCGACATCTGAGTGTTAACAAACGGCCCCACATCAGGAAAGAGGTGTGTTAACTGCAGCCAAAAAGGTGCACAGGAATAAGTGTATAGTCACTCCAGATTTGGGATATGGTGAACACACCCCCTTCCATAACATTTCAAAGTTAATTTCATTCTTAAGATCAGAACTGTACTTGCAAATGCCCTTGATTGCAACAAGATTGTAGTCTAGCTCGAATGTGATGAAAACTGATTATGTGTGCTGGGTCTGGGAGGTTATTTGGGAGCAAACACCATCTATCTCCATGCCTCTAATGGAGACAGCATGGATAACATCAAAGCTCGACAGAAGAGACCCTTACATTGCCACATGTCGCACGAACACAAACACGTGTACTCTCCCAGACATTAATGGGTTCCTAACAGTGTGGTGGCAGATAGAGAAATCTTATGATGCATGAGAACTTTGGGGGAGTGGCGGGGTAAAGACCGAAATGCATGAAAGATCATGAATCATGAATCTGCCACTGTTTCAGTGGTGCAGAAAAAAACATCAGAAAAAAATGTCAACAACAAATAGCTGCTGGTTTCGATTGCTGCAGGCGACATGGACTTTGGTTCCCTCATGTTTCTTTCCTCCCACATTATGCATCATCTTTTCATCCAATTAAACACAAATATGGGCTACAGAGCACAACTCAGTGTTTCTTGATACTGGTTCTTCTGGGAGAAAAAGGCAGAGGTGGGGAATTGAGGGTGAAAAAATTGGGGCAATAGATGGCTGAAGAAAATAACTGGACCTAGTGGACCTCTTTGTGACAATCTCCAGTTTTTCTCCTCATTTGTCCTGGGAGTCTGTGGAGGTAAGCACTATGTCTTTTAGTTTGTTTAGCTGAAGTCACATGAGTCAACTGGCATGTAGTTTTTAGAAATGGTTATGGTGTGTCTCAGGCATAAAACATGGCAGGAACCCAGACACTCAAGTTGAACCCGTGTTGCCCTTGCCTGGTTGCCTTGGTTACAAACAGGTAGTAAAGTACAACAAGCCCAAGATAGGGTGTGAAAAGCCATATTTAATTAAATCTTCAGGCACCACAGAGGATTTCACACCTTACTATCAGGCCTAATCGGCAAGCATTGCTACGGCAAGTAAGCACTCTTAGCCTTCTGACACAATGGTTGGATAAGCCCCATCACCACTAGCATGGTCTGTATTATTCCAAACAGCCATATTATCATATTTTAGATTTTTCCACATATGCATTAAAGGGAGATTTAGTTAGCACTCTTTGTCTTAGTATTTATCTGACAGAAATACCATTTTTAAAGACATGCTAATGCTAATAGAAGATTTATTTTATAGAGAAATCCTGCAATGAATGGAAGGCTACATAATATAATAATAATAATAAATGAATAATAATGATAAATCTGCCCTAAAAGGGTCTACATTGATGTTCATTTGAGAGCTTAATACACCTGCTTTAGTAGTATGTCATTTTGCTTTGACCGATATAATTGTGAGACCACGCTCCGTTTGCCCTAGAAAAGCTAGCTAACCACACGTAGCACTTGAGCCACCCGACTCGATAGACAGCATTTTACTATTTTCTTTCATAGACACAAATTATTCAAAATTAACCAAACAGCTTCTTTTTTTTTTAACAATCAGTAAGATTAAGTATGAACCCCACGAAGTGGATTATATATTTTTTCACATAGTAACCTGAAAAATACAGGTGAACTGAATGAATGCAGTGACATCATGCTTTCAGTTTCCGTCTGCTTAAACACCCAGGCGCCTCTGCTCATCATGTCAAAGTTTCCTAACTGCATTTTCAAGCTTAGATAAATAATGCAATAAAATAGAGACCATTGTGATCTCCAATTTTAGGTTCGCCACATCTGCCATTTTTTTGTGAGGGTTTGTCTGGTATATATGCAGGGTAATCAGGATTAACACGTTTCCATTGAATGTATATGTTTATTAAGAGTTTGATGTGAGAGTAGAGTGTTTGTGATCAACTGCCAGTGTGTCAGTAATTATTACATTTAAGACAAAGACTGAGACCTCCATCAGCGTCAGATAAGCCTTGGTGCCCTTTGGACTGCCTCATGTTGATTCATTATTCTGGATATTTTGGGGCAACATATTGCTTTTCAGTCAGCAGTAACATTACAGACATCAATAACAACCACAAGCTACATTACAGGACCAACTGCAACATTTGCTAGATGGATAGAGCAACTCATGTTCTCCAAATTCACAAAATCCAATTAGACTGTAGAGAATGTCTGTGTGATGATGTACGATATAATCACTCACTATGCCTATGTACCTGTCTGCCATTTACTTTAACCACGAACAACACACTGAGCTCCTCTTTCCACCAAGGCTGCTCCTTCTCTGTCTGATATCCTTCTTACTTTGCATTTATTTGAAGAGAGTCATTTCATAGGGCTTGAATCTATAATGTAGTAGTTTTTGAAAATGGGACTGAATACAAATGACCCCATTAAATCTGTTGTGCTTTAAGCTGAAGAACAATATTTTTTGTCAAGAGACAAACACACACGCACACACACACACCCAGACACATACAGATAAAGTTATACAAATAATGGTGGTTGGTAAATTTAGTCCTCAGGCCACTTCAAAACAGAAGGCATGTTGCTTTGATTCAAACATAAACATATACAGGATTGATTTTAAAAGCATGAAATACAACAATGCAACCATAAACTATTATGTATCATAAACAAACACATTGAGAGAGATACGTAGAAGGACTACAGAGAAATGATTGTAATGAAATAGAAAGAGTAACTATGCTCCTGGAATGACACACAGTAGACCTACTTTCCCCTTTCTCCTGACCTTCTAAGTATGACTCAGGATAAAAAGACGGAAATAAAGATGTACTTTTTAGAAATAACCTGTGCCTGTTCCATAAACACAAGGATTCAAAACTGTAACAAGGGATTGAGATAGAGGAGAGCGACGACAAGAAGGGAGGAAGCTGTTAATACAGTGTAATCCCTCAGTATGAACAGAGAAAACACTAGCGTTCCGGCCCCATGCAATGATTTACTCACTATGGCAGCCTGTGCTTTCCCTATTATTCTCTTTGTCACACTCTGTGTCTTTGAAGAGAATCCAGGATGGTACAGAAAAAACACAAACAACAACATGGACCAGGAGGAATAATTCTCACAATCTTCTTTGCTTCTTTCATCCTCATCCACCGGCCGTCCTTTGCCTTCCCTCAGACACGTACATCACCTTCTTGTGTTTTTTTTTCCTCCTCAGGAAATATAGATAATGTGCACCATGACAATGAAGGCAGCAACAGGGCGGGGGGTGGGGGTGGGGGGGAGGGAGGGGGGGGGGGGGGGGGGGGGGAGTCAACCCTCTGCTGAACCATGCAGGGCTGGACCATACACTCCATAAGACAGCCTGATGTTGAAACAATTCTAACTCGTAATGGATGAATTCCACTGGGTGTTAAAAGCAATGGGACACTTGGCTTTGTACAATGCGTTCAGTATATGTGTGACTTCATTTGTGTGCAAATCAGAAAGCTCTGGTGGTTAAAAAACAGAGCATTCCTTTATTTTTGAAAATAATATTTCATTAGAGGATTTCCACCACAATATGCTATTAAATTATACCAGTAAAATAAATACAATACATTGTGGTGACCTTTAAGGGAAAAATGGTGTATGGTGGAAAGAATATAAAGATCCCTTGAGTCCATTATTCTCCATTTGTCACTGTCTTGCAAGAACTTTCATCCCAGCACTGCCTTATAACAGTGAGATTCATGAAAACTGAAACTTTAATAAAGCTTAAGCCACAGTTTATTTTTCATATCAACTTGTCATTCACAGATCGTATGCATGCTCAGTCTTAATTTTTGAACGCCATTATCCGGGCAGCCAGTCACATCTATCTAAGACACGGTGACACAACTTCTGTGTTATCATATTGCGGTTCCTTTTTAAATATGATTTTCTCTGCCACTGTGTCTCTCGCTACCACAACCACCATCAGTGTCTGGACTACATTTATCTAACTGCTGCTCAGGGCAGAGACTAATTTCCTTGCAGAGTTTAAGCAGCATGTTGAAAAAAAAAATGTAAACTGTATTGGATTAGATTTCTTTTTTCTTGTGTTATTTTAATCTGTCCTGAAAACGCTCAGTAATGACTTGCATTCAAAGCAGATGATATGTTAATCATATTCCCATTAACATTAATCTACTGAGCTATCACTAAGGTTGAGGATAAATGGGCAGCAATTCATTTATTTTTCATTCAAAGTAGAAACACAACCAGTCAAATAAGCTGGGGGAATGGGAAACCTCACCTGTCTTGGAAAAATATTAGAATGCCTGACCATCATGCAATTATCTCCTCTAGCCCAGGAAATCTACTATCACCATTTAAATCGTGGAAAGAATAATTGATACATTTCCCACCCTCCCCACCCATGACATCCATCTATCCATCTATCCATCTATCCATCCATCCATCCATCCATCCATCCATCCATCCATCCATCCATCCATCCATCCATCATTCCATCCATCCATCCATCCATCCATCCATCCATCCATCCATCTATCTATCTATCTATCTGTTGGAAGTATGTGGATCTGCTTGGAAGGTTGCAGTACACACAAATGCACACACACGCAAACCCACCGCCAGGCCTGTCTGCGTCAAACACTGGTACTTTTTGGGCTCTTTGCACGCAGGCGTGCTGCTCCTGGCGTCGGCACTCTGCTAGCACAGCAGTCACCCTCCAACCTCTGCGACTCTCCCGAGGTCCTCTCGCTCAATCGCCCAGTATTCTTGCAAGATCGCATCTGAGGACTTGTACGTACTGAAGGGTTTTGCGTGTGCTACCTGCAGAAGCGTCTATGCTCCACAAAAAACACAGACTGCGTCCCGTTTAACCGAGCCGGAGTGGGCTGCCGTGCGTCCTGGTGATGAGGCTGGTGGCGCACAGCCGACACACCATTAAAGGGATCCCTCTGTATCTGAAGAAACCGCCCCAGTAAGGGACAGGATCGCTGCAGGAACTGTTGTCTGGTTGGACGCTATCATTTCGACTAGGATGCATCTCTTCAGTGCCATGTTCCTTCTTGTGATGTTGGCTGTCATGCACTGTGAGGTAAGGAGACCGGCATAAACGCTTGCACGCCATGAATGCGCATTGTCAAAAAGTTATTCTAGCAACGCTGACCGCCTGAACATCAATTCTCCATTATTGGTCATTTAAGTTAGAAGCAACGCCTTCATACGAGGTGTAATTGTTAAAAAGGAAGGGAACTTCCTGATGCAGTGCATGTTGCAGTAAAAACGAGGGAAAAAAACGCTATTTTCCGTAGGGAACAGATGAGGAGCGCATATATGACAATAAGCTGATTTGCCTGGAATAGGATCCGCATTTAATCCTTTATGAAATGTGTGTGTGATTCATAATAGGTTAGATTACAATGAGTGGAACAAACACTGGTTGCATTCTGAGAGCCTTGTCTTAAGGCAAAGTGAGGATATAAAGTAAGATTTCCCCCTTATAGTGGAATTGATTTCCGGATGTTCTGGCATTGTTGATATCCTGGAGGTCATTGTTTAGAGACCTACCTTAACATGACGTACACCGGTTCCACGAAAAATACTGCAATTGATTGGACTGATGAATCTCTGCCAATATGTTTACACGATTTACGTGTTGTTTATAAATCCCAAATACAAACCCTGTGCAACAGTGGCCGACAAATGGTTGCATTCCAGAGATGTGTGTGTGGATGTGTGCTGTATTGTATGGCATCAGAGAAAAAGTCCTGTCCATTCGGTAAAAAGTACATGCTTTGATTTCACAATTGTTAACCCAAGTGAAGGATGGTAAATTGTTTGACCCAGAGGAGCTTTGAACCAAACATGAGGATTTGAACTTGGAATTTCAGCTAATCAGCACATTCAAAGTCGAATCTGACACAAGGCCACTTAGAAAATAGAACGTTTTCTGATTCTCAGTCATCAATTGCTCAATGGGCGTGCATATTTGACAGCACCGTTTCCTTCCTTTATTTCATGCAGCATCATATTCATAAGCCTTGGACAGCCGCCTCCATCTTGTATGTTGGCATCACCATCTGGCTACCAGACAGATTGTAGTCACCCACAAAACACGTTTTTGAAAGAAAAATCTGTAAAGGTCCATGAAAAAAAATTATGAAGTACTTATTAAATATCAAAGTAGTATAAGAGATGAGAAATATGACTTGCATCTAGACTGGTCCCCAAGATTTAACAGAAAAACAAAAATCGTAATTTTATTTTGGACATAGTTCCTGTGGATTTAGACTAATATCATAGCAGTTTTGCTCCAAATTCCAAGTTTAGAAAATTAATGTTTGCTTTCTATTGATATACCTAATGTATTTAAACAAGACGTTGTTGTAAGTTTGTCAGACTGACAGCTCGTTTTTACAATAATGCTGCAGCACGTTGACAATGTAAAGGCCATATGTTGCAGCTTATATCATATTATTGTTTCAAAAGGCATGTCTGCAGGGCAAGTGGACATCGACCTTTAAACAGAAGTAGAAGCTACTACATGTTTTCCAGTCTGGGGAGTGTGCTGATGAACAGGCTGTGCGTTGCACCTTTGTGCTGGGTTCAAATAATAATTTGAATTTTTTGAGAGTTCTTATTCAAGACTGAATGCATCCCCAGCCGCACGGTTACCAGAAAATAAAAACGCAAATATGTGTTAATGGCCTTTTAAAACGCCTTTTCAATTTCATTACGTTTCCTGTGCTTGGCAACTAATTTTAAGGGCATCTATATTTTTTCGCTGACTATTAAGAATCTAATCAAAGAACTGATTTTGACACCTCACATGCCATGGTAAATGACATAACTTACAATTACAGTTCTCTGTTTTTTCTAATAAATGAAGAGGAATAAATGTCATTAACACCTATAAGTGTGACACTGAAATGTAGGGAATGACTTACTGTAATATTTAATCTCCTTCTGTGGGTTGAACTGTTACTGGCATTTAGGAACAATTTGTTTTAAGTGTTTGCATTAAATATTTAAATTGCTGAAAGAAAATATGACACCACCCTTCTCTATATGGTCGCACAGCGAACATAAAGAATTCATGGCTTTTAACATATCGACTGCAATGAGGGCTACAAAGGGGAGTTGAAGTTTACGCAAGCATTCAGCGCTTTATAAAATATTTAGAAAGCTTTGATGAGACAGATGCACTTGTTTGTTCACTGCATGTGGTTGTTAAGTACCCATAACACCAAGGGCCCACAGTGTTACTGATACAGATGGGAACCTGCTTGACCTTGGCCCAGATGTCTCACTATCAAGTGCAAGAACATAAATTTAAATTGTTTCTCTCTGAAATTGGCTTCTCAAAAGGTTGCCACAACATATATAATACACTGGGCAATTTAAAAAAATTCATCTTTTGTAATGTTACCAATTTGTAATGAATTGCCTGTGAACCCCAGCATCTTTTATTACTCTTGTATTCATTTTTTATTATTGATTGCTGAAAATGTAAACATAACTGTTGAAATGACAATGTAATACAAAGCGCTATTGGCTTCATATGGAAAATTGAAGATCCTTTATTTATTTATTGTATATATCCCGATTTTAATGGGGACAATAAAAATTGATGTGAACTAGAAGATCTTGCAATTTTCTGATGTTTTTATCTTTTAGACATGTTAACAGAGAGGCATTAATGAATATATTGTTTTTCTTAAAAAGCATATACTTTGGATAATAACTGGGTACCAGATGATTGCCTGACTGAGAGGTGATGTATTAATAATCCAGGGGACAAAATATTCCCTTATTGGGTCTTATATAGCTCCTCAATATTAGCTTAAGATGTTGAAAATGTCCAATGTTTGACTTTGTAAAATTCACATTCACGTGTGGAGAGCAAGATCTTTCAGATATTGGCTGACGATGTCTGGCAGTGAAGAACCCTGAAAGTGATAGAGAGTGAAAAGAACACTTGCTTTGGTGTTTTTCTGTTCAAACACCAAGTGCAGTGGAGGAGAAAACCTAATTGCTTGTCAAGAGAGGGAGAACGATCCCTGTGTCAGCAATTGGTTTGATTTTTCAGTAATTTCCTCAATCCGGGGATTACTATAAACGATTAGCTTGAGCGGACTAGTATTTAGGGTTACGTTAAGTGACTTCTCCTCCTCCTAGAGTATGATTGTGATGGTTTTCCACAGAAACATGTCCAGTCCTATAGTGCTATATTCCCGCAATTATTATTATCACTTATACGAGCTCACTGGAAGCAGCCGAAGAGAGAAGCAATGAAATGAGTGAAACGGATGGGACAAACTACTCAAATTTTCTGACAATGTCTGGGCAATCAGATAAGGCCTTGTTGGCCCTGACATTCTGCCACTGATGTAGATAGAGGACAAATGCTATTAGGAATATCGTCATTTGAAAATCAAGTTGGCAGTTGACATTAACATTTATCTGATTTAAACTGAGTTAACATTATCTACATCAGTGCTGTAATGTAAGTGTCACCAAATTGATAGGCGGTAGAGTGAGGCAGTGGTTAGTTCTGTCTCCTCACTCCAAGGAGGTTTTGTGTTTGAACCAAAATAGCTTTAAACGGTCCACCAATTTTGGCAGTGACCCACCAGCCAAAATGTGTTTTTTTTTCTGGTGCCAGACCAACGACAGAAAAGCCATTCCTGGTAAATTTATTTCTGTTTCTTAATGAACTACAAAACAGCAGTCTTACCAAACTATTCAAGCTTTGGTAAGACTGCTGTCTTGAAAAAAAAACTTTTCACAAAACGGTCCCTCTGTCTTTATTATCATAGAGCCTGCTAATATCTTTTACAAAAATTGAGGAAGGAGAACATACCACTGGATTACAGTCATAGAGTTACCAAGATTTGAATCTATGATTCGAAGAAAGAAGGATGTAAGCCGGAAAGACCGTGCTCAGCCAAGCAGCAGCCTAGAAATAAACAAATGAAAAGCTGCGATAGGAATGGTGTAAATCTGCCAGCAAGAGACATAAAAACGCACACTCAATTGCTAAAATCACTAAGTGACGCTACGGTTAGTTCAGTGCTTGTTTGAATGACCACCATTGCATGCCCCGTCAAGGTCCAACTGCTGTAATGGTCATGTGTTTTTTTTCCTCTTGTGAATGAGGTTACCCATAAAACCTATCTTTGTGTTTCCCGTCAGTCAGTTCCTGGCCTGGCTCTATGTGGCTGAGTCCACCATTAATATACAAAGGCGTTGCTTCACAGTCAGCCACATATAATGAGGTTGCATAATGATTTATTCAGATATGCTTGAATAGATTGAACAGTTTGTGCTTATGTCATGACTGATTAGGTTCGAGATCGAATCAGTGCCTGATAATGATGACACATTGTGTGATACAGAATAGTACCACTGTACAGAGATTTGTTTCATAAAAGAGATACCACTTAAGAAAGCGGGCCGGATCATAGACAGCTATTGAAACCTTGTCTTTTGTGTTATTCCCTCTCTGCTCTTGACACATTCAGTGTTTCTAATCATATATTGGGTATTGGTCTGGAGGGCCAGTCAATAGGCCCTCCAGACAAAGAGTTAAATTAGTCCAATCTGTGAGTTATTTCTAAGCGCTATGTCTAAAATCATGCGACTTTTGCGTTCCACTGGCGGTTCATTTAAAATAGTCTACTGATGTTGTCATGAATAACTATCGGAAGAGCTTTAAGTCGCTCTTCCCATAGTTTTCGGGAGACGTCAGCCACTACTGTCTCGCTAGCAGGTGGCTCTTAGCATCATGCTAATGGGAACAACCACAGACCTAAACTGCTTTGCTGTATTCTGCACACGCCAGCATTCATCCCACCATCACCTTCCTGCCGGAGAGGACCTTAAGACTGAGTGGATTATCTTACCTTGTGAGAGGAAGAGGAGTCTTACCTGAAGTCACCAGAAACCCTTTTGTTAGCTCTGAAACCACTTCACGTCCGATTGCTTCATCAGCTAACATATGATAAAAAGGACTGACAAAGATTTCCCAACAGAGGGACCTGTACCAACATTAAAGCTGCAGAGGAGGTCATGTAAGTGTTAAGCTTTCATTCTACTATGTTTATATCAATTACAATGTAAAGCCAAAGGCTTATATAAACACTCTTATATAATGTGCGATAAAACTATGAAGCTGTCTATAGATGTTTCCTGCATCTCTGACTCTTTTATTGATGTAAACTAAATGAAAATGTGTTCAGACGGAAATATCTGACATAAAACAATGGCTAATGTTTTTAGCTTGTGGAAGCAAATACAGGCCTTTAGCGTGGAGCAGTTAGCATGTAGCTCCACACTTTCATACTGCTGTAATCTACAAAAAAGCCGATTTTCAGCTTTGCCACAATGAATAACTTGCTCTAAAGATCAAAGTCACACTTACAAATTTCTGTGTATTTCTTGGATAAGGGTAAGGGCTAATGCTAACGGAGAATGAAGTAATATAGGAAGTTGCTTAGGCCATCACTTTGTTTAATGAATGTTATGAATGTGAGTTATCAACACTCTAGAGAGAAATACTGCAGATGTTTTCAGCTTCTTTGTTGTTTGTCTTGATTCAAGTCACCTCATCTCAGCTGGAAGGTTAGCCATGTTAGTTTTTCGATATCCGATATATCTGTGTCATAGCCGTCCGTGGGACCTTAGATTGAACAAAGACACGACTGGAAAAAAACTTCATCGTTATATAAGTCCAATTAAATGATTGCTGATTGGTTTTGGGATATGGAGGCTCTGACAGATCAGTGGTTTTTAGAGTAAAATCTGCAATTACATTGCTGCTATTTGTGTGCTCTATGTGACATATGAACAGCAAAGTAGAACCAACCCACCAAGAAGTTAAACATACATTTATGAAAAATGTCACAACCACGAATGATGTCTAGGCATATACAGTCAGTATACAGCTAATTCATTTTAAAGGGGCTGCTGTCTTTATTTAATCAATATAATACATATTATGGAAATATAATAAAATAATAAGTATAATTTGTAAAAATTTGTAAAAATTAAAAAAAAAACTTTTATAATTGCAGATTGATTGTAACCTGCTGGAACCTGGATCTGGTGAGGATTCCCTTCCAGAGAGGATCCCTGTCCAGTCTACTAGACCGGGGATGCAGTGGTTGATAGCCACTGCTTGTCCTGATTCCAGTCACATCCGGATAGTCAAGAACGTCTGTATGCCTAGCATATCACCGGCGGACAGAACCGCTCAGTTTATCCAGAAAAGCCCTTCACAGATTACGAATCTTTGGCTAGGCAAAGTCTACATGATATTTAGCCAGTCAATTGTGGCATATTGTGATTTAATGTCCACATTTTTTCAGTTATGTGGTGTCAGTGGACCCTTACGATTACGGTGGCTTATTAAATAATTTTATGCATGTTGCTGAAGAATCAGGCTCCATACTGGTAGTACAGAGAACAACTGTCTTTGTTGTAATAATCTTCATTAACAATAAAAGGTTTTACTACTACAACTACTATAAACTGTTTGTATGCTTTTTGTTTTTACTACGTAAATAAGTAATATATATCACACAGAAATATAAGTAAAATGATTTAAAGTTGATAACGGCTCTATCTTCCTCGAAAGCCTCCTGATGTTCTGGGTCAGACTCCGGTAAGACATTTTCATTGACAGTATGTTTCTCTCAGTGCGAAGCGCGACCTGTACTCTAGTCGGACCTCCTCCCCCAGGAAGAGGGGTTGAGAAGGTTTTTTTGTTGCACTCAATCCTGTCGTTCCAAATAAGCCTGGTGAAGCTGGGTTGTAGGGATGTAGGGATCCTGTGTTGCTCCATCCTAGCGCTAATATTAACCAATGGGCGCAACAGACATTTAATTAAGATTACTGGGATTTTAATAACCTGTTGGAAAGGGGTATAATATATCACCTTCAATGTTCAATGTTCTTTCATGTCTCGCTGCTTGATCATCAGAGGTGCGAGTGTGTTGCAGCATCACATAATCTGTACACACTTGGTGGGTTTTAAGATCCGGTTTTATTAATTGTGGTTTTTATGGTTCATACTGTGAAATTTTCTCATGAGAACAGTGTGGGTCTGTGTGGTAGATAAAGCAACGCGTGGCTAGTGAGTGTGGCTTGTAATGGGCAGGGATGTTTTTGTGTCTGTGTGATTGATTTGCTTGCGATGATGTACCTGTTTCTGGGTCAGTTTTCTAAATGTGGTTCTTCATGACTCAAACAAGCGGTGATATTAGTGTGTAACAATGGCGGTGGACTTTTGTTGCGGTTTGGCCCAGGGTGAAATGGGTGACTTATTTCACCACTGCAGCGCTTTAGATAAAGCATGGAGGCATGCAGCTTGTTGCGTGGTAATTGGTTAGCAGATCTAACGCCGGGTGAGAAGCATGTGATGTCAGTGGCCTGAGTCTCACGAGCAGTGGGTGCCTGTCATTGCTTCCTCCCTGGGTAGAGAGGGGGTGTTCTGCGTGGCTTTACCTTTCCAACTAAGAGGCCTTTTTTAAATGTATGTATTCCTATGTACACTTACAAGGCCCTCCTGACTAAGAACCCCTAACTATAAAGTATATTACAAAAAACACTTGTACACACACAGGCCATTAACATTTTATACAACAGTACAAATTTTATAGCAGCCCTTTCCAGCTGTACAGACTTAATGTCACAATGCCCTTCACTCTCCACTGATTGACACTAACCACAGAGGAAAGCAAAACCCCTGCTGCTTTGTGATTTTCTTTGAGCTTTGGAATCATATAGTTGGTGTGCCTATTTAAATTTCTTTCTGAGGGTCAATTTCTTATCAAAACTCAGAGAATTTGAGTGTTTTACAAATACTTCAATGAGAAAGGGAAAATTTTGCTTCAATCTGTCAAAATAATATTGGAAAGATCTTGTAGCCTTGTTATTTAGTGAAACACACGCTTATTCAGAGCCACAGATTGACCACTATGCTCCCGGGCTGTGTGGTATCTAAGTGACCTCTGTTGCTGTTTACTGTCTCGTTGAAAACCCAGCAGCCTGCTGGCCTAAGATGACCATTAGCAGCCCCATGCACTGAGCTGGCTGACTGTGGGGGGCTCATAATCATCATTAGTAAGGTCTTTCAGGACTGAGTACTAGATGCATTCAACTGAACTCTCTTTTACACTGATATAGTTTATAGCTCAACATGAAGCCTCTTTATTTTACCTTCATTCTCTCTGCCAAACACCCAACATCCCAGGGATTGATTGATGGATACCCCATTTCTCAAAAATATAAATTTTTCTCATATAAGCCGAATATATGCCATTTATTTTGCGTGATTTTGGCATCAGTGTATAGGAAGTATAAGCTAGACGGGTTGGATGATATTCATCCCTATATCACATTCTCTCCCTCGCTTTCTCTCTTTCCTTCTATGTGAGTGTGCTTGAGGTTGCAGGTCTCCAAGAGGTTAATGTATTTGACTCTAAGCAAGAGTGACATTTCTCTGACAACACCCAAAATAGGCACACACATGCACAAGCAGTCTCTCTTTCACACACACACATATACACCTACACACACACGCACACAGACACACACACTTCTTCGTCCCCCCTTTCGTCCCCACCCTTCGCTCTGCAGTTCACAACTGTGTCAGCAAAGCAATCCAAGAAAAAGAGCCACCGATTTAATAACATCAAATATGGCTAAGGCTCTCCAGCCTGTCACAGGCTAGACAGGAGTTTGAGTGACAGATGGCAGTTATGTTGGTCATGTGGTCAATGCTGGAATATAAAGGTAAGAAGATACTTTACCCTAGTAACTGCCACGGCCGTACTCACGTAATGAAATTGTTTGTCCATTTGGTATTTCTTTGCATTGCAGCAGGCACCTCCTGACCAGTTTTCTGTACGACCTTGCTTTCCCCAGCTTGATGAATCTTTTATGAGCCTGGCAGTGTGGGTTTCAGTGTAGAAGATTGGAATATAAATATGGCTGTTGCGCCTAGAGCTCCTCTTCCTGACTTGAATGATTCTCTTCACATCTCTTTGCTTTTATCAGAGGATACGCATCCCGTATAGGAGAGTTTTATGCATTCTAAAACACCTGATATAGATTCTGCCTCCACCTGCTTGATCAGATATAACAGTCAAAATACAACAGTCCTGAGAAATTTTTTATCCGTTAAAGAGGTTTGTTTTTTTGCGTCAAATGAGAGCTTTTTCACAGCATGGTTTATTAAGAAATCGCTCAAATCCATTTCATGGAAATGAGAGTTGTGGCAGATAATGACTTTGTTTGTTTGAACTCCTCAGACTGATACTCCTTACTACTTCTTTCTTTTTTGAGTTTCTCTGCAACTCTGTCTGCCTCTCCTCTTTTCTTCCATGGTTGTTCCTGCCTTTCTTCCAGAGAATCCATTCCTTACTGCCACGTGAGACTGACAACATTGCCTCCTGTGATGAAAAGCAACTGAATTGCCTTAATTTCTTTTTTGGGAATGAAGGAAGAGACATATGCAGCACGGCAGAAAAGTGGGTGGCAAGAGGAACCACTTAATCGATGTGTTTTCCGTCATAGCAACTCAGTAGGGCCATTGATGAGTGAGGCTCTCTCTGACTGCGCCAAGGCTTAACGGCTCCAGTCAGGGAAGCGTGGGAGCCCAGCAGCTACCAGACACTGTTGCATATCAAGTAGGCTGGCAAAGCTGCTCTCTGTAGCCCCACATTGAGTAAGGTAGAGAGGTCCTCTGATAAAGACACTACATGTCGAGGAGGGGAGATAACAAGATGCTCCAGTAGAATGAAAACCACCTTTCATGTTACATTATTCTGCCTGATCCTAAACCCCTGGGATTGCTCCAGTTCTACAAAACACATACCCAGACAGGGTGCAAGTTGATGTGAAAACAGGAAGTAGTGTGCCACAACAGGAGAATGTCATACATGTTGTCACATTTTGTAATAATTATTTTTCGAAAACCAAAAAAATGCATAGACCTGCAGCATAGATCACATTTATTGGAAGAAATTGGATTTGGCTTTGGTTTTGACACAAAACCAAAATCAGGGGAAAAATATGTTAATGACGCCACATTTCTCCATTTATTTTTCATAAATATAAAAAGTTTTGCATATTATTAGAAGAAAGTTTTCTTATTGTGAGTCTTAGTTCTGTTATCGAAGACTATAAATATATTACCGATTATGTCCATTTTGATTGTTCAGAGATGAAGAACAAACATATCCACGCTTGACTTTTGAAACAATGTCCTCAAGCTTCCTCTGAGTTCTCAGTTCACATCAGCATCTCTTTCTCTTTTCAATAAACTACAGCCTCAGACAAAAAAAGACAGCCGGTACAAATCACTTTCTCTCTTAAAGATGTCCTTTTGTCCATCAGCAATATGCTCGGCAATTGGTATGCATGTGCTGTGTGCGTCTAAATGATGATTAAACTGCGCAGCCTTAAGTGCGGGTAGGAAAAGAGTATTATATCGAACAGAATTATTCGGTATTGTAAGTAAACCACCACGCAGCATATAGGGTAGATAAGATGCTTTCATAGAACACACAAACCCAGACACACACTCTGCAGATAAATTATGTGAACTGAAGAGGCTGTGGTGATCAGGCGGTGTTTGCTGGGCAGTGTCAGAGTACAAAGTGACAGGATGTGGACTGGATTTGAATCTGTGCCCAGTGGAGCAGCTGAGCAGGAAAACACAGTTGGAGAATAGCAAATGTAAATTGGAGATTACAGTTATAGATAGAGAGATGAATAGACCTAGACTACCTTCCAACTGTACCTGCCGACTGTGCCTGCAGGGTTATTATCTCTCCCGTCCAAACCAAAATGAGAATAATTACTATAGACCTATCGCACCGCCACCAAGATTTTATTCCCCTCACTGCTGGGGATACTCCTTGTAGATGGCCTTTAATTAGCTCCACATTGCTTAATCAATATGATCATGACAAACAAAAGCCTCTACCTCCGGAAACAATATGAAGGTAGGATGAAGAGCTGGGAGACACGTTGAGAGAAGAAAAAGATATACAGTGTCATTTTTTTGCGAGAGAGAAAGCTTTGTCATGTCCTACTAAGAAATTGCTCGTATGATGATTAGAGTCTGCACTTATTTATTTACTACAGGATTTATGTGTGTGCAGATGTGCTACACCCGAGAGTGAGAAAAGCTTGTAGAAACTGTAGCTCAGCTGTGATAGACATGTCAGACTATGCTGTGGAATATAATGCATCAATCATTATATTGTGGAGCGCTAGAGCTGAGTGCTTCAGCCACACTAATGGTGATGTGATGAATAGGTTTCCAGGAGAGTGCCTCTCTTTAAGTCTTAGTGCCTCAGGCAACTGGCCCTCTCAGGCCCGGCTCCCATCTCCTACTCCTGAGTGAACAGTATGCAGTGAGCTGGTGCAGGGATCTTCAGAGGAGTGTTCTTCTCACTTGTCAGGCGCACATTTTACTAGTTATATTCTTGAACGATATGTGAAGCTGCCATGCATAAATCTATGTTGGTCTTATCCAAACAGACCAGGACAGGAAGACTGAGTGGAAACAGTGAGACTCGACCCAAAATCTTATTTGAACCTTTGCATGATAATGGATGCTTAAAGATGGTGACGCAAGTGTGTTATTAAAATCTGTTGAATCAGGAAAGCACCATTTAAGGAGAAAACAGCAAATGGAAATTAAAACATGTTATTTATAAAAGACTTAAAAAATCTCTGCAATAAATAGATATATAGACACATCTTATACATATATATTTGTTAGGACTAATTTGTTGCACTTTTACGATCATTATTAAAAGGCATTCCTTCCTCTCTACACTCCGACACTTGAAGTGGGTACGTCAATGAATTGTTTTTGTCCTTTTCACCCAGGGCAATCAGAAATTCCTAGGAGGAATGCTCAGCGGAGTAACAGACTGTTATGTCTTTTAGGGAGAAAATGAAAATATTTATGTCAATGAGTAGTAAAAAGAGTGCATCCTTAAGGGAAAAATCATCTCCCATTCCCTCCCTGTGCCGCATGGAATATTAATGCAAGGGACGGCTTTTCTGATATCAAATCTTTCAGGATGCACTCACAAATATCATCATTAAACACTGTGGTTGTGCCTCGTGCTTGGATTAAAGAGTGCGCTGCTCTCCATGCCGCATAAACTAGAATCCTTTCGACAATGACACTGGCATATTGTTAACATAAATCCCCAAGCCAACTGTTTGCAAGAGTATAACCCATTTTCTCCAGCACCACCATGTAATTCACTTTTTGTGGGTGCAACTACATGGAGATTTAGCAACGCAGGCCATGTCACTGCATTCGCTGTACGATTTATTGCCTCGTACCTGCACAACATTGCATCTATTGCTGAGTGATCAAGTCTTATGATTCAATTCAACCCCCCTGTGGAGAAGCACACTGCATGGTCCCTCTTTATCCCAATGGCCTACGCTTCCGTCCTTCCCCCCGATTATACGCCTCTCCTCACACTTGGCTAACTTCACCAAGTAATGGCACTCTCTAATTTTCAACATACAGTCCTCAACAGACGATACTGCTCAGAATGCTGATTTTCTGCAGTTTGTTGGTATGTCAAATCTGTTTGTTTGTTCATTTGTTTAATAGCCGAATGGATCAGTGACCACTCATTTTTCATTTCAGTTCAGTCTGTGCAAATGATATGGCTGGAATCCTCGGCAGGGTGTTATGGTACGGAACTGAAGTGTTGACCAACACAGGACTGTTTATTTAATACTGATTCTTCCGAACTGAGGGAAATAGCCACAAAAATGAAAAAGTGACAAATTAATTTGTTCATCATGACCATGAAGGTGCCAAGCAGTACCAAGTTTGTAAATGTAATATTCTGTTAGGGGATGTTTTGGGATTAGTCTCCAGTGTGTCCGTGTTTTACTAATTATGTGTCCCTAATTAAATGTAACAGCTTCTCTAAGCATTAATGACCTGAAGACAGATCATACAAATGGAGGCTTCAGTGAGCTCTGACAAAGAGGCTGGTCTCAAGACTGCACACCGGGTTCTTCATTATTAGCATACAGTTCCCACTGATGTTATGGTCTTTGTTTACTCCTGACCATATCAAGCACAGAGTGTTTTTTTTCATAGTCCGATGTGGAAAGCTCTTAGTCATCCAGACAGTAATTGGTAGGATCTCACAACGTCTCTTTGGTCCTTTTATTTTCACTGTTGCAGACGTGGCAGAAAACAGACAAGATCTAAATTCATCACCTCAGGGAGTTTCAAATGCATCAATATCCTTTTCTCTTTCTCAGTCTCTCTGTCTATCTCTCTCTTCCTCTCTCTCACCCCTAACCATCACGCTGCTCTATAACCTCTTCCATCTTTTGTGTTATTCTCTGGCTTACTTTCCCCTTGTGTAACCCACAGCTATGATTAGGTAATCACAGTGTTACCTTGACTAGGCGACTGAGCAATATCTGTAAACAATGACTCAGACAAAGACCAATCCACTTTGTCTATGAGTATTCCTTTTAGTCATCTAATAAGGCACAAGGTGCATTGCATCTAGGATTTGCTCTGAGCTCTTCTGTAGTTATGGATGAATACATCATTGATTGAACAAAGCACTTTGCCAGCCATTCAACTCCAGCAGGGCAGATTTAAAATTGCTCCCGGCAGCAAAATGAATTGGCTAATACAGATTTGTAAATATTCACATTCCAAAATCTTTTTTCTTTTCACTTGTGCTGTCTGAAACTGAGCTGCTACAAAAGCTGTTAAAAATGTGTTTGCCAGCATTCAACAGAAGACAAGATTAAAAACCTGATTATTATAGGTGTGACTGACATGTCCTGATCCACAAGTTTAGAGAAGGGCCTTTCAAAGAGGCTAGAACCCTTGGGGGGCAGTCTCAATAAAGAGGCTTTCTTTGAGCCTCATTAATGTTTCTGCCATCGTGAAAACTCGCAATTGGCTGTCAGTAATTACTCCATTTACAGTAATCATGCTCCCCGCGCAGCAAAGAGAGTGTTTTATGACTGGGTGAGAACACATGCCAGGATGTGGCAGTGGATTTCGGATCACAGATGCAGTGTGTTTGTGTGTGTGTGTGTGTTTGTGTGTGTGTGTGTGTGTGTTTGCGTGTGTGTGTGTGTGTTTGTGTTTGTGTGCGCGCGTGCGTGTGTTTAAATTTGTGTGAGGGCCTTAGTGTATGGCAATTATTTGGTGCACATTTACCATAGGAAGTGCTACAATATGAGTCGTATTCATCTGTTACAGCTACCATGTGAAGGTGCCGAGCAGTGGAGAGAGAGCGTAGTCCGAGCAGTGGAGAGAGAGCGTAGTCCGAGCAGTGGAGAGAGAGCGTAGCAGCTGATTGCTGCATGTAGTTCTTTTCATTTGCTTGGATCAAGCCTTTTCTTCAGCGAGCCTTCAGCAAAATGTAAAATATTGCTTTTCTCTGATTGAGCTTTCTGATATTCAGTCATATCACATTCATTCATTGCAAATAACCTATAAATATATGCATACATTTATACATTTATATATATATATATATATATATATATATATATATATATATATATATATATATATATATATATATATAATCCCTATTTAGTCAGAAAATACAATGTGTACTGGTGCAAAGTCAATTCAACTTTACAAGAAAGCATTTATTATAAACGTTATCAAATGTTAAGAGGCCTTTTACTAGTCTTGTTTTATTGGTCTGCAGCATTCTGATAAACAACATCTTTTCATAAGTGGGTTAATCATCAACCTCATGAATCATGATAATTGAGCACTTTAGACAGAAATGTAACATTCAGCAAAAGTTAGTGCCTTGGGACTGGATGGCAATCTTCTCATACGTGTCTTTCTTAAAAAGCCAAAACATTATATTCCCTTCACATAAATTTTTTTGCTTGTATCAGTTATTAACTCTTAGGGTGTAAGTATCCAAATCCAATTTTAGCTAAATAAAGGCCAGAACAGCGTCGGTACTTTTTTGTTGTTGATTTTTTTGCGATATAAATTATTTGTCATCCAAAAAAAAGGTGGACCAAAACCTAGTTTGAGACTTTTCTTTGCAGCAGATGGCTATCACTGAATCACTGTCAATTATGGTTATTTGGAAAATAATGACATCACTATTTTCCCCTTTCATACAACAGCATTGCATTAATTGGAAGCCAGACAATTTCAAGTGTAAAAATTAAATTTGAATTTGGGTTTGAATTATTCGGCTTTTATCTATTATTGAAGATAAATTAAAGGCACTAATATCACAGCTCTTTTGAGGGTAGTGTATTATAAATGTGTCCTGTTGAGTCTAGCTGCTTAGCTAGACTCTATGGACTACTCCTCATAGACAATAGATCAACTCACCGCGGGTTATTGTAGGCGCGCTACAGTCAATACAGCTCAGCAGACACACTTACTGTATTGATTTTCTTTCTTTAGCTTTCCCATTGGAAGAAATTATTTTCACCTGTGAGCAGTCATTATTGTACTTAAGCGCGATCGGGCTGGGCCCTGGGCAGTGGCGCTGTATGTTTTGTTCTTTTTTCCATACTATAATGGAGACGGGGATGCTGTATATTATGTACTCGTCACAGCTGAACTGGGTCTCTCACTCAACACTGGGGCAGCCGCCATTAGAGGATATTGTGAACATTTCACAGCTCAGTGGAGAAAAGCTCAGCTCATGCGACTGGACACAAAGAAGAAGCATGAAACACAAAAACCAATCTATGATTGCAAAAATTCACACATAAACTGACACATTTTAACATGTTAGCTCCACACACATTCATATCTAAACAAGCTTTGGTCTCATAGCCGAACACATAAAATCTTAAGTAATTTTATCAGGTTAAGGAGATGAATGCACCTTATCTTGTACAATAGTGCTCGTGCAAGCTGAACATACAAGGTTATTGACACACATGGAAGGTCTTCATGTGTGATCATGTCGTTATTCCTATGCTGTCAATCTCCTCTGTGTAAAGAAGTTCTTCTTCATTTGAGGTGAATGCACACTGCTTGAATAATTGAATAAATTCCACTCAATAGGGTGTGTTCTTCGAGTTTTATGGAGGCAGGGGTTGATGCATCTCTGATCCCTTTTCCTCATGTGGTCTCAGTGGCCAACATAAAATATAAAAACCCAGATAAGTTTCCTTAATCACAGGCCCACAGGAGACGTTAATGGATTAAATACTCCATGTTGAAAGCGCACCACTGTTTGCCTGCCTGAACCCTGGGGAGCAGCCTATTTATGCTATTTAAATTGTTGCCATGGTAATAAGGTCACGCTTTGTTTAAGCTAATTCTGATCTTGATGGCTTTAGAAGGCAGTGGACCTCCATGTCCATCATCTAATTAATGAATTATGACTCAGAAAAATAGCTGTTATTATTAGATACAGATGATTCCAGAATCTTTCAGTGCTCAGGCAGGGGTGCAGCCTCGCTGCCTCAGTCATGACAGCTCTGCATCATGATGAAAGAGGTCGTGCAATTAGCTGAGGTGGAATTTGTTCCGGTATGCCTGTTGTGAGTCTGCGGCTTGCGGCCAGTTAGAGTGTGGCTTGTGTTTGGTGCTTTTCTCCCCAGGATTTTTCTATCATCCAGAGCTTGTTCCTATGACCTCAGGGCATCATAGCGCACTACTGCCATCCAGGGGTTTGCTGCCATTTCTGCATTTGGTGGGCAATTTTACCTTCTGATCTGATTAAAAATGCCCCTTTTTATAGCATGCGCACAGGCCGGGAGCAGAGGGGATTTCATTTAGATATTAACGTCTACGATAACTCTAAATATCTATGTTGAAGCCCCAAAAAAGTTGCCTCATGTGTGCAAATCTTGAAAAAATGCAAATCATGCAACAACACTGCTTTGATCTGTTGAAAGTGTATGAGCTCAGGACAGAAATAGTAGAAACTATTGCACATGCAGGGTAATGGAGAAACACATGTTACAATGACATTTTTTCTGATTGCCCAAGGGAAAGCAGATACACGGAGAGAGCGAGAGGAGTTTGAAGGCTAAACAAAACTCATGAAAAAGGAAACAAAGAAGAGCGGAAAAGAATTGGAGATAACGATATAGCAGAGTAACAGTAATGAGTTAGTCTGGCCACTTATTAGAGGGGAATTATGAAGAATGACATTGAAAATGAATCAGAAAGGAAAAAATTTATGCAGGTTAAATGGCTTCATTCCTCTCTTGCTAATTCATTTAATGAAAGCTTGTCCTGCCAACAGCCTCTGTGATTAGACAGATGATTGACTCTGCCTGGAACTCTTTGAGGTATATCAGATTGTCCTCATCATATTTATTATGCTCATCCGTTACTTGGGCCATCACTCTGCAAAAGCTGGCATCTGACCTGCAGTGTGTGAGATTGGCATTTTAAGTTTGACTCCGCTCTACAGGAGCTAAAACATTATTTATAGATATTTTATTTACCATAGATTCTGATTAAAAGTTGCCTTGAAAAGAAGAAGGCGCAGAGGTAGGAACCTCTGACAAAACAGACCATGTGTGAGTTTATGATGGTTTCTATCATTTATTATAGATCCAGCAGAATGAGTTTAACACTTAGATGCTCGTTATTATGAACAATAATCATCATTAAAAAAAGAAAAAGAAAGAATTGTGCTCCCTCTCGTTACAGTATATGAATGAATGCTGAAGTATGAATACTTTTGTGCGATATACAGAAGTGTTTGGATCGCGGCATGTCCAGCATTCCTATAGTGAATATCTTAAAAGCTTTATGTAAACTGAATATATCAGATTCTTTTACGTGTTTATTTGACGATCTCAACAAGTCTGCATTTTTTTAAGATACTAAAAATGCAAGATTGAAGTTTTTCCACACAGGGCCTTTAACCTGTCCTCATCCCATCTTTAATTACAACAGTTTCTAAGTGTGTATATGAGTTGTTCAGAACCTTGTCCCACATAAGTAATGATGTGAGTTTTTAGGTAGTGAATAGGTGGAGAGATGTTCAGATATATGACTAGAATGTAGAATATTTACAGATTAATGATTTAAAATGCCTTTGATGATGATGATGACGACAAGTTATTTAAAAAATATATATAATAAAAGGTTTAAAGATATAGGCCTTTACATGTAAAATAATGATATCAGCCCTTCATCCTCTACATATCTTATGCAGCTTCTCCTCATTGGGCAGGTTTAATGATGCATAGATTTTGGAAAAGTTTTGCTTCATTCCTTGTAGGCTACTCGTCCTAAAGAAGGAAAATTGAGGTTGGCATTATAATTAAGAGGGTTAGGTATATTGTCATAGTTACGTGTAGAGGTCAGGATGGGGTTGTGGTTATGTATTTTACCGGAGTGTGGCTAATACAAGAGTAATTGATTGGCAGTGGGTTTACAGTACGGGCAAGTGAGCAGGAAAAGCAGCAAAATGTCAGCCATTAAGCACCAGGGGAGATGCCCAAGTCTCTGAGACCCTCGTCACTATAGACAAAGTAATACCATTCCCTTGGTCAATTTAAATGGTCAAGACATTTTTGAAATATCAAAATGTATTTTTTATTGACTTAAAATGGCACTATTATACATTTACCATTACCAGTGGAGGTATAATTATAAAAACAAATTCACAAAAGGATATACTACCTTTGCATCGCAGGAAGACATGTGGTTGGATGGATTGGGCGTGGCTTATGGAAAACAGTCTTAAAATTTGGGTTGGTTCTATCCAATAATTGCAGAAAAAAATATTCGAACATATTTTTGGTAGTCAAAAGTGTTTAAATTGGAGTTACTGGAGGGAAATGCAGGAGACAAACGTGCTGTAGCGATGGAGATCCTGCTCTTCCCTCAGTGAAATGTCTTACTGTACTTCTTACAAAGTCACCACTGGTTGGCTGGATTCTTTAACGATCCAATAAGGTCCGTAAACAACACTTGATGAATTATCTAATAAGTAGTCATAGTATTTTTTTTCATCTGCAGAAGCTGTGTGTGTGGTTAGATAGAGAGATGAGTGTGATGTACTGTTGCATCCATGTTTGAATCTATGCTGCCACCCTGTGAATAAGACTTTTACTGCATTCTGTGTTCAGGGCTATTTATATTTTTCCTTCTCAGCTGGGGAATTAAAATATTAGGAAACAATTAACCACATATTAAACTAACTAGACATAATACACATTATTTATCATGCTATTTCCTGCACGAGTGTATTTTTGTGTTATTACTTTATATAAAACCTTTTTTCTTACACATTAATCTCTGTTATCAGTGGAAAAGTCTAACAGTGCAGAAAAATACCCTCTTAGATTTTTTTGTCTCGTTCTCATAAAGTGACAACAACCTGTCTCCATGCTCAGCGTTGCAGAACATCAGTGACAAGCCTGAAAGGCCTTCGAGTTTGTGTTACAGTTCCAGGTGCACTTCCAGTGATAACCACACGAGTGTAGTCTCGGTTCAAAAATAGATCTACCAATACTAGGCTGATGTGAGAGCCAGCAGGTGAGCTGAGGAGGGCTGACGTTTTTGGATGGTGATCAGAAAGCTGTCTCTTCTCATATCACTTAACAGTACATCCCACTCAGCCCATATCACTCACATAATCTGACTGTGTGGGGACGGGAGCTCATCGCTGGCTGACAAAATGAATAAGTCAGCCGACCAGGAACCAGGCATGAAATGGAGAAGACCTGAGCGTTTTGTCTGAGCAGGCTATTCCGTCAGCATTATGCATGACTATTTGCAGCATGGGTGCAGCATGACACCAGTAGATAGTATATTACTGGGGAGTGTTGCAAGGATGGATGTCAAGCTTTCAGCTCCATACCTCTATCTGGTCTCTTAATGTTGGAGTGAGTGGCATATTATAATGGCTATATTTGGAGGTACAACACTTACGCCACACCCAAAGGGTCAATCTACATTCCACATCTATGCATAAACAAGGTGAAAATAGGATTGAAGTAAAATTACATCAAAATTGGCAGCAAAACAATGATATCTGACTCTGGCATACCTGCAGGGACTGCACTGAAATCTATAGCCATTTGGATTATAACAACAAAGCAATAATAAATTGAGAAAATAACCTTCATTCCACTTTTTGGAGAAAGCATGCTTTACCAAGCTTTGTTTATCAGTTTTACATTCAAGGCAGCTCTTAGTATGATATCTGACACTGGCTTACCCGCTGGGATTGTACTGAAAGCTATAGTCATTTGGATTATAGTAATACAACAACAGTAAATATACAGCATTTTGGGACATAAGTCGTAATCTATTTTATTGAAGAGACGCATGCTTATCAGACAGGCACGGGTACATCCAAGCTTATTTATCCAAATAATTCTATAATTTCAGCGTATTTGAATCGCCATCAAATTTGCGCTCTTGCTTTACCTTTAGAGCCTCAGCAACAGTTTTCGGGATGTCGAGAAGACATTGGAACCGATTATGGTGATGTGGTTGCCTCCAGCAGAGTGGAGTTTAGGATAAGTCATGAAGCAGAATGATTAGCTGTCAAAGGCAGGTTTAGGATGACATGGAGCTTAGCTAGTTCGTATCTTCGAACCAAATGCCCACGTCTCCCCTCTGGCCACACTTATATCTATTCATCCACCCCTCTGTATCCTCAGTCCTTCATTTAGTACCGACAGTTTGATAGGGCTTCAGGACAGTCTGCTATAACTCCTAGGTCACCCTTAGTTCAAAGATGTCACATAACGGAGCACTCTGAAATCAATTTTGGATCTCTGTGCTTCAGAAATGTATGCACTCACACAAACCAAAATATGAGTCATGAAAAAAAAGCCAAATGTCAGAGAAGAAAAGAATGGATACATGCACGCAAAACAGGGCTGGCAAGGCTGAAGCAGCGGCTGATTGGGAGGGGATGAGATAAAAAGGCAGCCACTGCACAGCTCTGCATCTTAAGGAAAAGAGGGTTAGAGTGAGGGAGAGACAAGGGAAGGGTGAGGAGGGGACAGAGGAAAAGAGAGCGAGAGAGGGGGAGTGAGGCTGAGGCAGTCACTCTGAAAGGATAGATTCTAGCACTATGCTGCTGCTGGTTATGTGCTGCTCTATCCAAACCGTTTTGTGGTTGTCCCTTTAATAGAGCCAGTGGTGTGTGATTTTGGCAACTGTGCATCACTAGCTGTGGAGGCTCTGCTGGTCAGGCTGAGGCAGAAGCTGACTGGCTGCTCCCCTGCATAGGCTGTCCGGAGCTTACAGGGGTAGACTGGAGCCGAGGTCCTGGGCAGGGCAGACCTGGCTGAGGGACCGTACATTTGCCCCACAGGAAGGAATCATGAGTGTTCCTATGTTAAAGATCGGGGCAATGCTCAGCACCATGGCAATGGTGACCAACTGGATGTCTCAGACTCTGCCCTCTCTGGTGGGACTCAACGGGACCACGATCTCGAGAGGGGGTACCTCGGAGAGGATTGTCAGCGTGGGTATTATTTTCTATGTTTTTCTGCAAGTGTGTGTACGCTGGATATGTTTGTGTGTAGATGTAAGTAAGAAAAAAGAGATTAAGATGAGACATAGTGCAGCAGACATTGCAAAGAATTGGGAAGATAGAGGTTTACAAGTTACTGTGTAAGTAAATAAACAGACGATGGGTTTCTTAGACGGGACTTTGAATGTCTGTGTCAAGAACTATTTTGTATTGATAAGAAAAAAATTATCAAACTACAATAATGCACAAATTGGTGTGTGTCACACTCAGTATATCAGATTTGTGCATCATTGAATGTGCCCGATGGTGAGAGGCAGAAGATGGATTGTGGACAAGCGTGGTAAATCATGATCTTGCCAGGGTGATGAGAGGTAGAAAGTTGTTCTGAGTGATGTTCAGGCTGATCCTATCTGTCAGCTACCTGCAGGGGAAAGATGGTGCTCAGATTTAGAGGTGATAGGGAAGACAGGGATGCTGAGAAAATCCTATAGTTTCAAGCATGTTTTATTTCTTCATCTGCTCTTCATCTTATTTTGAAATGCTCTCAATTCTCCTCTGTAAGGGTCGTACATATGCTACAAATAGGTAATTGAGGTGTTTTGGAATTTGAAAATAGCTGTTTTAGTTCATTCTTTTTATAAAAAATGTTTTTTAGACACAATAAACCTTTCTGTTCGACGTTTCTGTTGATATTAAAATAAGAGAAGAGAAGAGAAACCTTTATTATTCCCACAACAGGGAAATTGCAGTGTTACAGCAGCAAGAGCTTGTTACAGTGTAGCATTATATACAATTAAATTAAATTAAATGTGCAGTTGAAATGTGGACATGTTGAATAGTATACTGTCCCATAGTGCAAAGTGCAAGTGAGGCGTGTGTGTGCGTTCGTATGTGCGTTTGTGTGTGTGTGTGTGTTTGTGTGTGTGTGTGTGTGTGTGTTACTAGCAGTGCTGGTTAAATAGTCTGACTGCTGCAGGAAGGAAAGATCGGCGATATCGCTCCTTCACACACTTGGGGTGAAGGAGTGTGTCGCTGTAGGAGCTCTCCAGTGCAGAGATGGTTTCCTGCATGGGGTGGGAGATTTTGTCCCGGAGAGATGACAGCTTGGCCGTCATTCTCCTGTCTCCCACCTCCTGCACTGAGTTCAAATGACATCCAAGGACCGAACTGGCCTTCCTGATCAGTTTGACCAGTTTCTTCCTGTCAGCAGCCGAGATGCTGCTGCCCCAGCAAACCGCTCCATAAAAGATGACCAACGCCACCACAGAGTCATAGAAGGTCTTCAGGAGCGCCCCCTGCACTCCAAAAGACCTCAGTCTCCTCAGCAGAGGGAGTCGGCTCTGACCCTTTTTATAAAGTGCCCTGAAGTTGGGGTGATTGGGGGAAGATGAGTGGCCGTCCCGGCAGTTAAAAAACTGGTTCAGGTTATCTGCCCACTGTTGGTCCCCTGCAGCTTGGGAGTTTGGCCCCGTGAATCCTGAGATGGTTTTCAGGCCTCTCCAAACACCACTTCTGCTGCATCTGGTCCTCCATCTTCTTCCTGTAGGAGTTCTTCCCCTCTCTGATCTTCCTCCTCAGTTCCTTCTGCACAACCTTCAGCTCCTCCTTGTTTCCTGACGTAAAGATGCTCTTCTTCTCCTTCAGGAGGACCTTTATGTCCGGACTAATCCGGGGTTTGTTGTTGGAGAAATACCGTACACTCCTGGTGGGTACGGTGTTCTCCACACAGAAGTTGGTATAGTCCGTGATGCAGTCTGTAAGGTTATCGATGTCCTCCCCGTGAGAGTCGAAGAACTCCAGTTGTTTCAAAACATTAGTGTGCCAATAGTATTTAAGATGGCCAATTATAAATGCAGACACAGTAATCTGACGTTTTCTGGTTCATCAGCAGTAAATGATTGCCTATACCTCTATCCTGAGAGTGTTTTTATAGCACCATGCCAGCTTAACAAATACTTTGGTCTGATGAAATAATTGCATGAAATGGAATGTCCGAAAAGATACGCAAGCATCTGGATGTGTGTGTGTGTCTGTTCATGTATGTATACTTAAAAATGTACTCTGAGTATTATTTGTGTTTCCTTAATCTTGCATTCAGCTGTGATCTTTGAAAGTTTCCTTTGGAGGGAAATTTGGCTTAGCACAGTGTTACCTTTGTGAAAATGGAAAGGCGAAAGGCAAGCAGCAGCTATTATGTCTGCATTGTGTGTGTAGAGTACAGTATAAATATTTTAGAGTACTAAATTGTTTAATCCTATTGAACACCCACCTTTCCCTAGGGGATATAATCTGAATAAATCACCCATTCCCATATTATCCTCCGCTACTGGGGGTCAAGAGTAATGAAAAATGTTATTTGAGCAAACTCATGCTAATGAAAACTCACGACTGGAAGTCTTTTCATTTACATTTCAGAGACTGGTTAAAATGGAAAATCATACATATAGTTATGGGTTAATATTTTCTTTCAGGCAACCCACAATCACAACCAACGGTGGGATCATGCAGCACTGAAGTTCATTTAATCTAAGTTTAATCAAAACTGTTGAAGCAGTTTGATGATGCAAGGAATTATCACAGTATTACTGTTGCAATTTGAGACGGAAATAATTTTGCCTCATAACCAATGGAAATGAATTACACTTAAATGTAAATCCTCGTTTCATCAATATCAATGAGATGTTTGCCTGTGATGATTTTAGAAGCAGTCATGACTCACACAAAGTTTAGAGCTCTAATCAAAGATGATCTAGCTCAGATCTTGTGAAAATGTGTTGCCAGAGTGCCAGTGGCTATTGCATGGCTGATCCCCCACCCGGCCCTCGTGTGTGCTTCGTCTCATATTCCCCCAGCTCGGAGCAATTCAAAGTCTGCTTCACTTACTTATTGTGCCTGCCTTCCAACCAGCTGATTCAAGAGCACAGCTGACTGAGTTTTTATGGGCATCTCTGAGATGGCACAACACCGCCTGGATGCTTGTGCGCATCTGGATAGTGCAATACCATGTTCCTTAATGAGCAGAGGAGACCCTGAAACTCTAAGACACTGGAACTGGTGGGGTTACTCAGTCTGGTCGCTCCAAGCCTTTTTGCGTTGAGGTAGCAGCGCTAACCACTATAGTTAAATTACACAACCATTATTGCTCATGTTTTCCAAGTCGAGGTAACAGTTTTGAGATTTTTTTCTCCGTATGAAGTTGGTGGATATTGGGAGGAATTGAAGCCTACTCTTGTTAACGTTTTGTAAACCACACACCGCCATTAACAATGTATGCCATCTTCCCAGTGCAGTGTAGACCAAGATTCATGAAGAGACCACTCATCCAAAGATTAGCATTTGCCCCCAAATGACCCCCAAAAGGATGACAAACATTCAGATCAGCTGTTCTGAGGTTGGTTTCTGACACTCAGCAAAGAATTTATCCCACAAATTCTATGGTTTGAGCCAACTATGGTATCAGCTGCAGGGTTTCTAGTTTCTGAAGAGTATGCAGATGAAGAGGCTGAAAATGAAGGTCTTGCTCTGTGATGGTTCCACTTGGTCTGAGATTGTGAGGTCAGATGGACAAAAGCCTAAATTCTGAAAAACCACAATGTAACAATTGAAACAGCTTATAGTAGTGACATAATCCTTCAATTCACAGGCAATATATCTGGCACACATTAGTGAAGCCAACCAAATAATCCCTTACTAGCAACAAATGAGGCATAGATAATGCCTTTTGTGATTTAGTTTATTAATAAGAAGTAAAATTTAAAAAAAATAATTGAGTAATATTAATATATTTTAGCTCCATCTTTCATTCAAATTCAGTTGATGGCACATGATCGGCTCATTGTGATGGAAAGCGTTGGATGATGCCCCTAAGAAGTAATTTATCATTTCAAGGTTTTGAAATACCCTCTGTAAAAGCTTTACTAGTCGGTGCATTAAAGCCATACAATGCAGAATGTTTCCCCTACTGCAAAGAAAAAACCCTAAAATGACATGACCATACAAATTGGCTTTAGCTTCTGTATGACTCTGTGGATGTACATGTTTGAGTAGTTCTGAGGTGGCTTGATCCTTGATTTTTGTTTCTGATTCCCAGTTCGTCCAGTATCGTCCTCTAGAGTTGTTGAGACTCAGGAACTTCATGCACACAGTGTAACAATAAAAAAATACAAGCAGAGGTCTGATATTAAGACTATCCTGTCAGTCTGGATGCAATATTAAACAGATACTCTGCTTTAATAAAGGACAAATTCAACTTTCTATGTGTACAACACATTCATAAATAATACATTTATAAAATACTGCATATACTGATGAAAAAAACTGAAGGAGTCTCAGGTTTCTCACTTAAATATGAAGTCTTATTACAGACTGATCGGTTATAGCAGAGAAAATCCCGGCCCCCTCAGGTGCAATTTTTATCCCGGAATCTTATAAAACAGATACTTACTCGTATAAGGTCATTCACATCTGTCATGACCTTTGTCGCGACCCAGCTATCTTGCACCCTCAGACACAATGGAGGGTACATCATTTGTCAGACATAACATAAATAAAAACCTCAGAAAGGGGCAAAGGGAGACATCCCATGAACAAAAATAAAATAAATGATAATAAAAAAAATAATAATGATAACAAAATATTTTCTTAAATAAAATGAAACCAAATAAATCCAACTTATATAATTAAAAGACCAACCAGAGTATTATTGTATGGAGGTGAGTAGTCAGTATAGTCCCAATGTAAGGTATGGGGGAATGGTTTATTTCTGAAGAACATAATATAAAACTGAAGTAACATAATCAAACCAGATTGTGTGGTAAATAAGCAGAAAGAGAGAGAGAGAGAGAGCGAGAGAGAGAGAGAGAGAGACAGACAGACAGAGAGACAGAAAGATTATGCTGCAGCCATGCATAGGGTGAACCAAGTGCTCCTGGGTGTCACTGATTTTCAGGGTCACCCAATCAACCATCTGCAGAAAGAAATGGGTTAGTAATATGTCAACCTCTAACAGGAACCCTTGGCAATGTATGTTCTCTTGTATTACTGCATTAAACCGGGTGCTTTGGTTGGTTCTCCCAACTTTTAAGGAACAGTGTAAGATTTGATTTCAATGGTTAGAATTAAGGTTAGTGACAGGTTAAAGGTCTGGTATTTAGTTGTGATGATTTAGGGTTAATAGCTGGAGGAGTGCATCGTCAGTGACAGTCCTCATACATTCCTCATACAGTCAAAAAGACTAACTGGTGTGTCTGTGATGTGACTCAGTCATTGATATCTAAAACCATAAAACAGCGCAACAGAGGAGGGAAAAAAAAAATTCTCACCATCAAAGACAGGGTTCGTCTCAGAATCTGATTGAGGTCACACAACCACTGTCTCAGGGAGGGGATTGTGAACTTGATCTCTCTCACTGTGCCATCAAATAAAGCAGATTGTAAAGATTGATTCTTGACTAGGGATTATAGATTAAACACTGGTGTAGATTTTGATTCAAGCATTTCACTTTCATGTTTATTGTACAGCCTTCAACCGACATTTACTTGAGTTCCAACCCTGACAAGTGTGCTCTACTGCCTCGTCAATGTGAAGCCGTGTCGAGAGCCAGAATCTCAATCAATGTCAATCCTGTAATTCATTTGATACATAGACTCATCATGTGATGGTGTGGAGGAAGAGTATTGATCCCACAGTTAATTGAGCTAGAAAGTTTAGGCTAGAAAAACAAATGTTTGACATGGTTCATTTGCCATTAGAGGATTGTTATTTGAATTTGACGTATCTTAAGCCTTTTTACTTATTTTCTTTTATTTCTTACCCCCTCCATATTTCCTTCCAACGAAAATGAAACTGTGATCTGACAGTTTATAGTGTTTTCTCACAGGAGCTACACTGCCACCCACAATTTACTCCCCAATTAACACGAACCACGAAAGAGCTGTCTCGGACACATGTCGTAGCAGAGTGGATGCCAAATGCTTTGCAGCATGGCAACTGGAATAGGGCTTTAGCCAAGTCCGAAACATAAAACTGTAGCTTTCCGCATGAATGTGCTTAAGCATTGTTGACTGTCGTCTTCTCTCACTCTCCAAGAATTTTCCAACTAAGCCCCCGACATCAAAAACTGCTTGATGCGTCAGTCCACCCCCACTGTCATTCAAGTGTGCTCTGAGATGGAACGGGTAAGCTGCAGATGGAAATGATCAGGACACTACACAGTAGGGGTGGTATCCATGGCAGTGATGGAGTATGAGAAAGTGAGAGGCAGCAGGGAGGAAAATAGAGGCAGCAGGGATGAGTGTATGAGTTATATTATTGACTGGCTACCATGCTGCGCTGAGTGATAATTGGTTTATCTTTGGAGAAGGGGGGACCAGGGACTTCACTAGCGGTCAACATTTAGTTTTACTTTAAAGGCAAAGCAATTGGTTGTGCATCGAGGATTGCCTGACTCCTGATGGATGGATGAGTGCGTGGAGGGATGGATTAATGCAATCTTAAATATGAAAAATGGATGTCATTTGCATTACACGACTTTTTCATGTTTAAATAACTACATACTGGTATTGTTGGCAACTAAAGCGTGGAAGTTTCAATGCATTTTGGATTTACATAATAGTTTTAAGTTAAGTCAACATACCGTAAAGTTTAAAAGATATATAATAAATATGTTTAGTACATGCAACATAATTGTGTTCAGTAAATGAAATACAGAAGTTGTTTGCATTACATTACCTTTTTCTGTTGAAAGAACTAAATAGTTGCATCTTTGAAAACAAGGGAATTTTATTGTTTTAATGTAACAGTATAAGGTTTAGGGATTACTAAATTGTGTTTGGTAAATTCAACATAACTGTGTTAAGTGTGTCTTTTTTGTTAATATGAAACATAACTTTTTTACGAGTCTCATACTCTTCTTATTCATTAAATACACCATACCTTAACTCTATGATGTAACACTTAATTAAGACATATCAGTGACATTTACTAATATTTTTGTATGAAATGGAGGAGAGAGAATGCAACCTCTAAAACTGTTATCCTTACTCTCAGAGAATGTTACCTTCATGCCTCTACCGTACATCCTCTCCATATACCCTCAGTTCAGTGATTCTGTTCATACACTGTCCGTCCTCTATGCTTCTGCAGGTTTTATTATTTGAAGGCAAGCTCAGTGCAGAGTGTAAATCTAAGTGTTTAGGACTTGTGACCGCTTCTGCCTTTTTGCCCATTCTGCCTGCTGCTTATGAAAGTTGTAATAGACTTCCCGTCATACTCATAAAGTAGGGAACTGTAGATTAATGATCTCATTTAGCCCTGGCTTTACAGATTACAGCTCCGGTGTCAGTCTAATGAAATGCCAGAGGAAGTCAATCCTGCCACCCTCAACAGCAATGCCACATGCTCAAATATTTAATTGGATATCCCCACCAAACTTTGTTCATTATTGACCGAAAAACCATTTTTAAATACTAACAACTCTAATAGCAAATTTACTGGGGTAACGGAACAAGTTAGTTAGCTTCTTTGCTAACACTTTATGGAAAGGCACTCAGCATTAGATCATAGTAATAAGGCAATTTCAGATATCTCTTAACTTTATTATCTATGAAAAATACCAAATATGTGATAATAGTATAGATGATTAAATTATTTATGTTTCTTTTTACAAGTACTATACTGTGCAACTAGTTTAATTAAAATGAAACTCTTAAGTTAGGTTTTTATGCAATAACATTAAAACACACTAGTATGAGTCACATATCTCTTATGTCACTATTTCAAAATATCTACCAAGTTATAGTTTTGTTGTTTTATTAACAAGAACACATGTCATCATGTATAACCCATCCAGATGTGCAGTGTGAACAGTGCTTTGTTATAGTTAATAAAGCATGTATTATCCATTTATTAACAACAACGTTAATAATGTTGATCTTAAGTGAGAATAATTTGTTGTTTGGGTTACTTAATCCAATATTATTCCCTTATTTACAAAAGCTTTATATGTGTGATTACAATATTAAGAAAAATGGGATGTGTCCATGATGTCACAATTAACAATTTATAGTCTTGTCAATATTGTCATTATTGACAACTTATCATGTTAACAAGTATCTTTTTGGGACTTATGGAGGCCTAATTACATTGTAACTAATGTTAATCAAAAATAATGTTAGTCGAGAGTGTCATGGTTGGTTTTCCTAATGGTTGCTTATAACACAAACACATAAATCTACTTTGTTTTCAACCTACAGGGGAAAATGATAAAAAAGCATTTGACTCCTACTTTTTAGCTTAGTACTGGCCAAAGCTAAATTTCTTCTCCCTCAGCAGGGATTTAACTGAAGTTGTCACTGAGCCTTGTAACAGGTCAACATTTGAACTGAGCTAGATGAAATTAGAGTTATTTTTCTCCTCACTGTCAGGCTATTCCCAAACAACAGCTCTTCCTTTTCCAGTCACTCCCACTTAAATTGGCTTTCTGCAGGGAGGATGGAAAGTTGTGAATGGGAGACATGCCATTAGAGGATGGGAGGACTTCATATGCACACACTGTCAGGCATGATTTCATGGGAAGAGAGGTAACCCAAGGGTGGTGTAAAAGAGGTGAGCCACAATTCTGCAAGCCCAATTGCTTTTTCACCCGCTGCCCTGATCCTAAATGGACGTTTTAACGTCACTGTGACTTACTTTCAAATTGTATTTCATCTCTTAAAATGTAATGGATGTATTTTTATTAGTAAACCGAATTTTACCTCTCACTTCAAACTGTTTCCGGGAAGAGAGGATTATTATCCAGCCCTGAGTTACTCCGTTGATTATAATAGTCAATGGAATGCTAACTCTCTCAGACTTGACCTGCGACCACCGAGGAGTTCCATGCTGATATATAGATCTCTTTGCAACAGTCAGGCACAGAGCAGGCTATTTTCTCTAAAAAGCCGTGATAATAAGAAAAAGGAAGTTAGCGCCGATTGATATGTGAGTGGGGATGAAATTGGAACTGATTCGAATAAGCTTATCATTTCAAACTAGCATTTATGAAACCTTAATGAAGAGAGGAGAGGAAGTTGCTGTGAAACCTCAACTGGAGTACATATCATATCAGAAAAGTAAAGTCAGTGTGACACCAATTGAAACTCCCTTTCAGGCTGATAGAGTGTGAAGTGTGTTTCCCACTTCTGCACACGTTTTGATGAATCTTTCTTGACCAAAAGTCTGTGTGTGTGCAGGCAATCTCCATATGTATGGATATGAGATCATTTAATTTAGCCAGGACAGCAGCACATACCCTATAAATGAGAGTTTTAAGTGGATTTTGCAGTTTGATGCCAGCTAACCTTCACCTGTTAACACTGCAGGATACCCACTGTAATCAGACGCTGGTTTGCCATGCTGTGGCCTCATGAACCAAATTCTTCAATTCAGACCCAGTATTGTAACAGCCAGTGCATATTTTGTGGCACAGTGCTGCAACGAACAACTTAAAGCAGCATTGATTTTCCAACATAGTCTCTTGGGCGAAAATCAGGAGTGCAGCTAAAGTAAATGTATTATTAACTACAATTCTTGTAAAAATTGTGTCTACAAGCATACACACACATCTATCTCCATATATATATATATATATATATATATATATATATATATATATATATATATATATATATATATATATATGCCATATATATATATATATATGCCATATATATATATATATATATATATATATATATATATATATATATATATATATATATGCCATATATATATATATATATATATATATATATGCCATACATTATACACTGTATGCTCTGTTCTTGTGTGCAGATACAGACAGATGGACACATGAATGTTCACAGAAATACTTAAAATCACGAACACTTGCAAACAAATGCTCCAATAAATCATAAGCTCTGGCAGTGAATGAGATGCAGACAGAATAGAAAGGAAAAGATTCATACAACCCCAGGCAGTGGCAGAAGGAAATAGTCATTTGATGCAGCTGAATGAATCTGGAGAAAGTTCTGCAGTGGACACTGACTTCTCCCAACGTAATAGCGCTCTGTTGCTGGATTGCCTCAAAGAAGGAAGAATAATGACAACAAAAAAAAGGTTTTACTGACAGAAGGATTTGCAAGTCACTAAAGAGACTGGGTGTATATTGGCATCCAATTATGCAGCAAAATTGAGATTAATAAAATGATAATGTATCCAATGTTCCAAGAAATTCCACACCAAGTCATTCATGTTCACAACAGAAATTCATTCATACTGAATATTTTCAATCCGTGAATGCAACAATGCATGAATAGATCAAATGGGTAAAGAATATTATTCATTACTTATTTTCAACGACATTTGGATATTTTAATTCATTCATTCATTCATTGAAATCATATGGTTTTATTTAATAAACCCTTTAATATAATGAAATAGATATAAAGTAATAAGAATGTCTATTATGTCATGGTTGAAATTATAGCTTATTGAAATATAGCTCATTAATTATAAGTCTTTTGCTATTATTATTATTATTATGAAGATTATTATTAATTTGCATTAAGTCATAATTTAAATGTACTCTGTTAGTAAAAGGACAAAAAAGGTAAAGGCAGTGCGAGCAGGAGAGCAAAAGGAGGGAGGATGTGGAGTGCTGAGGGATTGGGAGGAGTAGCGAGATGTGGAAGTGAGCACATTGGCTTGTCGGGTGGTTGCTGCTTTACACTCCAATCACACAGCCTCTCTGTCCCCCAAGACGTTTTAATCTGATCCCCCGACCCAAGAAGAGGGGAACACAACATAGCTCAGCTCAGAGACAAGTGCAGAGCAGAGACGCGAGATTTCATTTGCAGCCTTCTCCCTCCACTTGTGTGGAGTGGTCTTTAATTTCATCAACAAAATGGCGGCTCCTTACCTCATTACATTTTGCTTCATGAGCTGAGAGTGTATGTTTTCAATGTGAATTCATAGATTGTCCAGGCTAGGCCTTTCCGTAAACCGTCTGGGCATGTATGCATGTGCTTGCAAGTGCTCAGCACTGCTTTTGATTAGATTAGTCAGAGAAAGTATCCGCCCTTTCAACCGCTCTCTTCCTCCACTGCATTATTGATCCTCAACGGAACCATTTCTGGCAGAAGGTCTGCTTACACACCGTCAGGCCACATGCCTCCCTCTTCCTCTCTCCTTTGAAACGCCCCTATGTCTTCGTCTTTCTTCATCCTCCATCAAGATCTTCCTTTCTGTATCTTTTTTTCATCCATTTGTGTGTTACTCAATAGAGCTCTTGTCTTATGTTATGTTATGTTATCTACATCAGAGTGCCTTCTCTCCCTTTTTTGTCTTCTATCTGACTCGTCTGTGGTACATCTCTATTTTCAACCATCTTCACCGCTCTGAGCACAACCACTGTCAATCTCTGCTGTTGATTTTTCTCCATCTCTGTTGCTTACCCATGATTACTAAAGCTGGACTGCAATTGAGTTTGAGTAGTTGGAGAGATCTGTTGCCATTAATTGCCTTGGGGAAGAGAAATTTTGACAGTAATACTTGACACAACAGATGACATATGGTGACAGAATGGGCTCAACTAATCACAATATTGAATGTATTAAATGGTATTTTCCCTTTGCAAACTCTTTTCACAACATTTCAAGTACTAGATACATTTATTGGTTTAGAAATGCTTTATGAGGCAGGAGCACATTTCATACTACAGTCGATGCATGTTGGCAGCGTAAAATATCATGTCTGCTTTCTTCCATTTTTGGAAAGCCTGATTTCCAATGGCAGGGAAAAGCCCTAAATGTCTCTCTTGATCTCTAAGATATATACGTCTTTCTGTTTATGCAGGGTCTGTACCCGAGCCCAGAGGAGGGCTGGCAGATATACAGCTCAGCTCAGGATGCAGATGGGAAGTGCATCTGTACCGTCGTCGCACCAGCCCAGAACATGTGTAACCGTGACCCACGCAGCAGACAGCTTCGCCAGCTCATGGAGAAGGTGACAACTGTCGATGATACATTCACTGTCCTCCATGCACACATACAAACACACACTGCATTCTACTGTGCCTGTCACATGTAGACTGCAGAGTTGAATATTCTTCTTTTTACTTCACGTTTGACTGTTGCCATTGATTGTTGAACTAATATTTTTGAGGGACAGGGTTGCAAATGCATTGAATTATGCTTCATTGATCCACTGCTTTATTTATTTATTTATTTTTTAAATATAGATCTATCACGTAGTTCTAGGTTTGCACAGAGACAAAACCCTCTAGTAGGCAGAGGGAGAAAAGTGGATGTATATGCAGATAATAAATGTATATTTTATATACGTGGGGTGTACTAATATTTCCTGTTGTAGAGTATCGTGTTGGCAGATTTCCTACTTGCGTCTACTATATAAACACATACAGATCGGTGCTGAGAGCCCAGGCAAGAGATCCACAGCTGCTTGTTGACTCTTTAGATCTACATCTGCATTGATTAATGCTTGTCAGGCAAAACTTAACAAAAAAAGCCGAAGAATCATGTCTGGCAGCTTTTACTTGCTTGATTGGATAAAACAGCTAATCCACATATGTTTTCTCAAAACCAGTAAATGGTTGAATGAGAGTATGGATGGGCCCAATTTCTGTAATTTTGCAGAGCAGCAGAAGAGAGCTGGTAAGACAGGAGACCACATCAATGCCTAACATTGATGTAGTCTTGTGAGGAGAGGCAGTGGTAAATTGAGATGCAGAATAGATTTTGAGGTCCTGATAGATCAATGAGACAGCTGACTTCACATAATGCATTCTTTCTCAATGAGGTCTACCTTTTCCCCTGACATTCTCTATCTGCTTCTGTTTCAAACGTACACTCAGGCAGACATAAAACCACACTCATTCACAATTGTATGTGTGTAATGTATGCCTCTAAAGGAATTGTTGTGTATACCTTATATAGATCTGTAAAAGCAATAATATTTACTTAATAAAAATAAAGAACATACAGTATATTTCATGTGTATGTGTACGGTATCTATACATTATAGTATACCATCTGCTCATATTATGTATTTCTCTGAATGTATAAATCTGCCTAGTTGAGTGTTCTCATTCACAGTAACATCAACACCTGTCCGCTGTCATATAGATCCATAACATTTTAAATGGATCTCAATTGACAAAGCGGTACCCAATATTTTACATGAAAATAAGGTTCAATAAGGCCATTTTACTATAATTTAATTTTTTAGGGAGATAATAGGATTCTTATAGGTTATTATATTTCAACTGTGTGGTAAAAATGTAATTTGGAGGGAAAAAAGTTTCTCTCCTTTTTTAATCACTGGAAATTTTGGAAACGTGACATATATGAGCCTTAATCTTACAGCACTGTGTAAGAAACTCATCAAAGTACTTACAACAGATATCATTTTAATTAGCATGTTTTGTTAATGTCAAAAAGGGGGGATTTTGCCTCCGCTAACATCGTAAGGTGGGTTTACATGGGACACTTTTCTCCTATCCGAAATAAACCTTTCCAAATTGAATTGCCATTAAGCGCACAGAAGCTGAATGACACAGAGTGCATGCGCGGAAGAGGCTTTTAATGGTCCATCTATGCTAAACTCTTTTAATGTGGCAATGAGTAAGTAACTCTCTGATGTAGAGAAGTACTGTTTGGAAGATGCCATATTTAAAATGTGTCGCGGCACTGTACATGCGCTGAAAAAAACTCCACCAAAGCATGTTAAAGAAGGCTTTCCTAAACAGTGTTTACATGCAGCAACTGGCTATCGGAAAGGGACTTAGATGACTTCCCTGCAAAGGAATGAAATCTCAATCGGATAGGGATGTTTACATGCAGCATTTTCTTGAGTTCGGTCTTGGAAGTTTTTCGTAAGAAAAAGATCCCCCTATTGAGTAAAATATACTGAATAGATCTAAAGTACAATACTTGCAAGATGGATATTCTTGAGTGAATTAAAATGGACCAAAACAGGACTAAATTGGACCAAGGATTAGGCAGTTATCTTTAAAGAACTGTGTTTTTTGTTTTGAAAAAACTCACCCTAGTAAATAAAATATGAACTATTAAAGTCAAACACAATATAAACAAGATAGATCTCCTCCAATCGATTCATATGCGCCAGGTTTGGAATAATCGAGCAGACGGTTGAGAAATTATGGAAAACTTTTGTAGATGAAGCTCCCCTTAGTGTTGGAAATATAGAACAACATTTCCCAAAATCACTCCAGTTTTTCCTCCCACTAACGTCTATGTGGGTATAACGATGTGAAAGTGATCCATGAAACGGTTTTTGAGTTATCGTACTAACACAGAGGATCTCCGGCGAACAAGATGAAGATTCCATAATGCATCCAACACATGTGTATGTGCCCAAGTTTTGGGGAATATAAATACGTGCAATCAGGCATATTGACACCACCAGACCACTGAATCTAGACCTCATTGACAATACTACACCAAAAACCACCAAGAGCAAGCAGTAATCAACAGATATTTAAAATCCTTAAAAATTTGACTCTAAAAATAAAGTCTGTCCACCTTTCTTTCCTTTAAAAAATATTCCAGTAGCTCGGTTGTAGAGGACACTGGTGCTTTTCAGTTCCTTTATAGTTTCCATTTCCTCAGGCATGGAGGCCAGTGCTGGCAGTCTGTCCAGTCCTTTTCTCTAATACTTTTTCATTTGTTGAAAATGAGCTGATTCAGATGATTCTGAATGAAGTGCCTTCCTCATACTTAATACTGACGCAGGACAAGCCTTCCTTAAGAACACGCCCAAGTACATGGGTAAGCATAGAATGCCTTGCTGGTCCGGCTAAAACTGGTACAATCGGAAGTTTGTTGTCTATTGTAAGAGCCTTTTAAGAAATTATTGTTAATTGTCATTGTGAGTATTCACAGTCTATACTTTGCATTTTGTAGCAACCAAGAGGAAATCATCATCTGCTTCATGCCAAATCATTATTATCATGCTTAAAATGTATGCATAGCATTCGGAATGAGTAAATATGATTTTCTATAATAGTGGCTTTTGATCTATTTACCTTACCTTCCTTTCACAGTGCCACATGAATGATTCTGGGTCTGAAATATGTCGGCTACATACTGTTGCCAAAGTCACATCTCTATTACTGTTCTGAGATCAAAAATACCCCCTGTTTGGAATCTTTTCTCACCTAAAAATTTAATCAAACATTCATGGCCCAAACCCCACTCCTTTCATGCAAGTGCATTCAAAAAAACAGCCCTGAAAACAGTATTTTTAATAAAATGAAGCCCCCCCTAGTGAATACAACATGAAATATCAATGTAAAATATATCCATATAATATCGATATGAACACGATAGACCTCCATGTGTCCAGTCAAATGCACCAAAATTTAACTAAATCAGATAAATTGTAAGGAAGTTATGTCCGAAAAACTGTTTTTCACCCCCTCTAGTATGTGACATATGAACTATTAGAGTAAAAGATGATTTATACTGAATAGATCTTGAGTAAATTCATAAGCACAAAATTTGTACTAAATCGGACCGATGGTTGCGAAATTATGGCCAGAAAACATTTGAAGTTAAGCTCCCCTAGTGACTAAAATATAAACTATTAGATTGGAATACTATGTATTCAAGAAGGTCTTCTCGGGTTGATTCATATTCACCAAATATGAACTAGATTGGACCAACAGTTAGTCCAATATCTCATAAAAAAGCTCCTCCTGGTGAGCAATATATGAATTATTAGGCAAAATGTTTTATATTCAAGATAGATATCTTCTAGTCGATTCATAAGCACCAACTACGGCCGTATTTGGACCAAAAGCTGCGGAATTATGGCCTGACAACCTTTAAAGATGGAGCTACCTCTAGTGTCGGAAATATACATGAAAATAATCTGTGAAATAGTTTTTGAGTTATCACATTAACACAGAGGATCTGCGGACGTGGTTGTCGAGATGAGGATTCCATAATAAACCTGACCTTTCGGGGATATAATTACTCCTGTATGAAGTCAGCGCTTCTCTGATGCATACTCGACAATGGCTGAATGGTAAACTTTGCAAATGTATTACTTATTAAAGTTTTAGACTGTATTATACAGTTTAGGTGTTTATTTTACTACTGTATCGAAGCCGGGCACTTTCTCAAATACGGTCAGGGGCCCTGCCTAATGAGGACAGCCCGGGTCAGCACTCTCTCAGCTGCACACCAGTGAAGGCCACTAGTTCAAAAACTAGGAGTCAGTCTCAGAATCCAATAATGGTCCCATACCCGCGAAGCCCATCGGCATTTGAAACGTGATTGACTCTTGGGCATTATTTAAGCACACCAGTTCCACAGAGGGCTCTCTGACACGCAGAGTCAAAGTTACACTAACAATGTCAAAAACCTTCCTCTGTTGAAAGAATGTAATGTAGCTCCTATTCAGCTTCCTGTAAAGGCGGACAAAATGCCGTCCTAAGCAACGCTTGCCCTGAAGGACAGCAACGTGAAAAACATTCTCAGCTCAGACTTTGCAACATCTCATCCCTGTTTTGCCTCCCTATTTGCCCGGTTGTTAATATACAATATAGATAGGAGAGAAAGGACCAGCAAGAATATGCACAGACTTTTTAGTCACGTTGGACACTGGGGGACCGGTGTATCACCGGTCCCCCAGGGGAGCTTTTTATTTGGCTGGGAAAAAAAAATTTCCGAATGCTAGCTATGTGTGTTACGACCCGTCAGGCCAGAGGTGGTATTGCGTTAGTTTAGACTTCAGGTGTGTAGACAGTTTTCTATCACACAATCCCTCATTGTTTAATTCATATTTACTGCTGTCAAATCAGTTTTGATTAATGAGGGAAATATTTTCTGATAAAATGTTCCCTTAAGCGTGAGCGAGATGAGATAGGTGTAGAGTGCCATTTGTTGGACGTGAGGTAACTGAGTGGGATGTCAACAAGGCCTTTGGTGGAAAACAGACTATATATCAAACCATAACCTTTGAGAGTTGGGAATTATGATGTCGTTGCAGCAGCTCCAGCATACAGTATTCTAAAGGTGACTACAAATGAAGACATGCTATATAATCACAATATAGCAATAAAGAGATGCAATTATTAAAATCTTTTTCTTGTTTGAATTCATTCCTGAATATGAGAAAATCTCATCAAAAAGGTGATCAACTTTAATGATGAGGGTAAAAAATATTTTCCTATAAAATGAATGAAAATGATGTGTGTGTGCTGGGATTTGATTATCTGTGTTTTTGTGTTACAGGTTCAGAATATTAGCCAGTCAATCGAAGTGCTGGACCTGCGGACGTACAGAGATCTACAGTATGTGAAGAACACAGAGAGCCTAATGAAAGTAGTGGATGGAAGGCTGAAGGTGGCATCTGAAAACCCCCGCAGTCTCAATCCAAAGGGCTTTCAGGTAATTGGCTGTCTGCCACCTCTGGTGCAGGTGCTGCTTTTTGCCAAACAAAAACTTTTCCTGATTTATCCAATCTCTTTTACTCTTCATGCACAATAACATTTTGTACGACTCTCATCGACTCCTGCTTGGGCCCAGGTGCATATATTATTTTCAAAAACTATCTCTGAGACACAGAGAACATTTGATCATGGTCACATGCTCCTGAGTAATTAAAATCCTGAACCAAGACAGAGACTGTTTTTCTTTAGTCCCCTCTTTACATCCTTTCCCTTATCTCTCTCCTAACTCTATATACTTAACATTCTGCTGTCTGCTGTTAGATAGTAGGCACATATATTCACATTTATCTTGCCCTTATCTCTTTACAAACTGGAGCTCAGCTGCCATTAAGAACCGGCCTTTTGTCTTCCTGTCAGCAAACTGTCTTGGCCAAGCGTTGTCCACATTTCTCACTCTTACAGCTATTAGATGGGCCATAAAATAGTTTGATTAAAAGATGCCTTGGTAAATGCTAAATGCGCTTTACTGCTGTCTCAGCAAAGGGACAAGCTTGAATTACCGTGTTTTGTTTGTGTGTTTTATGAAAGCCACTGGGAATAATTAAGGTATTTTTGACATGAACTTGTTCATCGGTAAACTAAATTGTGCAGAATAGTAAGCATTATATCCCAGGACCCAAGAAATCCACAATCCAATAAGGGAAAAAAATGGTATTTTGGAAAAACGTGGGGTTTAACCAGAGTCGGTTAGCTGATGAATGCGTGCAGCTCAAAGTTGCCAATGGCAAAGCGTGGGAGATTAACAAGACCGAATTTTCAAAGCTTGAAAAGGAGAAAATGAGATTTATGATGTGACGCCACAGGGTTGAGAGCTGCTCCATCACCGGAATTTCCTATAAACCTTAACAGGGAGGAAACAGCCCCTCCTGTGGTGGCCGTACTTTACTGATACACCTATTTCTCTCTTGAGCTTTCTAACGTCCACACAGGCAACCTGGCTCGCCTATAGCTCCATGTACTCCCACCAAAGGATACATTGTTCATTTTATTTCTTAACGCATAATGTCACAGTCCTCGCTATCACCCGGGTGTACTAAGCTCTTATCTATAGGTGGAAATCTAATCACCCAAACCTGTATAGGCAGTAAATGGACATTGTTTTTGCTGTATGTGTTGCCTGTGTTGTTTGTCCCTTTCACCCCTCTTTCCGTTTTATCTCTACTCGGGTGTTCTGCATTTCCATTGCTCATGAGGCTAACATGTCCATAGAGAAGTGCTTAAATATCCTGATCATGCAACAAAAGAGGGGGCCGCTGGAGTGCAGAATGCTGCTTGTACTGCCTCTCAGACTGGGATTAACTGCTGTTTAGTCTCTTTTAGATAACCCTCGTTTCATATGTAGTTAGTTTTGTCTTTGATAATAATGGTCTTCTTAGGGTTGTTGATTTGGGTCAGTGTATGACTATTGTTAGCCCTATGGGACCATTGAAGTGTGAATGACATGGTTGAAAATAAAGTATTAATTCAGTGGCTTTCATTTTCAAAGCAAAGGACTAGAATGTAACTGTCACACATAAAAACAGTCACAAATCAAACTGGTGGACAGGAATTTAATCAGTATAACACCATAAAACAATCAACTGAGCACATTTTGTATAATACTGTAATTTTGGAGCAATCTCTCGCACAAGAATTCAATGAGGTTTTGTTTTATTTTAATTCTAAGTGAACATAAATATTGAAATAGGAGGTATTGTCCAAATTTGCGGAATATATTTGAACACAAATCCAATAAAGAGTGTCAGTGCTTGCAACAAATTATCTTTGAAAACATGTAATTGCAAAAATTTTCTTTGGCACGGCTTATGATAAATCCGGGCACTAAAGGTTCTAACTGGTGAACAAGCACCTGGATATAATCTGACCTCCTGAATGAGAGAACCATGTAAAATTGGTGGGCAAACTCCCCTGCACACAATCCCTTGTCCTGACTAGCAAGTTTGAGCTGCTCCCCTGTGCAATCCTTGTCACAGCAGTTTAATCCTCTTCACCTCCTTTACTATCCCATGTGCTTTTCTATTTGATGCTGAAAATAGGAGTTGAAAGACAAGGTGATCCAGCTGCTCCCCCTTTTGCCAGTGCTGGAACAATATAAGGCAGATGCCAAAATGATACTTCGTCTTCGGGAGGAGGTGAGGAATCTGTCGTTAGTATTGATGACCATCCAAGAGGAGATGGGGGCCTACGATTATGAGGAGCTGCGTCAGAGGGTCCTGCTGCTGGAGACCAGGCTTCACTCCTGCATGCAGAAACTAGGTAATATGGAGGATATATGGGAATGTGTGTGGGTGGACAGCAAGCAAGTGCTTAATTTGAAATATATATTATTGTTTATAGTTGTAGCATTGGGACGTTTGACAGCAGCAGGGCAGAAAAGATTTATGATTAAAGGAACAGCTCACCCACGGACGTACATCTGTCATTATTATAACTCGCCTTCAAAACCTTTCTTGCCGATGGAAAGTTGGGCGAAAGTTCTTGGTTCATTAATTATATGTGGTCCTAAAAAAATAATCCCAACATTCTCTTACAGGCTAATGAAGAAAATGAACTTGAAATGGATCCAAACTGGTTCGAAAAGATTGATCTTAAACTTTCACTCCTCCATCTGAGGAGTGTGACCTGCATGCAGGCTCGTTAGTCCTAGTCAAGGTTGTGATCTTTGCATATCTCAGTGTTTACTGCGTCCAATAGAGTGAATTCTGCTGAAGTTTAACTCGTGTAACAGTGCAGTGGGTGAATATGCTGTACAATGATTATTTATTGTTCCTGATCATAAATGGTCAAAATTTTGTTAATATTTTCCATTTGATCAAAGTTTTAATAATTTGTTTTCATTTAAAGAAATAGCACAGAAATCTTGAGTTAAAAATCTATCATATTCTATTCTAACATTTTATATTAAATTGACGATTTAAAAAAATTTAAATATATCTTTGTCTGTCTGTCCGTCCATCCATCCATCCATCCAGCCATCCAGCCATCCATCCATCCATCCATCCATCCATCCATCCATCTATCTATCTATCTATCTATCTATCTATCTAAACACTTGGACACTTTTTTTCTCTCTTTTTCTTGTTATTTCCGCTCACATGTTTAGTTGAAATGATTAAACAATCCTACTACTCTCCTTTGACCCTCAGGCTGTGGGAAGCTAACTGGCGTCAGTAATCCCATCACAGTTCGTGCATCAGGGTCACGGTTCGGTTCCTGGATGACAGATACCATGATTCCCAGCTCTGACAACAGAGTAAGTTCTTCTGTTTTTCTGCTCAGCTCTGATATCTGACAAAGACACAGTGCAAAAAAAATATCCCTCACAGCAATGTTGTCATGATATGCCAATGACGGATTGGCTGTTTTGCCTGAGTAGGACATTTTCTCCATTCTGAACAAGAGACAGAAAGAGAAATGGAGATTCAAAGCTGAGTCACTGAAGGATGACATCCTCTTCCTTCCCAGTGTCTATGTCTGTACTGCAACCCAAGCTAATTAATCACTCCTTCATCAGGGCAAAAATGAATGATCTGTTTTCGCTAAAGTTTTCTAAATCACCTGCATAATGACCAAGAGTGTAGGCAGATGCTCTGGACCCAGACAATATATTAATGGCTTTGCGGTTTAGAAATGACATGTGGTAATATATTTATAAGCACATGATAAGAATAAGGAGAAGAAGTAACAAAGAAAAGGAATAGGGCTGTTAGGGTTGGTGGATAGAGCGGGTGGTAGTAGAGAATAAAAGTGTGGTTTAGGGAGAGCGCGAAATGATGTAAAGTAGTGGAGATCACAATGGACATTATAATCCAGAGCCTCGATCATACCAGACTCAATAGACATTGCCCACAGAAAAGGTCAATTTCTGTTACTGAATGTTGAGTCTTTGTCTTTGATCTCCAGACTCTTTATATCAGTCAATGCATGTCTTAGTAGCCATATAATATACATATATATAATAGTATACGTCAAAGAATCAGTAACCAAACCAAACATGATAATTATATTGCCAAAATGAGATTGCCACTGATGAGCCAGAGACATAAAACACACCAGAAAAAAAGCAGTTTGCTCAAAATGTGCAATCTGGCTTAGCGTCTGTCTCCTGCTCAGTTCCAGGGATTCATTTACGCGGCATAGGCGAAACAATCCCTAACGCCCAGTTATCTCACCGTCTCCATAATTCAGATGCTGCAACTCCCCACCCACGACTTCTCCCCTACCCTTCCTCTCACTCCACGGGGTCGATTATACAATTGGGAATGAAGAAAAACAAGAGTTCCATCTTAGCAAAGCTCTCCTTGATATGTTAAAGACAGTATAAACGTTTAAACCAACCGCAGATTAATTGAATCAATTAAAAGCTGAACTGGTGTAAGTATTGAAGGAATTGGAGATGCAGCAGTAGAGACAGGGTCCATGTCACTGGAAAGATCCGCTGAGAGCACACAAGGAAAGAGATAGAGCTGCTAAACTGATTGATTTTCTGTAAATGTGAACCGGAAGGGGCAGAGAGCAAAAGGCAGTCGACTGCAAAGCACAGGCAACATCATTACCCCCCGACCACACACACTGACAAACCAATAGTTTTACACACAGATTGAAATATGCAAAATCTTAGAAGGAACACACTCACATTCAAACAAGTAGTGATTCAGAACACACACGCACACCACACACACAGCACACTTTCTTTGCTCAGGGCGTCACCACTGGACACTATGAAACATTCACCACTAAGAACTCGCCAAGACGTCTGTCAGTCGTACCACAACTGTACTCCCCTCCAACCTCTAGTTCAAGCGTGTCAAACTCGACACACTCAACCCAGGACACATTGGCATTATGGCTGCCTGCCAATTGCCTCATGCAAATATAAGACTATTTGAATGTGTGTTTGTGAGCAGGACTTCCCCAAATGCTATGAATTGATTTTGACTTGTGTCTTGGAGAGGCGGGGTGTGGCCTGAGGAACAACCCATTAGCATTTGGTGTTGCTCCAGTTTTGTTATTTGTTTTTTTCAACTGCTTTTTACCATCGTAAGAATGAGCTGTATAAAAATGCTTTGCATCTAAATTCATTTCTAATGCCTATTGTGGTTTGATAAAAAAATTTACTCCGTGACAAAAGATCTACCAAACAACAAGGAAAAATCTTGATTCAGTTAATAAACTAGATCTGGTGATCCAGAATGTTGTAATCTGCTGAATTTGCTTCTGTATCTATGCTTTATCGAAAGTAATAATTCTCCAGACTTGCAACAGAGATCAAATTATAGCTGGAACACTTTAGTGATTATATTATGGGGATCAAACTATCATAGAAATGTTGGTTGTAGATTAAATAATGAGGAAACTGAGCTGCCATGGTGTAGTTTATTACAGCCGGCAAGGATGTAAAGTTTTTCATAACAAAGCGTGAGTTCTATGGGTGCAAATGACAGTCTGTGAGCTGTATCACGTTAAATCAAGTGTCAGGATTGATTCAGCCTGTGGCTGTTTGTTTGAAGCAATTGCCTCAGTAATTAGGTCTAACCCATTTTAGCAATTGCGTTAATTTTTCTCCTCTCCACAGGTGTGGTCCATGGATGGCTACTTCAAGGGACGGCGTGTCCTAGAATATCGCACCATGAATGATTTCATGAAGGGCCAGAACTTTGTGCAGCACTTGCTGCCTCACCCCTGGGCAGGCACTGGCCATGTAGTCTACAATGGTTCCCTGTACTACAACAAGTACCAAAGCAACATCATCATCAAATACCACTTCCGCTCTCGAAGTGTGCTGGTGCAGCGTAGCTTGAGCGGGGCCGGCTATAACAACACCTTTCCCTACTCCTGGGGTGGCTCCTCTGACATCGACCTCATGGCTGATGAGAATGGTTTATGGGCCGTCTACACCACCATCCCCAATGCTGGTAACATTGTCATTAGCCGCCTGGAGCCTCAGAGCCTGGAAGTGCTGCAGACATGGGACACAGGCTATCCCAAGCGCAGCGCTGGAGAGTCTTTCATGATCTGTGGTACACTTTACGTCACCAACTCCCACCTGGCCGGGGCCAAAATCTACTTTGCCTACTACACCAACACATCAAGCTATGAGTACACAGACATCCCCTTCCACAATCAATACTCTCACATCTCCATGATGGACTACAACCCCAGGGAGAGGGTCCTGTACACCTGGAACAATGGACACCAGGTGCTCTACAATGTTACACTGTTCCAAGTGATTAAGACTTCTGGGGACTGAAAGTCCTCAGACTGACCCACTCAAAAAATGCTGTGATCATTGTTGGGGGAGAGAGAAATGAGATTGGTGTAGGTGGGTACAGTATGTTGGTTGTTGGACATGTGGGTTTGTGGGTTCAATGTTTGAGACTAAGCTTGGAATTTTTTTTAAGAATTTCAATCTTCATTGAGTGCTATTCACATTCTCAAAAAAAAAAAACACTTCGACAGATATGTCGGTAAAGATACAGAGACTGGATGCTTTTTTTTTCTGTGATGAGTAAGCATGGTTCATTTTATTTGAGATAAGAAATAAATCTCACTCTTTACCATTTATGAATTTGTAATTCATTGTCACTCTAAAATCAAATGGACATTCACTGTATTTTTGAGGGGTAGCCTCAATAATAATAAAGGAGAAATATGGCTTGAATCTTGGATACAGGTAAACCAGATGTAAGGTCTCTTTTTCTTTAAGTTGTGATAATTGTCTGTGTTATCTCTTTTTGACTGACTGATAAATACAATTATTTATTCGATGTTATTCACTGAAATTAGGTTGGATTCAAATGAAAACAGAAAATGTGTTGATAATAAAATTTTAACTTTTTCACAGCATGAGATATAAAAATATTCAGATATGAATATGCTAAATGGCGAAATTACAAAACAATTAAAATCCTGAAATAAATGTCCCCATCCTGCTGATACTGAGTGAATTACAACCACTAATAAATCCCAGAATAAAGGGGTGACTGGATGTGAATACTGACTGACAAGGCAGTCTGGCGAGGCACACTGCATTTAACATTATCTTTGAAAATGTTTAAACCAATTATTTCCGTTTAAAAAAGCAAGGGCACTATGTAGTGTGTAATAAAACATTAAATCTCAATAGACTTTGTTTTAACGGCCACATTTTATGTTTCTAAGTTGAGTTGCAAAGTGAAAGCAAAACATTGGGTCAAAAAGAGCAGTGCAAAGCGAGGAGGAGAGACCAAATGTAAAAGGGAATCCTAAGAGTCCTATTTTGAGTGGGAAAATGATGCCTTGCAGCTTTTCTTACCTGTTAATCTCCAATATGCTTTAATTTTGTAAATCACAAAGCTTTTCTTTGTTGCCCTCTGCAGAGAATTGTCAAACCTGGCACAAAACTTTTTTGTTAGGAGTTAAGAAAACAATTCTGATGCCCTTATAGGCTTTACCTTTAACATAGGTCTTTAATGCTTATTGTGGAGAGTAAAGATATACCAGTCCATAGCATGGTGCATTTACTCTTTGCAGAGGCTACCAGGTAGTAAAAGAATGAGGGCAAAATAAAAGGTCCACTTTTCTTTCCCTTGGTAACCCTGGTGATCATAGTGATCTTTCTCTTTCTGGTTGACCTTTTTATCAATAGATTGTTGCAGTAGAGATGTGCTTATACACAGTAGTTGCTGACATTTAAGGCACAGTACAAGGCACTACAATACAGAGCAACCACTGGGCTCAGTTATAGTGCAAGATAAACCACACTGCAGATGGCCAATACATTTTGTGGAGATCGGATGATACAAAACACAGATATTGATGTATAAAATATCCAACAAAGAAACAATGGCTACCCTCAATTGCTACTCAACATCTACAATCCAGATGAAACTTGAAGACTCTTGCTGTTAAGAGGTCAAATCCACCACAATATCCTGTCTGCTGCTAAAAAGAAGTATTAAAATCTGGAGCTGTTAATTTCAAAGCCTACAACTTCCAGTCACTAGAATAGATGAGAATGCAGTTGGACTACATCTTATGCATAAGATATTGGAGACTGCAAGAAGTTGACAGGGGGAACATAGTCAAACAGCATAGAATGGTAGTATATAGGATGCCTCTGGTGGTGCAAGGGAGGAGAAGAATAAAGGCAGAGCTCAGTCACAAGTGCTGGACGTTGAGGAAGGAGGGCTGTGTTTGAACTTCAGGGAGGAGATGAGACAGCCGTTGAGGTGGTAGTAAAGAACTGCCACTGAAGACTGGGTAACTATGGGAAATGTGATAAAGGAGACAGATAGGAAGGTGAGTAAAGACAATAGGGAGACTTGGAGATGGAATGAGGTGGTTCAGGAGACTATACCCAGGGAAATATTGGTGAAGAGGAGGTGGAATACCACGAGAGATAAAGAAAGTAAGCAGGAATACAAAGAGGTGCAGCATAAAATGAAGACCAAGGTAGTAAATGTTAAACGAGGGGCCTCGGATGAGTTGTATGAGAGGTTGGAGGCTAAGGAGGGGGGAAAAGGACTTGTACCGACTGGCAAGGCAGAGAGATGGAGATGGGAATGGCAAGATGTGCAGCAGGTTAGGATGATGAAGGCTAGAGATGGAAATGTACAATAAAAGAAGAGGGTGTGAAGGCAAGTTGCAAGGAATACTTTGAAGAACTGATGAGTGAAGAAAATGAGGACAAGAGAGAAAGAGAGAGAGAGAGAGAGAAAGAGAGAGAGAAGGGTAAAGATGTGAGAATTGTAAATGAGGAAGTTCAAAGGATAATTAGAGCAGCTTTAAAAAGGATAAAGAATGGAAATGTATTTTTCCTGATGACTCCAGTTTGTTCTGATGATACCTCCAGTGAATGAATGGAGGTGTCTAGGAGAGAGGACAGTGGACTTCTTAACTAAATTGTTCGACACTATCTTTGAGATCGAGAGGATGCCAGAGGAGTGTAGAAAAATTGAAAAAAGATGATGTGCAGAGCTATGGAAACTACAGAGGTATAAAGCTGATGAGCCAGATGATGAAGATCTGAGAAAGAGTAGTGGAAGCTAGGTTCAGAAAGTGGTGACAATTTGTGAGCAGTAGTTTGGTTTCATGCCAAGAAATAGCAATACAGATGTTTTTCTTTGCAAGTGCTGATGGAGTAGTACAGAGAAGATCAGAAGGAGCTGCTTGTGTTCTTGTAGAACGACAGAGTGCCAAGGGAGAAATTGTGGTATTGCATGTGGAAGTCTGAAGTGACAGATAAGTATGTTATAGTTGTACACGATAAGTCTAAGAGCAGCATGACAGCAGTAGGGTTTAAAGTAGAGGTGGGACTGCATCAAGGATCGGCTCTGGTTGACAGATGAGGTCAGGATGAGGTCAGGCAGTACAGAGTCCATAGACTCTATGGACTATGATGTTCGCAGAAGGAATTAAGACATTGTGATCAATAGTGAGAGCATAGTGAGAGCAACATCCTTTCTGGTATACCCTCCAGTACATTATGCTTTTCGGGGCCCCTCTTTCTTAGAATAGCATCTGACTGTCCCACCGACCAATCGTTTATACTACTACTCCCATCATTTCGTTAATCAAAGATCTATTTACATTAAAAGTCACAAGCAGGGCCAGACTTAGGGGAGAGGGGGCCACTGGGCTTGAGTCATTGTTCGGGCCCTACCTACACCAAAAATGAAAAGCTACAACTACTCCAACCAGGACCTATGACCGGAAACACATGTATCCTAATGGAGTTCGCTATTGGCAGAGAACACATGAAGAAAAAGCAAGGCCCTTATGTGAGGACAACAGAAAAACATAGGATACGCTATACTTGAAAAGCCACTACAGCACAAGAACGCAAGTGGTCCCTCAGCAGAGAGGGAGAGAGAGAGAGAGGGAGAGAGAGAGAGAGAGAGAGAGAGAGAGAGAATGCAATGATAATTAATTAATTTCGGGGCCCTTTGTAGCTCAGGGTCATAATGCCAAAAATACTGAAGAAAAAAAAAGTCGGGGATTCACATATTTGTTACAGCCTGGCTCTTAGACTATAACTCCTCTTCAGCGAATCCCACAGATGTTCTGTGGGGTGTAGCTCATGTGATTGGGATAGCCATGGCTAAACCTCTATTCTGGGATCTCTGAACCATTTTGGGGTTGATTTTGAGGTGTGGTTTCTGCTAGATGAATGCAGCATTACAACTTTCCTTCCTCCATCATTGCCGGGTTCTCTAGTCCATCCCATTGTGAAGACTTTCAAAGATAATTAGGCCTGTATCACCTCATATGTATACCCTACAGAAACAGGAAGTCAATGTTCACCACTTTAGAGTTCCTACTCAAACAAATTAACCTGAAAAATATTAACTACGATTTATTTTTCATTGCAGGATTTCCAAGGGTTGGAAATAATTATGGAACACTGATTTTTGAGGAAAATATTTGTTTCATGTTGGGAGAGTTTTTTTTGTAATCCAATAAAAGATTTTAAAAAATAAAAATAATTTGATATAAAAATCATGTTTCAACTTCTTTATAAAGGGTGCTATTAATTATGGAGAATACTGTATCTCTGAATAGCATGACCTGGCTGACATTCATTATTTTTTTATGCCACCGCAAAATTATTGACTTTCAACGATTTCAAGTGATCTATGATATGCCCTAATTAGCCGAGTTATAATTTCTGGAATGCTGCAAACAGATGATAATACTAGATCTCCGCTGCTGTCCCCGACAGCACGGGTATATCCCTGAGAAGGTCCTCAACTTGATTCATATGCACCACATTTCGACTAAACCGAATGAACGTTTAGGAAGTTATGTTTGAAAAACAGGATTTTCGAAAAAGCTCCCCCTAGTGAGTAAAATATAAACTATTAGAATAAAACACAATTTATACCAGAAACATCTCCTCGACTCGATTCATGTTGAGGAAGAACTGGAATGATTTTGGGAAAGGTCAGTTCTACAGTTCCCACACTAGAGGGAGCTTTGTCCCTCTACATTTTCGAGTCAAACTTGGTTCATATGAATTGAATGTAGGAGATCTATCTTGTCATTGTATTTTTCTCGAATAGCTAACATTTTGCTCACGAGGGGAGCTTTTTACGAAACACCGTTTTTCCAACATTACTTCCTAACCGTTGATTCATAAATTCATTCGCTCATTCATTATCCGTTACAGCAAATCCTGTTCAGGGTCCTGGGGGCTGGAGCCTATCCCAGCTAACCCTTGGTTCAATTTAGTTGAAATTTGGTTGATATTAATCAACTCGAGGAGATCTATCTTGTGCATAACATATTTTACCCATATTTGAATCTAATATACCTATATATATATATATATATATATATATATATATTTATATATACTCACTGCAGGGAGATATTTTTATTATATATATAATATATAATTTTACATTTTATTTGTGGGGACAGGGGGATTGCTTGTTCAACAAAGGGGTTTGGGGACTTTTCAGGGATATACACTTGCTGTTGGGGATGACAGCATAGGTCTTGTTGAGACAAAATTACTTCAAAATGTATCAAGTATCCATTTTTAAAATTCCGATTCAGAGTTACTTCAGCCTGATTTTTGTTTCTTAATTGTAAAGATCTTTTACAGTTTTATCAGTATATTTATTCCTCTTCTTCTTTCGGCTGTACCCTTTAGGGGTCCCCACAGTGGATTACCTGTTTCCGTTAAGGCATTGTCCTCTGTCAAAGCAACCAACTGTATATCCGCTTTCACCACATCCAGAAACCTCCTCATTGGTCTTCCCCATTTTTTTTAGTCTGTCTTTTCCTGCTCTTTTTTCTTTCGTACCACTAGAGTCATCCTGTATACTACTGTTATATGCTGTCTGTTTTCCCCTGTAACCCTCTGGCAGTCTCACTTGCCTTTTCCTACCTCCGCTCCTATATGTCACACTGTGCTCCTCCGTCTTCTTGAAACATGTATTAACCACAGCCACAGGATAAAACAGTTTTTTATGTGTTTATTTAATTGAACCTAATATTAATATTCAATGTGCAGCACAAAGATGTCTTGTAAAGAAAAAGTCAAAATGGAGCTACATGAGTCTGCAGGAGGCAATGGATACCAGATGAGCTGGATTAGAAAGAGCACAGTAGATTAGAATAATCATTTTTCATACCATGGTGTTATTATAGGAATCAATATTAAATAATATATTGCAATGTATATGTACTTTAATATTTATTGCTAAGGCTGGTTTTATTATCGATTAGGTGCAAGTGTGATTAATGATGATTAAGAAGTGAATGGATTCATGCTGTTAATAGCTGATTGTGTGCTGCAGTGGAAAGCGGTGGATCAGGTGAGGAAATAGAGGTGGAGGTTGGAATCAAAGAGGGAGAAACTGAGGCAAAGGAGACAGCAAGTGTGCAGGTACCAGAAGATCATGAGCACCTGCCCCTCTAAAGGTACATGGCCCTGTTCAGAAAAAGCAGCACTGTCAACTATGTAGTTGATTACACAGTGTGGTATCGAACTCGATATGAAACTTGTTCATAAATAGGTTTATTGATTTAAGATAACCATAAATAGTTACCAAGACCAGTCAGTTCAGTATGTGTACAGACCGATTACACATATAAACTGTATACTCTATACAAACCAAAGACCAATTAGTGTCCATTAAGTCCTGTGGGAAATGAATGTATCCAAACATGATGCACTATAGATTTATGATAGTTCAAATATAAACAAAATCAATATCCAAGAAGGGTTGAGATTTCTGGAGGACTGAGACATTCAACTCTTCTTCTGCTTCTTTTTTATTCGGTTGTTCCCTCTAGGGTTCGCCACAGCAGATAATCTGATTCAATCTTGCCCTGTCCTCTGCATCCTCCTCTGTCACACCAACCGACTGCATGTCCTCTCTCACCACATCCAGGCATATCCTCTCTCACCACCTCCTCTTTGGTCTTCCATTTTTTTTCCTGCCTCCATCTCCATCATCCTTCTACCAATAGATCCACTATCTTTCCTTTTCACGTGTCCAAACCAACTCCACCTGGCCTTTTCTATTTTGTCCCCAAGACGTCAAACCTGCGTTTTCCCACTAATGTGCTTGAAATACATATTCACCACAGACATTTCCATCTTTTTCACAAAATCTACCACCATCTGTTCTTCTACAATTCTGTCCTTAATACCTACCTGCCCATCACCTCCTCGTCTCCTCCGTTCCCCTCACCAACATGGCCGTTTAATTCTGCTCCCTGGGAATACTCTCCATCACTTCATCCAACTCACTCCAGGAATTATCTTTTTCTTCCAACTCACAACCAGCTTGTGGGGACTAAGCCCTGACAACGTTTATCATCACACCTTCATTTCCTGCTTCATACTCATCACTCTATATGTCAATCTTTTCACCTCCAGAACACTCTTCACATACTCCTCCTTCAGAATCACCCCTACCTCATTTGTCCTCTCATCTACTACATGATAAAACAGTTTGTACCCTCCACCAATGCTTCTAGCCTTGCTGCCCTTCCACCTGGTCTCTTCGACACAGAGTTCATGGCATCTACCTTCCTTCTCTCCATCATATCAGCTAAGTTTCTACCTTTTGGTGTCATTGTGCCAACATTTAATGTTCCTACCCTTACTCTAAACTCCTGCCTTTCCTCATCTCTCTATTTCTCCTGGCATTTTTCCACCCTCTCAATCTTCTTTTACTTTGACCAAAAGTAGCATAGTTCCCTTCGGCACTGTGCTGGTTAACATTGCCAGTAGCAGTTGTTGCTAACCCAGGCCGGAACAATCCGGTTTGGAAATCGGTTTTCTATTCCGTACATTTATTTGGCATAGGTTTTACGTCGGAAGCCCTTCCTAACACAGCCCTCTCCATTTAAACTGGCTTGGAATCGGCACCGGAAGCCCACTGGCTTGTGACACCTTATTTGCTGGGTTAACCAAATTCAACTCTGTCTTGTTTTAACATTTGTCCATAAGTAGACAAACATACATGATGAAAATCAAGCAACTAAAGCAACGCCGTCTTTTTGCCTAAATCTAACTTTCTATGAACTTTCTATGTTTATTTTCATTACAATGACACCTCAGGTCACCTGGCTATAAATCTGCAGTAAAAATCAGTGTATGCATTGTTTTTAAGTTGACATGCTGGGTTGTGTTAGTGTGAAGATGTTTGTGAAGACAACAAAGGGTTTACAATATATAAATGGATGAATTCCAATGACTTAAATCTCAATAGGGAACTATTGAACTACTATGAACTACTATGTGCATAACCAGAGAGTGACTGGTGAAAAATTTGATTAAAATGTCTTGATACACAGTTCTGTCACAACAATCAAAATGCCAACATTCTAAAAAGGCTGGATGGCAATAATGCTCACAAAATTGCATGAATGACAAATACATAAATTCTTCATTTTGGCTCAACTTAAGTCAAATAATGGCATCCCAGCTTCTTTATAGGTTCAACTTGTAAGATAATAAAAAGGGATATTTACTATATCCAGCTTGAAAGAGACAATCTTAATGTGTGTAATGAATTTGCCATCTGAAGATTGATATAGTCAAACATGAAGAGAATACTAAAAAACAGAAAACAGTGACAGTTAAATTAAAAATGCATACCATTCATGTACAAATTGTGAATGTATTGTGTGTTTTTTGTACTTTGTCAATAATAATAAAAAATAGCTGATACGTAACAAATATACTGCAAATTCTTGACTCTTAGAAATAACATTCTTTGGTATTTATAGTAGCTCTCTATGACATGGAAGAACACAGTAAAATTGGAAAGCAGGGGTTTGGAGTCATGCTGTTTGTCAAACATGGGAGAAACGGCTACCCTTTAAAGAGCAACAGACATTTTTCTAGGTCCCTAAGGAGAATAAACAACCAACATTAAGGTTAAAGACGGCCTTAGTAATAAGTAACCAATACAGAATATTGATTTTTATGTGTATTGACGTACAGAAGTCTCTAAACCTGAGCAGCCCACAAAAAATTTTACTTTAAGAAAAGTCTTCAATAGCATGCTTTGTACAGGAAATCCTACTGATTTAACTCCCCAAAAGTAATCCGATGTTATATCTGAAAATTGTTTTTCGAAAAAAAAAGAAGCTCCGGCTAAAGAGTAAAATATATATATATATATATATATATATAACACAGCATAGGTCTTCTTTAGTTGATTCATATGAACCAATTTTGGGCCAAATCGGACCAACTTTTGATGGCAAAGCGCCCCTTAGTATTAACAATATACAACACACCATTCTCAAAATATATTCAATTCTTCCTGACTTTAAGGTAAATGTGGCAAAAAAAAATTGAAAACGATCAATGATATAGCTTTTGAGTTATCGCGTCAGCACAATGGATCTGTGGTGGACGCGGCATGACGATTCCATAATATCCCAACTTTGATATAATTACACACGGGCACACAATCAACCAACACAAAAGCGGTCTGGACTATCCTAGTGTCTGGAGATAATATACATCTAGTATAAATAATGTGTATAAATCAAAAAACATGATGGGGGGCTGGTGTTCAAAATCAAATAAAATCATGAATTTAAGAAAATGCACTTTTCACTTCCATCATACAAAAAACCTTTAACTATGAACCTACAATTAATAAACGATAATAACCATAATCACATATTATTTAATGTATAGATGCCAGAGGTTTTTAGATATATATTTTCGATGTGCATATCTCACCCGTTGAGGTTATCAATTTTTTTATTTATGCCTTAAAGAAATTTTACTGTAAATATTATATCTGCTCAGTCGTTCTTTAACACTGGTGGTGCAATCGGACTAGAGAAATAAGAGGGAGTTTGACTTAATCTTCTATCTCACTTCACTGGAGTGAACATTATTTTTGGAAAAATTCATGGTTTGCCCCCCACACCCAAAACACATAATTCAGGCCTATAGAATATATATATATATATATATTCGGTTTTTGCCATCAAATGACTTTCCATCAAGCCCACACATTTATGCAATTATTTCACCATTTGTCATACATGCAGCCCGGCGCCTAACACTTAATATGGATTTAGCTATGCACTTATGTGGCCAAGCATAAGAGCTTCAAAGTGAAATTAATGGAGAAAAAAAAAATCCATGACGCTGCATTTGTATTGAGGTGATTTTTTTTTCTTCGACTTGTATTAGGAAGAAAAATCTCACCAGTAGTCTTTAAAAGGAGCATTTACCTAGCTATTTCATAAATATTCAGGAGCATGAGAGGTTTTTACCAGGGAAATGCTGCCGTTTCTTGTCTACCTCTGAAACGTGACAGGAGCGCACCCCTTCACCTCTAGAACAACACAAAGTTATTAATTAAATGCAGTCGGCTCAGCCCCACCCGTCCATAAACATTGGAGGCCGCATGCACCCTACTACATTAATATGCAAATTGGAGTAAGGGCTGTGATCACGACACTTAACTGATTCAGTTCAATTAAATTAATTTCCCCCAAACAAGCAGCAGGAGCTGCTGAAGTGGTGAATGGGTTCTACCATTATCTTTGCATATTAATGAACCTTTATCAATTTTACATTAATTACAAGAAGCAAGAAGACGAAAGGGACGGGGAATGTTGACACTGCCCCCATGTGGCAGACCTCCCTGCTCTGTGGTCACAGACATTAACTGGACTGACCATCACCAGAGCACCCCTGGGACACAGAAGGACCTGGATCTCCATCTAATTTGCCCTCCCTTCAAAAACCCAGTCTCATCTATCAAACGCTCCATACTCAGCTACAGTTGTGGTCGGCGTGATCAGGTTGTTGCAGTATGAGCAACAGGTGATGTAACAGCAACCGGCATGCTGCAGTCTCTGAGGAGCAACTTTCTCAAACTACTGATCACTTGTGAGAATATCAGAATGCATACTCAGCTTGAATTACACACAAAGTGCTTTTCTACTGATGAACGCGCACACACACTTACAGAGACCCACCCGATAGTCTATTGTCAAAATAACTTTCTACAAGTTGAAAACTAATTGTAGAAATAATCTTCTAATTATAGGGAGATCAAAAATGATTACATTTGATCATTGGAACGATCCAAGGATCAAATCGAAAATCAGGAGCCGTGACAATAGAGGTAAGCAATTCTTCCTGGGTGTCGCGTGGGACACTTTTTTTGTTTTTGATTGTCCTGCCTTCTATTTGTATCTGGAGGTGACCTTGGGTAAAGACAAGAAGAGAAGGACATTAGAAAACCAACAAGCGTCGTTATAGCAATTACCAGTAAATCAAGGGCCAGAGGGAGCAATTATGTGCTCTGTGTTTACAATTCTGCATAGGAGAAGGTGAAGAAGAACATACATCAAAAAGAAAATTGAGCTTGAGGCAAATATAGGAAAGTTGGAGTGCAGGATGAGGAGAGGAGGCAAAGGTAGGGTTAAATGGTCAGAAGTGGCAGTTGGCAGTTATGTTTGTGATAGTAGGAAGATGAATTTCAAGGGCAGAGAAGTGGACTTGTCAGTGTATGCTAGTGAGTAAAAGTGGAGGAGCAAAGTAGCTAGAGGCACAGCTGCAACCTCCAGTGTTTACAGTAACTGCATTGGTGATTAGATAGATTTCTAATACAGCATCCTGCTCCTCTGTGGCATGGATTAAGCTTGAGCTGATCTGAAGAGAGAATGAGAGAGAAACTGAGAGAGAAACAACAGTGACAAACTCATAAACAGATCTGGTAAAGCTTTAACACTCAGACGAACAGACAAATGCTGTCAAGGCTGTCGGGTTATGTAAAACAAAAGAATCAGCCTCTCTCCCCTGCACTTTAATTATTCATGTCAGTATTTGTTTGACTTTCAGAAGGGAGTAGGAACCGCACACACACAGGCCACCAAGTGGATCAAACCATGCCTGCTGCAACAGGGGAACAAGCGATGAAAATGCCAGACCATGCACTGATGCAGAGACAGAAAGAGTGGAGGCTGAATGGGAACAGCTAAGGGCAGGATGTGAATAAAGCAGTAATCTAAAATTTACTGGAGAATGAGATGCCTGTGGACACAAACAGAACAAAATAAAAGATTTAAAGTTTGCATCCTCTGCCTGCTCGGCATAAACAGTCAAGATGTGACCTTGTTTTACATCTCTTTTAGAAATAAAATTGTTGATGTTGACCAATGGCCACAAAAAGTTCATGATCATTGAGATGAAATCATTGTTAGACCTTTCACTATGAGTCAGCTGGGCAGAGTTTTGCAAAGTGATAACATGACATAACATGTGGGAGCTAAATGACTGCAAAGTGTATCTTTGTATCTTTTTTTATTTATTATTATGAAGTTAACAATTAGACTCCAAATGAAGACAACAAAACTTCTGAGAAAGTAAGACAACATTTTTTTACTGTTTTATCATTTTTGGGCATTTATTGTTGTAAAATCAGGACTCCTGATCAGGGCCTGATCTAATGCATGATGGTGCAGAGATAAATGAACAACAAACGATGAATGCTAGTAAGACTGCAGGTAAATACATTTATTGTTATGGCATAATAGGCATCACTTTATAATAATTGAGCCACCACCTCTGAGTTATTGAAAGAGAGAGAGGGGGGGGGGAGTGCAAGGCAGTCAACCAAGCATGTCAATGAAAAGAAACTCCCGGTTTTTACTAACAACATTTATTACCAAACAGACATGCACTCACAAACATGTTGGTCGGATTGTTCTCAACTTTCCTCCCATAACTCCAATCCTCTTTGCTATTTTCTCCTCTTATGCTGTAAATGTCCATCCGACACTCTTCTTCACTCTCTTCTGGCCCAACCCTGACTGACCGTCTTATTTACTCTTTAATGTTGTCGGAAATTCAGTTCTGCTTTGAGGCTGATGCTGGGTTTTGCTTCCTGATAGAAGGAGAAATCAAGCCAAAAGGGGAAGTGGAGAAAAAGGACTCTTCGATTCTTAACTCATACACACAACCACAGCCGGTTCCCCACTTTTTTACAAACAAACATTGCGCCGAAAAGGCAGTATTTATCAGCGGCTGGTAGTTTCCACAGCATGAAGTTGTGCAGAGGAGCATACGGCTCATTTCTTCATATGTCTTGCATATGCATATCCATGCATTCCATTTACAGCTAATGACACAAGAAAACATGGTGCAAATTTGATGTATAATTAAAATGATGCGGTCATTGAGACATAATTGGCATTAATGTGTGTTTGAAATGTTTTAAGTTGACACGTATGTTTGTCTCATGACTGCTCTTGGTGTCTGTGCATGTTAAGAAAAGGACGAGAGGCATGAGGAAATTCAAAACTTTTAAATGTGCGCTTTATGTATATGCAGGAATGTATTATATCCATATAGTGGAGGAAACACAAGCACACATCTGAGAGATGTGGTAAGTGAAATGTGAATGTGGGGTGGCTTACATAATGAGTGAGAGATTGAGGTCATCTTGCATCCTGATATTTGTGACAGATGTTGGAGATCTTTGCAAAGGCACTTCATAAAGTTTGCTATTTAATCACCTCTCTATTTCCCACACATGTCAAAGATGTGACACTATTGGGCCAGGCATCACTGAAAATCTACAGCTTCTTGAATAATATGATAAAACACAATGAGTTGAGAAGGAATCCTTTTGATCTCTGAACATTATAATTAATCATTAATACAGCACAGTTGCTAACAGATTGCGTGCTGTTAAAAGTTGAGATTCAATTCCCATTTCCAAAACCCAAAATAATGTCATTAATTCTTGGTGTGACTTTGATTTACTAGTCGCAGCTAAGAATCTTCTTTGTTAGGGCAGTAAAAATTGAAAAATTTGTTTTCATGTTGGTAATTATTTATTTTATCTTTCACGTTGCTGAAAAACTGCTGTCCTGAACTCACTTAACAGAAACTACGATCTCTAAAAATAGACTCGGATCGGATTCACATTACCTCTCACAATTTGTCCCACTTTCTGTACCAATAATATCATGTTTCTTCTATAGTTAAGAAAGAGAGGATCCAGAGCAACAAAGAAATAGATTGTTGCTCCTTGTATCTATCCCTCATAAGATTCCAAAGAATTAATGACCAGTTGACCAGTACATTAAGTTAGTCCAAATGTCGGGCATTTTCCGATGAAAGAAAGAAAGAAAGAAAGAGAGAAAGAAAGAAAGAAAGAAAGAAAGAAAGAAAGAAAGAAAGAAAGAAAGAAAGAAAGAAAGAAAGAAAGAAAGAAAGAAAGAAAGAAAGAAAGAAAGGGATTGTCATTAAACATGCAAAAACACCCGGGTAAATTTGAAGTAATTGCAGAAATGATTGATAGATGAACTGGAACATTGAAATTAGCACAAAGATCGTGTGGCTAAACTCCCTCTTGTTCTTTTTGATTGTTCCACATTCACCCATAAAAGCAGATCTCAATTGGATAAAAGGCCAGTTAAGGTGCTTTGTGTCTGCAAGTGCTAATTAAGAACTACACAGGGTATCCGTGGCAATAAGCACAGTAAAAGCTTCTTTTCCTTTTTCAGAGTCATTTACTAAAAAATAAATCATATATAATTGGCTCCAAATGCCATGTCTCTCTCAGAGCATCAACAACCAACTCCCAGACTCACTTTGAAGCAATTTATGCCAGCATCAGATGTAGCATCAACAGTGGAAAATTTGATATTTTTGCAGCATCACCAGGGGAAATTTTGACAATTTCTGCCGTATACAAATGAATGGTCAAACAAAAACTTGCTGCAACTAATATGGAAAGGTAAAGTTACACTATCTAATTTTATTTTTTTTCTGATCTTTGTATCAGAAATGTCCACAAAATGGTTTGGCAGAAACATATTGTTTGTTCTTGATTCGGCTCATTCAAATTTCAATTTGGTGTGGAGGAAGGCAATAAGAAGAAAGGAGAGAGCAAGATATATAATGTTGTGAAAGGCAAGGCATCAGAAGTCCGATCACTGATGGAGGACAGTAGTTTGTCTCTGTCTGAGCGGTACTCATTCTATTTATCTTTAAGGTGTGATTTAAAAAAAGAAAATACTGATTAATTTCTCCCCAAAGACACTGTATGAAATAATATCAAACAAGCAAGCCAAAAATTGTATTTAGTGACGTTCTTAAATAGCCCAAATGCAATTTAGGGTAAGCCATTAGAGCCAAGATTGCATCACCAAACCCTGTCACACTTACAGTGACATGCAGTAACTGTAATGGTCGAATAGACGTGTTGGAAGGGTTATAAGTTACACCCGAGCCCTCAAATGTAGGCTATTCAACGTGTGAAGAATCAGCTTCTGCCCTTTCAGTCTTTAATAAGTATAATGTGAACAAACGTAAGATAAACTGTGGTAGAATAAGTGACAAAAGGGATTTGGGTCAGCAAGGCTCAGCTTCAACATGAATTGAGCTGGAGTATGAGGTGAAAAGCAAAAGTGATGGGAAGGAGGGAGCTCACATTGTAAGTGTGTGTGTATACCGAGGTACAGAGAGGTACGAGAGGTACGAGAGGAGAAAGTGAAAAAATGAGACCCAGCAGAAAAGGAATTGCCCAATATTGTTAACGGTGAGTGCCAACTAAATTGCTGACTCATGTACACCTTACAATTAAATGCCAGGAATTCCTGGCAACCCTGCAGTGATTGAGCTGCTGCAACAGCTCCACACTGTTATATGTTATTTTTAGGATTTAATCTTCCCGTTCATAAAGTGACTAACACAGGTAGAGAGGGATCAAAACGTTGCTCGAGCTCCAAGGTCTCATTTCTCATAGAAATTGGAAGAGAGCATGTAAAAGTGATTCAGAAGAATAAAAATGGATGAAAATAATACATTCTATTGAGGCCTAACAGTGTTATTTCAGATTTAAGCTTGGCTGATTAAAATATTGATTCAATATAGAACCACTTTTGTCCAGGACATATAAACATAGTAACCCTGAGGCAGATTCTCGGTGGCAGTAAATTGCCACCCTGACAATGCTGCATGATAAGCAAGGCTGTATAATTGCCAACAGTCTCCACATATTGTTGGTACAGCTATATAACCGAGTTGAGTGCAGTCACCTAGGATGGAGTGGAATGTAATCTCTTGAATGGGACAAATCTTTAAAATAAAACTCATTTCTTCCCCCTTGACATTGTGCTTGGTCTGCAATAATTAGGATTTGCAGCATCTACTCTGACACTCAGGGCCACCAGTGAGAGAAAGGATTTATTATTCACATTACAATAGTCCACATACACACACGTATACACACATGTGCCAGCTGTACTTTTTCATACATAGACATTTACTGTCTCCTCTGGCTTGGTCCTTTAGCATTCCCATATAGGCTCTTAGGCTGTGTGGTAACGAGATGTAAGAGTCTGCTTAACAGCACCTACATAGTCAGACGACCCTACTAAACTGGAGGCGAGATCAGCCAGACAGTGACTAGGAAGATCGGACATCAACGCATCCTGAGGGGAAAATCCACATAACATTTATAAGTAATATTAGGGCTTTTATTTGAAAGGGTGTCGAAAACATTGCTGTTTAGGGTGTCTCATCATAATTTTTTTTTTAAAAAGACATATTTCTACATTCCATGAAACACAAAGAGTGGCTTGAGATCAGTTCTTGATTTACCTTTGAATTAGTTTATTTGTTGTAATTGCATTATTTCAATCAGGAGAGAAAAGTAAAAATACATGTAGTTGACGGATCGTGGATATTATGGAATCATCATCGATCCTTTGTTTTAATGCAATAACTCAAAAATCATATCATGGATCATTTTTTAATTTTAGACCAATATAGACCTTATAGGGAAATGAAGAACTGGAGTGGTTTTGGGGAAAGTTTGCTTGTATATTTTTGACTCGGGGGAGATTTATCTTCACAATTGTCAAGTCCTAATATCTCAAGTGTTGGTCCCGTTTATTCCAAATTTGGTGCATATGAATTGACTCAATGAGATCTGTCATGGATTATTGTTCAATTTTATAACGACATAAACCTTAGTGCGAGGAAGGGAAGAAGTGGATTGATTTTGGAAAAAGGTCATTTTTATATTTTTGACACTAGGGGAAGCTTTAGCTTCCAACATTTTTTGCCCATAATTTTTTGACCGTTGGTCCATTTTATTCCAACAATATGAATGGACTCAAGGTCAATCATATTGTACTCCAAACTTACTATTTTACTCACAAGGGGGAGCTTTCTTTACCAAAAACACCGTTTTGGACATAACTTCAAATTTCATTGAAGAAGTTCAATCGTGGGTTGCTTATATAATGCGGGGGATTGGCGACTTTTCGGCGATATACGCTTGCATTTGGACGATAACATAGGTCTAGTTTCAACTGATGATATTCGATAATTAGTTTGTCAGAAAAAGTTCTTGGAGCCTAAATTCTGTGGTGAGAATGTGATGGAAAGGTATCGGCCCCGAGAGGATAGAAGATTCACTATAAGCCCTCTCGGAGTCCTGTTTCTGTTGGTGGTGGCTGATGACTGAGACTGATGAGTGTGTTTGGTTAATCTGTGAAGACTGGGTGGTGGTGGGTAGGAGATCGGCACACAAAGAGAATCCTGTTTAAAAAGACAGCAGCAGGGTTATAACAATGAAGACGTGTCACTGACCTATATGAGAGGCTGATGGAAATGACAGGCTGATGGAAACAGCTGATATCTCAGCGGCGATAATGCTTCGAGGAGTTGGGTGCCAACCGCCGACAAGTGCCCAGAAGAGGTATACGACAAAGAGGGCATGCGCGGAAGTGACTTTTCACCTATCTAACCTTCCAAATATGTTAAAATCTTTCAAAGTTGCAATGAATAAATCACTCTCCAATGCAGAACGATAATGTTTTGAAGTCGCCATATTTAAAATGCGTTGGGTCACTGAAAAAAGTCAGCCGGAGTATTTCGTCACGACGCAGGGCATACCCAGATACAACTCAAACGGAAAGCTTTCCGATACAGCGTTTACATGCAGCGACTGGCAAACGGAAAAGCTTTCCGAAAGGACTTAAACTACCTCCTTGCAAAGGAATGAAATCTCCTTTGGAAAAGTTCTTTCCATTCTGAAAGGGGTGTTTACATGCAGCATTTTCTTTCCTATTAGAAGTCTTTTCCGAATCTAATCAGAATTAGGATGTCCATGTAAACCCATCTATAGATAGAAAGCCCACTTAGGATAGCTGCAGGTTATCAGGGCCTTCTTGATATGAGCAGGTTCCTTCTCTTTTCCCTCTGCCTTCTTGGGGATGTTATCAGCCCGATGGTGTAAGGTTCAGATTTCTCCCACTTTGTGTTCCAGTGGGTGTTGGGGGTCAAGAACCGGGAATTGTTCTGTGTGTGTAAGTTTGCTCTAGACTTTAACGTTGAGTCTACCGTTACCCTCAACTTGTGCGTCAAAAAAAGGGCAGCGAATGCTCTTTGCTGTCCTCCCTTTTGAACTTGATGTTGCGGTCAACGGCGTTAATGTGATTTGTGAAGGCCTCAAATTCACTGGCCTTGATTTTGACTCATGTGTCATCCATGTACCTGAACCAGTGGGTAGGTGTTTACCCATGAATGGAAGTTAGAGCCATCTGTTCCACCTCCTCCCTGTAGAGGTTGGCCACGAAGGGAGATACTGGAGAACCCACGGCGCAGCCTTGTTTTGTGTGAAAGAACAGTCATTGTTTCTAAGTAGGTGGTTGCCAGGCAGAGGTCGAGTAGCATACATATCTGTTCCAGTGTGAAGGTTATTCTATCTTCCAGAGTGCTGTCTTGCAGGAGTCGCTTCCTGACAGCTTCCACTGCTTTCGAGGTGGAAATACACATGAATAAGGAAACAGGGGTCTTTCTAACCAGGGGTGCTAGGATTGTAACCAGGTGTTTGGCAATGTAGTAGATGACTGAATTTATGCTGTGTACAATGGGTCGGAGTGGAATTCCTTCCTTATGTATATTTGTAAGTCCAAATGGAAGGATGTTTTCATCTTGGCGAGAGAGGTCACAGCCTTTCTCTCCAGTGGTGTAAGGTTTGAATTGGGGTATTTTGCACAGGAAAGTGCTGCAGATACCTTCATTCTCAGTTGTTCTTCTTAGCTGATTCTGTAGCTGTGATGAGGTCCACAACAGGTACATGTTGTGGGGACACTGAAAAATTGAGGCCATTTGCTAAGATGTCTTTCTCTGTTTGGTTAAGGATCATGTCTGACAAGTTCTTTACCCATCAGTTTTGGAGATTTGCTGGTGTGGTTCCATCAGGATTCTGTCCATTAACTTCTGTGGTTTCTGGAATGCAATTATTTTTTGTTATTTAATCTTAAAAAGATGTAGGCGTGTGCCCAATTGGAGCAAGGTTTATCAAGAAAACCGGAATTTTGAAGAAAAAAAGGAGAAGTAAAAGACAGTCATTTTGATCAGCATGATAAATTATACATACCGCTGAGGGGAGTGATGGGCTCTCCAAAACATCTGTAAAAGCTTCTATGAATCTGAAGACACGGGGAAATTAGTTTGCATATGGGCTTATGAACTCATTAATGTGATAAACAGAGTTACGTTAAGCATAGGATTGTTTTATTAATCTCAAGCAGTTTTTTCAGATGAACAACAAAAAATGTATATATTTTCGGTCGGTCCATTCAGAAAGCAGCTCCAGCCCTGCAAGACAGCACTCTGGAAGATAGAATAACCTTCACACTGGAACAGATATGTATGCTACTCGATCTCTGCCTGACAACCACCTACTTAGAAACAATGACTGTTCTTTCAGACAGAACAAGGCTGCGCCATGGGTTCTCCAGTATCTCCCTTTGTGGCCAACCTCTACAGGGAGGAGGTGGAACAGATGGCGTATGATAAAAATTTGCAGAATTGTTCAAAATTTGTTTGCTGAACTAAGCTAACAGTGTATGCAATAATTTAAGTCAATTTTTAGCCAAAAACTGCACTTGGCTCTTACTCAAACATATAAACGAGGATCTAAAATTAGGCATTCAATTCACATATCATTGCCAAACTATCAGCCTGCATCCCCCAAAGCAAACCCTGGTAATAGTATAGAAGCATGATTATAGGGTGCAATGACATATAGCAAAGACCTCCCTATAAAACTGAAATAAGGCAAACAGTTAACATTATTATCATATAATAACCATTATAAGGTTTAGGCGTTTCAGCCGTTGATGCATAATACTGAGAAAGATGAGTATAAAGAGACTCACATAGGAGCACCTCACCACGCGGCTGAAAGCCCAGAATGCATCAACACAAGCACAAGCACACCAGTTTTTTCCTCCACAGTAAGTGCATTATGAGCCACTCATACATCTGAGGTAAAGAAACAGTCATTCACTTTGCCTTGAAAATTTTGTTTGATGAGGCTAAAAACCCAAACCATCCCTGAATGTGCGTCAGTAAAAGATAGCCTCTGTGTTCTTTGAAAATTCACAGCTTCTCGCTTATCCTCAGACAAAGGAACTGGGCAGAATGAGAGGGACATTGGGGTGCTTACAAGTTTGAAAGAGAGAGTTTGCAGTAAAAGTGCTTCCCTCCTGTCCCCTGCTCAACTCTAATAGGACCGAGGCATCCATGAATGACCAACCATCTGAATGGGACATCTCTGTCACTTCAGGACCTTTTCTGGTTTCCTGTCATATAAGTTGTGCGTACACCTCAAATCGATAAAGGTAAGCAGTTTGTATGGAGAAAAAAGGTCTTTTATGGATCTGCTGCCCATTCGCAGAAGCCTGGTAGCTGTTGACATGTGCTGGTGGATCTCATTTAGTTAGAGAATGAGCTCATAAGACGGAGTGTGACACAACTCACTGATTTCCCATTACTCAGGAACAAACAATTATTTGTTTCTGAGTGTTTTTCACAACTTACCAAGCAGTTAAGCTGTGTCAAATGATTCCTGCCTGTGTTCATTAAAGAGAAAAAACACCCTGGCCAGCTCTCTTGCTTTGAACACGTTTTGCACTCACCCCAAGCCCCCTATTCCCAGAAACAACTTAGACCTGGGCAGTTGTCCATCAGAGTCCAATCACAGGTGAGGGGAGGGATAGAGAGAGAGCAAGAAGCTTGCATAACCAGCCATTTTATTTAACATACTGCTTCCCAAGAAGTCGTTATCTTTTGCCTGACTGCCTTCAGGCAAACCGCCAATCCCAAGACACGTGCCGCTCTCTCCTCTTCATCTATTAAAAAGTGTGAACTATGTCCGCATCGAGACATTTTTGCCACTTCCACAAGCTTTGAAGAGTTCCATGCAGGAGAGGTTGAAGATATTTAAAATCCGTAATATACAAAGGCAAGTGGAAACAGCGAATGGAGGATTGTTAGCTCATTGCTCACACATCTATGCTAAGTTGGTTCCTATGTTTTTTCTGCAGAGAAGTAATGGTTCTGTTGGCCTAAAGGCAACCACACATCCTGTGCTTTAAGTATTTACCATGCATCCCTGCATATCATGCATGAGCATGATAACAGAGTAGCAGCATGTCTTGGGGTCTGACTGGAGGTTGGAGAGCATTGCATATTCTAACAGAGAAGCCAATTAGCACTTGCAGCGATTGCTCGTTGAACCTGCACAGTGCAGAGGTCTCTGTTAAATTATGATACAAATGCAGACTTGCTAGGAGGGATCAGAGTGCTTGCAAATCTCATCATAGACACTTAAAGCGACCAAACAGAAGACAAGGTGCAAAGAAACATGAACAAAATATGTTTTATAAAGGGAGCGGAACAAGTCTACTTCAAAAGATAGCTACAATGCTAGCCCAAGGTTCTAAAAGCTAATATTTGCCTAAGCTTGAACGGATCCCTCAATAAAGACTGTTGTTTAATAGATGTTGACACGGCAAATAACTCAGTCCTTCAGCCGACACATTTCTTATTTATTAGAAACATAACCCCTGAGAGAATTAATTCCTGTTATATGGACATTGTTTAATCTGTTAGCCTCGACACCACTATTAAACTTCAGATCCTGCCAGTGTAAAGACATGACTGAGATATTACCTGATTGGAGCCAAGAGCTAAGTTATATCAGCAGAATGAACTCCAAACATAGATTGAGTGAAAAATGGGAACTGGCAGCAGTGGCAGAAATGTTTTTTTTACCACATTGTTGTGCTTGAACACATAGTGTTTTGAAATATGTCTACAATTTCATCTCCTATTTGATCTCAGTTGCAAGACTGAATCAATATTATTTCAGAGTAGCAATTTCCATTGAGCCCAATAAATTCAAACCAGATTTAATTATAACTTGGACCTGGATCATACTTCCATTTGCGGTAGATCTTATCAGGATATCAGCTTGTATTAATAGCCCTTCTCCTGCAATGGAATCCCTCAAAGATCTGGATCCAGATTTTGATCCAGATCCACACCAAAATCTAAACCCCAGAAAAACCATCAGTGACCTCTGCTGTCAGAGCACATGTCTTAAGCCAATCATACCTTTTATCAATATCTGCAGCTTCTACCTTCAGTCCGTCTGTTAGATTGTATTCCCATACCTAAAGATCATGTGCTGAGGATAAAGCCTGTACTGATTATCTCACCTGGCCTCTAATGAAAAGATTCATTGCAGCTCCAGTGAGGGTGAATCTGCGCCAGCGTTGACATTTAATCCATGCCAATTTATCACTACAGCAGCCCGCCATCAGTGGAGACTACTGGATGGTGTACAACCTGAGTATGGCCGTCTGGAACAGACAGAGCAAATTACATATTTATTGTGTTACATCAACACAAGGGGAATTCATGTGTTTGTAACGGGTGTAAGACAGGAGTGTTTTTATTGTATCTAAAAGAAGAAAATCATAAAGCAGGCGGGCCACATTTTTTAGTTTGCATAGATATAATCATTAATATTATTATTTATTATTATTATTATAATTGCTATTATTAATTATTATTATTATTATTATTATTATTATTATTATTATTATTATTATTATTCATTACCACATTTGCATCATTTAGATAATAGCTGATGATAGTAGAAAATTGATTTGTTTATGGAAGAAGTTCAAAAGGGCCCAAGCCTGAAGGAGTTCTCTTGGTTCGAGTGCCATAGCTGTCAAATATGATATTTTCCCCAAATCATTTTTATCCCACAGGACTATCCTCTGCAACCCCTCTGATGGTAAAAAAAAAACACAGGTTATAATTTTTCTGTAATTCCCTACAGGCTCACTTCTCTGGCATCTCTTTGATGGATTTTCAGTTAATTCACCCGAGGCGGATGATTAAATATGTGCTGCAGAAAAGTATTACACGAACAGATTACAAGAGTTATGGTCCAATAAAAACCTTGTTTTGGATGTTGTTCAAACTCAAGCTGTCATGATGGGGGAAAAATAGAAACTTGATATATTTTTACTAATGTGAGGATAGACCATTATCGGACAATTAGATCTGCAGAAAAAATGATTGGATCCAACCTGCCCTCAATCCAGGACTTACACTTACTTCCAGAATCAGGAAACGGACAGGAAAGATCACTGCAGACCCCTCACAACCCGGACACAACCCGTTGGAACTTCTTCCCTCTGGCAGGCGCTACAGAACACTATTCGCAAAAACTACCAGACACAAGAAAATTTTCTACCCACAGGCCATCAACCTGACGGACAATCAAACCAGTGTCCGTGTTCTACAATAACCTGGTTCACCCCATTACACAATAAATACCTCCAACTGTCATTACTCTGACATCTTTGCACCTTCATATATATATATATATACATATTAATACATATATATTTAAATGTATATAGACTGTACACAAGATTACTTCCATTTAGTTATAGCTTGTATATTTCTTTATTGCCTTGTCCATTTAATTAAAAATTATTTATATAACGTTCGTACTGTGAGAGCACAGATAACCGGAGTCAAATTCCTTGTATGCATATACATGGCCAATAAAGCTGATTCAGATTCTGATTCTTATACCGGGGGAGAATGCAAAGAAATCATTTGAGCGGTAATCCCTTAGTTTTCTACAACCCCTCAGGTACACCTTTGTCACATTTTGTACTGCACCCAGTCAATTCCATCAAACAAGGTTTGGCCCTTTGTTCATGGATCAGTTAAGCTTACACTTAACACGTAAAAGGAGAATAAATGTATTCAATTTGTCCCCGAAAGATTCTGAGAATTTTAGTTTCCTGCGAATAAGAAACAGCTATTTCTGGCATGTGGCTACCTTATGTAGAATATACCTGAAGTCCACAGTGATACTTTTACAACTCATCTTCATGACCAAAATATTCACTGCCATAATGTATCAAGCAACATTTGCTACTTTTTTTTTTTTTTATCTTAGCAGCCTCACCCTTCCTTCCCTCACTCCCTCATCTGTCTTCTTACTCCCAGCTCAGGGCTCTCTGAGACCCATGACCCATCAGTTCTGCCAAGACCTCTAAGGGGCCATCCATCACCAGGTCCGCGCAGTAACCTGGGGATAGATTTCCTCTCCCGTTTACCACTCATCAATCACCAGGGGCTACTGTACATACTCAAGCAGGCTGCAGAAGGTGACAAAGGCCAAGCAATGTCATTCACTAGGCCAAGTACGCACTCATCTTGATTCTTTGTCCAAGTCAGGAAAATAACAGTAGCACTTCTGCATTGGCTCATTGAATTATTCCGTCATTTCCTTCAAACATGAAACAAACAAAATTCAGATTGATTCTGCTTTATTGTCACAAATATTATATTTTATGTGAGGCACGCATTCGTATGGTCACAAGCCAGTGTACCTCTGGGCCTGCTCCCAAGCCCGGAAAATTGGAAGGATTGCATCAGGAAGGGCATCGGGCGTAAAACTCAAGCCAAATCCATACTTAACACAAAACGGACTTCCAAACCAAATCATTTGGGGACGGGGTTAACAACTACTGTCACTGGTAATTTATTGGTGAACTAGGCATATGCTGTTGTCCAAGACAACAACGGTATGTCCCTGAAAGAGTCCCCCCAGACTGAACTCCTCAAATTAAAGATGAAGTTGGGTCCTTAAAACAATATTTTCATAAAAAGTGAGTAGAATAATGAATAAAATTTAGTAAGTAAGTAAAATATGATAGGGTAAGAGGTGTGGAAGTTGTGACCAAAAAGTGTTTTTCGGGAAAAAAGAAGCTCCCCCCAGTGAGGAAAGTACTAATTATTAGAGTAAAATTTGATGTATACAAGATAGATATCGAGTCAATTCGTATTCACCCAATGTGGCCTAAATCGGACCAACGGTTGAAATTTGTGGCACAAAAATAATTGCCGATAAGACTCAACGTATTGTCCGAAATAATATGCAATCGAACTTCCCTAAAATTAATGTTCTTCACACTAAGCTCTATATTGGAGGAACATTTCAAAATGATGAGTTATTGACTTGACATGAAGATTCGCGGCGGCAGGCGTGGTAGTACGCGGCCTTGGCAATTCCATAATATCCCAGACTTTTTGGAGATATAAATAAATTGTTTGCATATCCTAATAGCCTTTATGTACATTTTTATATCCCTAAAAAGACAGGGATATTATTAAATACTTTTGCTACCAGAGATCCTTTGTCTTAACGGAATAACACAAAGCTGATATGATTCTTTTCGGATCATAATTTCTCTTCTATTTCGCTAATTTAATCCAATCAACTCCAGCAGATTTATCTTGTATACATCAAGTTTTACTCCATTGTTCATATTTTACTCACTAGGAGGAGCTTTTCTTTTTTTCTTTTTCTTTTTTTTTTACAAAAAACAGTTTTCGGACAATCAGCAGGATTGCTTTCACAACGCAGGGGTTTTGGTAAGTGGAAAGTGTTCAGATAGCAAAGCAGTATTGGCTGAAAGAAGAGTTACGCTGATTCAAAGATCTATCTTAAAATGGCTTACAAGCATTTTACGAATTGTACATTACCAGGTTTGTGATGTCGCTGAGGTAGATCAAAGAAATAAACGCATGAGTGACACTAAGTATGCAAAGAACAATGAGAGAAACCTAACTTGACTAAACTAGCCTGACCTAGAATTGAGAATAGAGACTTAATCGTTGGTGCAACAAAGACAAGGAACGGTAATGCAACAGAGTAGAAAGAGCAAAAAAAGGGAGAGAAGGGAAGAGACAGTAGTGATGAAGACGCAGGGTTGAGGTACCAACAGAAAACAGTGCTCCAAGTCACCGAACCTTACAAAAGGAGGATACAGGCTTTTGTCAGGGTGATGAAGCAGAGGCTGAGTGGAGTGGAGTCATCCACAGCCAGTTGTCCTATTGACACAGGCAGCACTGACTGGTTGGAAAGACAAAGATAGGTGCTGCCACCAACATCCTTACAATCAAAACTTCTAATTAATCAGTGCTATTTAAGGAAGCGCATTCGTCCCGGATGGCGGAGAGCACACAGATGAGAAAAATACGAACTGCACATCTTTGCTGCTGTGACCTACCTTTTCTCTATGTTGCCCCAGGCAGAGCTATTTTCTCTCTGCATATACGGTAAACACCTGTCACAATTCTATAATGATTTCATCAAACTGACATGTTTTTTTGTCTAACATATATATTGTTATTATTTTTCCTATTCATGCAAGCTTTTAATGTGAAACTATAGGAGGACCCTCAGTGAGGGAATAATAATACGAAGGCTGCAAAAAAAATCCTGGATATGCCTCTAAATCTATTCACCTCTATTTCGTTCCAACCTCTCTTTTACATGTTCGGTTGTGAAGTGTGAAGGCATTTCAGTAACTAGCAAACAGAAAAATATTGATGAAAACATAACATCCTTTGCAAAGGTAATACATCTTCTTTTTGCTTGTGTAATAGTTACCCTCAAACTATGCATTACAAAGATTTACATGCTTTGTCTTCAACAGTTTGTAATTAACTGGGAGCATATGACAATAACATACATATTTAACCCCTGTTGACATGGTTGAAATGGTTCACTTCTACACCACCTCCTTACAACGATTCTTGTGTGGATTGTGTAACATTTTCAAAGCTTTCCTGCTTCAAAGGACAGTATCAGTCACTTCACCACCAGCCAGTACTAGAGTAAGAAACATGGGATAACAACTCATGAGATGAAATCATGACACCATGCATACAAAATGGCTGGTATCATGCAAAATATTGAATCAGTGTCTCCCTGAGCCTACTAAAATGTTTCTTCATAGTCCAGAGGGAGGTGAAATATTTTGGCAGCCTGCAGTTTAATTCTGTGAAAAGAGCCCATTAGCTTCTCTTGACCTCAGTTGAGTTTCCCAGACGGAGCTTCTTCTCATGCTGCATACACATACCACCCCCACCACCAAGACAACATTGGTATAACCCTTGCCATTAGTTGGACGCACCACATGGCCTGTAGGTATGACCTCAGAGGATAATAAATGAAAATGTTTCCCTCCCATATCTTACACTACAAAACTGGCTATCACTAACAAATACGTATAAACAATATCAACTGGGTCAGCAATTCTTTCTGCTTTAGTCTTAAAATAGGTCTAAAGTCAATTTTCAGGCATGTCCCCCTGTGGTTCTTTACATTGTTCTTTGATATTTACTATTCAGATAATAATCAGTGCTGGTCCATTTACTAACAAATCTTTGAGCCTTTGCTCGGATGTCTTGGCAGCAAAACTGTCTCCCTCATTTTATGACTTGTATTTGCATTTAAAATCGGAACTCCGCGCACACTTATCAAATTAAGTACCTGGCAGCCTGACAGAGGGGCTGCTAAACTATATTGTGTCCATGGCACAGATATATGTGAGAAGGGCTGACTGCTAGCTGACTGCTATAGTGCTAAGTTTAACTCAATTAAGAAATGCAGCAAATAACACTTCCTGGCTCATAACTTGAATCAGAAGATATACCAAACTCCTTTTTAAAGAAATTATCACTAGAGCAATGTCAAAGGGCTTTCATTCTCTGATGTCGGGTACCGCAGTAGTTAGGTAACAAGTACTGCTGAGCAACAGCAAATAACATGTTAACTTGTATTCCATTCTCGGAGAGAGAAGTCAGTCACCAAACAGAAGAGCAGAACAATATCATGAGAGACGGAGAGCCTTCATGGGGAAGAGGGTTGGAAGCCAAGCTGAAGATGGTCCAAAAAAGTTCGTGGGACAAGATTTTTTTCAAACTTAAATCTTGTGTCAAAAAGCCCCCACAGATTCCCAGAAACATGTATGGCCGTCTAAGAGTAAAAGATCATTGAGCTTAAAATGGATTTATAGCCCATTTAGAAAATTATTGGGCCATTGTATTGAAATATAATTTAAGACAGTCGTTCTCATATGGTTGCACACTTACTCTAATTTTACTTAAATAGATTTAATTTAGAAAAATGTCAAATAAACCACATTTTATATCTAGTATTCCCATTTCAAATTAATGGAACAGGAGTAAGGTTTTTTTCTCTTTCTTTTTTCTATTTTTATGTACTTAGGGGAGAATTATGTCCTTCTGAGTTTATTCTTTTTGAGTTTAAAGTACCACAATGCAAATAATGTGTTTATCCATGTCTGAAGGTTGCAGGAGCTCGTCCAAACTGAAACCCAGTTTGACAAAAAGAATCGGGATCAATCTCAGAAAGGTTGCTTTGAAAATCCCATAGAACAAACTTCCCCAGCAGAGAACTGGGTTCAAATCAAGAACCGTCTGATGGTGACTCAATTGTGCTAACTGGAAATATGTCTATATTTCTTGGAAGAAACTATTATTTTTACTATGTTTAGGCAACTATGATTACATGTTTAGGCAATATGCTCTCTCAAAATAGCATATAGAACTTAAAATATAACCTGGAGTTATTTCTTGGTTTATTTTGTATTAGATATCTGATTTTACTTTGAAGATTTATTGTATCATCTTAGCTCTGTTTCCTGTTTTATTTTGAAAGTGTTGCTTCTTCCTGTTTTGTTAGCTTCACACTTCCTGTTTTGTTTCTCTGTGATTTGATTTACCTTACTATTTTGTCCGATCTTAACCTTTTCTGTATTTCACCTATCTCGATGTACTATTATTTCCTTGCTCCGTTAACCTTTTTGTGTTCCTTGTGCGTTTCATTGAATTGAATTTGAATTATTTCGGTTCATTTACAATAAATAAGACAAAACCTATGAATTTTCAATAATAAACCGAAAAGGCGTAGGCTGAAGCGAAAGTGTTTTAACATCTACCACCCTTATCTTACAAGACATAAATATCACTAAATCAGGTTAATGGCAACAACAGGCACAGATTATTAATATTATAATTTCTGATGTTTCTAGTATTGTCACATTAGTTTTAATTTCCATAGTATATTTCATATTTAAGTTAGTTAGTTTTTTGAGCCTATTCAGAGTACTAAATATTTTTTTAACATTTTCAGAAAAGTAATTCCACAATTTCACATTCCTAACTAACAGACAATGATTTTTAACTTTTTTTCGTATTTTAGGTTTGTCACATGAGAAAAAAGGGATAAAGCACTTCAAATGGGAAACTTTAAGGGAGTCCTTTTGTAATTGTCAGTGTAGATTTCCAATATTCTTTAAGTCTACTTTCAAGAATGAAGTCACACAGAAACAGGGACTAAAATCCAAGTAATCACTTATATCTTATCAAAATTATTAATTCTATATAATTAAAACTATATTATTAATGCTAATAGATTTAAATACTAATTGGTGGTAGGGCTGGATATGGCAGGAAGCACCTACATTTTCAATTTGGGGGAAAAAAAGAATGGATCCACAAATACTTTTCCAGAATTTTTATAAGGGTAGATGGACTATCGGCATTTTTGACTTTTCCCTATTGAGGCAAAAACAATTGAACTGATTTCCACAAAAAAAACTTTGTTAGTGTTTAGGGAGTTTATAAGTTATACAGACATCTGAGGGACTGTTCAGTTTGATTAGTTTTGACTTTCATCTTCTTCACATTTCTGCAAGCCTCTGTGCTCCAGACTTGCCCTGGTGACTGCATTCATGTCCCACAGATATCAAGTCATGAAAAGATTTGGTAAATAGCCTGACATTGATACAAAAACTGATTTGTTTTGTTGGGGGTTCTTTTTGTAGTTTTCCGTTTTACATAAGAAGAATACCTAATTGGTGGATTTTTTGTCCAAATTTACTTCTTCTCTTGCTCAAGAAGATAAATATCAGTCAAGAAGGGATTGTGGCTGTAGAGTCCAGCAGATTAAAATTTTTTGCGACACATAAAGATAATTGTTGTTGCAAAAAGTTATTATTAGTAGTTATTTTGGAAAAAACTGTCTGATAATTTCATCTTTATGCTCATCATTATGTATAGATTATGTATGTATGGATTTTTCACTAATGTTAATATGACTGTGTCACAGTGAGTCTATGGTGATGATAATAATAATAATAATAATAATAATAATAATAATAATAATAATAATAATAATAATAATAATAATAATACATTTAATTTATAACGCACTTTACATTTGAATCAAATCTCAAAGTGCTACAAAGTAAAAGCAGATAAAAGCATCAATAAAAAATAAAATAATAACTATATAAAAACATGACAAAAAGCAACAATGTTAATTAAAGTTATAGGTTCTGCTAAAAAGGAAAGTTTTAAGTCCTTTTTTAAATGTGTCAGTCGTCTGTGGAGCCCTCAGATGGTCAGGGAGGGCATTCCACAGACGAGGGGCAGCAGAACCGAAGGCCCGATCACCCATGGTGCTGAGCTTAGTCCGGGGAAGGAGGAGGCGGTATGAGTGGGTAGAACGGAGGGATCGTGTTGAGGTCAGTGGGGTGAGTAGTTCTTTTAGGTAGGGGGGTGCGTTACCATGGATGCACTGGTGAGTGAGGAGAGAGATCTTATAATCAATCCTGGTGGAGATGGGAAGCCAATGAAGGGAATAAAGAACGGGGGTGATGTGTTCGTGTTTACGAACTCTCATCAGGATCCTTGCAGCACTGTTTTGAACATACTGAAGTCTTTGAAGACTTTTATCAGGGATCCCGATGAGAAGTGAGTTATAGTAATCCAGTCTGGAGGAGACAAACGCGTGAACCAGCTTTTCAGCATCACTCAAGGTGAGTGAAGAACAGAGTTCGATGTGGGATTCAAAAGTGAGTTGAGGGTCAAATCTTACACCGAGGTTGGTGACTGATGAAGAGAGGGGAATGTCATGACCAGAGAAGGTAATACTGGTTATGGAGGAAGACTGGGTCTGATGAGGGATGCCAATTAAAATAGCTTGGGTTTTGGAGCTGTTCAACTGGAGAAAGTTGTTTTTCATCCACACCTTCATCTCCTCCAGACAAGCGCGGAGAGTTGACAGGGGAGATGATGATGACGATGAGGATGGAGAGGCTGCGGAGGAATATGTGTCAGTTTTTATGTAAATTTGCGTGTCATCAGCGTAACAATGGAATGAGAGTCCATATCGACTGATGACACGGCCAAGGGGGAGCATGTACAGTATGAAGAGAATGGGGCCGAGGACTGATCCCTGGGGGACCCCACAGGTAACGGTGTGTGTCCGGGACCTTGAACATGGTTGACATGAATGTTCATATCTCCAAGTACTATAATATTGGCAGAGGTTGTGCAAAATGTGGACAAAAGGTTGTACATCTCAGAGATGAAGGGTGGGTTTTGTTTGGGTGGCCGGTAGATTAGAAGTATGGTCATGGAGAAAGGGGGTTTACAATAAAATGCCAGGCATTCAAAAGAAGAGATCTCTGCCATCTGATGCATCCCTGCAGGTGGCAGCGGAGCTGCATACAGGCCTGCTGGTAGAATAAAAATACTTCTGATTGGCAATGCCTATAAGTCTTTGGCTTCACATATGCAGAGTACCATGTAGTTGGAAGAGGCTGCAGCAGAGCGGCTGTGAGAACCCAGAAGTGGCAATTGGACAAATAATATGCTTCAAGCTGTGCTGCAGGGATGAACATGAGGCAGTGACTAATCAGAGGGAATATTAATAAATCTAGAATAAAGTTGCATGAAAAGACTTGTTGGAAGTTGCCATTTTAACTATTTAGTGATTGTCTTGTTCATATTTTGAAATGGTTCAATTGTGAGATTGTAAACCATTAGATTACACACGGATCCAGAAAAGCTTAAAGGTTTCCCTCCATCTCTGTCTATTTTTTATCTTGTCATTTTTCCTGAAGCAACTGCTGGAAATCAAGTTCTTAAATCTTTAATCAACTCAGGAGCAGTTAGCAGACAAATAACTGCTTACTTTGTAACAGCTGCTGCTATATTAAAACGAGTATGATACAGATAATCCTGGCCAGTAGATCTTTGTTAAAGGCTGTTTTTTGTCAATATTGTCCAAGTAGTCATCTGAGGCTACTAATGATCATCAGGTTGTCCATTTGTAGATTGGCTCAATCAATCAATGCCTGAGGTCCCACATTGATGACTATTTGGTCATACAGCCATGTCACGCTTATTTCAGCCTGTTTCTTCTATAATAATATCCTGCTCAACTTCTGCTTGATGCAGTTGCACCATCTTGACTTATTTTATACAAGGTTACAAGAATTTTTTAGTATTCATAGAGAAAAACTAAGTATATCCATTACAGTTTAAATTGTTCATTCATTTTATCACATTTTGAATATAAAGTAAAGTGTATTATTTTTTTGGACTTCTCTCATAAGTAATCATGCTTATTCCCAAATTAGTTAATTTACAGTCATCTTTTTCTACTAAAACAGAATAAAAGATTGAAAGAAACCTGCTATCTTGTACCTATATCATCTTCGTGAAGGATATCCCAAACCCTTCTGCAGGAAATGTATTCAAAACTGACAATTTGGTTCCAGTCTTGTCCCTGTCATTAGAAGAAGCCAGGAACCAACATGCTTCAAATATGAAGACCCAGCACTCACTATAAAAGTCCACTGAATTTTCTGATCTATGTGATTCAGTGTGGGTCCTTTTAATGTCCCCACCAGCTTGGGTGCCAGGATGCAGTCTTGTCTAACTAATATAGGCAGGGATAGGCTCTTGGCAGACTCCAGAAGCTTATTTCTGAAAAACTGACCTTTAATGCATCTTGAGGCTAAAGGTTGTGCATACAAATGATATGATTCCACAGCCATCTGATCGTTCCATCAGTGCCACATGGACCGATCAGATGCTGACTTGGCTGGGAGATCACACCCTGTTTTTTTGGTTCCATCATAGATATGACATAAAGCTTAAACTTTCTTTCTTTTTTTCTATTCGACCAAGTCTACATTCTGTCTTTCTATTCACTGGCCTACTGTTTTGAATGAGGTGAAAATAAAGCGGAGCACATGCTAATTCGGGATATTTAATTAGTCAGTATAAACAGTATTGTTTTGAAGCCAGTGCAGTATAATCAGGTATTCAAATGAAAGGCCTATATTGAAAACTTGATTATGCAGAGAGAGATTGTGTTTATACCCCCTCCCTGAGAAATGATACAACATTGCCACCTATTGAAAAAGCGTTGAATGTGCTGCAGTCAGTATATAATCACAGGCGCTGCAATAAATTCTGGCTCCGCTGACAGAATTGTGTTCCGTTCCTTTTTGTTTAATAAAGGTTGTGGAAATGTGTGTTCAGCTATTGAACAAAACAGGAGTCATAATTGGGGAAAAACCTTTTAATAGTCCCAATAAACGTCAAGTTCATTTCAAATTGATCGTCCAGAAATCACATAACCACGTCTATAATTGAAATGTGTTTTAAATTTATTTAAGTCCATAAAAAAAGCAAAATGTCTTACATGCAAAAGGTATATACATGCAAAAGGTATATACAACATTTTTAACCAGAAAGGCACCAAAGACGTGATCAATTATTGCTTCTTGCTGGCTTCTTTCATAAAAACAGAACAGTGGTCAAATTAAGAAGGTGAGCTATAAAAACCAACATTATTAAAAACATAAGATACTTTTAGTTCTCTCCAACAATGAAATCTTTTTATTTGAATGGTTAAAAAGCTAAAACAGTAGTGGTGATGTGAGAGCTAAAATGTATTTATATAATAAATAATATGCCAGTCTTACTTATGTAGCACAATTAAGTGTGCATTCTCCCTTTTGCAGCTAAATCTGTCTACTTTGTGTGCGAGGGGAAACAAACAATGTTAGAAAACCTTTAACACAAAGTACAACTTCTGTTAAATTTTATTCATAGAACATACATATTTGTAATAAATTATTTTTAGTAAAACAAAGAAGTTGTAACAATTAAAAAACAACAGTTACACCCTTGTGACTGCTAAAGTTTGAAAATGAGTTTAAATGATGATATGGCTTTGATTGTCTGAACATGGTGGTGATTGAATGTGAGTTTAAATGACAAGAAATCTGTCTAGGTCTTTGATTGCACAAACTGCTGATAGCAAAATGGGAAGCAGTACCGCCTAAACCTCATGCAGTCCCTCGTGGACACTAAATATCTTTAGCCCACCTATGAGCAAACTGACGGTGCTATACATCCTCGCAAGTGCAAATGAATTAGAACTGCATCAGCTCACCTAGTTGATTACCACTGGTGGAGGTCAGCTTTAAAGAAAGTTACTCCTAATTATTAATGGTATTAACACTCAGTGTTAAGATGGCAGAAGCACTTCCTCCTTCTTCTCTATTACTTCCTTACGATCAGGTTCTAATGGCTTATAAGGCCATGGAATATTGCAAGCACTCATACCGCACTGGTGCCTCAGCTCTAATAAAACTTTTTTTCCTAAACCACAACCAAAAAATGTATATATTATAGTATGTTATTAAAATGTAAAACAAATTGTGGTTTTGGTGGTAACTGGTACTGCAATACTGTAATATAATCCATGATGAACATACTGTTACCACCATTCCTCTTCCCATTTGGAGCATCTCTCTCAAGAAATCAAAGCACCTCTTCTGGATTCACCAGTGGTCCCACCCACAGCACTGTGGCTTCTTTCTGATTGGTCCCTTTGAGACAGCTGCATCCAGTTTGTTGATGTGATAATTGTTTCTCTTGTTGCTCAAGGATGTAATTCGTTTAGGGAGATGGTGACATAAGATGTAGGTATGTAGCCTTCATCTCCATTGTTCCTACGGACACGGGTCCAGCCATCTCCTTTGTCCTCCTCTACCACAGCCAGCACCTCACCCTCCTGCATAGAGATGGTCCCTTCGCTGGCACCTGAGAAAGAAACAAACACAACAGAGAGGCAAGAAATATAATTAATAATGAATGCCATCTTAAATGGTCAGTCAGACACAACAGGATTTTTCTTGTTTAAAATTTTTATTGATTTTTTCATGTATCCATGTAAAGTTTGCATATGAGAAATAGAAAGTCAATGCAAACGTTGCGAGTTTCTTTAACGATAACCGATTTTTCTTAAGTCTGACCGACTGATTCTGATATTTTTCTTCAAAGTTTTTAAATCAAAATGAATAAATTAGTTTAGGTGCTCTTATTTTGAAGGATCAAGGATTAAAATTAAGTCTGGCCGGCATTGTGTATTCTGAATTGTTGAAATTAATGTACCCTCCATCCTCCACCTGGTGCGTTCCTTAAACCAATTGTATTTTGAAGTAAGAACAAAACTTTGTAAGCCTTGTTCAGTCCATTATATGTTATATGTTGGCTTTGTTCAGGGACTTCAGAGCTTGTGGCTGGCGCTGTGCTGTGAATAGCTTTATCTGCTCTGCCAATGTTAGCTTCTTGAAACTTGCTATGTTCCATGGGGTAATTCATTTTTTATAGCGTTGAACGCTTTCGTGGTAGTTCTGCTGCAGCTTCTTTTGTACTTACGTTTTAAAACCTTTAATGACAGAATAGATACATACACACATAGCATGCTCATGGCTGGCTCTGAGCTCCCTTTAGCTTAAGCCATTCTGCGAACAATAGCTTCATCAGACTTGCTATGTTCCGCCGGGTAATTCAATTTGAAGAGTATGATTGAGTTTGTTGTACTGGAACATTTTCGGGGTTGTTCCTCCACAGCTAATTTTGTCCTGTCTAGTGTTACAAATTGCGTGTTTTTATGTTTTCTGGTTTACTTGTGAGTTGTCTGGAGCCACGGCAGCTCATGCTTGGTGTACGTGTATGGCGCATGGGTGTAACCGGCACAGAACTTGCTGGGTAAGGCTTCCTCGGCCAATTGCCGATTTCATCAAACTAGGCCTGCTGGCGCCAATCGATCGGCCGGCTGATTGATCGGTCCACATCTAATAAAAATGAATAAACTTTTTAAGAGTTATGGAAGAATAGAATCGGGGGCTATGCTGTCTCACTCTGCGTCCACCGGCATGTCGTTGGTCTAAATGTTAATTAAGTTTTGCTCAAAACCTCTGAGGGTGTATGGGAATTTTTCAGTTTTCAAAAAGTGCATACGGTTTTGAATCCATCTACTACTGGATATTTGCTACATAATTGCCTCAACTCAAAAGAATACCAGTATTTTTATTGAGAAGAGATCGGAACTAGAAAACCTGTGTCCATATACAAGGACACCACGAATACTGGAAAAACTCTGGATACAGATTGAGCATAATGGAGGAGACGTGTAAAGACTACTCCAGGTAAGAAATGTACAGATAGATGAACAAGTACAAACTTCTGACTGTTTGTGGCACCACCGGTGGCACGTCGTTAAAGACTCCTTGCAAAAACTCAAGTGAGGAGACAGGTGGTCTCTTTTCATGTAGGATATTTTACCATCAGTTTTCATACAATTTAGAGTGTACACAAAAATATATTCAGACTGTGCTATGGAAAGTAGGGCGATCAGCTAAAATGTTCTGTGACATACCAGGAAAGTTATACATTGCCGTACATGTCCCTATAGGACCAGCTTGGTCCTCGTCCTCAAAGTCATCATCAAACTCAGCATAGATGGCCTGGGAGGGATCGGGTGTGCCTTCGTCAGAGTGAGCTCCATCAGGGCTGGAGAGACAAACACAGGTTCCCAATGCAGATTGGACAATGTACGATTGTGCCAAAATCACTATAATTGTCTGTAAGTAAAAGCAGATGTTACCTTTGCGTATCATGCGCTCCATTGTTGCTGAATGTGTGAGGTTTGTAACGCAGTGTGTCCCCTCGACCACCGGCCTCAGCCAGCCAAGTCTGCATAAGGCAACCAGAGTGAAGAGGAGATAAAGTTGTTTACAATTCTGATCACAGTGAGATGATGTGTGTAATTATTACAAATAAAGACATGTCAATTTGTAACTGTAAATATCACCCACAATGCTTCAATGGGCTTTTCAGCCCATATGCTTCCCAACCCTCTATCATGTTCAGGGAACCAACCGTGTGTTTATCCACACATATTAAGATGACAAAAAAGAAAACCACTAATGTGCAGGACAAGTGCAATTAACAAAATGCTATAAAAAAAATTTCAAAATGAAACAAGAGTGATCACCAAGGAATCTAATTACAAGGGCTGTTATAATTATGAAATTTCAGTTAACTATAAACTGTATAACTGTAAACAAATAACTGACTAATGATTTAATTTTCTCTTTTTTTAGTTCCACAATTATAATTTAGTTTCAATCTATTTCAATAATACAAATACGCATGAGGAAGAACAGCCATTTGTATGTTTTATTTGGTAATTCGTGTGTTGGTCAAACTTGTGTCGCATTTCTTTAAATACTGCTTTTTTTTACTTTATCCAATGGTAGCATTTTTTGTCTAGGTTGGCAGAGTGTGTGGGCCCTTTATTTGTGTCAATGTGTAAGTGAGAGGTCCAATGAGGGAAGGAGAGGGACCGGTGAGATATGTGAGCGCAGGTGGTTGTGAAGGTGAAAGTAGCAGAGAGGAGTTAGCTAAGAGTACTGTAGCCCAAAAGGGATGTTACTGCATACACCAGGTCACAGCTGTCAGTAAATAAAGGCAGCATCTTCTCAAGATCAAGTGGAGTATCCGGTGTGCTGCTTTCCTACCACAGGTAAAGTGTGATGGGGTAACTCCCAAACCAAAAGCAGAAGAAGAAATAGGCTACACTATATTCCCCTTCACACTGACTGAGAATGAGCCCCATCTTATGCAGTCACATATATATTGTCATCTGAGAGCTTCAGCAATCCCCAATTGCTGTACCTGGGACGGCGGCTGTCAATCCAAATTCCGGTAACTGGGAGAGGGGGAGGGTTTGGCCGATTTAACTCTGTCGGTTTGCTGCAAATTCTGCCGCACGCCTCTCTCTAGTTAATGGGCTCTCCTTTATGATTCTGCTTAAAACCAAAATTTGTGGCACTGTTGTGTTTGGCTTTGGCACTGAAGGATCCATGGTGTTCATGTTTATAGATGTAAATACTCGTCCAAAAATGGATCGCCTCACGAGTTTAACAGTTGTGGCACTAAAGGCTTATTTTCTAGTATTAGAAGAAGTATGAACAGGTAATATCATTAACAAGCACTCATCAATCATAAAATGTTGGAAAATAGCGTATAAATAATGACTGAACAGCTTTTTTAAACACATGAATTGAAGCAATTTCAAAAATTATGCAGAAATCATCACAATCAGAAGATTATATAATAATTGTGACAGGCCGACTGGTTACTTCATAGCATATTCATATTTGAAAAATAACAATTAAGGGTTTGGATCATAACAATAATGAAAACTTTATAATATGTAAAAACATCAGAGGTCAGGACTACCTCATACTTGTTGAGTTCTCCTTGGAGCCGCTCTATATTTTGGGATGTCTGTGTGATTTGGGATGCGAGACTAGCAGGGTCTCCCATTTGTGGATTTTTCTCATAGACATCCTTCATCTTCATCAGGGCCTCGCTAAAGTGAGGAGAGAGTGAGAGAGAACAAGGGAGGTGGAGAAAAGTGACTTTCAGTAGAAATTGGTTCCCCGCAGAGCTTTAGGCAGACTAAATAATTCAAACACTCAAAGAGACCCCAGCGACTACACTCACAGGCGCTCAATGAATACTGCATCCACACTCCCAGATCTCGTATAGATGGTTATTAATACGGAGACAGACACATATGCACAGATCCAAACTCACCTCTGATCCTCTTCCTTTTGAAATTCTTTGCAGATTTCGTCTAGTTTCTGTTGTAACCTCTTCCTGCGTTGCTCTGGTGGAAGATGGGCAAAGTCCTCTGTCACCGTGGGCTACAAGAGTTCACAGGAAAGGTGGGTTAAAAACACTGTACAATAGTCTACGACTGAACAGTTTCATAACCGATGAAACTGTTTGATGCTTTATCTGCTTTTACTTTGTAGCACTTTGAGATTTGATCCAAATGTAAAAGCATTATAAATTAAATGTATTATTATTATAACCACAGTAACCGTTTAAAAAGAAACAGACACTTCACCAGGACCCCAAAGCCTTGGGTTTGAGTTCAGCTCAAAGGACAATGTTTAAGTTACAAAAGATTTGTTTTGAATCGCTCATCATGTCTGCAATTAATGTTGTTTTATCTGATCTACAACAGTGAGCTGGACCCAAAACCAATACCCATAAAGACACAAGCGCATCACTGAAAACTTCAATTCCTTAATAATCACATATTTTTTATGGAGGGGATTGTTTAGCTTTTAGATGTGTTTTTTTATGAGGTACTGATCCATAATCAGTGTGTGACTTCAGTGTTTTGACCCTCTGGGGTTAGAGGTCATACTGCCGTGAACCCTAACCCTTGTTAGGATGTTGAACATGTCAATGTTTAGTACCTTATTTCTATGACTTGACAATTATTTCTCCACGTTAACATACGATATCCAAAACCATGCTGGATTAGGGTTATAGTTATGGATCTCAGACTCTGGGGGGGTTAAAGAGGAGCTTCTGAACCACTGAAAAAAAAAACTACCAAAAATAATAGTGGTAGACCGGTAGATTCTGGAGGGCTTTATGAATACTATGACTGCTTCCTCTTGCTGCTGCTCTCATCCACAGCAGTACATTGGTCATCTCTCTACAGCGCTACTCATGCAGCTCCTCCCAAGTGGGGGCATGCTGACTGCGATCTGCTGTCATAGACTGATTATGAAGCGGTACCTCATACTCACCGCAAAAAATATTCCTTTAAAATAAAGTTCAACAAATTAAATATTGGATAAAAAGGTGGACCATTAGAGTGCATAGATGCCCAATAGCCATTGTGAAACTGGGTTATGAACTGCTCAATTTCATCTTGTGCTAACAAGCATTCCTCTATTGCCCCACAACCAGGTGACTACCTCTTCAATACATACAACTTTAGATGTTTGGAGACAGATATTTTTCCAATGAAACTATTATAATGAGATACGTTGCTGTAATGGAAAGACGGCCATTTTTATGTCACTCAGCGTAAACCCCCCACACCAGCTTTGCTGTTCATATTACCATAATCCTCTCTGGAGTAAACTTCTGAAGAAAAAAGAAAAGGTGTTTGTACAGACACATCTCGTAATGCCCTTAAAGGTTGCTGTTATTTTATTAATATTAAAGAGAATATAATAAAGACATAATGAGCAATAACTTCTATGAGACATATGTTTGTATTGAAACTGTTACTAGTCTTATATATTTAGGTAACTCAGTCAGTCTTGCACATCATCCTGTGGGCAGCAGGAACACAGGATCATATACCATCTGTAAAGAAGGGAGATCTCCTGGCACCTTTTTCTCTGATGACTCACCGATCTCCTGAGTGTCCGGAAGGAAGAGATTCTGGGTTTGACTGTCTTATTGATCTCCTTCAAACAGTACGACAGGGGATCCCGGCCAAACTTGGGGGAAGGGGGTCCGTTAGCAGGCGAGGGGGCAGGGGGTGTGGAAAAAGGTGGGAGCATGGAAGGTGAGAGCTGGGGTTGGGTTGAGAACAAAGTACCAGCATCCAAGCAGGAGGTATGCAGACAGAGGGAGGTGTACAGAATGGGGGAGAGGGGGAGGACAAAAAACAAGGTGAAAAGGGAAAAAAAGACACAATCAACACATTAAAGCACACCACAAAGCCAGGAAGACAACATTGGGGCAAACCCAGCACAAAAGCCCAGACAGCATGAAAGTATAAACACACACCTGACTCTGGCTAACATCAACAGGCAAAATGAAAATGTAAGAAATAAAACGACCAGTCACAGCCTTCACGTCAGAGGCCTGAAGAAGCACCTGCTTTCAAACTCAAGGCACGTCTAAGGATAGGAATAAGCCAAAGCGATGAGCCTTGGCAGGTCAACTATAGTAAACCAAATAGGTCATTGCGTCATGCCTCAAAAATCTACATTAAACCCTTGGAAGTGACAATGGTGAAGGTCTAAATAAGTTCAATCAGTAGATTAACTGTATTAAAGAGACACTCTGTGGTTCAACTTTCAACAGCCCCTCAAATCAAATCAGAATGGATGCATTTTGCACAGTAATACAGTACGTTCAAAAACATTAAAGCCACTATATGGCCATTATAGATGGACACAGGAGTGCATTCAGATTTTACTGTCAAGCTATATAACACTCCAACTGTGGTGTTTTGTGGTTACTATACTGTAATAGGCTTGTTTATTACAAACTTTCAGGGATTTGAAAGCTCTGTAAAACGCTTGTGTTCAGTCGGAGCATAACTGTGTATTAACAGTAAACATTTTCAGTGTCATTGTTTTTCGTAATCGACAAGTATAATTTCCCAAACTAGGTGGCAATAACCATTAAGTCATTTGAGACAACTCGGTCTGTAAAACCATGTTCCCTGTTCTAACTGTGCTATCCTGTGAGTCAGGCCTGTAAAGATTAAGCATCAATTCACATACTATTGCAGATGTTGTAAATAGCCAGCGTAATTAGAACAGTGTCATTGGTGAGTATTGATGTTTGTGTGCTTGGTGAATACCCAGCATGACCTTTCTGACGAATGAAGTGATCTAGTCACGGCTTAAAGTTTACGTGGGAAGGAAGTTGTGGACCTATTAGCGAAATTACACAGGAAGCTGATGACTTCTGCTCTTCAATATTGAAAGCCTAATACAGGACTAGAAAAGGGTCCCATGCTAAAACCCTGGGAGCTGGAAGTACAACACTGTTATTATGTGAACATAAACTGAGTAGGTGCTACTTTTCTGAAGCGTTATGGGACTCTATATAGAGGGGAGCAGTTACGAACAAGAAAGCTAAGGGGCCAGAAATACACCAAAAGTTTTGTCTCGCCAGTATAGGCAGCCTCCTATTCATACTGCTGCAGTCCTAATTGGGAGTGCATGATTGATGACAGAGTTTGTGCCACACACAAACACAGAGCAGGAAGGGTGGATAGCAGAACGCAGCCAGTGACACATGCAGAGAGAAGAGAGTGGCTGAATAAGCAAACATTTCAGGCCAAAGAGAAGGGATCATTTAATGCTGGGAAAGTAGGAGTAAGGGGCCTTAAGCTGGTTAGTGGTCAGCAAATAATATCACCAGTTTAGTGTGTGGACCACAGCAAGAGTACTCATTTGAAATAAGATCCACAGCACAGAATACAAAATGGCCAATGTTATCATCCATCCAAATTCCATACATGTCAACTCATTTGAATGCCTGAAAGTCTTGGATTTTTAAGTCCCGATGCAAGTTCATGATTAGAATATACAGAGCAGGGCTCCAGACAAAAAATATGTAGGAGCCACTGGTTCCTACATAAACCCAATGTAAACCAGCAGTATTTACAAACCAGATAAAATTTTCAGGAGTCAAAATTTATCGATGACAGAATGTCTGCCTTACCTTTTCTTTCACTTCTCTACCGTCTGCCTCTGTATGCCCTGCATCCCATCGTGTGCACAATATATCATTCGTACAATATGTACCATGTCCAGTATGCTGCTATCTTGTTACCATAAATACATAAATTAAATGTCAATTTCTTCGCCCAAATTTCGATTGAACTATGTATGATTAGTTGGTCACTGCTTATTCAGGCTCTGAGTCTATATCTATGTCCATGTCTGTATCTTCCTCCCCCACAAAGATACAATCCCTGACGCGCTCACTGTTTTGATTTTTTTTTTTTTTTTAAACGATTCAAACCGGTTGTGAAATATGGTTTAAAATTGATCACACACCTTAAGACCCGGCGGGTGCCTCTTTATTCGACAATTAAAGGTTTTTTTGCTACTTTTCAGAGTTTAATTACAACTTATCTGTGTTTATGTGTTGTTTTTTTTATTATTCATTTTGGGAAAGTGGGGAAGTTTAAGGTTGTACCGAACAAGAGTCTTCCAGGTGAGCATCTAATGGGGCTGACATGTATGAATTTTTCTGACCTTGCAAACATGGCGTCATCCCGACTGTTTGGTACAAAGATTTTATTGTGATGAGAGACATAATGCCAGAGTCCAGGCAGAATAATGGAAGCAGTATGTCTGTGGATGCCTGTAGAGGGAAATTCAATGATGTTTGGAACTCGTGCTGATGAAAGCACAAGCATAGCAGAATGCTGACTGCCTGTTAACCTATTGGAAACCATACTGCAGAAAGAGATGGTTTGCAGCATGGGGAGGGCAAAGTTTGTTTACTCACAGCCAGAGACAAAGAGTTGTGCAGAGGATCTGTTCTAGAGGTGTTTAGGAGTGTGCAAGTTCATGTTTGGTGTTGAAATCAAAAAGGTTCATGCATGAACGCACTGAGCTTTAGGGAGGAGATGGATGCATATACGTTTGAGTGTGAGTAACCACAACACCAGATACAGATACTTCATGAATGCTCACTGTAGAGGGCATATTCTGGTTCTCACTGCTATCTTCAACACATAGCATTTCAGTGCAGTTTCATTACCTGTCATTTTTCACTTCTTCTGCCATTGATCACTGATTGGGGAAGTTAATAAAATGCACAATGTCCACAACGCAAAAAACATCTCTGTTATTGGGAGATAATATCCTTAGGCTATATAGTCCTACCATCATATTAATGTGGAATGTCTTACCTTACTTCTTTTGCTGAATAGCCAAAAGTTCTTGTTCCTGTTCTTTCCCAGAAGGTCCATGGGGGCTTTAGGCGTGCCCAAGCTACTTTCAGATGAGGTTCGGTTGATACCCTGGCTGTAGTCCTCAAATTCCACATCGACAGGACGTTCAAATCCTGATTTGTTCTGCTCTATTACAACCATGGAGTCCTACATTATATGCAATTATGGGGAAAAAACAATTAATAGTTGTTTTCAAACAGAACAACCGTTTTCACAAAAATTACTCAAATAACGCCATGTTGCCGATCAAAATGATAAATGCAGCTCTTTTTGAGACCAACTCACATTCCTCTCATTAACATAGGTGCCAGCTTTAGTAATGCCTTCCAGGCACTTGCCAATGATAGGCATCACATTCTTCTCCGTGTCTGAGAACAAGCTGTAGCCTTGCGCCAACTTCCGTATTCGCCTCTCGTCCAGATCCTGCAAGTTCTAGTGAAAACACAACATAAGCTACTCAGACACGGTTTATTTTATGGTCAAGACAATGTGCATTAAGTAACCAAGTAAGTCACTTATGATTTAAAATGTATTTGTAAATGCTCTCTTGGAATTACCATGTAAGTAAGTGAAACTAAACTCTTTGGTAATCCAGTGTAAGTTGCCACTGTATCTTACAGTATGTAAACATATCAACTAAAAGGCAGGAGTATGGCTGTGGAGGCAGAGGAAAGTCACTTACATTGAAAATGAGTGGCATATCATTAAAATAGAACTGGTTCTGCTCCTTGTTGAACTTCTGAAGCTGCGAAGCATAATCGTTCTTGCACTCTTCTGCTACATGGGCTCTCATATGAGCCTGCTGCTTAGCCTATAACCACACATAAAGGAAACAGGTTAGCCAAGCGCATCCAATTCTGCTTCTGAAATCATGTTTAATGATAAATCGTCCAAGTTACTTTTTCAACATCCGCCTTTGTGGCATTGATATCTTGATCGGTCTTTTCAGCATACTGTGCTGCCCGCTCCGCTTCTCTCCACTCCTTCTCAAAGCGCTTTTTGCTCTTTGAGAGAAAAAGACGGATAAAAACAAACCTACTCAATTAATCCTTTTAGGCGAAACAATTGACTGAAAGAAAAATTAGGACATTCAATATTGAATGGACGTTTTTTCCATTGCCTTTCTAGGAAAAGGTATTATTAAGTTTGGGTGTGTTGGGACTGCATCAGCTGTATTCATACCGGAGGAGTTTTTGGATTCAGGATTGGGGTTTAAACTGATTTCCAATCTCTACATCTGTTTCATTCTCATTCTCATTCGGTGAATGTTGAGCCAATTCCAGAAAATGATCCCCTTCTTTCATTAAAAGACAGCTTAATCATGAAACGATGATAATGCTTCCATTAGACTTACATTGTCGAGCTGCTTGTAGGTGCTCTCTAAGCTCTGCTGGGCCTTCTTGGCCTCCATCAAATACTGAAGAAAGTCATAAAAATAGACATAAGTGAGAAGAGAGGAGAGCCAGATCACAGAGAGCAAGACGGTCATGTGTGGGTAAAAACACTGAATAAACAATGACCTACTAAAGCTACACAATATAACAGACAAGACAACAAATACTGGTGTGTATGTTTCAAATGTCACATCTGCAGTTAGAGCCTGTGTACAGCTGCGTGTTCCGCAGTCCAGTGGCACAAAGGCAATGAAACTGAACACCATTGTTTCAGACCTTACCTCCCCCTGGAACACACTAAGTAAGGCATCCTTTCTGCTGCAACAGTAAAGCATCTACCAATCCATCCAAACCTATCCATTTACTCTCCTCCCATTCTTACACTACAGCTTCAATGACAGGTCATTTTACAAAAAATTAAGCATCTGATTTATTAGTATGAGATTATGTCAATTCATTGTGTTTTGGCCTCCAACCAGTAGGACACTATGCACCTCTCCATATCATGCTCACCGTCTTTCGTTCCTGCTTGAGCTCTTGCAGGTACTTGGTGAGATCTATGCAAATACTCATCATCATGTTCTCAGCGATTAGCTCCCTCTGCCCCGCATAGTCGTTCATCTCATTCAGGATGTCCAAAAAAGACTGGTAGCTGGAAAACCTACCATTTTAAGGGGAGGAGAGAGGAAAGGGTGGAGTGAAGAGAACACAGAGATGGGACCAGTGATAAGATACACAAACAGGTTCAAAGAGAAGTCAGCACTGGGTCGAGGTCATAATAGTAAGTTCACCATGTCCTAATTCCTGCCTCCTTCTAGGGCATTTAGCAGGAATGCCTCTCTACAGCATGACTGATAATAGCCAAACAATTCCCGACAGTTTAAGTCATAATGTTATTTTCAGGTCAGTTCTGTTCGTGAACCTGTAAACATACGTTTATCTGACATTGTGTTTGAAACTTATTATTATTCCTGAAAGATATAGAAAATTGAATAGCGTACAATAACCCTTTTACGCAAAAACTCAATATCAAATAAATGATCTCTGCATTGATTTATTTAAAAAAGGTTACAAGGCCATACTCTACTACATACAAATGAGAAAACACACAAGACTCACCGACACTCGGGTTCATCTTTGCAGCTCCGTTTTAAGTTATATTTCTTAGAAAGGTTCCTGCAAACAGTGGTAGCTCATTAAACAAAAAATAAATAAATGGTAAATAAATATCCAACACATTCTGTTAAGGAAAAGAAAGATACCGGAGAAAGTAAGCTCACTCTTCTAATGCTTTGGGTTCTTTTTACAAAAACTAGGAACTTATTAAAATAGCTGTTCTTCCTCCTTTCACTCTCCCTCTGACCACATCCTGTCTATCATGTGCCAGTCTGCTCCCACTTCCTCTCCTCTCCAGCAAAGCTCAGAACTACACCAGATGTGAGCCTGCAGACTGGGTGACAACAGGGAAGGAGTGTGAAGAGAGAAAGAGGGTGAGAGCTGGCAGACTGTAGCTGAAGAATGAGGCCAGTGTTTCAAAGACAAGCTAGATTCAGCCGGAAAGTAGTCACAAGACTGCACAAACATTTCCTAAACAGTCCTTTAAACAAACGGCCAAGCAAACACAAGCAAGAACACACACACACACGGACAAAAGCTGCTCTGAGCATTTGAGGTAGGCAGTGGAAGACAACAACGACAAAAAATGTAGCCTACCTCAGTTGTTTGGCATAGTTCTGTTCAATCTCCGTCCTCTCCTTCACAAACTTCACGTACTTCTCCACCAGCTCAAGTCCAGACTGCGTATGCTTTTCAATTATGTCAAACTGGTCCTATGGACAGGAGCATGAGACAAATTAAAAAAAGATATAATGCCAATTCTATTAAAGCATGTGTAAACTTCTGGGTAATAAGTGGTATGCTCTTCTGGTAGAGTTTGTGATCATCTAAATAAGTATGGACCAGAGGGTAATAATAAGGTAAAATGTACAGAACAGTGAAAGAATTGTGGCTATGAAAATAAAATTTGGCATTGAAATAACTCTTTTTGAAACAATTTCAACTTAGACATTATTCCATTTCTTTTAGCTCGTTATCGTATTTCGATGTGTTATTCCATGATAGTATTGTGATTTCTATGTACTGCTCGTCTACTTCTTTTAATGACCAGCTCTTTACACTGTCTATCTGTACTGGCATTGGGTGGAGGGGTCAGTCAGAAAGAAGCAGCAGATTTTCATGACTGCGTAACGAATGAGCAATCTTAATTACGAACAAATTAAGACAATCCTCTGTGACAGTCTGAGGAACATGGTTGACTGCATTGAGAGTACCATATGGTTCCCTATGAGCAAAGTTTTGCAACAGAATCTCACATTCCTATGCTCTCATGAAGTGCGTTTCTGCTGATGGCTTTGAGTGGAACTCTCTCAGTTGTTGCAAGGCAAGGAACTCTTCCTTGCAGCTCGAATGGAAATTGGTGCACTAATCTGAATGAAACTCAACAGGGGTGCCCTACTGAGCAGTAACCCTGCACAGAGCCTCACTGTGACTTATCACACACATCAGTTTCATCGCTCTAAAGATCAAGCCTAAACGAGAGCATACTCACGGTTTGACCAAAGGACCACAACAGAGAATAAAGGAAACAAGATATAACTCACTTTGAGCTTTCAGAACACACTAGACTGGATTTATACTTTAATACAGCACAGCAGTACAATAGGACCAGACAGGTATGAGCGAAAGGAAAAACAAAGTAACCACCAAATAGCCAGAGGACAGTCTGCTCTCTATTGAAGACTCTTATAGGAGTGCCTTGCTTGGATTTGTACATTCAAGTACCACTACAATTTTTGAGCTTCATCACATTTTGTGATTAAGCTGATTATTCAAAACATCTAGATTCCTGATTAGATTGCTTTGTTGAATGTTTGGAAAAGTAATCCTAAAGCCTTTATAAACTTGCTCTTTTTACCCATTTAATGTCTATTTTCAAATTTGTAGGCTCTGGGACATCACAGTCATATCTGCTGACCTTTTTCTTTCAGTATCTTACAGGAAGAAGGTATATTATGTTCCCCAATCTTCTTTTGTTCCTTATTTGGTATAGCACTTTAATGACATTGTCAAGCTCAGGCAAGTTTATTAAGTGTGAGAAGGCATCCAGGCCAATCTTGTCTCACTCTACACTCAAAGCATTTGCCCAAAGTTTCTTAGCTGCAGGCTTCAGTATTGAGGAGGGGGCATGTTGAAAGGGGATTCCTGACGAGTCAAGTCATGTTATTTTGTACCCTCCTGGTCAACAAGTAAAACCAAACAACCACGAACACAATAATATCTAAGAAATGGGCATCATTGGGGCTTTTACTTAACGTGATTAATTATGGATCAAAAGTATGGTCATTGCAGTCAACTAAAGATCTTTGAATTTCTTCTTAAACGCGGAAAATTGTCACTCGTGTGTCTTGCAAATATAAATCGGAGAAGGGTAATAAGATGACCAACTGTCAGTCACTTTCTTCGTTTGTTGTCCTCTCGTAATGTTAAAGCTATGATAATTCAATTAATTCAATCACTCAATACAGAATCAGGGATTAGCCGCTTTAACAACAGTGCTCAATCGTGCCTTGAAAAACGATACAAAGGTGTGCAGGAGTCTTGTTTTTGTTCCACCTTTGCTCGGGAAGGACTGAAAAAACGTCTGTCTAAACAGGTGACTATGTAGTAAAAGATGGAGATATAACGTCTCGATGTCATATGCCTGTGTTCTATCAAAAGGAAGATTTAAAAAGCAGTAGCAGTAGATTAAAAAAAAACTAATAATCTAGAAATTTCTCAAAATTGGGGATATACAATGGACGGCCAATGGCTTTTTACACTCCGAGCAGTAATGTTTATTAACAATCGTAGTGTACTTCGGCCCTAATTTGATTAATTTGTCCAGACTGTGCTTCCATTCTCTGAAACTTTACTGCTCTTTTACTCCTACTTATCTGACAGCTTTATTTACTGGTTGCAAATTCCTGTTTTTCATAGTGTTCATTTAAACCGGTAACCACTAATTTCTTAAAATTGCAATTCCAAATGTGTGTGATAGACAGAAAAACTCCTTAATGGTTAAGAAAACATTTCAACTTCTTAAACCAAATAAATTGTTTATAATTCTCTGGGATTAGATGAATAATATATTGCCAAAGCATCTTTCAGATATACGTGGTTCTCACAGGGCAGCGATATTACAAAACATGTGATGATCAAAGTACATGTTGTAGATTAAACTACCCATATGTATATGAAGTAGTTAAAATCAGATCGAAATAAATTCCCTATTGAAAAACAGAACTTTTACTATTGATACTGTTGCTGAATGAATGCGCATGGAGAAATTTAAGAAGGGCTTTAAATACTTCAAACTTGGAGTATTTTCATAGCGTGGTATTACTTGTTTTTTTAGCCTGTCCTGTCCGGCAACCTCGGCATGCAATACAGTCTGGGTGCCTGCCTTACAGGGACAGAAACATTTTTGCTATGCAAAGGAGGAGTCTATCTTACTTCTACTGTTGCATAATCTACATTTTATTTATTTTTGGGTTAGACAGTGGAAAAATGACAGAAAACCGAAAGTTGTTGGGGAGACAACGGAGAGGGATAAAGCAATGGCCGTGACAGCAAATCAGACAAGATCAACAAAAATAAAAGCAGTGATATACTGAGAGCAATGCTAAGACTTTGCTCGGATGTGAGAGATGTCCGCGATGTGAAATGTTTAAGATCAACAGCTGGAGAATGTCCCTCAGATAAATCAGGGAATGAAAGAATGTTCAGTCTAGGTCTCAGAGTCCTCTCCTAATGTCAGTGTATAATACGCCAAATGAGAGACAGAGCTCTGCTTTAAACTCCGACGGCATAGGAGTAAGGAAAAAACACAGGGTTTGTTAAAGTAAACCTGCCAGTGAGCAGGGTTAGGTTCACAGAGTAAGTAATCGTGCTAACTGACTCAGAGTTTAATTTACCCCGCTTTCTGGAACGTGAAAACCAGATTCCCTCATCTCAGGGTTAATAAACTCAGAGTTTCCAATAAAACAGCTTTCTGAAATACCTCTTGATTGATGGTCACTGTGCATCAGCGTAACTGGCAAGGATTGAAACATCCAGATTTTTATGGTCTCGGTTATAGATTTGTTAATTAGATGACCTATAAAGTGAATGTAACATTTAATGTGAAGGCTATAATAGCAAGAGTTCCATCCCATATTTGCATCTTTCGGTTTTAGACTTCTGATAAGTCATAGGCATTGAGTGCAATGAAGGTCACTCTATGTATAAATAAGGAGATTATAATCTGATAGTCAAGTTGTTGTGAGTCTGTGTCAATTCGACTTAAGGGTGGTCCAAAAAACTATGTTGTAAACTCCAAAATGCATAGCTCATAATGTTGATAAAGCTTACTTAAATCAGGTAAGGCTGTGGCTCAGTAGAAGCGGTATCAGCATAATTGAGTTAATGTTAAATGTTTTATGTTGAAAACATTAACATACAGTATTTTAGACATACCTAAACATATTTAAGTGTTGAAAAAAATAAGTCATCTTTGTTTGGACTTTTTAAGAACTAAATTCCAGCTTTTTATGACCAACGAAGACCCTGATTTTAAAGAAGCTTTTGTCAGGGTACACTTTAGGATGTACGTAACTTATCAAACGTCTCAACCCTAGAGTAGTTAAATACAGGAATGCTAACGTAACTCGCATAATGTGTCAGAAATAGCCAGCATCAGTTTAATTAAATTAAATGAGAATCTGGATTGAGCAGTGTGCAGCATTGCTGGAATGCAGTGTGAGCACTGGATGAACTCATAACCATGTGCTCTTGGACAAATGGCAGAAAGATAAGCATGTGATCATCTCCGCTACTTAACCGTGAATAAATGCTTCAAAATGAGTGCATCAGGAAGTCGTTGTTGATCACAACACAAGTTCCTACTCAAACAATTACAGGATTTCCTTTGGGTATAAATAATTGTGTCACATATTTTTTTCTTTAAATTATTTTACTTGAGTTAAAGGTTAGAATTTTGTGAATAATTTGTGTAAGAGATCATGGGTGTAGACAATAGAGGCAATTTTTGCATATCATTTTATTCATTCTGTCAGGGTGGCAATAATCATAATTCTGTAGAAAGTTGCACTGGTAACTAGAAAAAGCACCCAGATAGCATGAACACTCTGAATCTATCCCTCAAATACTCTGCAGCCGGTCATCTCTTGCACCTTTCACTTCAGCATCTCTGTTCAGCCCACCAAGCCCCCAGCTCCACCCCCAAAGAAAGATCAAAGGAGTCAACGGTTCAAAGGCAGTAAGAGCCAAATTGCGAAGTCACTACTCCAAACGGTTTAGAGAGTATTTTATTTTATTTTAGTTGAAATGCTGCGAAATACATAACGTCACAAAAATGTAATCACCTCTAAGATATGCCAAAATCTACCTCTCTAGGTAAAATTTCATGGAAATCCTTCCTGTAGTTCTTCTGTAATCCTGTTCACATACAAACACAATTCACAGTAGTGAAAATGCCACCTCCTTTTGCTTGAGAAAACCGGCATAAAATGTATGCAACATTACTTCTAATGTAGTCAGCTTGAAATTACTGACCTACAAGGCTTGGGAAGATGTTTCAGCCCTGAGTCACCCGGTCCTCTACAAAATTAGGGGCCTGGTCTGGCCAGGCCTGCCGCAATGTAGCTCTCATGTTTGGCCTGTTAGCGTTCACTATTCCAGTTAATGCCAAGACACTAGTTACCTACTCTCTGTGCCTTGAAATAGCCATTGGATTAACAACAGTCAGGGGAGAGACGCCATAGCTGACTTGCCCTAGGGATAGCTTTCGGACAAACATTAACTGCACCAATTATGCCTGCAGGGCTTCGTCTATTCATACAGTTGAAGCTATAGCTACATAAACTGATTAAACACTAATTAAAAAATTTAAAACATTAAATGCAATCATTTGCTTTTCACATTGTTATTCAGGAAAAAAAAACATTGGGCAATAAGCAGAAAAGACCGCCACACAGATATAGAGGCACTGATTAATGCTTTGGTACGGATGTTACTGTGACTCAATCAAAGTAGGGCAAAACTAATTAGGATGTTGCACCAGCATGTAGGATGGAAAAGGGACAGGGGAAGAGGCCTAGGGGGAGAGAAACTCAGTAATGAGATCCCAACCTTCCTATCCTGATCATTGCAGTGCTCCTTTTTACATAACCAGGACCCTCGAGAATGTGTGTGTCAGTGTTCACAAATACGTGGCTTTATCACTTTGGTGCAGTGTGCCGACACAAACTTTGGCTGTCACCGAGGTAACGTGGGAATATTTAGATAGGGCTTGTTTAGATTCTGGATATCATCATTACAGGCAGCATTATGCCCAATGCCCAGTAGAGGCTTTAACTTGAGACTGGAAGGCTTTCATTTGTTTTGGCCTAAAATTTAGGCATCATCTTTTACCAGCTTAAACGAAGGACAGCGTCCAATGTAATTTCTATGGTAGGAAGAAGTACCAGACAGTAAACAGCTATTCACCTCACTGTGTACATCCCAAAAAACACTACATGTTCATCAAGGTTGGTCAGTAAGATTATGTAAAAACTACTATGTAGACTGCAGCATAAGTCGTTCAGAAAATGGGCCAGAATTGACCCCTTTACAGATCTGGATAAAGGTGTAGATATATTTTTTTTGTTTGAGCTGTAAACAGGATTAAGCAAAAAACGTTCTCCCGCCAGGAACCCGAGTGTGAGGAAGGTCTTGGGGCAAAATGGAGTTCCTTTAATTTTGATGCAGATCTGATAAAAGGGTTAAACCAGGATTTTCATTGTTACAATATCACGATAGGGTTTCTAGCACATTTTCTTTAATTTTTCAAAAAATAATCCGTGGATCTTACTGATAAATATCAGGCATAGTTAGGATGTAGGTCTCCAAGTGTGACTTATTTGGTGCTAATCGTAAATAAAAATCCTGCTACACCAGATTTCCAAACTTTATGCTGGTTAGTCCCTCCAGTAAAAATAATGTCAACGACTCTTATTTCGGATTAGGATTGCTTGAATTAAAGGGGACTGTTGGGCTTTGGCAGATATATGAACACTACTGAGTGTCATCCGAGTTTAATTTGCTCAGCAATAATAACTTTTGACTGCATCTGTTTGTTTGGATTTTAAGTAAGACTACGCTAAAACCACAGAACAGATTTCCATGAATGTGAAGATTTTTTCTCATATGGAAAAATTAATTGATCTTGATTATATTTATTTTTGGATCTGAAAAATTAGAGGGTTTGTCTGCAATTTGGTGCATACCGAATAGAAAGCTTGATCCACCACGTTTAAATAATTTCCATGGGGGATAGTCCAATTAGAAAAATAATGATTACAGGGCTATGAACTTGTTGGGTCAATTGAATTAAAGGGGACTATTTCCGCCAAGGAGGTAATGTTTTTACCCCTGTTTGTTTGTCTATTTGTTGTTTGTACAAAAAGATTAATGGACTTGATGGATTTTAAGTAACATTTTACCAAGTTTTAGGTTTTGACATGACCTCGTGACGTCATGATAATGTTTTCTTAACCACAATGAGATAGGTCATTTTTGGAAATATATTCAACATGTCATAGATGATTTGCATGACATTTTACCGCAATAATAACTACATTGGGTGCAGTCGTGCCTTTTCTAATTTATAATAGTTATAATCTAGAAAATAATTAATTGACTTCAGTTTTAAGTCTAGCTATGAATTATAAATGATGATGAAAGCATTTGATCTTTAACTAATCTATTTATTGAGAAATTGTTTTTATTTTTACTGCACAGCCTCGCACAACGTTTGCGGGCCTCTTCAGATAAAGTTGCGTCTTTAGTGCAAAAAGAAAGACAATGATACAAAGTAACAAAAGCCAAACATCTATTCAGTGTGCAAACGTCGATCTGAGATCATCTGTAGCTGTACTTCAGTTACCACAGTAGCATTCTGTTTGTTTCAGCGGGTGAAGAAAACTGTCCGTAAATGGAATCCTGTTCGTGAACGCACCGTTTTGCACACACGAGCCTGGATCTCCGCCGCCAACGGTTCACCACCTCCTTAGAAGTGAATCTCTCGCTTAGCCTTTCCAACTTTCCCAGAGCACTCTTTTAGATTAATATTACCATCCTGACATTAGATATAACGACCAAACACTCACCCACAGCTCTGTCCCCCAGTCCATATTGGGCTTGATGGCCAGGCTTTCTCCCTCTCCCGGATACAAAGAACTTCTCCAAAGTTATCCCGGCAGCCAAAAGACGGTGTCGCGCAATAATCCCAAAGTAAAAAATCTCTCCTAACAGCCACGCTTTGCGTTTCAACAGTCTTCAACCGATAGCGTAACGTAGCATCATAATAAACTAGCAAAGACTGCCAATCGCTTACCTAGTTTACCGTATTATTTTTCACAGGGAAGGAAAGAGGGATAAACTAGCTCTCATATACGCGTCACTCCCAAATCCTAAATCTTAAAGGGGCCGCGTGCTTAACCGCATATGACCACAGGCTCGCGCTGCTTCCTCGGACACGTGACCCCTTAAAATACCTGCGCTGGTCTTCAGCTTCTGGGGCTTCGTGTAGTCCCGTCAGATCAACCAACAGGGTTTCACATCTTTTTAAAGCTCCTTACTGAGCCTTACAGAAGATTCACATAAGGGATAACTCCAAATAGCTGGAAATGTCAATAATGGGTTTAATGTGACCTCTCATAAAAAATGGGAAATTCCTCAAATTAAAATATCCGGAATGTCTTCTCATAACGATCCCTCCAGTCCTGCGTTTTCCAGTTTATCATAGCTAGAACGGGGTTACACTTATTAACATGACCAGCATTTGTTTGTTTGTATGGTTGGTTGGTTGTTTTTCCGTAGCACGCAAGAATCAAGAATACAAAGCAAAAAAATAAACTCACAGTCAAGGGATCTATTGAGCAGTTTTGCAAAAAATGGAAACCTTTCCTATAATATTTTGATAGACTTAAGGCATTACCCATTGGGTGACACATTTGGCCAACAATTTGTTTTTATTTTGTTTGGGTTTCTTTTTATTTATTTGGATGTTTTTGTATAGATATATCTTTACACATATGATGAACTGTAAATTAAAGAATTTCAAACTATCTGACATATAGAAATTCATAGATGTATGCTTTAGTTGAGAGTTTGAAAATAAGAACTTTTTTAAAAATCTGTTAAATCAACGCATAGCTACCAGGCTGAATGAGTCCAGGTAAGATGGATTTCTGTTTGTCTAAATTCTGAATAAAATGAGGGGAAATGTAAAGCATTATCCAATTATACTGTATTACTGTATGACTCAATAAAAAAGGTTACAAGACAACAACAAAAAAGTACAAAAGCATGAAGATAATGTGGCCCCAAGGCAAACAATGTAGCATTTGCTTCTTGAAATTTGTTAATACGGGTCACTGCAAAACTTAATTACTATGAGTAAGTTACACTTAGGTCACACTAAAACCCCTAAATCTTCAAATCCACAATGCATTACTGTAGCACTATTATAAGTTGATAGATACAACTTATAATAATTGTGTAAATATGTTAATCTATACAGTATGTGCATCAGTATGAAAGGTTTTTGTTTTGTTTTTTTAATTCAGTTTTTCTTAATCATATCCCCACCCATCAGGCTTAGCAGTCATGGAAATAGACCTGCCTGAACTCTCATCGACATTATCAGGTACAAAATTATATTGTCTATGTTTTTTCCAGCGCTTGTAGGGAAATATAATGAAGATGAGGATGATGAGGATGAGGATGAGGATGATGAGGATGATGATGATGGTGACCAAAAAGATTGGAGATGCCCATATTACAGCAGTGGGGACTGCGCTGGTTTTTCCTGTAAAATAAAGAGATAAAAAATCGTACATTGTAGGTTAGCATTAGTAACCGCTCCATTGTTTACATGTAAATAAACGGGGACGTCAGAAGTGATAGACCTACCTGTCATCATCAGTGACACAGATCTGACCTCGCTCCCAACTATGTTCTTGGCAACGCAGATGTAAACACCGGCATTGGTAGACGTGGCTCCCGTGATGCTGATGTTCTTCTGGCGCCCCCCTGTGGTCTCCAGCACGTTGACGGCAGGGGTGTATTCCCAGTTTATGACAGGGGGAGGGTTCCCCTCTGCGCTGCAATTAAACGCTACATTCTCACCAGAGGTCACATCCAGCGTGTAATTTCTCATCTTGAATACAGGACCATCTGAGGAGTACAGGGTAAAATTTAGGAAGGGGATATAAAAAATGCTGGAAAGTATCTGATGTCACCCAGATTACTTACACTGATCGACCATAACATTATAACCACTGACAGGTGAAGATATAGTTACATTGATTATCTTGTGACAATGGAAACTGTCGATGCTATATTCGCCCTTCGCACTTCTCTCTTCTCAACGCACTTGCTAGAAGGATCCTGATGAGAGTGTGTAAACACGAACACATCAACCCTGTTCTTCATTCCCTTCATCGGCTTCCCATCTCCACTAGGATTGATTATAAGATCTCTCTCCTCGCTCACCAGTGCATCCATGGCAATGCATCCCCATACCTGAAAGAACTACTCACCCCACTAACCTAAACACGATCCCTCCGTTCTACCCACTCACACCGCCTCCTCCTCCCCCGGACTAAACTCAACACCTTGGGTGATCGGGCCTTCTGTTCTGCTGCCCCTCGTCTGTGGGATGCCCTCCCTGACCATCTGAGGGCTCCACAGAAGACTGAGACTTTTAAAAAAGGACTTAAAACTTTCCTTTTTAGCAAAACCTGTAACTTTTAATCAACATTGCTGGTCATATATTTTTATATAATTGTTATTATATTTTTCTATTGATGCTTTTATCTGCTTTTAGCTTGTAGAACTTTGAGATTTGATCCAAATATAAAGTACGTTATAAATTAAATGTATTATTATTATTATTATGTTCGGAATCAAGTGGATATTTGGTTTTTCAAAGTTGATGTGTTGGATTTGGAGGGAATGAGCAAGCAGAGGATCTTATTCTGACAAGGTCCAAAAGGTGATGGTAGCTCTTGTTGACTGTTCCAGGTCTTCAATGCCATGCCCCTACCAAAGCAGGATGGACAACAGACAAAAATGCAACTGAGTCATGGGTAACTAAGACTCAGTGATGCGCTTGAGGAAGGCTATACCATGTTGTATGACCCCACAAAAAAGCTATTTTTGCTCAAATTGCTGAAAATATAAATGCTGCTTCTGAGAGAAAGATGTCAGAGCACACAAGGAATATATTAGGCTAGGGTGAATACTGCATATGAACTGTTTTCAAAAAATGAACTACAACTTACAAAAAACATCAATATACAGCAAGTGTGTGGCTGTTCCATGTTTGTTCATTGATTGAAGAGTGTAATTTCCACTATCATCTCGTGTCCAGCTGTTTGGGGATTCAATCCTCTTTCCATACTTGAACCAGGTCGTGTCCGGCTCAGGTATTCCCCTTGGTTCGCATAATGTCTGGAACTCACCGTCCTCTTGAATCTGATAGAGTTCCTGGCAGGTAAATGATGGGCCATCTGTGAATATAAATACTTTCAGGTTAATAATGGGAAATAAATATACCAAAGGGGTTTTAAATTACACCACTTATGTTCTGGCCCAATTTGAAGAAAAAAAACTTTTCTCAATTCTGAAATTGTATAAGGTTTTGTGATCATACTCAGCAGATGAGGTTTAATCACACTTCGCTGATTTTTGTTAGTTGGTATCTGAAATCACATTTGTTTAAATCCAACTTATCCCACCTTAAGAGTAAAATACTGCAGTACTTTGCTTAATAACTTCTTTGTTCTTACGTATTTGTTGTTGTTTATGTTGTGTCTTTGTTTTTTGCTGATTAAATTGAAATAATGGTTATAAAACAAACTATGAAAGCAATTTACAAATTCGGACAGCATTAAAAGATCCGTTTGGATGTGAATAAACATGTGAAATTTACAGTTTAGTGTATGAGATAATCATGGAAAATAACATATTCATCTATATCATAATGAAGTAGAGTTGAACTCACATTCGACGGTGATATCGACAGAAGTGTTGCTGCTGCCGAGGATATTTTCAGCCACAGCTGTGTACTTTCCTGACTGAGATCTGGTCAGAGGTTCAGAACCACTGACTGGTTTTCCCCGATGGAACCACTGTACAGTTGGTGGAGGGTTTCCATCAACTCGACAGGACACCATGTCCAGACGGAACTCATGCTCCAAACCAGCGTAATGGCCTTCACCAGTTTGGATCTCTGGCTTATCTAGAATTAATTCATCAGCATAAATGAATTAGCTGAGGCTTTTAGCAAATAAAACACATTAATAAGTAAATGTTAGTGAAACTGATGTAAAGTATTCTACCTCTTTGTACCGATGGCTCAAAATTGGTCATGGCTGCTGGCGATGCTGCTCTGTTAGTTTTGATTGCATGAACACGAATTTGCTTAATTACGCTCCCAAGATAATTGGTGGCCGTGCAGCTGTAGATTGCATTGGTTATTACTTGAGTGAGGTTAAGATATTTGGTGTTCTTCAATATATCCATCCCATCACAGGTCCAAGTAAAGACTGGAAGAGGGCTCCCCTCGGCGTCACAGCTCAAAGTGACTCCATTTCCCACTTGCACAAAGGCATCATCTGTAATTGTCTTGAGCTCAGGAGCATCTGAGGAGGCGAATGCAGAATTTTTACTGGACTCTAAAGTAGAATTTACAGCACTAAGATCACAAATGCATATCATTAACATGTTTTTAACAGTGGAAAATTGATGTCTATTCCAGAATTGACATTATAACTGAAAGATACACCCTGTCATGGACATTTTACATAAATAAATATAATTCATAGAAAAACATCTCTAATGTGGTGAGATATACATGAACTCACATTCGACGGTGATATCGACAGAAGTGTTGCTGCTGCCGAGGATATTTTCAGCCACAGCTGTGTACTTTCCTGACTGAGATCTGGTCAGAGGTTCAGAACCACTGACTGGTTTTCCCCGATGGAACCACTGTACAGTGGGTGAAGGGTTTCCATCAACTCGACAGGACACCAGGTCCAGACAGAACTCATGCTCCAAACCAGCGTAATGGCCTTCACCAGTTTGGATGTCTGGCTTATCTAGAATTAATTCATCAGCATAAATGAATTAGCTGAGGCTTTTAGCAAATAAAACACACTAATAAGTAAATAGACTGGAACTAAACTGGAAAACTCACAGAGCACCACAGCTATGTGAGGTGATGTGGGGGTAAGGATGAGCTCTGGTCCTTTTGGTCCAAGCTGCATCTCAGCCTCACATCTGAAAAGTGATCCGTTGTAATCTCTCTCACCCTTTACGCTCAAGGTAGACGACACATTGACTGGGTTTGCACCAGTATCATTATACGTTTGTGTTTGAAACGTTTCATTGTCTTGGTACCACTTCATTTTGAGATTGTGCACATCAGCAACATCAATTATGTCACACTTCAGGAGATACTCTGTGCGCTCCACCATCAGATTGGGATCCAAAGTAGAGCCGGGCACACTCACTGGAGTCTCTATAAGTAAAGCAAGGGAATGTAATGTAATAATGTTATGTAAAAAGTGGGAAATAACCAAACCACCGTTTGGTTGTGTGTTATTCCCAGCATTGACATGAGAACAGAAGGCAGTGTGTAGACTCATACTCACTATAAAGAATGATGCTGGGTATCTCAAAGCACTGGTTATCTCTCAGTATCACGAAGCACTTAGGTTCTAATGTCACCTCTCCGACTTTCCTTATCATCCCAGTGACAGCAGGAGTAATTGTATACCCCGTGTCTGTAGATGCAGCATCCCAACTCATTCCCAAATCCTCTGTGGTTGATGAGCTGCAGTTAAGAGAAGCTGGATCTCCAAATCTCACAACAGCTCCGGAGGGCCTCAGCACTAGTGGGCAACCTTTTATTTGAAGGAAGCATATTAAATCAGAGCTTAATCAAAACAAATAAATAAAGAATAAAATTAACAAATAAATGTTAGTGAAACTGATGTAAAGTATTCTACCTCTTTGTACCGATGGCTCAAAATTGGTCATGGCTGCTGGCGATGCTGCTCTGTTAGTTTTGATTGCATGAACACGAATTTGCTTAATTACGCTCCCAAGATAATTGGTGGCCGTGCAGCTGTAGATTGCATTGGTTATTACTTGAGTGAGGTTAAGATATTTGGTGTTCTTCAATATATCCATCCCATCACAGGTCCAAGTAAAGACTGGAAGAGGGCTCCCCTCGGCGTCACAGCTCAAAGTGACTCCATTTCCCACTTGCACAAAGGCATCATCTGTAATTGTCTTGAGCTCAGGAGCATCTGAGGAGGCGAATGCAGAATTTTTACTGGACTCTAAAGTAGAATTTACAGCACTAAGATCACAAATGCATATCATTAACATGTTTTTAACAGTGGAAAATTGATGTCTATTCCAGAATTGACATTATAACTGAAAGATACACCCTGTCATGGACATTTTACATAAATAAATATAATTCATAGAAAAACATCTCTAATGTGGTGAGATATACATGAACTCACATTCGACGGTGATATCGACAGAAGTGTTGCTGCTGCCGAGGATATTTTCAGCCACAGCTGTGTACTTTCCTGACTGAGATCTGGTCAGAGGTTCAGAACCACTGACTGGTTTTCCCCGATGGAACCACTGTACAGTGGGTGAAGGGTTTCCATCAACTCGACAGGACACCATGTCCAGACAGAACTCATGCTCCAAACCAGCGTAATGGCCTTCACCAGTTTGGATCTCTGGCTTATCTAGAATTAATTCATCAGCATAAATGAATTAGCTGAGGCTTGTAGCAAATAAAACACACTAATAAGTAAATAGACTGGAACTAAACTGGAGAACTCACAGAGCACCACAGCTATGTGAGGTGATGTGGGGGTAAGGATGAGCTCTGGTCCTTTTGGTCCAAGCTGCATCTTAGCCTATATTTTTTTATTGATGCTTTTATCTGCTTTTAGCTTGTAGAACTTTGAGATTTGATCCAAATATAAAGTACGTTATAAATTAAATGTATTATTATTATTATTATGTTCGGAATCAAGTGGATATTTGGTTTTTCAAAGTTGATGTGTTGGATGTGGAGGGAATGAGAAAGCAGAAGATCTTATTCTGACAAGGTCCAAAAGGTGATGGTAGCTCTTGTTGACTGTTCCAGGTCTTCAATGCCATGCCCCTACCAAAGCAGGATGGACAACAGACAAAAATGCAACTGAGTCATGGGTAACTAAGACTCAGTGATGCGCTTGAGGAAGGCTACACCATGTTTTATGACCCCACAAAAAAGCTATTTTTGCTCAAATTGCTGAAAATATAAATGCTGCTTCTGAGAGAAAGATGTCAGAGCACACAAGGAATATATTAGGCTAGGGTGAATACTGCATATGAACTGTTTTCAAAAAATGAACTACAACTTACAAAAAACATCAATATACAGCAAGTGTGTGGCTGTTCCATGTTTGTTCATTGATTGAAGAGTGTAATTTCCACTATCATCTCGTGTCCAGCTGTTTGGGGATTCAATCCTCTTTCCATACTTGAACCAGGTCGTGTCCGGCTCAGGTATTCCCCTTGGTTCGCATAATGTCTGTAACTCACCGTCCTCTTGAATCTGATAGAGTTCCTGGCAGGTAAATGATGGGCCATCTGTGAATATAAATACTTTCAGGTTAATAATGGGAAAATAAATGCACCAAAGGGGTTTTAAATTACACCACTTATGTTCTGGCCCAATTTGAAGAAAAAAAACTTTTCTCAATTCTGAAATTGTATAAGGTTTTGTGATCATACTCAGCAGATGAGGTTTAATCACACTTCACTGATTTTTGTTAGTTGGTATCTGAAATCACATTTGTTTAAATCCAACTTATCCCACCCTAAGAGTAAAATACTGCAGTACTTTGCTTAATAACTTCTTTGTTCTTACATAATTGTTGTTGTTTATGTTGTGTCTTTGTTTTTGCTGATTAAATTGAAATAATGGTTATAAAACAAACTATCAAAGCAATTTACAAATACAGACGGCATTAAAAGATCCGTTTGGATGTGAATAAACATGTGAAATTTACAGTTCAGTGTATGAGATAATCATGGAAAATAACATATTCATCTATATCATAATGAAGTAGAGATGAACTCACATTCGACGGTGATATCGACAGAAGTGTTGCTGCTGCCGAGGATATTTTCAGCCACAGCTGTGTACTTTCCTGACTGAGATCTGGTCAGAGGTTCAGAACCACTGACTGGTTTTCCCCGATGGAACCACTGTACAGTGGGTGGAGGGTTTCCATCAACTCGACAGGACACCATGTCCAGACGGAACTCATGCTCCAAACCAGCGTAATGGCCTTCACCAGTTTGGATCTCTGGCTTATCTAGAATTAATTCATCAGCATAAATTAATTTAGAATGTATATGATCAGGACAAGTTTAAATAAAATGCAAAAATGAATAGACAACTGGAAAACCCACAGGACAGAACCGCAGTGTAAGGAGCTGAGGAAGTACGGTTGACCATTGGCACAGTAGCCCCTAATTGCAGCTCAGCCTCACATCTGAAAACTGATCCGTTGTAATCTCTATCAGGCAGTAGCCTCAAGGTGGATGAGACATTGACTGGGTTCACATCGGTACCATTAAATGTTTGTTTGTACAACATCTCACGCTCCCGGTACCACATCACAGTGAGATACTGCACAGGAGCCACATTGATGATGTCACAGTCCAGCAGGTATTCTGTGCCCTCCACCATCAGACCATGGTTCTTTGCTGAGACCGACACACCATCTGGTCTCTCTGTGAATAAAGTAAAGTAATTACTAAAAGAAAAATGTAAATATACAGTATAAGAAATTTTTAAAACTGTTAGCAATATTTTCAAATGTATTGTAATCTAAATTCTATCTACTCATGTACTGTATTTAAATAAAATGTTGATGTATTTCCATTTTGTGCTACTCTACAATGCAACTCTGCTAAATATGGGAAGCAAATGCTGTACATTTATTTGAAAATGTTATGGTTCTGTCCTCTATTTTATAGGATTATTGATTGTGTTTCCTGTTATATTTTGAAGATTTTGTAATTTTTATTTCCCTTGAGATTTCTGCCAGTCTCCTTCCATGATTTTTTCACGGGTACCTAGCCTTTCAGTCATAGTCAGGACAGTTCATCCGTCAATTTTAAAAAAATGTACATGTGAGATGACATTTGTAGCTTTCAGCTATTAACCAGCGATTTTTACAAATCTGGTGACATTGGTCTGATTTTAAATGGTGCACATATTATATCCCTATCCCATAACTTAACATGGGGGCAGTCAATAATATGCATCAGCAGCCCAGATCATCAGTGAAGATTTTGTTCCCTTTATTGTAGCCTAGATGTGGATGTTCCTTTGATCCCTTATTTTCTAACATTTTCCTTTCTGTACAAAGATCTGATGAACTTTCCCTGCTGTTTTACATCATTTGATATTCTGCTCAAAATATTAAGAGGCATCCTCTGCCAGTCCTTCCCTTCCAGGATCTTGGCATACTGAAATTCTAAGAACTAGTTTACCATACAGCTGGGAGATACATAATTAACACAAACAACTTGAGCTTGCTGAATATCTTCATGGACTAAACTGAGCATGTGCACAGCGAGTCAAGTATATTGTAAATTGTTCCTGATGGGATCAATTGAAAGTGTTAGATCTAACCTATCTTATAACCATCCCTGGTCTCTCAATTCAAACACAGTTTTGGTCAGTGTCTTTTGTGATGACTTTATGTTTCCAATATATAAATTAAAATCTGCACTTACTGTATATAATGATTTCAAGGTTTTTGCTGCATTCAAAAGAGTCTACAGAGTTTATTCTGCACTCAGCCATTACATTCCAGTCTGACAGTAACACTGGCCATTGGATATAATTCTTCTCATCTTCCATATCCGATTTGGTGCTTCCAACTGTCCAGTACATTCCTTCATGATAGTCATCTGAGCTTGTGCAGTTTACTAAGAATGAGTCTCCATACTCTCCTATGACCTTAGGAGGATCCAGGGTCAGGGGGTTGACCTCAGTGGAGCATCTGGTGTTGGCATCTGTTAAGGAATAAATTATTCATTAGGATACGATTTTTAATGATTTTAATTGAAGCTATTGTATTGCTGATTTTTAGGTCACAGCTTTCATGTTTCCGGAAATACAATCTGCAGCAACACAATATTCTTGCAACAGAATTCAATTGAACCTAGTCTTGTCTTGTTTGAGATTAGATCCAAATGTAAAGTGCGTTATAAAATAAACGTATTATTATTATTGTCTGGAAATTCACATTTTTAACTTAGAAATAAATATGATCCTCGTTATAT